>OU343220.1:292326353-292419403 GCA_910596185.1 Chrysanthemum makinoi
GGATCCCGCGGTTCCCTCCTAGTAGGGATCCGTTCTAGGCAAAACTGGAGGATCCGTCTGGCCGATGAATAAAGTCAAGCAAAGATTGTATAACAAGAAATGTTAATACTAAAAAGAGATATGATTGCATAGTATACTCACATACTCAGAAATATAGCAAGTAGCATGTAATTCCATTTAATAAACAAGAGTTATGATATATATGACTCGAAGAACAAGACAATAGACAATACATGCCTAGGAATTTCTAGATCACGCTTAAAGACACCACTATAATCTTCTAGCTCAAGTTTTGTTTAGGTTTAATCTCGTCGAAACGCTCGAGGAGATGATAGAACATGAAATGTTGGTCTTCTCAGACTTCATGTATCAAACTTTCAACATGTTGACAATGATAGCAATCTTTGTCATGGCTAGGTAGTGGTGGTGGATGAGATGAAATGGCTTGATTCAAAGGATCAAGTGAGGCGGCTTGTGGAGCTTCAAACGATGGAGGGATTGGTGGAGGTGCATTTAAGAATGACTCAACCAAGAATGATGGTGGTGGTAGAGAAGTGTCAGCTTCCATATGGTCGGGTGATTGATTTTGATGATTTATCATAATCCAAATGGGATTATATGATGAAAATGCCGGAGAAGGAAGCCGAGCAAGTGTTGACTCAACACCTTGATTTTGAACCATTATTCCTCCTAATTAGGAGTATGTTGTCGGGCGAAGCGGATGAGACGGCCTAGGAGGCAAGTCCTCTAAATTGTAGAGGTGTGGTGATGATAGTGGGGATGTAAATGAAATAGCTCTAGGAACCAATGGTGATGGTTTGGTGGAGATGATATTGTTTGGCCTAGGAGGTATGGTGGTGTTTGGAAAAGGTAGTTTTGTGGGTACTAACCTTTTAGAAATTGGTTTGATTGGATGATGAAGGATTCTATCATTTGTCGGCTTAACCGGAGATGATTCGGTTGAGGAAATTTCGTGTATAACACGAGCTCTTTTCATGGGTTGTTCTTTGGTGGATAAGTTACTACTTGGGGTTTTCCTCATGATGAGATGATTTCAAAAGTTTGCAAGAGCTGAAAGTTGGGATGAAAGTGATGACTATGGAGGTCCTAATAAGGTGGTTTATAAACTAAGAGATTTGGCAAGTGCATTTAAGCTTCAAGCCACTAGGATTCATTGGAATGTGATGATTGACATGCACAAGAGTCAACTTCAGAGGTTGTACTGATCTAGGAGCTCATTTAAGATGAGATGGAGTGTTTGAGTTAGGAAGATGAGTTGAAATGATTGCTTTAGCAAGATTTGACCTATACTGTAATACGGATCCCACGGCCTTCTCTCAGAGGGATCCGTCTAGGCTAATCCTAGGGATCCGTCTCTCAGCAGCTATGAAAGATTGGAAATGATGTTTCTAAGATCTAATACCTATATTATCTTGAGTGTTTCAATCCTCCTAAGTGTTTTAAATGAAGGGATGCTTGAGTACTTGAAGGTAATGAATGATGTAGCTAATGATTGTCTTTTGTGGAAGGATTTGGAACTTTCAAGAGTACCAATGGATGAACAAGGATGACACTAAAGATTAATAATGTCAATTGAAGCTAATGATCCTAGAGGAAGGTTGTGTCTTAGGATAGTGTTTTGGAAAATATCCTAGAAGCTTTGAGATGAGAAAACTAGATTTTGATCAAATTTGATCAATTTGGAGGTGAGGATGATTTATGATCAATTTTGCCATAATTGAAAGATTTCTAAGACTAGATATGAGGGATCAAGTAGAAAATGAGGTGTGAGTTTAAGAGCGGAAGAGTAATGGATTAAAACGAAATGGTAGATCTACAAGCGTTTTTAGAGTGTAACCTTGGTGAGTTATGTATGAATGAGAAAGATTAACCTATCTTGATAAGGACTTAATTTGCCTTAAGACACTATGTTTAGCTTAGTGTGAGGTGTTCTAAGAATGTTTTGAAATACAACTTGTAATTGCATTTTCTGTTCGACGGATCCCACGGTTCCCTAAGAGTAGGGATCCGTCTAGTGTAATTTTTTTGGGATCCGCCATCCGCTTCAGCACCTTTACTAAAGGTATGCAATGATCTTGACAATGCATTATATCTCAAGGATAGTCTAAAGAGAGTTCTTAAATACTAGGATATCAAATGTTTTATTTCATGAAGGAAATTGGATTACATTGATAAAGCACAAGTACAAGAGATTTGATCCTTTTGGAATACTTGTTTATTTGAGTGTTCTCGCTAGAGGATCATTAAGGATTGATGAGTGTTGGTGGAGTCAAGAATGAAGAAAGTCTTCATGAGGGATATGTTTAGCGGTTCCATTATTTTGTTCACAAGTATGCATAAACGGACTTTGAAATTGAGGATGGAAGTGCATAACATTATGATAGAGGCGTGTCAAGAACATTCCATAAGGGATGAGTTTATTCTTGGAGCCTTGAAGATTTGCAATTCGCCTTATGAAGAAGTAGGCGAGATTGTATGGTTTTTGTGTTAGCAAACAAGCATAAACATGTGAGCACAACAAGCGGGAAGGATTTCTCGATTTCCTCTAAGACTCCAAACATTTTCACGTAGGATGAGTGCAAGAGGCTTGTACTCTTCTCGTATATCCCTTGTAAAGATAATGTTTGATCGGAGTAATATGGTCGAGGTTTGCATATTATGCGATTTAAATCTTCCTAGAGGGTATGTGTGAACAATATGGACTATTTTCTTCACGAAAGTTGAAGAGAGAATCAAGAGACCAATCTTCGTGAAGGCACATTGTCCATGATTTGGAATCCGAGGATGAGAAAAATGCCCAAGGGTTAGAGTGAACTTTTGGTTTTTGATATAAAACCAAAGAGATAGAGAGCGATCCTCCATTTAACGAAGTTCGACTTGACGAAGAATTCCATTATGAACCTTGGACATATCTTCTCGTTGATTTCAAGAAGACATTCTAGTCCTATGGCTCGAAGGAGGTATTGATACCTTCTTCGAATAGAGAGGTGTCACAATACGTCCCCGGAAGTGACGGTTTTCGAGATTATTGAACCCACTACGATTGCCGTGGCTGTTGGGTTCGAGAGATGTTCGGAGTGTAGACGCTAGTGAGTGAAAATCAAACTCATATTCATGCGTCATAGTTGAACCTATAGAAATGACAAGTTAATAAAAAGAGGTGTTTGTGGTCAACTTATGATAATCTAATGTTTTTACTAGATTTTTATTAACAATGGTTTCTAACAAGAAATACACTTAACTTACTTATGGTTTTGACATACATGTAGAATATTACTCTTAGAAGAAAAGAGGCTTTTGATTTGCATGAAAAGTGCTTTCCAAGAGGACGGATCCCACGGTTCCTTTACAAAAGGGATCCGCTAGTATAATTTTCGATCCGTGGATCTCAGTAGTAACAGAACAGATTTTATAAAAACATAGATTTTATAGTTTTTATACCACCTAAATATTTTTATCCTACATTTTCCTTTAGCATGCATACATGACTTCTAATGTATCAAGAAAGAAATAAAACATATAAATCAAAAGAAATGATAAACACACTATAACAAAAAACAACCTAGATTATCTAGATCATTAATAATATTGCATTTCAATGCTAAGGATGATACAAAGGATTGGGTATATGACCCCAATATAGATTAACAACACAAAGTAAATGTCTCCGTATGTGAACTTCATCATAGGGAACACAAGTGCGATGAGTGTTATGACGATGAGCACAAGTGCGATGTAAACCATGTTGATGACGGATCTTCTTGGTTTCGGTTGAGATGGAATGAGGAGGAAGATGAAGTTTTTAAGTGAGGGAATTTTTGAAATTGGATGATTTGAAAAAGGTGAGGATTTGTTGATAGGTCGACGGGAGTTTTTATAGGAAGGAGGAATTTTTGAAATCTGTTATGTTTTTTTATTATTGATTAAAAGAAATAAAACATAAGTTTTATATACTATGACTATAGACGAGAAATATAACACGTATGTGAGAAAAAGGCTTCCTAATGAAGCTTCATATAATACATGTATAAGCACAAAAGATAATCATATAAATAATTCCAAATAGGTATACTTAATTATCAAGCAAAATAAAAAGAAAATCATACCTCTAGCACTTAGGAATGTCTTTACAAATGACACAACAAATGTCACTTAGACTATTCCCGCTCCTTTTAAGATACCTTCTTAAGGAAGGTATTCTTGTTACCAAGCGATTCCTAAAGCTTGGTGGTATGAGCTTTGACTAATCAACATGACAAATAAGATTAGTGCAATTAAAATAAATAAAATGTTGTTATCAAATCAACATCCAAACATATAGTTTTAAAAGACATGGTGTTTGTTTTTATGAAAGACCTTCTTTGTAGTTTTCAATTAATCATGGATCGTATCAAGTTTTTAAAGTACAATATACTTCAAGAAACTTGGTAACGAAGCTCTCATGCCAATTGTGGAAAACTAGAAGGGGGGGTTGAATAGTTTTACCAATTAAAACTTCCTTTTAATCTATTTAGATCGACTTATGTCATTCTATTTGGATGTGTGTTGGATGTTGATAAAAAAGCATGTAAAGGTAAGTAATGAAAAGATAAGAGTAAGAAGCACAAAACCACAACGCAAGTATTTATAGTAGTTTGGCTACAAGGTCACCCCTTGCCCTACCTACTCCCCGAAGTACCTCGAGTTTGTAATCACTACACCAATCTCCTTATGGCGAGAATCCTTCACAACATCGCCTACTCTTTTTCTCGGTACTAGGCTAACCACCGGGTTCTTTCACTCCAAGGTGAACCACACCTACACAACGTCGCCTACCCTTTATAAGGTACTAGGCTAAGTACCTAGTTCTTTCACACCTTAGGTGAACTACACCTTCACAACGTCGCCTACCATTTATTAGGTACTAGGCTAAGCACCTAGTTCCATTACAATGGAGGAACTACTACCACACTACACCAACGACTAATCCCAAAGGAGATCTACTCCTTTACAACATCATCAAGGATATCAATATCCTTGGATCTAAAACTAGTCTATCTTGTACATCGAAACACACCATATCCAATGTACATCTAAGGCACCTTTCACTAATGCCTTTGACTAGATCTACAAGACACCTTCAACTAATGTCTTGTGGTCTCACTTCTAAGCACCTTCACTAATGCTTCTTTGTCTTGACTTCTAAGCACCTTTCACTAATGCTTCCTAGTCTTGATTTCCAAGCACCTACCACAAGTGCTTTATCCTATAGACGATAGATACCCTTCACTAATATCTTCGTCTTGACTCTTAAGACATCTTTCACTAATGTCTTCAACACTACACTTTGAAGAAAGAAAGGAATCATCAACAAGAAGACTTCAGGAGCCTTGATGATGAGGAAGCATGGCAACTCATGGACTTGAGCTTGCTCGACTTCAAAGGTGGTGATCTTGCCTTTAAGAGGAACCTAAAAGATCACACAAAAACAAAACTACAAACATAGATCTCATGGATCTTAGGTTAGTGAGATTTAACTCTGGAGAAAGTATATTGAAAGGGGTGAGAAACAATGAAGAAGTGGCTCACTATTTATAGAGGAAAAACCTACTGTCCCCTCGGATCCCACGGATCCCTACCACAAGGTGGGATCCGGCTAGCACAAAGCTAGGGATCCGTGGTCCGCCCTCTTTGCCCATGGGTATTTTTGGTTATGGGTCATGGGTCATGGGTTATGGGTTGATCCATGGTTTTCTTTTCTAGATACAATGAACTTGGTTAAGTGGTATATATAAAACCATGGGTTATGGGTCAAAACCATTTGCTAGTATTTACCCATTTAGTATATACTTGTATTTACCCATTTTAGCATACACTTAGTTTTACCCATTTTAGTATACTTAGTTTAAGTATATGTTTAACCCAATATGTAAACACTAGTTGTTATGCATATGTATCTAAATCATAAAATCACTTATACTTGTTTTAGTGTTTTATGTGACAATTTAATTGTGTTAGAAAACTATTAACTCAAACTATTTACGTACTCTATTTGTTCTGTTAAAATGATTTTACGTTTGTTATCGACAAAACATTAGAAGATCGTAAAATATAATAAACGCTACGGCTTATTTGTATTAACACTTAATTCAGTTAAAGCAAACCACAAACACAGTTGTTGTACATATATATCTAAACATAAAATCAATTATACTTGTTTTAGTGTTTTATGTGAAAACGTAAGTGTGTTAGGAAACTATTAACTCAAACTATTTACGAATTCTATTTGTTTCGTAAAATGATTTTACTTTGTTATCGATAAAACATTAGAATATCGTGAAAAATATAAATAAAACATTTTTACGGCTTATTTGTATTAAAGTACCTCCAACAAACCAAAGCAACCTTCCTCCCACAATGGCCTCAACCTTGCTCAACCTAGGTCTAATCGAGATGGCAACCGAGCCATTGTATCCAGCCTAAGTGATGGGCAAATATTTGTGGATTTGTGACTAAAGTAATGGAACAATCTTTGATAACCACAAACTATATTCATAGCATTCGATTATTATTATTATTATGAAAATATTCAGCTTCTAATGTGTCGTATTTATTTATATACGCACATACGTTATACGAACATAACTTGATCATAAAATTTTTCATAAATATTAGACGAGTACTCGTGCATAACGAATGAATTTTATCGCGGCATACAATTATGATTGTGATATTTTGGTTAGGTGTTTCGTAAAACATTTATTCATACAACGTAAAAAATCAAAATGTAACTATAAATTATTGTAATACGAGGCATGAGGAACCCGTGCTATGCACACGAGCTTTATCTAATTATTCATTGCGTAATGTTTGTGTAAATTGCCGGGTTGTTAGTATGATGGTGAGGCTCAAATATACAACAATCTATAACTTGTGCTGTCTCGTGACAATTTTGTTGATTGTTGGAAGATATTTGTTAATGTTTACGTAGCGGTAATTATTTTGTTAATTTATAGTTTAGTTATTGCGTTTGTTCTTTTTCTTTTTTTGGCACTAATTTTGTGTCGCTATATGTTTTAGGTAAAATGCTTGTTGCGTATGTTGGTGTGTACCTGCAGGATACATGTTTTATCTAATTGTTCATCGCATAATGTTTATATAAATTGTTGAGTTGTTAGTATGATGGTGAGGCTCAAATATACTACAATCTATAACTCACCCTTCGAGTGTTAAGCCCCAGATTGACTTTATCAATTCACGTAGTGTGATATTTTAAATATCACCTCAAACCTTTAAATTCACAAGTTATATAATGCTCAAATAGTAATTAAAAAGATAGAAAATTATTTTTATGATAGTTAACTCCTTGAATCTGGCTTTTCTAAACATATGTCTTTGAAATTTTATAAGGTACTTTTGTTACCTTAAGTTAATTGCTTTTGCTAAATATATTTATCATCTTATAAACTTCATCATTATTTCAATAGATGGTCTAACTAAATTAATTTGTACATTTGCGATAAGATAAGTATTTGACAATATCTTGATATTTTTTATTTTGCAAAGTATTTTTAGTTAAGCAAGTATAATTTTGGGATAAGTGTTTGTAAATGTATCAAAGTTACCACATTTTACTAAGTTGTGTATCAATCTATTAATCCTCCTAAACAATGCAAATTACTAATCATACTAACATGTGTATCGATTAAGTCTCCCGTCTATTTTTGCTGATGTGGCAAACTAGCAACGTTAACATTGTTTTTTTCCTACTTGACTCGCCCAGGGCGGTACCAACATTGACCCAACTTCCTATTATCAAACAAATATCACCCCAAATCATAAACCACCACCACAACGACGACAACCACCACCACCACCATGTCTTATGCAAAAGACACCTCTCGTGTAATAGGGCAATACGTTCGACCCTTTTGTGAATGTGGCCATCGATTGATAGTGAAAATGGCGTGGACACCAGAAAATCCAGGGAAAAGATTTATTGCTTGCCCCATTTATGTAAGCCCTAATTTTTGAATTGGGAAATTTTTGATTGTGTTGTTTTCTTTACATCTGATTTTGTTTTTGATTTAATTATAGGATAAGAAAAGAAAGTGTGGTGTGTATCAGTTTTTTGATGAAGATTTACCAAGATTACTATACAGTACCGCTATTGGATTTGCATGCTAGGGTGAGGAGAGGTAGTCAAACAGTAGAGATGCAAGAGCACATTGGTGTGCTAACTATGGAGAAAGCAAGGCTTGTGCAAGAGTTGACAGTGACAAAGTCAAAACTACAATTGTATGACAGAATCTTTGTCATTTTGGTGGGTATTTTGTTGGTTTTATGTCTTGTATTAGGTATGAGGATTGGGTAGGATAGTGTAGGATTGTCTAGGATTGTGGTAGTATAGTTTTTGTTGTAATGGTATTTGACTCAAGTTATTAGCAATGAAAGAATTTTCAGATTTCTTATATTGATGTTGCAGTTTTGTTATATTGATTTTGCAGATTTCTTATGTTTCCACACTCACCAACACTGAGTTAAAGCACTCACTGAAACCATTCTCAACAGCTTCACACCATCTATCTAACTCAAAAAAGCCCTTGACCATGACTTTGGGTTTTTCTCTATTAAGTACTTGTGAGCATGAGGGTTTATAGCCTTGATCTTTTCCATAATTTTATTGAACTTTTGAGGATATGAAGCTTTAGAGGCTGCCCAAAACAGATTCCTAAACTCTAGTCCACTGAATTGCTTCCTAAAGTTTTCATAAATATGCCTAGCACATTGCCTGTGCTCAATCTTGCATAACTGTTTCACAGCCTCAATGAGTCCTTTATGTTGGTAGCATATAAGTGTAAGACCTTGGCCAGTTGGCATTTCTAAGTCATCTCCATGAAGTTCTAAAAACCAAGCCCAATTGTCCTTGTTTTCTACATTAATAAAGCAGCTAGTAAATATGGTTGTTCCCATCTCTTCCTATGGCAGTTAAAATCTCACCTTGATTAGGTCTCTTTAAGAAATAGCCATCCAATGCAACAACCCTTCTACACCCAATTTTGAAACCTTCTTTTAATGCAGCTAAACAGACATAAAACCTATCAAAATAAGTCTTGTCATCTGTTACAGAAACTCCTAGTTTGACTGTGGACCCTGGGTTACTATCTCGTAATTCTTTGCCATATGATCTAAGCAGCGCATAATGTTGTTCTATAGTTTTCTCATACTCACTTAATGCCCAATTCTTTGCACTTTACATGATTAGGACTGACACTACATTTATACTTTTTCATTACAAGATCAGCTATATCTACTAGCTTGATATCTGGATTCTTTCTAATTTTATCACCAAACTGTTTTCCTATCCACTTATAGTCCACTAGTGACCCAAACTTGAAATTTCTCACACAATTATGTTCAGACTTTAAAGACATAATCAAATGTTTTTCTGAGTTGATCCTAGCATAATCTGAAACTACATTTTGGTACATCTTCAGGTATTTCACAAGGATACCTGAATTGCTTCCTTTGTTTGCCTAAATCAGGATCCTTAAGGTTTGGTGGTCTTTGGCCACAAACAGCAATTACCTTATCTGATGCACTCCTCTCATACCAAATTGAATATCCATTGGCCAAAGCATAGTATGTTAAGCATTCCTTCAATTGTGCAGCACTCTCAAACTTTTGCCAAAGCTGTTACATGAACACAATTCAAATCAATCAATCTATTAGCCAAGCTTTTGACCAAACTGTTACAAGAACATAAAAAAAACATTCATTACCTCTGGAAGTGGCTGGACCTCCAATGTGTGCTAGGATCATATGTAGGATATTTGTCTACCACATCTTCAGCACCAACAAATGGGTCTTGCAAATCAGAATCATCACCATCACCCTTCAACTTTCTTAATAAATCTCCTATGAACTCATCATTCTCAATAAAGACTTCATTTTGTTTGAACCTGCCCCTACTACTACTTGCGAACCGAACCGCAAATGTCTAGAATTGGTGTTGGTTTTCTCTTAGTTCTGTTTGCTTTCCTAGTTCTAAGCTCTATGAGCTCTTCTTCACCAACACTTAGATAATCAATGGACTTCTGAGAGTAATCACTATCATCACTGTCACTATCACTATTTCTATCACTATCTCCATCACTACCTTTATCTTTATCACTTTCAACCACCATTATGCCTTTACTCTTATTAACCACACCCCTTGTTCAAGCATCCTCCTCACCACCTCTCCATTTCTTCAACTGTAAACACATTGCGTACCTCTTAACAGTGTTCCTCTTTTCTTAGAGGTTCCATCACTAGTTGCACTAGGGTCAGTTGCTAAATATCTGTGACAAATCAATGGCACAATGGTCCAAGTATAACTCTATTCCACCATGCAACTTTGAGAGGTCATACATGTGAATCAGGTCATAGTCATTACCTACTTTCACTAAACCCTTCTCTAGATCATGTTCTGGGATTCTATAGTATACAACAAATAAGTGGGCACAATTTGTTCTCTCAACTACCATGCTCTTAAATTCTTCAAATTTAAGCCTATCAACATATATGTTACCCATTGTTCCAATGTCATACCTTAGTGGTTCGTGCAGGAAAATCCCATCAAACCAAACATCCAACTCTACACCATCGGCCCGGAATAGTCATTCTAAAAGAAACAAAATACAAAATTAGGGTTAAACCTAATTGTAATAAATTAGCAATTTGTAAATTGGAATTAACAAAACACATACCTTAATACTTTAATTGCATTCAAATTATGATTCTGGAAAAGTTGTGTGTGTAATGTGTTAGGAATTAGGGTTTACTCATGATTCTGGAAAAGTTGTGAGTGATTTGGGGATTGGGGATTATTGTGAGTGTAGTGTGTGTTTTTGGCGGTAAATATGCCGCCCGTTGGGGTCAATGTTTGACTGCCACTTGGGCATGAGTCAAGTAGGAAAAAAACACAGTTAACGTTGCTAGTTTGCCACATCAGCAAAAATAGACGGGAGACTTAATCGATACACATGTTAGTATGATTAGTAAAAAGATTGCATTGTTTAGAAGGATTAATAGATTGATACACAACTTATTAAAATGTGGTAACTTGGATACATTTACAAACACTTATCCCTATAATTTTCATTTCTCCAAAATTATATATTATAAGAAAAACCAAATAAAACGTACTATGAACGAACAATCATACATGCAATAAAATAAAAAAAATTGAAGCAAAAAATAGACCCTCTAATCATAAAAGGTAAGAGATCAAAATGGTTTTGTCGAATTCTCTTCTAGTATATTACTTTTCTTATCTCATATTATATTAGTAAGAGTAAAAACTCTAAGCAAAAGATTGGGCAATCAAATTTATAAGAACACAGTAGCATAAAATAAACTTAGCTATCAAAATAAAGATTTTAACCCAATTATATTTGATTAATCCAATAAAGTCCAACAACACATTTTAAGGTAACAGTCCGAACAAATAGCCCATAAAAAAGACACTATCCGATATAACCAACACCACATACAGAAAGTATGAAAAACACTTGGGGTATGTAAGTTATGTCTGCCTACAGATAATGCCATGGTTACAAAGAGTGTATATCGTAGCAGGTACATATGGCGCATCAAACACATGCCATGAAATAGTACAATCCCAACTACGTAAAATGATTAATAACACTAAAATCACCAACACTTTGTTTAATACACTGTTTACAAGTACCAGAACACATTGCTGGCAAACCATTTTTGTCAAGAGATTTTGGACACCGTTACACAAAAAAGCCACATGCATCACCAAACTTTTTAAGATGTAACAAATGGAAAAGATTCGATTAATTAATTAGTATATCTCTAAATGTTTATAGAAAATATCTTTAAAATAATTCCTACATATATATAACAATAAATAAAATATATATATTACAAAAAAGTATTTATAACGATTTCATTCAATTCGGTTCTCCTGCAAAAACCCTTTGATTTTGGACATATTTGCTAAACATTTAAAGGTACGTAAATTCTTATTTTAATTTGCAGGATGATTACCTAATTCTTAAGAGCATTTTTAGATCATATTTGCAAAATAGTTGATGTACCTAAAGAAATAGAGGAAGAGGGGACTACATGTGTCTTGTCCAAATCATGGCTATCGCTTGGTCTACCATTCATACTCTCAGGTTTGCTAAATGTGTACCTCATGATCAGCTCACCAAAGAAGAAGAAGTAGACTACATTAAGTTGATTGATCATACTCTTTTACGGTATCTCAAAGACAACATGTCAATTGAATGTTTTCATCTTCACTTAGACATCTACAACTCGTCATTGCCTTATCCTTTAGAAAATTGGCTTCAAACACTAGCTTCTGGAAATTGTCTCAAAGAGCTTTCCCTAACAATGTGTGGAATGAAGCCTATTAGTATTACGAATGAGGTTAGATGGCTTACACTTCCTGATGCTATATTCTCTTGTGTAAACCTAAATACCATAAGTTTAAGAGTTGATAGCAAATGGTTGAGATCTGGGGTTAGGGTGAATACACATCCTGTCATCAAGTGCTCGTTCCAATGTGTACTTGAGCTGTATTATGTGTGCATAAGTGAAGGGGCACTTCATAACTTATTCTCTTCTTGTAGCTTACTTGAGAAGATACACATAGACTTTGATTTTTCTGTGTGCCTGAAGAAAATTATGGTGAAAAACCTTCGTTTTCTTCGTGAATTGAAAATAAGTTTAGTAGATAATGACGTCTTGGAAATTTCTGATGTCCCAAGTCTTCGGTTAATTTCTTACCGCTCCATAATATCAAAGTATGCTACAATGAGAATGGATACACTACGGAGCGTAAGAGAATTGGTTCTATTACGCGCGACAATAGATGATGCGTTTTCCGATATGATAAAATCAAAGTTTCCTTTTCTCGGGACTTTGAACCTTTCAATCGACAACTGCATGCTAGAAACCATTGATATTACTTGTGTTTCCTTAGAGAGATTGACTCTCGGTATGTGCTTAAACAAGCAAATGAATATACAAAGTTTACGCTTCAAAGTTACTTTATTTCTCTTACGAGGGCGACAAAATGCCTACTCTCTTGTTTCCATTTAGTACTCCCGCACATATTAAGCTCACACTGATTTATCAAGCAACTTTCACATCGAAACCATAGATGATTTTGTGCCATTGAACATAGACCTTGATGATCTCAGAAGAATGATCCCGTTTCCAGCTAGGAACGTGCAACAACTGTCGTTTGGAAAACATTGGCGAAAAAATTTGTGGAAGGACTCGCCACTTTTAGATTTTCTTTTTTCAATTTGCTATCCCCGTTACGTTAAGGCATATTATAGGTCAACCAACAGCAAGAACTACTTATATAAGCAAATAGCTGGTATGATGGAAAAGAAGATGTGTAATCTAAAAGATATTGAAATAAAAAATCCTCGTGATGGAAAATGGGAAAGCCTAACAAGTACTTGGAGAAGTTATCATTTTCTGTTCGAACTGCCTTGGAGAAGTTTTGTAGTAAATGACAAGGGCAATGACTTCAATTCAGATGAGTTCAAACTATATTGGTTGTCTTGAGAGAACGTGCTCTGCTCGTCATCTTGGTTCAATTATTTGATTTCATGTTTAAGTTCTTTAGCAAATTACCCTAGCTAATTTGACTTTTTATGCCTCACTCTTATGAATTGCAGTATTTAAGGCGAACTTTCACGGGTTAATTGCAGCTTTTTTATGTGACATGGGTAATTAATGATATGAAAGCTATTTTGTGACGTCTCATTTTACTGACCGAATAGATGTGTGATGAATAAGTCATTTAATATTGTTTTTTAAGATACCTGTAAGAGTCTCATATTAAGGTATGCCTGTATATAAAGACATGAATTTCTGATTGTAAAAATGCTGGTTGTCTATCTATTTGACTGTTTAATATGATAAATCCTTCAAAAGTATTGTAAGTTTTGGATCCTCTTTGATTATAATGAATAATCAATACATCACGTAACCCATGTTTAACTAACCATTCTACTATTACCATAAAATGTGCAGATTCCGGTGAAGTTTTATATTCTTTCATTTTCACACAAATTTGCAATGCAGTTTCAGCTTTGTTAATATTAGGATTTATCTGAACTTTCTTCAATACGTACACCTTTAATTTGCCTTCAAGAAACGCATGCTATGGATCAATATTAGGATTTATCTGAACTGATAAGTTAACATTTACTATCTGATTCTTTCCTTTCTAAACAAATAAACAAGATACACACATTGTCAGTAGCAAAATGTGTTTTGTGTGTCTTCTTTGGTATACTGAACAAAATGACTGAATTTTATGCATAACCTTTGCGCTTCCCGCACAAAGCTCAAACTCGCCATTGACATAGACCTTCTAAAACAGCATCACTTTTCTAGACTTGTAAAACCATAAACATGAACAGAATATAACGAGTCCAATAAATCCGGTAATCAACAATGGCCATTCAAAAGCTGAGGGGCTATCAAAACGGGTTCACGATGAACCGGTCATGGGTCAAAACAGGTTGGGTTAGGTTAACCCAAAAAAATTAATTTTGTGTGTGTGTGTGTGTGTGTTTTTTTTTTTTTATTTAATTATTTACAAAAGGCTTTAATTATATATGTTCCCCTTCTAGCTATTTTCTTAATTGATCCGTTTAAAATGAAATGCGTCACAACTTGAACCGTTCATAAGTAAATGGGTCGAAATGCCATATCTACATATGATGTCCGGGTCCTTTATGTAATAATGGAATACTTGTGTTTTTAGAGTAGTTGAAACGAGAAGAACAACATAAGAGGGTGGATATAGTTTTGGTGTTGTTTATGATAAGTATTACGAGTATAAAAGTTCCGAAATTTAGCTGCTTCTTGCTTGCGGCAAAGCAAATTTATGCAGCCAAAGAATCAAATTTAATGTATTGAATAGCATTGCATCAACACTCTTCAGATTTTTATTGCTGAAACGATCATGAGTCATTCACTGAACCAATGACTACACCTAATCATAACTAGAAGTGATATTTGGCATACCATGAGGTGGCATTTTGGGTGAAAATATGGAGGAAGTATCTTGAGTCGAAGCTAAATGCAGGTTGGTATTCTTATGTGAATAGCCCTTCTAGAAATTCATGATGCAATTGCACGTGATTTAGTAGCCAGCATTTTAAGCTAAGTATGAAACTCTGTATATAATACAAAGCTCATAAACATAAAATAATACTATTTCAGGTCAATTGGCATCACAGGTAAAAAATGTCACCTGGTACACAAGGGCAAGTGTTCTTATTGATTAGCGTGTTATTAGCAATATGTGCTCAACATTCTGTAGCTAGGGTCACACTTGCAGAGGGGTTAAAAACAAAGGTGTATTTATCACCTGAGATAAAATTACATTCGGGTTCCCTTTCAAGCAAAAATCACTATGATATTGAGTTCCCGAAAGGTCATATTGCTGTAAAGAGTTTCAATGCTGAACTTGTTGATGAAGAGGGGAAATCAGTTTCTCTTAAAGAAACTTATCTCCACCACTGGTTTATAGTTAATTACTACCAAAGAATTGGTGATAAAGATCCAAAGTACAATGGTAATGTTGATCTTGGGTCCCACCAATCAGATTTTATTATCGCTGGCAATGCTGGAGTATGCACAATCTTTCCACAGTTTTTAGTTATGGGAGCTGAAACACGAAAAACGGCAGCACGTGTTGCTGATCCTTATGAAATCGAGGCTGGTAATCCACTAAAAGTTCCTGCAGGATATTTAGAGAAATGGAAGTTTAATCTTCACACGATTGACTCAATGCAATGGAATGTACTCAATGCAGGTATCATGTAATTCGACATATATATTGTTACACAATTGGTATATGGTTTTTATTTAATGGTTTTAAAATTCAGATGTAACTTATATAACGTAACTGGAAGATGAATACGGTCGGCCTTTGGAACCAAGTTATGCGGGAGGGTTACACTGTTGCTATGATGGAACACAATGCAATGTGAATAACGGGCATAAAAATGTTGCAAGAAACATTTACGTGAAGTACACGGCTAAATGGGTTGATTGGATTGACACTATAGTACCCGTTAAAGTCTTTATATTTGATGTCACTGATACATGGCAGAATACGCGAGCCCATGATTGCCTAGTAAGTTAAAGCATTCTTGGTATATATAAAGATTGAAGCTTCTTGCAATCTTGGTAATAGTTAAACTGTTTTGTTCTACAGATCGAGTATCATAGTGTATAATCTGCTAATAATGATTATATCAGCAATAGAAGGTCAAGTGTGCATATCCCAATTGCTGGTGATGTCGTTCATGGTGTTGCACATCTGCACAGTGGTGGAATAGGTTCTGCTCTATATGGAGAGGTAATACTTACACTTTTAACCATCGCGTACTCTATCTTAACTATTTATTATCTAGCAATGCATACAAAATATATAAACGTCTCAACTTTATTCAGGATGGACGGGTTATTTGCTTGTCTAAACCTATATACGGAAAGGAAACAGTGTAGGAGACGAAGCTGGTTATGTTGTAGGAATGTCCACATGTTATCCTAAACCTGGTTCCGTGAAGATAGCTAAAA
The DNA here is from genome assembly GCA_910596185.1 of Chrysanthemum makinoi. Classification (NCBI taxonomy): domain Eukaryota; kingdom Viridiplantae; phylum Streptophyta; class Magnoliopsida; order Asterales; family Asteraceae; genus Chrysanthemum; species Chrysanthemum makinoi. The sequence goes on from OU343220.1 coordinate 292,342,989, forward strand.
GTGAAATGCTAACTTTTGAATCTAACTACAGCAGTGAAAAGAGCCGTACGGGAGTTATGGCCCTCTTTCATATGTTTGTTGCAGAATCTTCCGTGGATATGAATGATTTGGTTCAGGTAAGATAGCTTCCGCCACCCGTTCTTCAGTATTCCAAGATTAATTTTTATTACACCGGATATACTAGTATCTTGACTTTTGACAGAACCAGGGGGTGTCCCGGGACACCCATGGATTTTTGTGGCGTAGTGTTAATTTTGTTAAAAAAAACAACGATTTTTCTAAAATGCACCCGGTCCCTAAAAAGTGTTTGTAGTATTGTTTAGTTTATTCTAAGTGCACCCGGTCATTTTGTGTCCTAGTTACGTCTCTGCTTAGAGCACACGGTATCGTGTGCAATAACACGCCAAATGCACCCATCTTGAACCTTTGGCGCGCCAAAGTGCATACCGGGCAAAACGCCAATCGTGAGCCAACTGGATTTGAGCCAGTGAATTGGCTTACGCCAATGGTAATTTGTGCGTGTTTGTTTCTTTTTTTGTTTTTTAACCTTATGCAACGGGGTCATTTAGGTTATTTCCCACGGAGAGGCGAACCTAGGCTTGTCTAGGTGGTGCCCCACCACCATGACCGAAAAATCTTGTAGTAGTAATACCCAAACTTTTTCAAGGCCTACCTTGGAAATGATTCAGGAACCATTTAAATCTAAGAGGAAGTAACAAAGAAAAAAGAAAAAAGAAAATTTCGGACTTACTTTGGACGTTAACTGCTGTGAGTCTCTGAAGAAGATGAAGGTGTCAATGTGAAGAAGATGAATGTGTTAAACTATTTATTTGGTCATAGCAATTTTTAATAGCATTTTCATAGGTTAGGTGTCAATGTGAGGTAGAAAGTCTTTTGGGTTAGGTGTCAAGCAAATAAATCAAGTGTCAAGCAAACAAATCAGATACCATGTGTATTCATGCCTTTTACATTTGCTTCACATTTTTTTGGTAATACAATTTATTATACGTAATTTGTATAAACGTTTGTAGTTTCTAATAGCTTATCAAAAAAAATGTTGTGTGTTTTTTTATGTTGGTGAAATCAAGAAAATGAATTTATATTTTAGGAAAATTGTAAAGTGGGACCCAATACATGTTGTTAGTGGTGTGTTATGAGGGAGGGATGTTTTAGTTATTGGGTGTTATGAGAGGAGATGATGTACTGATGTGACATACCAATAACGTTATATGACGCTCACGATACTTGTGCTCTTATAATTAAACAGACCCTTCTACAAACAACCACCGCCCCCACATGTTCATTTCATCTTCAACCTACATCCCCTTTTAACACATACACAGAGACCTAAATCACATACATACTTAATTATATTCAAAACAAAGTACGTTGAATACATATAAGTACTGAATAATTAACCAACACCCAGACTGCAACTTAACATACATAGCTAGAAAGTAAAAAAGCAATACTTGACACAAATCTAAATACTTCATACTAGCCTCAAAGCTCTCAAATTCTTCTCACCAACCACCAGCTTCAAAGCTGCAAAACAAAAGAACAATGATTATTGAAACACTTATTTAAGCAACATTTTTCATAAGCTTTTTCCCACTCTAGGGATTAGCTTTAGGATGCAAAACAATTTTCTCACTTTGCAAACAAAAAAACTATCTTCGTAAATCAATCATAAAAACACATAAATTCCAAAATTCTGCTAATTTTCATAAAAGTAAAACAACAGTTTTCTAAAATATAGTATAATGAAACACCAAACAATAATTTACAAACAACAATTCCCATAACTTTCTTTAAATAAGCAATAGATTTAAAACAAGTGATACATATCTCAAACTACGAAGAATGGTAACAGAAAGTGTTTGCGTTTCTACCTAGCAACACGGCTTTCTGAACAGAGGCTTGAACCCATGGAGACCATCTCCATCCCTTTTTAATTAAAGTTTTATAATAACACACTCTTTCTGAACAGAGGCTTGAACCCATGGAGACCATCTCCATGCCCTTTTTAATTAAAGATTTATAATAACACACTATGATGAGCAGAGGCTTGAACCCATGGAGACCATCTCCATCCCTTTTTAATTAAAGATTTATAATAACACACTCTTTCTGAACAGATGCTTGAACCCATGGAGACCATCTCCATGCCCTTTTTAATTAAAGATTTATAATAACACACTATGATGAGCAGAGGCTTGAACCCATGGAGACCATCTCCATCCCTTTTTAATTAAAGTTTTATAATAACACGCTATGATGAATGATGATTAGTGGTAGCATAGCCACTGAACAAAATCAAAAGCCATGAGAGATTGTTGTTGTTGTTGTTCAAAGGTGGGTGTCTGAAAGGGTGATTGTTAAGAGAAGAATGAAGGCTGGTGGAAGTATTAAATTGTTTATGAGAGTGTTAGAAGTTGTTGCCTGTTTAAGTAGGATGAATGAATGGTGATTTGTCTTATTGAATATTTTGAACGGTTGTTGATTTGTTGAAATCAAATATTTTGGATTTCATTTCTTATAATTATAGAACATTTGTCAATTGATCTATCTTTAACCTATACGAAAAATCTTACAAAAATGTATTATATTTAAAAGGGTTTTTCTATTATGTGCCCTAAGTCAAATGATAAGAAGTGAGAAAAATACATTAAAGTACATGGGGATCAACAAAAAATATGGATTAACAAAAAATATATTCTTTATATGTTTTTATGTCTTTTTTTTTATCTCATGTACATTTATGTATATTAGTTATAGGGAGGTGATTTGCACATTTCTCAAATTGATTGGGACACTTTAATTTAAATTGTCTTGACATTTATACCCTTTCAAAGTGAAAATGAGTAAAAATCATGTGAGGGTATAAGTGTTAATACACTCTAATTTAGAGTGTCACAACCAATCAATGTAATGTGCAAATCACCACCTTTAAATTTAAAATGACCATAAGTGTGATAATTTTTTGGTATGTATGATTTATAATTAATCTATCTATAATCTATAAGTAGTAATAAATGAGAGTTTAAACAAAAAAATGTTAAGAGCAAATGGTCAAATAAGTTTGAATAACAATTAAATACACTAATGAGTATTAATAGAAAAGTTGATGTATGCGTCAAATGTGGGCCAAATTAATTTTGTCTTAATCAGTCATTAGTATAATTAATTATCCAAACTTTTTTCTTGATCTCCTTTCACTATAAATTCACACAGCTATATTCTCATTTCTAGTACACCAAAGAAATACTACTTTATTCTCTCTTTTCATTTATCTTGATTCTTCGTGTATCCGTTCGTAATCAAGGACGAACCTACATTAGTGTCAGGTGTGGTACGGGCTACACCCGATTTTAGGTCACGAAGTGCAAAAGTTATAAAAAACTTTCGATTTTAGTATGGGCAACCCCCAATAATATTATTTTGCTACTTTCGTTTTTTATGGTGTAACTTAGTTAACCCAAATGGCAAGTGTGTAACACCCTCTCGAAAATCCTTGGCCCGTCCTTGTTCGTAATAAAGGGAAGAAAAACATTGGTTCGTCTTGATAAACCGTTTGTGCAAACAAAGTTATCCTTTGTTGTTGTATCATGGGAGATAGACGTTCATGAATCTCAAACACCGTGAAAACATTGGTTCGCCTCGACATTTTTCTTATTGGTGTTCTTTGAATCTAAACAATCAAAAGGTTTACTGTATTGTTTCTATGTCACAATTCTCAATTTTTGGTCATTTCTCAAAACAATTCATGCCTCATAATTTCATCATTTATCGTAAACTAGGTTTGCGTGTTCCAAATTCACAAGGTAACCTTATGGTTTAGCGGTAATTCATGATCATAACATCACGAACATTTCATATGGACTAAGTTTAGTCTACATTTCATTAGCATCATTTGCATCATATTAGTTCATTCATGACTTTGCATTTCACATTAATCAAGCAAATTTTATATTAAATAAAGCGTATCGCGTGAGTTATTATTTTGAATATTTAATCCGTTACTTTCAAAAATGATCCCGACATATTTTAAACTTACATTTAGTTTATAAAAACTATATTTTGAGTTTACTTAGTGTTTTAAATTTATTTTGTCTATAAATCGTTAAAGTTATATTATTACGACACTTTTCTTAAAAACTACACGACAATTACTATATCACTCAAATCTTTCAAGAAATGTATTTTTACAATTTTTATGATCTCATTACATTCTACTTTGATCTATTAAAAATTCCTTTTACCTAAAACTACCCTAAATACTAAAATGTATGTACAAGTTACAAACTATATTTATTTAAACTTACACTTACTTACACATTAATACATTTATTAAAAAAAAAAAAAAAAAAAAATCAAACTTTTCTTTCTTGTCATGAACTTTACCTACCCCTTAGTTTCCATGATATATGGATCTTGTCTAGTGAATCATCAAGAGATTGCAAAATATCTCATACAAGTATTAAACAAATTATTTTTATATTTCATTCTTTTCATTTGCAAAGCTAGATTACTTCCATTTCTTTTCTCTACAAACATACGCGACCAAGGGACCAATATTAAGGAGGATCATTCCAAGTTTTCAAATCACTTATTTTAACACTAGTAACATTTGTTGCAAGGTTTTGTAATATAAACCTCAAGTGATTAGGAAAACCTTTTGTCCATTAAACCTCATCATATCACTAGTAAGCATTCCTAGTCATATTTTTATTTCATATTCATTTTTGTGGTCATATCATTTTATTGGTGAAACATGCAAGACTTGTGTTTATTTATACCATTTTTACAAGATTTTTAGAGTTATATATATATATAAAGTCATCCTATAATTATCCCCTTGTTATATATTGGTATTGATGATGTCTAGGAACCCATGACACCCTAAGAAGGTGTATGGTAGGATTAGATTAGTTTTGGAGTTGATTTGAAGGGATTAGAATAGGTTTTGTCCGAGTAAAACTATTTTCAATAATGTATAAAAAGAGGTATTGTCCTTGTTTCATTTTTTTTTCTGGAAAACCGACAGTTGGTACGAAACTTTGGCCTTGATTTTTAGAAAATATACTTTAAAAACGAACCTAGGCAGCTTGAACGGATAAAACGGAGTTATAACGAAGCCGTGGTGAATTTTAAAGTTTGGCTAATTGAAATAAATAGTTTTCTAAATTTCAAAGAATATATATTTATCTTGTTCGGGTCAAAAACGAGCCTTAAGCTTCACAAATTATTTCGACTTCTCAAATATATATTAGTTTACTTCGATACGGCTAAGGATCTATTATACGTAGAAACGGATTTGAAACGACAAATATATTCAAGCAAAACTTGCCGAATCATATTTTCTAAAAATCTATATTATTTTTACTACAAGTGTTACGTAAATGTAACGCCCCTGCTGGCGTCGCTTTTAACCATGATGCAAAACTTTTGGAACGAATGTCTTCTAGTAAAAACAAGTTCACGGGCATATTTTTCAAAAGCGACAAGCCGCTTAGGCGGCTTAATTTGTGTAAACTATTTACGGATGTTCAAACTTGGCGAAACTCATTTTTCTCGCACAACAATTAGCCAAAATCACTATTTTAACCCTTATATCTTTATGTTCGGAGACCTTTGACTTAAAACTCCTGAACTGAAACTTCTAGATTTCATACAACTTTCCAAAACCGCGAGTTCGTTTCTCTAACGATCGACGCATACCGTTAATAACTAGTTTTCGAAGCCACTTTTGTTAATTTCATGATATTCCTACCGATATTGTTTTATAAATAAAAAGTGAAAAATTTCACCTAAATCATTATAAAACCATTGTAGGATGACATTTTGACGAAAAACTTGTAAAGCATTTTTAAGGGTCAAGACGTCAAACGAGTATTTTCAACAAGTAATATTTTTTCAAAACTCAAATGGTATAAATAACATACGAGATGCATGCATAACATTACATTGCAACTCATTACATATCATATCATTCATAATAGGTCATTTCTAGATTCAATATATTTCGCTGTATCCACTTTTGTCATCGTAATCATTGCACCAGGTGAGTTTTCATAGCCCCTACTTTTACTTGTTTTCTAACTGTTTGGGGAGATACATGTCAACTATTTTCATTTACTTTCATAGTTACTCTAAACATTTAAGGATTACCGTGAGTTCATAGCCCCACTTTTACTCTTTTAACTGCTTTACAAACTCTTGGGGGAGATACATGCTACATTTTAAATCGAACACAAATGCTTTGAATCTGATGCTATATCCGATGTTTTATTGTCACTAAGTATTTGCCATGTTCGAAGTCCCTACATCATGCAACATTAGTCACTTGCGTGAAATGGTATAGTGAATAGGCCTATTGGAATTAAACACTCCCGCCCTATTGACCCATTTAGGGGAAATCGGTTTAACTATATTTGAATCATTAAGGTAAATTGGCAGTTTACCTATTAGGCATGGCGAAACGATGATTACCAATTTTTATTGTGCGATGTTACGCTTTGGTGTCATGAATTAGTGAAATAAATAATGTTGTTGTTTTTTTTAACGATGAGTGTGAAACAACTTAACTCACACTACGATGATTGTGTTCAAACGAATTAATTAAACCTATGGTTTTACGCCGAAAGTTAGGTACTATTGTGAATTCATTTGACGATGTGTGGTTGAATATAAACTATATATACATTTCGACAATGGGTTGTGAACACAATGGTTGCAAGTTTTGTATGTATGGACTTGGAATCGAAAGGATTTACAATGCCTTTGCTGCATAAACGACTTCGATACATTGAGTCATGCACTATTTTGTGAATTCATTTGACATCATGCATTGAACATTAACTCTACATATTCTGGCAAAGGTTGTGAACACACAAAGTTGCAAGTTTTGTATGGGCGGGACTTGGAACTGAGTGGATTTACAATGCCTTTGCTACATAATCGATTTTGAAAGTCTTTACATTTCAACGATTTACAATGCCTTTGCTGCATAAACGATTTTGAAAGGCTTTACATTTCAACTCAAACTCTATGAACTCACTCAACCTTTGTGTTGACACTTTTAGCATGTTTTATCCCAGGTATCTAAGGCATTCACTTCATGGCATGCATATGGACACATCTTAGAGTCGTGGTGACGACGCGTCTCACTTGGGTTTTTACGTGACTTTAAAACATCGTTTGAATTGTAAATAAACTTATTTTCGCATTATTGATTTTCATTTGGGACCTACATTTTGTAAACTCGATTATTTTTATTTAATCAAACGATGTATTTTCTAAACGACACTTTAGGTCGTTCGATATAACTGTAACTTTGATGCTATGACAGTCCTCCCCAAGGTATTCAATTCCGCTGCAAAACAGGTAATTTGGGGGTGTGACATTCTACACTTTATATTTTATTGTTATTATCATCATCATATTGTTTGTTTGTCTCTAATAGCATTCCACAAAAGGTGTAGTTTGACGGGGAGTCATTGTCAACCCCACAAGGAATAGCTCCGAAAACACTCCTAGTTTAATAAAATTCAATCAAGTGAGTAATGAAATGAGACTCGACCCTGAATCTTATTCCACAAACTTTCCAGATTGAAAACCCACCAAACATGAAGTCGAATTGTCAGGACTCAAGCACGAGTACTTACCATAGAACTAGCACTGGTGTTCTAATAGCATTATCGATACATAACAATCTTAATAAAAATTCTAAGCTATTAGAGGCGGTAGTCGACCTTATGAATAATGAAACACAATAGTTTGAAAATTTACATATATTAATTTTGTTAGAAAAAATAAATAAATAGATAAACTGTTTTGGTTTCTTGATCAAATTATGTGTTGACATTTAATGATGAAATTGGTAACTTGCATGTGTGAGTAATAGGTAATGTATAAATACACGGTTATGGTTTTTTAAAAGGAGAAAGATAAATATTTTTGTGATGTATTTTTTGAGGCACTTTATTTTGCTTACTCACAAAATCATGCTTACCAAGGGACAAATCCCCACCATCCATCTAGTTTGATCTAATGGTGGGGATTGTAAACCTAAGTCCATTGTTTTTTTCTTGTCTTTTTATCTTTCTTTTTTATTCACATATATATATATATATATATATATATATATATTTAAATTAACGTTTTTTTTATTTAATTAACGTTTTTTTATAATCCGTGCTTTTTCATTCGCGTTTTTTTCTTCGTTTTCATACGTTTTTGTCCGTTTTCATATGTTTTTGTCCGTTTTCATACGTTTTCGTCCGTTTTCATCAGTTTTATTTCGTTTTCGTCAATTTTTCATACGCTTTCCATTTTTTCAACGTGTTTTTTACGCTTTCATACGCTTTCGTCCGTTTTCATATCGTGATTCTACAATTTTCTTATTGCCGTCCGTTTAATAAGCTCCGACTATCACAAGTGATATTCAGAATATCACTTTTTGATATATCACTTTTGATATTCCTAATATCACTTGTGATTTAATATCACTTTGTGATATCTGAATCACCAGGATATTGAATATCACTTTGTGATATTATGAATATCACTTGTGATTTTCTGGATATCACTTTGTGGTGTTCTGAATATCACTTGTGATTTTCTTGATATCACTTGGTGGTATTCTCAATATCACTTGTGATTTTCATGTTAACAAAACATTGTTGAAAATCACTAATATTCAAAATCACGATTATCACTTGTTGATCATCTGAATATCACGAATATCACTTTTGATATTCAGTAATATTATTTGTATACTAATACTATCATGATATTCAATATCAGAATGTCACTCTGTGATATCTTATATGAAAACGCCAAAAAACATTTAAAACCGGTTTTAAAACGTATGAAAACGGATGAATAAGAAACATAATGTAATCTTATATTGGCAATGGGGTGATGGGTTTCTATTGAAAAACATTATATCTCAATGGGTAAACATAATTCTAACAAAAAGTCACGGGCCATTGATAAAAAGTGATGTAAGATGCATGTCATACCTTGTGTGGTGTGCTAGAAACAAAATCTTAGTACACTTTGTGATCAAATTCAAGTGGTTTCATATATGGTGTCGATTGCACTACTAAAAGGATCAATACTTTGTTAGATCGGTGCTTAGAGCACTTGCAACCATAACTTGAGTTATAGGTTAACATCCTGCCACGTCTGCGCCACATCAGCTTTAACATTTCATCTTAACTCATCAAAAAAACACCCGCAATCATAACATTCCCAAGGTTATACCTTAACTCACCAACAATTTACAAAAACAACCCCCATTTGTGGGCAGTATGAAAATAAATAAATAAATAAAAAATAACACCCGTTATAGGGCTAACGCCGGCACGTTAACGCCGGAATAACGCCGGCTTCGCAATGGTTAACGCCGGAATAACATGGACCATTGCAAGTGCTCTTGAATAAGTATACATTAGTCAATAGTACCTAAAATCATAAAACTAAACATAGGTAAACTAAGTTTATTAATAAAATTACCTGGCACGGCTCAATGATTTTCTTCATCTCAATAATCTCTCAAAAACTTTGTAAACCAATACCATGGCGATTTGAAGAAGGTGGACCTGATGGTTCTGTTTGTAGTAGATGGGTTTTGTGGCCCATTTGTGGTAAAATGCGAATGGTGGTCAGTTTTTGTAGTAGATGGAGCTTGTGCCCATTTTGTTGCTTTCTCGTAATCGTGTTATTTTCCTGTATCTATGTAGCCTCAAATGCATTTGTGGTAAAACATCATTGGGCTTTGCATTAGTAAAAACAAAAATTGAAGCTATCCAAAACGGAGCTTTGAGCCTAGAGTGCCTCTTCATCGATAGATAGTTCCGTTATTGGAACTATGTGCAACAAAAAATATACAATTATGATAATAACGAAAAAATATATACCAACAATATTTGAGTTTTAATGTGTTATAACTTACATCATTGTCGTTATGGCTAAAAAAATAATCCAATGCTCTCTAAGAAACTTGACTCTAACACGCCAAGAGACGTTCTAGGTACAACATTTTGCTCCTTAATCCAAAACCGATTACTTTCAAGATTACCTCTTTTTGAATCCATGTCTAAAAAATATTAAGTTTGTAAAGCTAAAATTATAGTCATATATTAAAAAAAAAAAAAAAAAAACCTTAAAACCCTAAATAAAACCATACAAAGTATAATTAATCGCTTTCTTCATCAATACTTTTCATCCCCGTTTCCTTTCATCCATCTCTTCATCCACCATCCTCCAAGTACCTCTTTTTTACATATTTCTAACTTTACTATGATTAATCTTAAGATGTTTAGGAATATGTGTCCAAGCTGCGTTTCTCAAACCGATACGTGAAATAACAATATGATCCCCATGGGAAATCATCAAATGCATCGAGATCCTCAACCAACGCAAACAAAAAGGTTTAAACCTCATGTTTAGGTTCCGACCACAAATATAAACTCAACAAAAATGACTAAACACAATCTAAAGAGCATCATGTTCTCTAACTTAAAAAATCGTAACCCTCAAATAATGTCTTAAGATTCATAAGTAATTTATCTTGGCATTGAGGGAATATAATAAGTAAAATTTAATGAGTAGGCTTGTTTTCAAAGTCATCAAGATTATAGGCACCAAACTTTAAACCGGTCATTAGACAAAATTCCTTACGGCCAAATTGCAATAATAATCACCTACATTAAACCTTAACATATGAGATTGATTATGAATATCCTGATTAACTTTTTTCTTGCTCTAAGAATATACCGTGAACTAAATTAGGTTCCTGATCAAGACACCTGGTTAATCTAACCAATCACGAAAACAATGATTCCTAAACATATCGCATAACTATCTCTACCATGCTTGGTTCTAAACTTTTTCAACAGTTAAACGACTCAATTTAATTGGTGACTTCAATGTGATAAGTCTACAAAACAAAAATAGCAAACAACAAAAATGTCAATTGTGCCAACCACCAAGTCTCACGTTAAATCAAGTCTACTATGAATGTCTTTGTTAAATCAAAAATATACTTATGTCTTATGTCTTTTTTGATCCCATGTACTTATGTCTTTTTTTGATCCCATGTACTTTTAAGTATATTAATTTTAGAGAGGTGATTTGCACATTCCTCAAATTGATTGGGACACTTTAATTTAAAGTGTCTTGACATTTATACCCTTTCAGGGTGAAAATAAGTAAAAATCAAAAGCCATGAGAGCTTGTCGTTTTTGTTGTTTCAAAAGGTGGGTGAGTGAAAGGCTGATTAAAGAAGAGAAGTAATGAAGGGTGATGGTGGAGGTATTAAATTGAGTGGTGAGTAGGTTATAAGTTTCTCCGGTGTTTAACAATGATGAATGAATGGTGACTTGTCATATTGAATATTTTGAATGCGTGGTAGTTGATTTTAGGTGGTGAAATCAAATATTTTGGATTTCATTTCTTATAACAGTAGAACACTTTTCAATTGATCTATCTTTAACCTATATGAAAAATCACACAAAAATGTATCATATTTAAAAGGGTTTTTCTATTATGTGCCCTAAGACACATGATAAGAATTGAAAAAGTACATTAAAGTATATGGGGATCAACAAAAAATATATTCTTTATATGTACTTATGTCTTTTTTTTTATCCCATGTACTTTTAAGTATATTAATTTTAGGGAGGTGATTTGCACATTTCTCAAATTGATTGGGACACTTTAATTTAAAGTGTCTTGACATTTATACCCTTTCTGGGTGAAAATAAGTAAAAATCAAAAGCCATGAGAGCTTGTTGTTGTTGTTGTTTCAAAAGGTGGGTGAGTGAAAGGGTGATTAAAGAAGAGAAGTAATGAAGGGTGATGGTGGAGGTATTAAATTGAGTGGTGAGTAGGTTATAAGTTGCTCTGGTGTTTAACTATGATGAATGAATGGTGACTTGTCTTATTGAATATTTTGAATGCGTGGTAGTTGATTTTAGGTGGTGAAATCAAATATTTTGGATTTCATTTCTTATAACTATAGAACACTTGTCTATTGATCTATCTTTAACCTATAGGAAAAATCACACAAAAATGTATTATATTTAAAAGGGTTTTTCTATTATGTGCCCTAAGACACATGATAAGAATTGAAAAAAGTACATTAAAGTATATGGGGATCAACAAAAAATATATTCTTTATATGTACTTATGTCTTTTTTTTGATCCCATGTACTTTTAAGTATATTAATTTTAGGGAGGTGATTTGCACATTCCTCAAATTGATTGGGACACTTTAATTTAAAGTGTCTTGACATTTATACCCTTTCAGGGTGAAAATAAGTAAAAATCAAAAGCCATGAGAGCTTGTCGTTGTTGTTGTTGTTGTTTCAAAAGGTGGGTGAGTGAAAGGGTGATTAAAGAAGAGAAGTAATGAAGGGTGATGGTGGAGGTATTAAATTGAGTGATGAGTAGGTTATAAGTTGCTCTGGTGTTTAACTATGATGAATGAATGGTGACTTCTCTTATTGAATATTTTGAATGCATGGTAGTTGATTTTAGGTGGTGAAATCAAATATTTTGGATTTCATTTCTGATAACTGTAGAACACTTGTCTATTGATCTATCTTTAACCTATAGGAAAAATCACACAAAAATGTATCATATTTAAAAGGGGTTTTCTATTATGTGCCCTAAGACACATGATAATAATTGAAAAAAGTACATTAAAGTATATGGGAATCAACAAAAAATATATTCTTTATATGTACTTATGTCTTTTTTTTGATCCCATGTACTTTTAAGTGTATTAATTTTAGGGAGGTGATTTGCACATTCCTCAAATTGATTGGGACACTTTAATTTAAAGTGTCTTGACATTTATACCCTTTCAGGGTGAAAATAAGTAAAAATCAAAAGCCATGAGAGCTTGTCGTTGTTGTTGTTTCAAAAGGTGGGTGAGTGAAAGGCTGATTAAAGAAGAGAAGTAATGAAGGGTGATGGTGGAGGTATTAAATTGAGTGGTGAGTAGGTTATAAGTTGCTCTGGTGTTTAACTAGGATGAATGAATGGTGACTTGTCTTATTGAATATTTTGAATGCGTGATAGTTGATTTTAGGTGGTGAAATCAAATATTTTGGATTTCATTTCTTATAACTGTAGAACACTTTTCTATTGATCTATCTTTAACCTATAGGAAAAATCACACAAAAATGTATCATATTTAAAAGGGTTTTTCTATTATTTGCCCTAAGACACATGATAAGAATTGAAAAAAGTACATTAAAGTATATGGGGATCAACAAAAAGTATATTCTTTATATGTGTACTTATGTCTTTTTTTTATCCCATGTACTTTTAAGTATATTAATTTTAGAGAGGTGATTTGCACATTTCTCAAATTGATTGGGACACTTTAATTTAAAGTGTCTTGACATTTATACCCTTTCAGGGTGAAAATAAGTAAAAATCAAAAGCCATGAGAGCTTGTTGTTGTTGTTGTTTCAAAAGGTGGGTGAGTGAAAGGGTGATTAAAGAAGAGAAGTAATGAAGGCTGATGGTAGAGGTATTAAATTGAGTGGTGAGTAGGTTATAAGTTGTTGCGGTGTTTAACTATGATGAATGAATGGTGACATGTCTTATTGAATATTTTGAATGCGTGGTAGTTGATTTTAGGTGGTGAAATCAAATATTTTGGATTTCATTTCTTATAACTGTATCACACTTGTCTATTGATCTATCTTTAACCTATAGGAAAAATCACACAAAAATGTATCATATTTAAAAGGGTTTTTCTATTACGTGCCCTAAGACACATGATAAGAATTGAAAATGTACATTAAAGTATATGGGGATCAACAAAAATATATTCTTTATATGTACATATGTCTTTTTTTTATCCCATTTACTTTTAAGTATATTAATTTTAGGAGGTGATTTGCACATTCCTCAAATTGATTGGGACACTTTAATTTAAAGTGTCTTGACATTTATACCATTTCAGGGTGAAAATAAGTAAAAATCAAAAGCCATGAGAGCTTGTTGTTGTTGTTGTTGTTTCAAAAGGTGGGTGAGTGAAAGGGTGATTAAAGAAGAGAAGTAATGAAGGGTGATGGTGGAGGTATTAAATTGAGTGGTGAGTAGGTTATAAGTTGCTCTGGTGTTTAACTATGATGAATGAATGGTGACTTGTCTTATTGAATATTTTGAATGCGTGATAGTTGATTTTAGGTGGTGAAATCAAATATTTTGGATTTCATTTCTTATAACTGTAGAACACTTTTCTATTGATCTATCTTTAACCTATAGGAAAAATCACACAAAAATGTATCATATTTAAAAGGGTTTTTCTATTATGTGCCCTAAGACACATGATAATAATTGAAAAGTATATGGGATCAACAAAAAATATATTCTTTATATGTACTTATGTCTTTTTTTTATCCCATGTACTTTTAAGTATATTAATTTTAGGGAGGTGATTTGCACATTCCTCAAATTGATTGGGACACTTTAATTTAAAATGTCTTGACATTTATATTTCGGGTGAAAATAAGTAAAATCAAAAGCCATGAGAGCTTGTTGTTGTTGTTGTTTCAAAAGGTGGGTGAGTGTAAGGGTGATTAAAGAAGAGAAGTAATGAAGGTTGATGGTGGAGGTATTAAATTGAGTGGTGAGTAGGTTATAAGTTTCTCCGGTGTTTAACAATGATGAATGAATGGTGACTTGTCTTATTGAATATTTTGAATGTGTGGTAGTTGATTTTAGGTGGTGAAATCAAATATTTTGGATTTCATTTCTTATAACTGTAGAAAACTTTTCTATTGATCTATCTTTAACCTATAGGAAAAATCACACAAAAATGTATCATATTTAAAAGCGGTTTTTCTATTATGTGCCCTAAGACACATGATAAGAATTGAAAAAAGTACATTAAAGTATATGGGGATCAACAAAAAATATATTCTTTATATGTACTTATGTCTTTTTTTTGATCCCATGTACTTTTAAGTATATTAATTTTAGGGAGGTGATTTGCACATTCCTCAAATTGATTGGAACACTTTAATTTAAAGTATCTTGATATTTATACCCTTTCAGGGTGAAAATAAGTAAAAATCAAAATCCATGAGAGCTTGTCGTTGTTGCTGTTTCAAAAGGTGGGTGAGTGAAAGGTTGATTAAAGAAGAGAAGTAATGAAGGGTGATGGTGGAGGTATTAAATTGAGTGGTGAGTAGGGTTATAAGCCTCGGTGTTTAACTATGATGAATGAATGGTGACTTGTCTTATTGAATATTTTGAATGCGTGGTAGTTGATTTTAGGTGGTGAAATCAAATATTTTGGATTTCATTTCTTATAACTGTAGAACACTTGTCTATTGATCTATCTTTAACCTATAGGAAAAATCACACAAAAATGTATCATATTTAAAAGGGTTTTTCTATTATGTGCCCTAAGACACATGATAAGAATTGAAAAAGTACATTAAAGTATATGGGATCAACAAAAAATATATTCTTTATATGTACTTATGTCTTTTTTTATCCCATGTACTTTTAAGTATATGATTTTAGGGAGGTTTTGCACATTCCTCAAATTGATTGGGACACTTTAATTTAAAGTGTCTTGACATTTATAACCTTTCAGGGTGAAAATAAGTAAAAATCAAAAGCCATGAGAGCTTGTTGTTGTTGTTGTTTCAATAGTTGGGTGAGTGAAAGGTGATTAAGAGGAAAGTAATGAAGGGTGATGGTGGAGGTTTTAAATTGAGTGGTGAGTAGGTTATAAGTTGCTCTGGTGTTTAACTAGGATGAATGAATGGTGACTTGTCTTATTGAATATTTTGAATGCGTGGTAGTTGATTTTAGGTGGTGAAATCAAATATTTTGGATTTCATTTCTTATAACTGTAGAACACTTTTCTATTCATCTATCTTTAACATATAGGAAAAATCACACAAAAATGTATCATATTTTAAAGGGTTTTTCTATTATGTGCCCTAAGACACATGATAAGAATTGAAAAAAAGTACATTAAAGTATATGGGGATCACCAAAAAATATGGATCAACAAAAAATATATTCTTTATACGTACTTATGTCTTTTTTTTTATCCCATGTACAGTTTAAGTATTTATTTTAGGGGGGATTTGCACTTCCCCAAATTGATTGGGATACTTTAATTTAAATTGTCTTGACATTTATAACCTTTCAGGGTGAAAATAAGTAAAGATCAAAATCCATGAGAACTTGTTGTTGTTGTTGTTTCAAAAGGTGGGTGAGTGAAAGGGTGATTAAAGAAGAGATGTAATGTAGGGTGATGGTGGAGGTATTAAATTGAGTGGTGAGTAGGTTATAAGTTGCTCTGGTGTTTAACTAGGATGAATGAATTGTGACTTGTCTTATTGAATATTTTGAATGCATGGTAGTTGATTTTAGGTAGTGAAATCAAATATTTTGGATTTCATTTCTTATAATTGTAGAACACTTGTCTATTGATCTATCTTTAACCTATAGGAAAAATCACACAAAAATGTATCATATTTAATTAAAAAGGTTTTTCGATTATGTGCCCTAAGACACATGATAAGAATTGAAAAAAGTACATTAAAGTATATGGGGTTCAACAAAAAATATATTCTTTATATGTATTTATGTCTTTTTTTATCCCATTTACTTTTACGTATATTAATTTTAGGGAGGTGATTTGCACATTTCTCAAATTGATTAGGACACTTTAATTTAAAGTGTCTTGACATTTATACCCTTTCAGGATGAAAATAAGTAAAAATCAAAAGCCATGAGAGCTTGTTGTTGTTGTTGTTTCAAAAGGTGGGTGAGTGAAAGGATGATTAAAGAAGAGAAGTAATGAAGGGTGATGGTGGAGGTTTTAAATTGAGTGGTGAGTAGGTTATAAGTTGCTCTGGTGTTTAACTAGGATGAATGAATGGTGACTTGTCTTATTGAATATTTTGAATGCTTGGTAGTTGATTTTAGGTGGTGAAATCAAATATTTTGGATTTCATTTCTTATAACTGTAGAACACTTTTCTATTGATCTATCTATAACCTATAGGAAAAATCACACAAAAATGTATCATATTTAAAAGGGTTTTTCTATTATGTGCCCTAAGACACATGATAATAATTGAAAAAGTACATTAAAGTATACCGGGATCACCAAAAATAAGGATCAACAAAAAATATATTCTTTATATGTACTTATGTCTATTTTTTTATCCCATGTACTTTTAAGTATATTAATTTTAGGGAGGTGATTTGCACATTCCTCAAATTGATTGGGACACTTTAATTTAAAGTGTCTTGACATTTATACCCTTTCAGGGTGAAAATAAGTAAAAATCAAAAGCCATGAGAGCTTGTTGTTGTTGTTGTTTCAAAAGGTGGGTGAGTGAAAGGGTGATTAAAGAGGAGAAGTAATGAAGGGTGATGGTGGAGGTTTTAAATTGAGTGGTGAGTAGGTTATGATAAGTTTGCTCCTATGTTTAACTAGGATGAATGAATGGTGACTTGTCTTATTGAATATTTTGAATGCGTGGTAGTTGATTTTAGGTGGTGAAATCAAATATTTTTGATTTCATTTCTTATAACTGTAGATCACTTGTCTATTGATCTATCATTAACCTATAGGAAAAATCACACAAAAATGTATCATATCTAAAAGGGTTTTTCTATTATGTGCCCTAAGACACATGATAAGAATTGAAAAAAGTACATTAAAGTATATGGGGATCAACAAAAAGTATATTCTTTATATGTACTTATGTCTTTTTTATCCCATGTACTTTTAAGTATATTAATTTTAGGGAGGTGATTTGCACATTCCTCAAATTGATTGGGACACTTTAATTTAAAGTGTCTTGACATTTATACCCTTTCAGGGTGAAAATAAGTAAAAATCAAAAGCCATGAGAGCTTGTTGTTGTTGTTGTTGTTTCAAAAGGTGGGTGAGTGAAAGGGTGATTAAAGAAGAGAAGTAATGAAGGGTGATGGTGGAGGTATTAAATTGAGTGGTGAGTAGGTTATAAGTTGCTCTGGTGTTTAACTAGGATGAATGAATGGTGACTTGTCTTATTGAATATTTTGAATGCGTGGTAGTTGATTATAGGTGGTGAAATCAAATATTTTGGATTTCGTTTCTTATAACTGTAGAACACTTTTCTATTGATCTATCTATAACCTATAAGAAAAATCACACAAAAATGTATCATATTTAAAAGGGTTTTTCTATTATGTGCCCTAAGACACATGATAAGAATTGAAAAAAGTACATTAAAGTATATGGGGATCAACAAAAAATATGGATCAATAAAATTTATATTCTTTATATGTACTTATGTATTTTTTTTTTATCCCATGTACTTTTAAGTATATTAATTTTAGGGAAGTGATTTGCACATTACTCAAATTGATTGGGACACTTTAATTTAAAGTGACTTGAAATTTATACCCATTCAGGGTGAAAATAAGTAAAAATCAAAAGCCATGAGAGCTTGTTGTTGTTGTTGTTTCAAAAGGTGGGTGAGTGAAAGGGTGATTAAAGAAGAGAAGTAATTAAGGGGGATGGTGGAGGTATTAAATTGAGTGGTGAGTAGGTTATAAGTTGCTCTGGTGTTTAACTAGGATGAATGAATGGTGACTTGTCTTATTGAATATTTTGAATGCGTGGTAGTTGATTTTAGGTGGTGAAATAAAATATTTTGGATTTCATTTCTTATAACTATAGAACACTTGTCTATTGATCTATCTTTAACCTATAGGAAAAATCACACAAAAATGTATCATATTTAAAAGGGTTTTTCTATTATGTGCCCTAAGACACATGATAAAATTGAAAAAAGTACATTAAAGTATATGGGGATCAACAAAAAATATGGATCAACAAAAATATATTCTTTATATGTACTTATGTCTTTTTTTTATCCCATGTACTTTTAAGTATATTAATTTTAGGGAGGTGATTTGCACATTCCTCAAATTGATTGGGACACTTTAATTTAAAGTGTCTTGACATTTATACCCTTTCAGGGTGAAAATAAGTAAAAATCAAAAGCCATGAGAGCTTGTTGTTGTTGTTGTTTCAAAAGGTGGGTGAGTGAAAGGGTGATTAAAGAAGAGAAGTAATGAAGGGTGATGGTGGAGGTATTAAATTGAGTGGTGAGTAGGTTATAAGTTGCTCTGGTGTTTAACTAGGATGAATGAATGGTGACTTGTCTTATTGAATATTTTGAATGCGTGGTAGTTGATTTTAGGTGGTGAAATCAAATATTTTGGATTTCATTTCTTATAACTGTAGAACACTTTTCTATTGATCTATCTATAACCTATAGGAAAAATCACACAAAAATGTATCATATTTAAAAGGGTTTTTCTATTATGTGCCCTAAGACACATGATAAAATTGAAAAAAGTACATTAAAGTATATGAGGATCACCAAAAAATATGGATCAACAAAAAATATATTCTTTATATGTACTTATGTCTTTTTTTTATCCAATGTACTTTTAAGTATATTAATTTTAGGGAGGTGATTTGCACATTCCTGAAATTGATTGGGACACTTTAATTTAAAGTGTCTTGTCTCTCCCTTCAATAGTTGCTCTAGTGTTTAACTATGATGAATGAATGGTGACTTGTCTTATTGAATATTTTGAATGCGTGGTAGTTGATTTTAGGTGGTGAAATCAAATATTTTGGATTTCATTTCTTATAACTGTAGAACACTTTTCTATTGATCTATCTTTAACCTATAGGAAAAATCACACAAAAATGTATCATATTTAAAAGGGTTTTTCTATTATGTGCCCTAAGACACATGATAAGAATTGAAAAAAGTACATTAAAGTATATGGGGATCAACAAAAAATATATTCTTTATATGTACTTATGTCTTTTTTTTATCCCATGTACTTTTAAGTATATTAATTTTAGGGAGGTGATTTGCACATTCCTCAAATTGATTGGGACACTTTTATTTAAAGTGTCTTGACAGAGAGCTTGTTGTTGTTGTTTCAAAAGGTGGGTGAGTGAAAGGGTGATTAAAGAAGAGAAGTAATGAAGGGTGATGGTGGAGGTATTAAATTGAGTGGTGAGTAGGTTATAAGTTGCTCTGGTGTTTAACTAGGATGAATGAATGGTGACTTGTCTTATTGAATATTTTGAATGCGTGGTAGTTGATTATAGGTGGTGAAATCAAATATTTTGGATTTCATTTCTTATAACTGTAGAACACTTTTCTATTGATCTATCTATAACCTATAGGAAAAATCACACAAAAATGTATCATATTTAAAAGGGTTTTTCTATTATGTGCCCTAAGACACATGATAAAATTGAAAAAAGTACATTAAAGTATACGGGGATCACCAAAAAATAAGGATCAACAAAAAATATATTCTTTATATGTACTTATGTCTTTTTTTTATCCCATGTACTTTTAAGTATATTAATTTTAGGGAGGTGATTTGCACATTCCTCAAATTGATTGGGACACTTTAATTTAAAGTGTCTTGACATTTATACCCTTTCAGGGTGAAAATAAGTAAAAATCAAAAGCCATGAGAGCTTGTTGTTGTTGTTGTTTCAAAAGGTGGGTGAGTGAAAGGGTGATTAAAGAGGAGAAGTAATGAAGGGTGATGGTGGAGGTATTAAATTGAGTGGTGAGTAGGTTATAAGTTGCTCTGGTGTTTAACTAGGATGAATGAATGGTGACTTGTCTTATTGAATATTTTGAATGCGTGGTAGTTGATTATAGGTGGTGAAATCAAATATTTTGGATTTCATTTCTTATAACTGTAGAACACTTTTCTATTGATCTATCTATAACCTATAGGAAAAATCACACAAAAATGTATCATATTTAAAAGGGTTTTTCTATTATATGCCCTAAGACACATGATAAAATTGAAAAAAGTACATTAAAGTATATGGGGATCAACAAAAAATAAGGATCAACAAAAAATATATTCTTTATATGTACTTATGTCTTTTTTTTATCCCATGTACTTTTAAGTATATTAATTTTAGGGAGGTGATTTGCACATTTCTCAAATTGATTGGGACACTTTAATTTAAAGTGTCTTGACATTTATACCCTTTCAGGGTGAAAATAAGTAAAAATCAAAGGCCATGAGAGCTTGTTGTTGTTGTTGTTTCAAAAGGTGGGTGAGTGAAAGGGTGATTAAAGAGGAGAAGTAATGAAGGGTGATGGTGGAGGTTTTAAATTGAGTGGTGAGTAGGTTATTAGTTGCTCTGGTGTTTAACTAGGATGAATGAATGGTGACTTGTCTTATTGAATATTTTGAATGCGTGGTAGTTGATTTTAGGTGGTGAAATCAAATATTTTTTATTTCATTTCTTATAACTGTAGATCACTTGTCTATTGATCTATCATTAACCTATAGGAAAAATCACACAAAAATGTATCATATCTAAAAGGGTTTTTCTATTATGTGCCCTAAGACACATGATAAGAATTGAAAAAAGTACATTAAAGTATATGGGGATCAACAAAAAGTATATTCTTTATATGTACTTATGTCTTTTTTATCCCATGTACTTTTAAGTATATTAATTTTAGGGAGGTGATTTGCACATTCCTCAAATTGATTGGGACACTTTAATTTAAAGTGTCTTGACATTTATACCCTTTCAGAGTGAAAATAAGTAAAAATCAAAAGCCATGAGAGCTTGTTGTTGTTGTTGTTTCAAAAGGTGGGTGAGTGAAAGGGTGATTAAAGAAGAGAAGTAATGAAGGGTGATGGTGGAGGTATTAAATTGAGTGGTGAGTAGGTTATAAGTTGCTCTGGTGTTTAACTAGGATGAATGAATGGTGACTTGTCTTATTGAATATTTTGAATGCGTGGTAGTTGATTATAGGTGGTGAAATCAAATATTTTGGATTTCGTTTCTTATAACTGTAGAACACTTTTCTATTGATCTATCTATAACCTATAAGAAAAATCACACAAAAATTTATCATATTTAAAAGGGTTTTTCTATTATGTGCCCTAAGACAAATGATAAGAATTGAAAAAAGTACATTAAAGTATATGGGGATCAACAAAAAATATGGATCAATAAAAAATATATTCTTTATATGTACTTATGTTTTTTTTTATCCCATGTACTTTTAAGTATATTAATTTTAGGGAAGTGATTTGCACATTACTCAAATTGATTGGGACACTTTAATTTAAAGTGACTTGAAATTTATACCCTTTCAGGGTGAAAATAAGTAAAAATCAAAAGGCATGAGAGCTTGTTGTTGTTGTTGTTTCAAAAGGTGGGTGAGTGAAAGGGTGATTAAAGAAGAGAAGTAATTAAGGGGGATGGTGGAGGTATTAAATTGTGTGGTGAGTAGGTTATAAGTTTCTCTGGTGTTTAAATAGGATGAATGAATGGTGACTAGTGTTATTGAATATTTTGAATGCGTGGTAGTTGATTTTAGGTGGTGAAATAAAATATTTTGGATTTCATTTCTTATAACTATAGAACACTTGTCTATTGATCTATCTTTAACCTATAGGAAAAATCACACAAAAATGTATCATATTTAAAAGGGTTTTTCTATTATGCGCCCTAAGACACATGATAAGAATTGAAAAAAGTACATTAAAGTATATGGGGATCACCAAAAAATATGGATCAACAAAAAATATATTCTTTATATGTACTTATGTCGTTTTTTTTATCCCATGTACTTTTAAGTATATTAATTTTAGGGAGGTGATTTGCACATTTCTCAAATTGATTGGGACACTTTAATTTAAAGTGTCTTGACATTTATACCCTTTCAGGGTGAAAATAAGTAAAAATCAAAAGCCATGAGAGCTTGTTGTTGTTGTTGTTTCAAAAGGTGGGTGAGTGAAAGGGTGATTAAAGAAGAGAAGTAATGAAGGGTGATGGTGGAGGTATTAAATTGAGTGGTGAGTAGGTTATAAGTTGCTCTGGTGTTTAACTAGGATGAATGAATGGTGACTTGTCTTATTGAATATTTTGAATGCGTGGTAGTTGATTTTAGGTGAAATCAAATATTTTGGATTTCATTTCTTATAACTATAGAACACTTGTCTATTGATCTATCTTTAACCTATAGGAAAAATCACACAAAAATGTATCATATTTAAAAGGGTTTTTCTATTATGTGCCCTAAGACACATGATAAGAATTGAAAAAAGTACATTAAAATATATGGGGATCAACAAAAAATATGGATCAACAAAAAAATATATTCTTTATATGTACTTATGTCTTTTTTTTTATCTCGTGTACTTTTAAGTATATTAATTTTAGGGAGGTGAATTGCACATGGAAAATGATAAATGGACCTAACTAAAGAGGCCTAAAAAGAGACCTAATGCATAAATGAATTGTACAGTAACAGTACTGTACAATTCATTTATGCATTAGGTCTTCTTTTAGGCCTCTTTAGTTAGGCCCATGTATCAAAGCTCTTTGCACATTCCTCAAATTGATTAGGACACTTTAATTTAAAGTGTCTTGACATTTATACCCTTTCAGGGTGAAAATGAGTAAAAATCATGTGAGGGTATAAGTGTCAATACACTCTAATTTAGAGTGTCACAACAATCAATGTAGTGTTTAAATCACCACCCTTAAATTTAAAATGACCATAAGTGTGATAATTTTTTGTGCGATTTACCCTAATCTGTATGTATGATTTATAATTTATAATCTATCTATAAGTAGTAATAAATGAGAGTTTAAACAAAAATATTGTTAAGAGCAAATGGTCAAATAAGTTTGAATAACAATTGATGATCATCAAATACACTAATGAGTATTAATAGAAAAGTTGATTTATGGTGAAATGTGGGCCAAATTAATTTTGTCTTAATCAGTCATTAGTATAATTAATTATCCAAACTTTTTTGTTGATCTCCTTTCACTATAAATTCACGCATCTATATTCTCATTTCTAGTACACCAAAGAAATACTACTTTATCCTCTCTTTTCATTTATGTTGATTCTTCGTGTATCCGTTCGTAATCAAGGACGGACCTACATTAGTGTCTGGTGTGGTATGGGCTACACCCGATTTTAGGTCACGAAGTGCAAAAGTTATCAAAAACTTTCGACTTTAGTATGGGCAACCCCCAATATTATCATTTTGCTACTTTCATTTTTTATGGTGTAACTTAGTTAACCCAAATGGCAAGTGTGTAACACCCTCTCGAAAATCCTTGGCCCGTCCTTGTTCGTAATAGAGGGAAGAAAAACATTGGTTCGTCTTGATAAATCGTTTGTGCAAACAAAGTTATCCTTTGTTGTTGAATCATGGGAGATAGACGTTCATGAATCTCAAACACCGTGAAAAGAATGAATTTGTCTTAAGAAAACTATAAGCATTACATGCCTCACATTTTTCTTATTGGTGTTCTTTGAATCTAAACAATCAAAAGGTTTACTGTATTGTTTCTACACTTTATATTTTATTGTTATTATCATCATCATATTGTTTGTTTGTCTCTAATAGCATTCCACAAAAGGTGTAGATTGACGGGAACATCCTGACCCCGGATGGTTTTTTGGCACCAGTCTTTGTCAACCCCACAAGGAATAGCTCCGAAAACTCTCCTGGTCTAGTGGTGCACCAACTGAAGTGAGTACGAGCCGAGACTCGGACCCTAAACTCTTATTCCACAAAGTCTCTTCAGTGTGCCAATAGGTTATGCAGAGATTGGTACCTATCTGAGCCAAAAGGCCAAGGAAGAGACTCGAAGTCGGGTCTATTGACTCAAGCACGAGCACTCTTATCATTGAACTAAAGCACCAGTGGTGTCTCTAATAGCATTACAAGTATACATAACAATCTTAATAAAAATTCTAAGCTATTAGAGGCAGTAGTCGACCTTATGAATAATGAAACACAATAGTTTGAAAATTTACACATATTAATTTTGTTAGAAAAAAATAAATAAATAGATAAACTGTTTTGGTTTCTTGATCAAATTATGTGTTGACATTTAATGATGACAACTATTAGTAACTTGCATGTGAGTAATAGGTAATGTATAAATTACACGGTTATGGTTTTTTAAAAGGAGATGATATATACACGGAACAAATTACTTTGTACACAGAATTTTTAGATCAAAACTTTTGACCATTTCTTTTCCACTATACTTCTACCACCGATCACTGGTAACATCCAATCAAGTAATATCACATAACTAATTGCATTTTGCTACATAAAACCGGTATTACATAGAGTTGTATCAAACTATCAATACACCTATCAAAATATAAGAAATATAGCTCATCTCATCCTTTCAAACAATTAAATCATAATCTGAGTTCATTTCGTCGATTCCAGTACTTACCATATTTATTGTTGATCAACATTTCTTGAATCTTTGTGAATTACTTTAGAAGCCACGAAGATATTTTACTTTCTTCATCGTATCACAGTTTTGAACCTCATAAATCTGTCTCACAATCTCCTATGCTTCCCGTACTGACCAACGCAACTATTGTAAAATACAGTCTGGTAGACGGCAGGCTGTGCTTGGGCGTTGGCGGGCGTCGGCGGCCGATCAAAATCTTATTAATATTAATGTTAGGGGTACTGTGGGTGAGTGGGTCTGTGGTTTAATCTTATTTTTCAAATATTGTTAGAGATGATACTAACACAACTGTTAGAGGGATGGCTAAAATTATTTGCCGGTGGTTTAATTAGGGGTATTGTGGGTTTCGGTGCTAGATTGATGAAAAGAGATGGAGGATTAATTGAAAAACATACAAGATTCTTTGAGGGTATTAATGTCTTTTCCTCTCAAAATTCTGTGTGCAAAGTAATTTGTTTCGTGTACATATCATTTCCCTTTTTTAAAAGGAGAAAGATATTTTTGTGATGTATTGTTATCTCATTCATATGAGCTGATAAATTAGTGAAGCAAATCGATATTTGTTGGGACATATTTAGAAACGAACTAATCTGTCATCTGAAAAAAATAAAAATAAATAATAAAATAAAACTTGTCATGCTTTATTGTTTGAACAAATTTTGGTTGTAACTTATTTTGTATAGTAATGACTAGGTAGCCCTTAGGGCTATGCTTTTTGGGTATATGGTATTAATTTCTAGGAAAAATTGACTGATTGTTTTCTGAAACTAAAACATTAACCAGTTGTTATCTCATAGTTTCGAATGTTACTAAATCATTAAGTTATTCGACAACAATAATGTTCGAAGCATGTTGTTTGAAATCTTGTTGCGGTATTAGTTTGAGTAACTAGTTTTGGTTTCATGGCTCCATATTGGAATAAAATGCATTCACTCGGAATGTGTTCTTTGTTGTGATTTGGAAAAAACATTATTTGTCACGGTTGCGCACTCGTAAGATAATGCGATCTTCGCATAGTAAACAAAGGAATCAACTACCCAATTTTTTAAGATATTAAAATGGACAAACTGTTTGTTCACAGTTTCCATTTCCGTACAACAACTTATTTTGGACAGTTTGTTTTCACAAATGTGCAACCGTGGAAACATGTTGACATAGTAAACGGATGCCTTTTGCTCCCCAATTTTTGTAGTGCCTAGCTAAGACATTAAACATGATTAAAAAGTTTGAGTTTATATTGAGTGAACGTTTGGTCAAAGTTTTTGTTTTGGTGTAGGTGTTTAGTTTTAACAAGTTTGTTGTCACAGCTGCACACTCATATCCGCATAGTAAACAAATGGTTTTTTATCCCAATTTTTTATAGTGCGTATCTAAGACATTATAGTTGATTTCAATAAAGTTTGAGCTTAAACATATGAACCTTTTTTATCGCATTTTTCATTTTGGTATAGAGGTACATGCTCAACATTTGTGATTGTAAGAGAGTTGTGAGTAACCGTACATTTGCCAATAATGTTACCTTTGAGTTTACTTCTAAATGTGACATTACCTTCATTGCATGGTTGATATGAGGAGAATAGCTTACAATTTCCCGTCATGTGATTTGTACATCCACTGTTAGGGCTGTAAACGAACTGAACATTCAGTGAACGTTTCATGAACCGTTCGGTAAAAAGTTTGTTTATGTTCGTTTAGTTAAATAAATGAACATGAACAAACGTCACGCCCATTCATTTATGTTCGTGAACGTCCGATTATGCATTCGTTAATGTTCATTTATGTTCATTTATCTATTTATGTACGTATGTCATATCTTTTAATTATATAATTTTAAAATTGGTTTGTTTAAAAAAATAATACTTATAAAACAATATATTGTGCATAATTTAAATAAGTTTATGATTGCTTGTCTATGGTCATTTATGTTCGATCGTTAATGTTCATTTAGCGTTCATTTAGTGTCTTAATGAACGAACATAAACGACTCATTTCTTAATAAACGAGAAAAATCGTCCATTTATGCATTCATGTCTGCTTATTTGTCCGGTTAACATTAAATGAATGAACAGGAACAATGCTCCGTTCGTGTTTGTCCGGTTCGTTTAGAGCCCTATCCACTATATTTAATCCATTCATCGGGCTCCAGGTTGATTCTCAAGCATATCTAATAATATCATAGAACAACTCAAACATATAGTCCCAATATTTCATGGGTCCAAAGTTTTTAGCATTAAACATGTCATGCATTTGTTGCATTTGACTTGGATGTTGAAGAGGTGAGTATAATCCCAAAGGTACATAGCTATTATTCCATGCTATGGGATATATGTTTGGATGATTTTGTTTTATAAGCTGTGTGGATCTAGCTTTTATTTGACAGACATTTTTTTCCTAGGTGGCAGAGTCGTTGATTTATTAAATCCTACTCTGGGTTTGGTGTTGGTTTATTAAATCATTTAACTTCTCTTATACTAGCAATAGGTATCTTAGTGTTCATAACAATTAAATGTTTTGGTGCAGAACCTAAAATGGATTTTGGTAAAATGACATATTCATTTACTTTAAATGGTCCTCTACATGTGGGACGGTCCTTTATATTTAAGGGACCGTACTCCTCCTCTTTTTGGTTACCGTCACCAGTGGACTCGACAATCAGGGGTTTCACAATTAGACTTGTTTTGTCCCGCTAGTTGATGCTTTAGAGAAATAATAGCCTAGACCTGTTTTATCATCGAAGAATTTTTGAGCATCTATCATTTCTTTAATAGAATGAGTGCTCTTTTCAAATTTGATTAGTTCTAAGGCTCCCTCTTTGAGTCCCTCATTTTCAATTTTAAGGTTTTGACACGATTTACACTCGGCATCAATTTCTTTGCTTTTTTTAGTTTAGATAGTTTATCTTTCAATTCAAAAATTTCTTTCTCTAGTTTAGATATAATAGGCTTTAGATATTTATTTTTGAAAATTATCTTTTGACCCATTTTGCAAAGGCGGTCATACTCATTATCTAACTCAAAAGAATCTAAAGAGGATGTGTCATCATTATAGTATTTGGTTTCGAAACGTACCTCTTTTGAAGTTCCCGTCATTAGATATGTTTCGCTTTTGTCTCTTCATCGCTATTGCTCCAAGCCCCACAACTGTATTCCTTTTGGTTCTTTTTTTTGGTATTTGAGGACATTCTCCTACTAGATGTCTTGGATCACCACATCTAAAGCATCTTCTCTCACCTTTACTATATTTTTCATCTCCATTCTTTTGAGACATTTTCTTTTCATCTCGCGGTTGTCTCACGTATCTACCTCTTCGTTTAAATAATTTCTTGAAGTTGTTAATACAAATAAACCGTAAAAATGTTTATTTATATTCTACGATCTTCTAATGTTTTGTCGATAAAAAACGTAAAATCATTTTAACGAAACAAATAAAATAGGTAAATGGTTTGAACTAATAGTTTCTAACATATTCACATTTTCACATAAAACACTAAAACAAGTATAAGTGATTTTATGATTAAATATTACATATGTACAACAACTAGTGTTTACATATTTGGGTAAAATATACACATAACTAGTATGTAGTATATTGGGTAATATAAATGGGTAGAAACTTAAGTATCACAACCCATTGACCAAATACATTGAATGTAGTTGGGTACAACCCAAAATCCATGACCCATGGAGCTTGACCCATAAACCATTGCATGACATCATGCTTATATCATAAATGGATAATATCCATAACCCATGGTATTGACCCATACCCATGTGACTAGGTGCATTGCACTCAAGAGATACATTGTATCTAGCTAAAGACCCATGGATCAACCCTTGACCCATGACCCATAACCAAAATACCCATGGGTAAAGAGGAGCGTCCCACGGATCCCTAGATTTATGCTAGACGGATCCCTTGTGGGAGGGATCCGTGGGATCCGGGGAACAGTAGATTTTTTCTTCTATAAATAGTGAGCCATTTCTTCATTGTTTCTTACCCCTTTCTAACATACTTTCCCCTTGAGTTAAAAACTCTCTAACCTCAGATCCAAGAGATCTATGTTTGTAGTTTTGTTTTTGTGTGATCTTCTAGGTTCCTCTTAAAGGCGAGATCACCACCTTTGAAGTCGAGCAAGCTCAAGTCCATGAGTTGCCATGCTTCCTCATCATCAAGAATACTGAAGTACTCTTGTTGATGATTCTTTTCTTTCTTCTAATAAGTGTAGTGTCGGAGACATTAGTGAAAGATGTCTCAAGTGTTAAGACGAATACATTAGTGAAAGGTGTCGATCGTCCGTATTATAGGCATTAGTGAAGGGTGCCTAGAAGTCAAGTCACAAGACATTAGTGAAAAGTGACTTGAAGATCTAACTAAAGGCATTAGTGAAAGGTGCCTTAAATGTACATTCGATATGGTGTGTTTCGATGTACAAGATAGATTAGCATTAGATCCAAGGATATTGATATCCTTGATGATGTTGTAAAAAGGAGTTGATATCCTTTGGGATTATTCGTTGGTGTAGTGTTGGGTAGTAGTTCCTCCATGTTAATGGAACTAGGTGCTTAGCCTAGTACCTAATAAAGGGTAGGCGACGTTGTGATAGGTGTAGTTCACCTTGGAGTGATAGAACCCGGTGGTTAGCCTAGTATCGGAAAAAGAGTAGGCAACGTTGTGAAGGTTTCTCCACCATAAGGATTTGGTGTCGTGTAGTGATTACGAACTCTCGAGTAGGTGACTCGGGGAGTGGAGTAGGGCAAGGAAGGTGTCCTTGTAGCCGAACCACTATAAATACTCACGTTGTGGTTTTGTGCTTCTTACTCTTATCTTTTCATTACATACTTTATATGCTTGTTTATCAAAATCCAACACACGTCCAAATAGATTGACATAAGTTGATCTAAATAGTTTAAAAGGAAGTTTTAATTGGTAAAACTATTCAACCCCCCTTCTAGTTTTCCACGATTGGTATCAGAGCTTTGTTACCAAGTTTCTTGAAGTATATTGTACTTTAAAAACTTGATACGATCCATAGTTAATTGAAAACTACAAAGAAGGTCTTTTATAAAAATAAACACCATGACTTTTAAAACTCTCTTGTTGGATGTTGATTAGATGACAACATTTTTTATTTTTGCACTTATCTTCTTTGTCATGTTGATTAGTTAAAGCTCACATCTATCAAGCCATAGGAATTGCTTGATAATAAGATTACTTTCCCTAAGAAGGTATCTTAAGCATAAAGGAGCTGGAATTGTCTTTTGACATTTGCTGTGTCATTTGTAAAGACATTCCTAAGTGCATTTGAGGTATGACTTTTCACTTATCTCTAAATGATATTAGTTTAATAAATAAGTGTGATTACTTAGGTATTTATTTGAGTAGCTTTCGTGTATACACATGTTTTACATATAGCTTCACTAGGAAGCTTTTTCTCACATACGTGTAAAATTTTCGTCAAAAGTCGGGGTATATAAAACGTGTTTTTTACTTTCACTAATCCAAAAACCACATCCTTTTTATAATAAAACAAAACACAAATTTCAAAAATTCCTCCTTCCCTATAAATACACCATCCGTCGTCCTACTCTATCCCATTTTTTCAAACCTTCCAAATTCAAAAATTACCTCTCATTCAAAACTTCATCTTCCTTCTCATACTCATCTCGTCGAAATTAAAGAAGGTTCACCATCAACATGGTTTACATCACCCTCGTGCTCATCGCTCTTGTGTTTCCTATGATGAAGTTCTCATACGGAGACATATACTTTATGTTAATGATCTACATTGGGGTTATTTACCCAATCCTTTGTATCATTCTTAGCATTGAAATGAAATATTACTAATAGTCTAGTTTATCTAGGTTATTATTATTATAATGTGTTTACCATTTCTTTTTTATTTATTTCATTCTATCGTGATACATTAGAAAGTCATGTATGCATGCTAAAAGAAAATGTAGGATAAACCACATATCTTGGTATAAAACTATGAGATCTAAAAACCTATGTTTTTCATCATGAAATCTGTTTCTGTAACTACAAATCTACGGATCCCAGAAGATATACTAGCCGGATCCCTTTTGAAAGGGAACCGTGGGAACCGTACTACTGGAGAACAGTTTTTCATGCAAATTAAAAACCACTTTTATTCTAAAAGTAATATTCCACTAGAATGTCAAAACCATAAGTGAGTTAAGTGTCATTGTTGTTAAAAACCAGTGTTAATAAAAATCTAGTAAAAACGTTAGATAATCATTGGTTGACCACAAACATCACTTTCTATTAACTCATCATTTCTATAGGTTCAACTATGACGCATGAATATGAGTTAGATTTTTCACTCACTAGCGTCTACACTCCTAACATCTCCCTTCAGCCCAACACACCTGGCAATCATGTCTGTGGGTTCAATAATCTCGAAACCCGTCGCTTCCATGAAGGACGTATTGTAGACACCTCTCTACAATTCGAAGAAGGTATCAATACCTCTTTCCGAACCATAGGATTGGAATGTCTTCTCGAAATTAACGAGAAAATATGTCCAAGGTTTGTATTGGAATTCTTCCGTCAAGTCGAACTCGTTCGTAACGAGGATCGTTCTATATCTCTATGGTTTTGGATCAAAAACCAAAAGTTTGTTTGACTCTTTGGCAATTTGCTCAAATTCTCCGAATTCCAAATCATGGACAATGTGCCTTCACTGAAGATTGGTCTCTTGATTCTCTCTTCAACTTTCGTGAAGAAAATAGCCCATATTGTTCTCACATACCTTCCTCAGAAGACTTGATTCGCATAATATGCAAACCCCATCACTCCAATCCCAACATTATCCATACACGGGATATTCGAGAAGAGTACAAGCCCCTTGCACTCATCCTACGTGAAAATGTTTGGAGTCTTAGGGGAAATCGAGAAATCCTTCCCGCTTGTTGTGCTCACATAATGTATTGTTTGCTAACACAACAACCATACAATCTCGCCTACTTATTTGCAAGGCGAATTGTAAATCTTCAAGGCTCCAAGAATAAACTCATCCCTTATGGAATGTTCTTGACGCGCCTCTATCATAATGTCATGCATTTTCATCCTCAATATCAAAGTTCGTTGTACGTACTTGTGAACAAAATGATGGAACCGCTAAACATTTCTCTCATGAAGACGTTCTTCATTCCTGAATCCGCCAACACTCATCAACCATTTGATGATCACTCTAGCGAAAACATTTAAGGAACGTAGTCTTCTTTCAAATAGGATCAATCCTTTTGTACTCATGCTTTATCAATGTAATCCAATTTCCTTCATGAAATAAAAACATCTTACATTTGATATCTTAGTGTTAGAACCTCTTAAACTAACCTTGGAATATAATGCATTGTCAAGATCATTGCATACCTTTAGTAAAGGTTCTGCTTAGCAGATAGAAGGATCCCAAAATTTGTGCTAGACGGATCCCTACACTTAAGGAACCGTGGAATCCTGCAAACAGAAAATGCAATT
Organism: Chrysanthemum makinoi; assembly: GCA_910596185.1. Taxonomy (NCBI): domain Eukaryota; kingdom Viridiplantae; phylum Streptophyta; class Magnoliopsida; order Asterales; family Asteraceae; genus Chrysanthemum; species Chrysanthemum makinoi. The sequence goes on from OU343220.1 coordinate 292,375,863, forward strand.
GCAAGCATTGTATTTCAAACATATCCTTAGAACACCTCACACTAAGCTAGACATTGTTTTTTAAGGCAAATTAAGTCCTTATCAAATTAAGTAGATCCTTCCTACTTATACATAACTCGCCTAGATCACACTCAAAGACGCTTGTAGATCTATCATTTCACTTAAATCCATTACTCTTCCGCTCTCAAGCTCACACATCATTCTTTACATGATCCCTCATATCTAACTAAGGAAATCTTTTATGGCAAAACTTATCATAATCATCCTTGCCTCAAAATTGGTCGAAATTGATCAAATTCTAGTTTTTCCATCTTAAGCCTTTAGGATATTCTCCAAAGCATTACTCTAAGTCACTATCTGATCTCTAGGATCATTTAGCTTCACTTGAAACTCTCAAAATCTTTAATGTCATCTTTGTTCATTTGTTGGTACTCATGAAAGTTCCAATTTCTTCCATTAAAGGCAATCATTAGCTACATCACTCATTACTCTCAAGTAATTAAGCATCCCTTCATTGAATACACTTAGGAGGACTGAAACACTCAATATGGAAAAGATCTTAAACCTTAGAAAATATCATTTTTATCCTTTCATACCTGCTGAGAGCCGGATCCCTAGGATTAGCCTAGACGGATCCCTCAGTGGAGGGAACCGTGGGATCCGAGTGATAGATTATGTCAACTCTAGCTAAAACAATCATTTCAAGCTCATCTTTCTAACTTAAACACTCCATCTCATCTTAGATAAGTTCCTAGATCAGTACAAACTCTAAAGTTGACTCTTGTGTATGTTAATCATCACATTCCAATGAATTTTAGTGGCTTAAGACTTGAATGCACTTGCCAAATCTCTTGCTTTATAAACCACATTTTTAGGACTTCTAAAGTCATCATCTTCATCCTCAAGAAACCTTTACAAACCTCTTGAAATCATCATGAGGAAAACTCCAAGTAGCAACTTATCCACCAAAGAACCATCCAAGAAAATTGCTCGTGTTATACACGAAATTTCTTCAACCGAATCATCTCCGGTCAAACCAACAAACCAATTCCTAAAAGGATAGTACCCACAAAATTGCCTATGCCAAACACCACCATACCTCCTAGGCCAAACAATATCATCTCCACTAAACCATCACTATTGGTTCCTAGAGCTATCTCATTTACATATCCACTATCATCACCACACCTCTACAATTTAGAAGATTTACCTCTTAAGCCGTCTCATCATCCTCCGCCGGCAACATTCCCCTCATTAGGAGGAATAATGGTACATAATCAAGGTGTTGAGTCAACATTAGCTCTAGCTTCCTTTTTGCCGTCACCATCATATAATCCCATTTAGATTATGAGACATTATCAAAGTCAAATACCCGACCATATGGAAGTTGACACTTCTCTACCACCACCATAATTCTTGGTCGAGCCATCTTCAAATGCGCCCCCACCAATCCCTCCATCGTTTGAGGCTCCACAAGCCGCTTCACTTGATCCTTCGCATCAAGCAATTTCATTTCTTCCACCACCACTACCTAGCCATGACAAAGATTGTTATCATTGTCAACATGTTGAAAGTTTGATACATGAAGTACGAGAAGACCAACGTTTCATGTTCTATCACCTCCTCGAACGTTTCGACGAGATTAAACCTAAACAAACTTGAGCTAGAGGATTTTGGTGGTGTCCTAGTCTCAAGCGTTACTTAGACAAGTCTAGTAATTCCAAGTCATGTATCGATCATTTTCCTAGTTTTTAGAGTCATATATATCATATCTCTAGTTTTATTAAATGAAAATACATGCTACCTGCTATATTTCTGTGTATATGAGTATGTTGTATAATACATATCTCACTTTGATATTAACATAATATGTTATATCATCATTGCTGAAATTGATCATCAGCCAGACGGATCCCTCATATTTGCCTAGACGGATCCCTACAAGGAGGGAACCGTGGGATCCGTGATATAGAAAACTATTTTTCTACTAACTTGGATCACATTTGCAGGAAATTGTGCATTATACTTGTTTTCTAACCTTTGTTTTGTAGTTATTCAATTTACACATGAAGACTTTGACACCCTAAAGCTAGGGGAGCTTTGTGTCAAAGTAATACATTGCAAATTACTTGCAATATTAGGATTACATTTCATGACATCCCTTTGCAAAATTGCAATCATCAAGGGGGAGCACATTCGTCACATAGACGAAATCTTTTGCAAACTTAGTTGCAAACAAACTAGCTTAGTATTACTTTCTTGACGCCCTTACATAGGGATGGACTCGTCAAGGGGGAGTTAAGACGAGATCCTTTCCCGTTACTTGCTCTCTAATTCTTCTTTCTTTTCTATTTTTCACTCGTTTTTCTTAAAAACATTGCGTTAGTTTTTCTTTCGAAGTTCTTTTTGTTTCGACAAAAAAAGAGAGAAGAAAGTAAAAACTACAAATTCAAACTTTTATGAATTTTAGCTTTTCCTTAAAATAATTTTATGTTTTATCATCAACAAAAAGGGGGAGATTGTTAATACAAATAAACCGTAAAAACGTTTATTTATATTCTACGATCTTCTAATGTTTTATCAATAACAAACGTAAAATCATTTTAACGAAACAAATAAAATACGTAAATGGTTTGAACTAATAGTTTCTAACATATTCACATTTTCACATAAAACACTAAAACAAGTATAAGTGATTTTATGATTTAATATTACATATGTACAACAACTAGTGTTTACATATTTGGGTAAAATATACACATAACTAGTATGTAGTATATTGGGTAATATAAATGGGTAGAAACTTAAGTATCACAACCCATTGACCAAATACATTGAATGTAGTTGGGTACAACCCAAAATCCATAACCCATGGAGCTTGACCCATAAACCATTGCATGACATCATGCTTATATCATAAATGGATAATATCCATAACCCATGGTATTGACCCATACCCATGTGACTAGGTGCTTTGCACTCAAAAGATACATTGTATCTAGCTAAAGACCCATGGATCAACCCATGACCCATGACCCATAACAAAAATACCCATTGGTAAAGAGGAGCGTCCCACGGATCCCTAGCTTTATGCTAGACGGATCCCTTGTGGGAGGGATCCGTGGGATCCGGGGAACAATAGATTTTTTCTTCTATAAATAGTGAGTCATTTCTTCATTGTTTCTTACCCCTTTCTAACATACTTTCCCCTTGAGTTAAAAACTCTCTAACCTCAGATCCAAGAGATCTATATTTGTAGTTTTGTTTTTGTGTGATCTTCTAGGTTCCTCTTAAAGGCGAGATCTCCAACTTTGAAGTCGAGCAAGCTCAAGTCCATGAGTTGCCATGCTTCCTCATCATCAAGACTACTGAAGTCCTCTTGTTGATGATTCTTTTCTTTCTTCTAAGAAGTGTAGTGTCGGAGACATTAGTGAAAGATGTCTCAAGTGTCAAGACGAAGACATTAGTGAAAGGTGTCGATCGTCCGTATTATAGGCATTAGTGAAGGGTGCCTAGAAGTCAAGTCACAAGACATTGGTGAAAAGTGACTTGAAGATATAACTAAAGGCATTAGTGAAAGGTGCCTTAGATGTACATTCGATATGGTGTGTTTCAATGTACAAGATAGATTAGCATTAGATCCAAGGATATTGATATTCTTGATGATGTTGTAAAAAGGAGTTGATCTCCTTTGGGATTAGTCGTTGGTGTAGTGTTGGGTAGTAGTTCCTCCATGTTAATGGAACTAGGTGCTTATCCTAGTACCTAATAAAGGGTAGGCGACGTTGTGATAGGTGTGGTTCACCTTGGAGTGAAAGAACCCGGTGGTTAGCCTAGTACCGGAAAAAGAGTAGGCAACGTTGTGAAGATTTCTCCACCATAAGGAGTTGGTGTCGTGTAGTGATTACGAACTCTCGAGTAGGTGACTCGGGGAGTGGAGTAGGGCAAGGAAGGTGTCCTTGTAGCCGAACCACTATAAATACTCGCGTTGTGAACCTATGATATGAACATTTGATATGAAACTCTTATATGAACGCTGATATGAACTTTGATATGAACTCTAATATGAACTTTGATATGAACCCTTATGATATGATTATGATTTGACCCGTCAGTTTGATACCCGAGCCAAAATATGTTTCCTAGTCGAAGGTAACGACCGTGTCATTGATGCACCAATGGCATGACTCCATGTGCACAGTGATGTTGCACATCCGTCCCCATTTTGATATGATTATGAGCTCACTATATGTATATGATTTGGCCATTATATGTTTTGGGGGGTGTATGGATGCATCCTAGATTTGATTTGTTTCGAGGGATTTGATCTGATTGGAGCTTTGTCGGTGAATGATGTCGGGTGCAATCAGCGTCTTCACAATTCTGGGAGTTAGCTACTCCATTTTTGTTCGAGGTCTCCTCATATTATGTATGGTATTCCGAGGTCACCCTCCGAATACAATGGCTACTTATGATATGATATGATATGATATGTTTTCGGGCTACCGGGTATATTTCTGATAACCCTTACACTTTTGATATACCTATATTGTACCTTCTATATTTCCCCAACGCACCATATCTGCCGTGTACCCTTATATGACTCACTCTACTACCAAGATTTATACATTCCATTGCTTTGAATTGTCACACTCTCATTCGTTAGATTATCGCTCCATTCACGTCGGGTTGTTATATGTTATTGGATTTGATTATGATATTCATGTTTATATGACTAACTGATTACTACGTATGATATGAATGTATGCGATATAAGATTACCTTGTCATCGATGATATGCTATCTTACTTATGTGACTCTTTGATTCGTGCTGTCCATGTTAGTGTATAAATGATTGTTTTGACGGCTTATCATGTAAACTCTGTTTTGTTTAACCTTGTGGTCTATGAATATCTGTTAGTATCTTTTCCCGCTTATTGTTGATCTGCCATGTTTATATTCCTGTTATGATATTGTATGTAATTAACCGTGGGTTACTTGACTTGTGTGATTGCCAAGCTCTCTTTCTAATTACTTGCTTCCGCTAGCTTTTAGATTTCTGTTTGGCTTATGTGTTGTCTGATTTCCTGATTTCTTGTATGCCTGTTGTATGTGCTTATTTATATGTCATTGCTGCATTGCTTTGCTTCATTCTGTTTGTTATCTGTTCTTTCTGGATATCTGGATAATTGTGTTCTGCAGGATCCTCATTGACTCATTGTTCCCTTTTCGCTGCGACCTTTGCTCAGTTTCCTTTGTTTCTTTTGTTTTTACGCTTTTCTTTAGCTTTCGTTTTGTTATATCTGTTCCACACGGGCTTTTTAAGCTCACCAAGCATTTCTTTTCGCCGGGTTTTAGGTTTGAAGATGGGCTTGATGGGCTGAAAGTTGGATTATCTGAGCGGACCAACCCTAGTTACCTTATTATTTGGACATACTTTGAAGAGTTTTGTTTTGATTTTTCATTTCATTTTGGATATCGTATTTTCCTCGTTTTTATGATTTGATACCTCATTTTTAAGGTTTCCGTTTGTAAATATTTTATTTGTATGTTCTGATATAACACCAGAATGTGACACTTCTACCCTTGTCGGGTTGGGGTGTTACAATTATGACGAAGCATGGCAACTCATGGACTTGAGCTTGCACGTCTTCAAGAAGTGGTGATCTCGCCTTTAAGAGGAACCTAGAAGATCACACAAAAACAAAACACAAACTACATAGATCACTTGGATATGAGGTTAGAGGGTTATAATACTTGGGGGAAGTATGTGTGTAAAGTGATGAATAGAAAGGAAGAAATGGCTCTCTATTTATAGAGAAAATTCTCTATTGTTCCCCGGATCCCACGGAACCCTTCCACTTGGGATCCGGCTAGCACAAAGCCAGGGATCCGTGGAACGCTCCTCTTTGCCCATGGGTATTTTTAGTCATGGGTCATGGGTTATGGGTTGATCCATGGTTTGTTGCCATTCGGGTGATTCATTAGGGATGTTTGGCAATTGGTTAATGTATTCCAAGGGGTCAAGATCGATATTTTCGAGTGGGTTGCTACTACTCCCTTCACCTTCTCCTTGCCTCTCTCTTTCGTCCGAGGAATCCGTGGGTGGGTGTGGCCTCTTGCCTTCCACCATAAACCTTGTTGTTCTACCCTCGGTTAATGGTACCATAACCTTATTGCAAAAGCTATGATCAAAGGATTGTGGAGAAGGGTCTAATGCAAAGATGAATTTGGCAAGATGGGTTAAAAGCATTGCATACGGAAGCACCATCTTGTCCATGCTTCTTACACTTGCCATTCTCTTGACCATGTAGTAGGCAAGGTTAAACCGAGTATTGGTCACTAGGCAATAGATCATGAAGCTTAGACATGTGTTGGGGTGGTCTTTGTTTCCTACTAGGCACACCATATTTTCTCTTATCACATCTTCCCATTTCCTATACAATCCATACATTTCTGAAAGCTCCATTTGAAAAGGATCCCTATAGATCACTTTTGACTTCCTTGTGACTCTTGACGGTGATGCTCTTGGCATGAACACGGTGTCCCTCACCGTGGTTGCTTCCGGGATCAAAGTGTTGTAAATTTCATGATGATCAACCATTGTGTGTAGTTGTTCCAAATACCATTCATTTGAGTACATACAAACGCCTTGATATGGAACTCCTATAATTCTTCCAAACTCTATAAGCGAGAGATTGAACTCTTGCTCATTGATGGTGAATTCAATTGAGATGGACCCGTCATCATTTCTAATTATACCCATTGTCTTGTAAAACTCAAGCACAAAGACCGGGAAAATTTGCTCGTTTATATCCAATAAACAATCAAACCCAATAGTTGCAAAAACATCCCTTATGTCGGTATTTTCAAGAAATGATGGATCAACAACTCTACCTTCATGAAAGAGTCTCCTTTCAAGCAACTTAAAGGATTTTCTATCGTCCGGGTTTAAACCATCTTTTCTATGGTACATGGGTATGTAGTGAGCGGTGTCTTGGTAATCTTGTTGCTTGTTGTTTGGCATGATTGTTCCAAAACAATACAACCATAATGTGGTGTTAATTGTGAATAGTAACCTAGAGGATTTGATCATAATTTTGCTCTCATCATCTTTGTTGAGTTCAAGAAACGTGTTTAATTTGTATTAACAATGTTAATTCTTTGATTTAGATTATCTTAGAAAACAATGTGGTGACAAATTATGATAGACCCATTTGAACCCAACTCTTAAAGATGAAGAAATTGTAATTCTAAGAATCAAGGAATTAAATTAACAATGTAGTGAAGATTATACTTACACAAGTGATTGTTAAGCTTGAGAAGAATGATCAATTTGCTCCTATGAACAGTACCTGAGTTCTTGTTCGTGAGTCTTTGAGGTGAGTATGATTGTGGAACATCCACAGTGATCATTTTTAGCTTATCTTTCTTCTGTTGCACGGATCCCGCGGATCCCTCTCATTTGGGATCCGGCTAGTATAAACGAAGGGATCCGGCATGACAGCAAAATTCAGCTCAAAACATTCCTTGATAACTTTGGTTTGGGAGTTCTAAAATGCCTAGTGTTTTGATGTTAAGGCTCTAAAACTTGTGGTTTGAGGTTTTGAAGATTTAAGTACTATTCCTATTAGACGAGGTTCCCTTTTTAAGAATTAGTCATAATTCTTGCGAAGTTTCTCAAACATTATAATAAGATCCCATTTTATCATAATATAAGAAGTTTCACATGGATATTTATTGACATAGATGAAGTGTCAATAAATCCTTTGTGATGAATAATGATTGAGGTTATCGAATAACCAAGATATCATTATTAGAAGTTGGTGATGTAGTCTATACAACTAAGTCGAATAATACTATTTAGATGATGACTATAATATGAATAACTACTAGAACAACTATTAATAAATCATGCAACTAAGATTTTAATAATAACAATAAAGGTAAGCAATTAAAGATCATACCTTTGCAAAATATTCTTTTTAAGAAAAGAAGTATTTAGATGTTTTGTGATCTTCTTGGAATCTCCAGATTAATGTTGTAAGAATACTAAACATTCTTTTTGCGAAAAGAAATATTTAGATAAATTCTTTATGATCTTCTTGGTAACTCCAAATCCAAGTATGGATAATGCTTAAAAAAAATGTTAGAACATTCTATCATTGTCCAACAAAAAACAATATAATGATTTTTGAAATATGACAAAAATAATCCTTCTTTGTAGTTTTCAAACATACATGGATCGTATCAAGTTTTTAAAGTACCACTTACTCTAAGAAACTTGGTAACGAGGCTCTGATGCCAATTGTGGAAAACTAGAAGGGGGGAGGGTTGAATAGTTTTGCCAATTAAAAACTTCCTTTTAATTATTTAGATCGACTTATGTCAATCTATTTGGTTGTTTATGTTGGACGTTGATAGATAGATATATAAACGTGTAATGAAGATAAAGAGTAAGAAGCACATCACCATGACACAAGTTATTTATAGTGGTTCGGCTACAAGGACACCTTCCTTGCCCTACTCCGCTCCCCGAGTCACCTACTCGAGAGTTCGTAAGCACTACACCAATCTCCTTATGGCGGAGAAGCCTTCACAACGTCGCTTAACCTTTTTCCGGTACAAAGCTAAATACCGAGTTCTTTCACACCAAGGCGAACCACACCTAACACAACGTCACCTACCCTTTATACGGTGCTAGGCTAACCACCGAGTTCTTTCACACCAATGAGAACTAATCCTATCACAACATTTCCTACCCTTTATTAGGTACTAGGCAAAGCACCTAGTTCCATTACTATGGAGGAACTGATACCCTTCACAATACAACACCTAATATCAAGGAGATCCTCTCCTTGTTACAACACCATTAAGGATATCACCATCCTTGGAAATAAACAAATACTTATATGTATAATGATGTACCTCATCGATTATACGACCTAGGCATTCTTCCCAAATGCGACTTGATTTGATTCATTGGCATCCTTCACCAATGCCTTTGACACAACGCTTGGCACCCTTCACTAATGCCTTCGTCTTTGACACCTTTAGCATTCTTCACTAATGCTTTCACACGGATGATGAGCACCTTTCACTAATGCTTTCATCTTGACACTTTCGACATTCTTCACTAATGCCTTCAACCCAACATCTATGGAGAAAGGAAGAACTATCAACAAGAGAACCTTAGTTGTCTTGATGATGACAAAGCATGGCAACTGATGGACTTGAGCTTGCACGTCTTCAAAAAGTGGTGATCTCGCCTTTAAGAGGAACCTAGAAGATCACACAAAAATAAAACACAAACTACATAGATCACTTGGATCTGAGGTTAGAGGGTTATAATACTTGGGGGAAGTATGTGTGTAAAGTGATGAATAGAAAGGAAGAAATGGCTCTCTATTTATAGAGAAAATTCTCTACTGTTCTCCAGATCCCACGGATCCCTTCCACTTGGGATCCGGCTAGCACAAAGCCAGGGATCCGTGGAACGCTCCTCTTTGCCCATGGGTATTTTTGGTCATGGGTCATGGGTTATGGGTTGATCCATGGTTTTCTTTCTAGATACAATGAACTTGGTTAAGTGGTATATATAAAACCATGGGTTATGGGTCAATACAATTTGCTAGTTTTTACCCATTTTAGTATTTACATGTTTTTACCCATTTTAGTATACTTAGTGTGGAAAACTAGAAGGGGGGGTTGAATAGTTTTACCAATTAAAACTTCATTTTAATCTATTTAGATAGACTAATGTCAATCTATTTGGATGTGTGTGTTGGATGTTGATAAACAAGCATGTAAAGGTAAGTAATGAAAAGATAAGAGTAAGAAGCACAAAACCACAACGCAAGTATTTTTAATCTATTTAGATAGACTTATGTCAATCTATTTGGATGTGTGTGTTGGATGTTGATAAACAAGCATGTAAAGGTAAGTAATGAAAAGATAAGAGTAAGAAGCACAAAACTACAACGCAAGTATTTATAGTGGTTCGGCTACTCCTTTACAACATCATCAAGGATATCAATATCCTTGGATCTAAAACTAGTCTATCTTGTACATCGAAACACATCATATCGAATGTACATCTAAGGCACCTTTCACTAATGCCTTTGACTAGATCTACAAGACACCTTTCACTAATGTCTTGTGTCTTCACTTCTAAGCACCTTTCACTAATGCTTCTTTGTCTTGACTTCTAAGCACCTTTCACTAATGCTTCTTAGTCTTGATTTCCAAGCACCTACCACAAGTGCTTTATCCTATAGACGATAGATACCCTTCACTAATATCTTCGTCTTGACTCTTAAGACATCTTTCACTAATGTCTTCAACACTACACTTCTTTGAAGAAAGAAGGGAATCATCAACAAGAAGACTTCAGTAGCCTTGATGATGAGGAAGCATGGCAACTCATGGACTTGAGCTTGCTCGACTTCAAAGGTGGTGATCTTGCCTTTAAGAGGAACCTAAAAGATCACACAAAAACAAAACTACAAACATAGATCTCTTGGATCTAAGGTTAGTGAGATTTAACTCAGGGGAGAAAGTATATTGAAAGGGGGTGAGAAACAATGAAGAAATTGTTAGCCTTAATAGTTTTTATTAGAAGTGATGGTCATTCACGTTTAGGAACTTTGTAACGTGTGTTAGATATCGTGATAGAATAGTCAACGGGCTCGTGGATTGGACTAAGCTAAATGGGTATTAGTTTAGTTAAGCTAGCCTTATATCAATCCATGTCCAATCCAATCCATACGAAGCCCATATACGGCCCATGGCCAAGCCTTAGGGCATCATCTCTCTTACTATAAATACCCCTCAAGTATGTCATTTGAGGGGTGTGCTTGAGTGTGTGTGTGTGTGTGTTTTCCTTTGAAGCAATATAACATATTATTGTTTTCATATTTCTTCTCTCTACCTCTCTACACATATACACGAATTCATTCAAGTCACCAAGTTCTTTCTTAACCTTCATCTTTCTCTACGCCTACTGTTTGTATAACGTGGGTGTTTGTGTGTGGTAAAGGTTGCTATTGTGATAAGGTATACGTGATAAAGGGGTATAACAATTGGTATCAATCGCCTAACAATGGTTTAGGAGTGTTTGTGTTTGTTTTGAAGGGTTACGCGTATAAGCTCACGTTAGTCAATATTGTGACGCTTAAAGCTTTAATTTTTGCACTAAAAAATTCAAGATTCTTGTGGTTTAAGGTTTATTTGGTGCTAAAGTTTTAGTTTTTTGCAAAAAGTTCCAAGCTTTACGTGTTTTTCTTCAATTTTAAGCTTGTATTTGGTTATTGGTCATTTCTACTCATAACTTTTCTAAGCACTTTGGGTGAAAAAGGTCAACATTTTTGTGTTATTGGGGTGTTTTTAAGGATATCCTGCGCGAAATCATTTGAATCGTTGGAAATTTCTTACGAGTAGAAGTCAAAAGTCAAACCCTAGTTTTCTACTCGTAACTTTTCTAAGCACTTTGGGTGAAAAAGGTTAACATTTTTGTGTTATTGGAGTGTTTTAAGGATATCCTGGCAATTTTGTTTGAATCGTTGGAAATTTTTACGAGTAAGTCAAAACCCTAGTTCTACTCGTAAGAAAGTCAACTACTCATAAGTTTTCTACTCGTAACTTTTTGGTGAAGAATCTTCGAGCTATAACGTTACTCGCTTCCCTCACTTGGATAAGTGTGTGGAACACTTCGACTTGTGGATATCCCTTACGCCGTGACAGTGTAAAGGATTTTTGGTTCTTAACCATAGTTTACGATAAAGCTAAAGCTAGTAACTCTACGCATAACTTACAATGCACGCGTAAGGTTTACGAGTAACTTTTTGTCTACGCATAAGCTTAAGGTTACGCGTAAGATACTTTCTACGCATAAGATCCTACGCCTAAGATCCTATGCATAAGATCCTACGCCTAAGATCCTACGCATAAGATCCTACGCATAAGATCCTACGCCTAAGCTTCCTACGCATAAGATCCTACTCGTAACTACATCCTACTCGTAACCACATCCTACTCGTAACCATTTCCTACTCGTAACTTCTGTTTCTACGCCTAAGCTCTTTCTACGCCTCAACCGAGCTTAATCGTCGTCAACCACAACTCCTTTATCGTTGAATCGATCCTACATCAACTTTATCATCACATACCTTCATCAATGGCAACACTGGCAGAACGTCTCAAAACTGCTTTCTTAAAAGGATTCTTCAATGAAGAAAACATTAGTCCCACTACACCAAATAACAACAACCAATGGATTTCATCGTATAATCCGCAGTTTGCTCAACCGAGTATGCATATGGGTCAAGAAGGACAAATGGTTGATGTTATTGGGAATCAGAATGGATTTGCTATAGGTATACAAATGGGGAATCGATGCAATATGCGAGCAAGTTTGTTGGACATCAAGGGGTCGATTATGAATCAAATATGGGATATCAACATGGGAATAATCATATATGACTTCGTCGAATGCTACCTCGAACCTCAAAGCCAAAATTCAGGTTATTTTAGTTCAGAATCTAGTGTCAAACGAATGACGAAGCTTGAAAGGCTCCAGTACATATTGATGTTAGCACAGAAAGAAGAGTCGGGAATTGAATTGACTGATGCAGAATACGCATTCATGAATCCAAAACGGTCAGATAAAGCAAAAATACGCAACCTCCGGTCCATAGAATCAATCCGCAGGACACAACATCAAGTGGTACTTTTGATACACCTCCAGTCTATGACAATGCATCCACTCAATGAGGTACCAAATTATAGTAATGTTTCTAGTCAGTTTACTCATGATGAACGGATTCTTGACATCACACCTACTTATGATACATACCGGACAATCCGAGTTGTAGCAATACGAACTCAAACTCCAATGTGGATCCTAATGGAGGGTGTGGCACAAAATACTGAGACCGATGAGGAAACCCGCTTATTTTGAAAAATTAATTAATAATTGTGGTATTGAAATCGAGAAAGTTAGTAAGGTCAATCGCGAAGTTAAGGTCGCGAATGTTAAATTGACCGCTGAGCTTGAGAGTTACAAGGAGAACGCAAAAGCCTTTGAATTTCAGAAAAACAAAGAATCGGAATTAGAAATTGGTTATCGAAATTTGGTTTCTAAAGAAAAAGAATTGCAAATCAAGTATAACACACTTGATGTGAATTCGAACTTGAAAATTAAATCTTTAAACAAGGAAATTTCTGATTTAAATAACCAACTTTCCAAACAAAAAGACATGTTTTCTAATCTTGAAAAAGAGAAGAAGCAGTTGATTACTGATTTTTCAAAACGAGAAGATTCTCTTCTTGATGAAATTCTGGATAAAAATGAGAAAATTAAAACTTTGGACAATTTGCTTCTCACAACGGGTCATTCAGATAAAAAAACAAGATGCTTTCAAACCAAGTAAATCGCTTTCATACTTCACATAAAATGGCACTTGGTAACGACCCTTCTTCGTTCCTCAAGAAAGCTCAGAAATCTCAGAAATCTCAGAATGTGTTGAACGATGGACAACCTTTGCATGAACCCATAATTGTTCGTGATTCTCTTGAAACGTTGGAACTATCTGAGGAGAGTAGATCAATAATGAAACAAAAGAATCCGATCTTAAACCCATTGATTATAACAAATGGAACAAAATTAATGGAATTACTTTTGTCAATCAAAAAGAACAATCAACGTTTTCCACCACACCAAGTGTTTCAAACAAAGTGTCAACACCAGTTCCAAAACCAGTTTCAAAACCAGTTGCAACTCCTGTAGTTGTCTCAAAATCCTTTTCGAAAATCGAACAAATGTCTTCAAACAATCCTTTTAACACAAGTGATGCAAGAAGCATTTTAGATGATGTTAAAACTAGAATTGGGTACCTTCAAGAGACTGTCAAATCTAAAACCAATATTACTACTAACATCTGGTTTACTCGTCATGATGACGAAACGAAAAAGTTCTTTGAAACTCAAATTGCCCCTCAGCTGACTGGCATCAGTGCGAGGGTAATTCATTTCGAACAAGCGTTTTTGAAAGAAACAGCTGACTTTGTCAAGGACCATAAATCCCTGGTAAAGCAAGCTAATGAAAGTGTTGAACACATCAAAGTTTTGGAAAATTTGAATGATTCTCTCTTCGAAGATGTTCTGACTACTGATATCATGTCCATCATTTTGCAAACATATTCTGTTGAAGATCATGAAAGACTCCAGTCTGAGACCTCCGCAATTGTTTCAAAATATGAAAAAGCTCTTGAAAAACTTGAAAAAGAAAACGTGTCCTATTTTAAACAGCTTGATCGAAAAACCGAGGAATGCAAGTATGACAAACTGTCGTATGAGCGTGCCTACAAGGACATGCAAGAGCAAAATGATCTTTTGAGAGTTCAGCTGGAATGTCAAAAAGGAAAGGCTGTGGATACTAAGTTTGCAAAACCATTGACTGAGGAGAAAACAAAGGTTCCCAAACCGGTTTTTAAACCAAAAATGTCAATTTCTCATCCTCCTCCAAAAGTCAATGAGAAAAATGATTTATCAAAACCAGTCACTCCACAGTCCCTGCCTATTAAAAAGAGAATTGTCAAAAGTTTTGAAAAAGGAAAAGCAGTTGCTGAAACACCAAAAGTGATTACACCTGGCATTTCTAGGAATAGAACACGGAATGTGACCAAAAATCAAGTTAAAGAATCTCGGTTCTAACAACATGGTCAACAATCACTATCTAGAAGAAGCTAGGAAAAGGCACTGACTTAAAAGACGGAATTCTAGGTACAACATCTAGGTGATGAATTCTACGCGATTTCAAGGCAATGCTAGTAGTAGTAAACCATTACCTAGGAACACTCTACAAAAGACTAGGGATTGGCTTGCATTTAAGAGTAGTTGCGCAACAGAAAATGCTATGCCCTTAGAAAACAACACTAGGAATTCTAAGTCTTTTTCGAACAAGAATCAATTTTCAAAAGACTGTAGTGACAAAGTTAAAGCTGCTGTTTTAAACAAGAATATTGAATTTGTCTGTACTACATGTAAAAAATGTGTCTTTTCAACTAATCATGATGCATGTGTCTCAAAATATCTCAAGAAAGATAATTCTCGTGCCAAGGCACAATCCACTAAGACACCAAATAGAAACAAGCCCGTTGATAAAATGTCAAACAAAAAGAAACCTAATAGGTGGATCTCTTCAGGACGTAGTTTTTCTAAAAATGAGTCTTCCGCTGCATCTGAAAAGAAAACAACTCCTAGATCTTACCTTAGGTGGAAACCCACGGGAAAAGTTTTCAACCAAGTTGGTCTTAGATGGATTCCCACAGGAAAGATTTTTGATACTTTCTCCAAGACAAATAATAGTGAAACTCATCAAGTTAAGGAAGTAACAACCACTACATCCGTTGATAGTGATCACCCTCGCCGTGAGGAAACATATACTTCTAACACTGTTATTTGTGAAAATTATTCTTCTGTGGATGCAGGAACTTGTAAAAGTGTTGAAGGTTCATATACCCCATGTGGTAAAGAAGAACTTTATGCCAATTTCGCATGTGGAAATCCTTTTCTAGTTCCACTCTTAACTCCACTTTTACTTGGCCAAACTTAATCTTCTTTCTTCAAATCTTCTTTGTAAATATTTTTGGAAAAACAAAATACAAAATTTGAAAAACCAACAAAAGCAAAATACAAAAATATAAAACTTTCAAAAAAAATACAAAAACAATAGAAAATCAAAAATCCAAAAATAATCTTCTACGACATGTCTCTCGTATAATCGATATTCTGTACGTATCTAGAAATGTCATTCAACAATGATACGGGCATGTACAGATGCTTGAGCGAGAGTTCTTTAATGTTTTCCAAAACATGTCGTTTCTAAAAATTTCTTCAATTAATGGCTTTCGTATACTTCAGTACGAAACCCGGACTTCAAATTAATGGCTTCTGGACACATCAGTTCAGGACCCGCGCTTCAAAGAAAGGAAAGTGCTTATCAAAATCAAAGGTTTTTAAATATTGTTTTTCAAGCACTATTCCTAAAATCATAATGGCTTGCAGTTACTTCAGACTGTAACCCGATCTTTAAAGAAAGGAAAGTGCTGCGAAAAATCGATTTTCATATATATCGAGCACTTATCCTAAAACAAATGAAGATAATTTTTTCTCTAATATCTTCAAAAGATTTTCAAAATCTTCTCCACATCTTGCGTACCATTGATTCGAAATTTTTCAAAAAGATTTTTCAAAATCTCTCACATTTGGTACCAAGATAACTCCCTCTAAACCCTTAATTGATTCTAAATTTTCTGTTTGAAAAATATGCTTTCGTTAAGGGGAGTATAAAACCAAAATTGTTCCAAAATTCATGCTAAATCAGTTTCTCTCCAAATGCTTTCCAAAACACATATCTTTTAATCATTTTGTTTCAAAAACATCATGGATATGCTATTTTTGAGGGGAGAAACGTGATTAAAATGTGATCAAAATGTTTAATGATCGTTGTTTGAAGCTCAAAAGAGCTCGACGGAACCAATGAATTGACGAGTAATCAAAGTCAGTAAATGTACTATTTCGAAAAACTTTCTATGGACTTGACCAGGACGGGTAATAATTTCAAGCTAATTCTCTAGTGATGTAAACGTGTCTCGAATCGGTCTAGTTCATTTAAAGTCGATCAATTCAAAAAGTGCGAACTCTACCCTCTCTGTGCAGATTTCAGTTAAAACAATATAAACATATGAAGGGGGAGTGTTTCTGAAAATATAAAACTCTTGAAGTGTTCCAAACATGTTTTTCTATCAAAAACACTCTGAGAGATTTTCAAGAAAAATGGTTTTATGGCAACAATAGGACAGTCATGGAGTTATAAGGTGACTAAGGATAGGAAATCCGTCCTATGATCCGCCAGAGCCGGAGGGATCTACACAAGGACATCACCAATAGTTTAGAACTAGAAGTCCTTAGGAATGATTGAAAAAGGAGTAATGTGAGAAAGGAGAAAGAAGGGGTTGAAGAATTAAAAAGAAATGTAATGAGAAAGGGTGAAAAGAAATAGCCCTCCATATTCAACCTTAGGGCAGAAACCGGGTTCAATACATATGCTACTGGTTGTCACTAGTTGACACTGGTATTGAAGACAAAGACGTCATGGACCCAGTGACGCACTGCACTAAACCTTCTAGCCACTCAATTCCTCTTAAAAGGATTTGTTTCATTCTCACTGGGAACCCTACATAATCTATTGACCTTCTCTTAGAGTTGGTTGATATTGAAGAAGGAGACCCTCTCCCTAGTCTCCGCTCAGGAAAACCAAAATGCACTAATTGAGTCTAGAGCCACGAGATTCATCAAAAGATCTCATAGGAACACATGACATGACATCGCTTGTTGTTCATCAATAAGGACACAAGTGATATATTATAGAGTCCTACGCAGATCTTAGCAATTTGCCAGAACATTTATGAGAAGTTTCACTTCTGTGATCTTCATTGATTGAATGGAAACTCCTGTCAGGGTCAACATCAAGCACCTGACAGCAGGTCACTTCGGTAACTCCTCGTGGATTACGCTTAGTGTGTCTCAAACGGTCTACAGTTGTGAGGTGATGCTTGGTGTACCTCACGACTTATCTGAATCAGAGATATACTTCGGTATATCGCGTTATCTCACTTGTGGGACTCCAGTTCAAGAACGGCCTTTGTGAGAATTAGAGATGTGTTTTCACACTATGCTGTTAACACCCTCGAAATTCAAACTTGTAAGTGCCGGAATCCGCTTATTACTAACTGTTTTTATGTTTTCTTCTTATGGAAGCTCCGGAGCGGATGGATCGTGCAGACTCGCCACATGCTCATACCAACAACACATGAAAGTTCTCATCACAATCAAAGGCTACTCAAAGTTAAAGATGATTCTTCGTCAATGTCAAAGAATCTACAAAGTGTAAAGACTCGAGAACTTCATAATTGGTAATTCAAAGTCAAATAGAAGTGTGAGCATGGTGGAGAATGACGTGGAGACACCTAACCAACGAAGTTGACAATGGCAGACAACACATTAACTGATCACAAAGCATGAAGGAACAAAAAATCAAGACTATTCTATATCGACACACAAAGTTCAAGCTCGAGAAAAGTAAAGACCTTATCAAGTGGAGCATCATTTGAATGACCACCCCTTAGGGGGAGATTGTTAGCCTTAATAGTTTTTATTAGAAGTGATGGTCATTCACGTTTAGGAACTTTGTAACGTGTGTTAGATATCGTGATAGAATAGTCAACGGGCTCGTTGATTGGACTAAGCTAAATGGGTATTAGTTTAGTTAAGCTAGCCTTATATCAATCCATGTCCAATCCAATCCATACGAAGCCCATACACAGCCCATGGCCAAGCCTTAGGGCATCATCTCTCTTACTATAAATACCCCTCAAGTATGTCCTTTGAGGGGTGTGCTTGAGTGTGTGTGTGTGTTTTCCTTTGAAGCAATATACAACTTATTGTTTTCATCTTCTTTTCTCTACCTCTCTAAACATACACGAGTTACACATCTTAAGTCACCATCTAATCTTTCCTTCTTTCTTATTTACGCATATTGTGTTTGGTTTAAACGTGGTATACTTGTGTTCGTTAAGTGGGTATTTGTGATAGGGTTGATATATTCGGTCCTAACAGAAATGGCTCACTATTTATAGAAGAAAAATCCTACTATTCCCCGGATCCCACGGATCCCTACCACAAGGGATCTGGCTAGCACAAAGCTAGGGATCCGTGGTCCGCTCCTCTTTGCCCATGGGTATTCTTGGTTATGGGTCATGGGTTATGGGTTGATCCATGGTTTTCTTTCTAGATACAATGAACTTGGTTAAGTGGTATATATAAAACCATGGGTTATGGGTCAAAACCATTTGCTAGTATTTACCCATTTAGTATATACTTGCATTTACCCATTTTAGCATACACTTAGTTTTTACCCATTTTAGTATACTTAGTTTAAGTATATGTTTAACCCAATATGTAAACACTAGTTGTTGTACATATGTATCTAAATCATAAAATCACTTATACTTGTTTTAGTGTTTTATGTGACAATTTAATTGTGTTAGAAAACTATTAACTCAAACTATTTACATACTCTATTTGTTTCGTTAAAATGATTTTACTTTTGTTATCGACAAAACATTAGAAGATCGTAAAATATAAATAAACGTTTTTACGGCTTATTTGTATTAACAATCTCCCCCTTTTTGTTGATGACAAAACATAAAATTATTTTAAGGAAAAAGCTAAAATTCGTAAAAATTTGAATTTGTAGTTTTTGCTTTCTTCTCCCCCTTTTTGTCGAAACAAAAAGTGTTTGAAGGAAGGCAACACATTGGGTTTTTTTTTTTAAATGTGAAAGAAAAAAAAGAAATAGAGAGCAAATAACGGGAAATGATCTCGTCTTTTACTCCCCCTTGACGAGTCCATCCCTAAGTAAGGGCGTCAAGAAAGTAATACTAATCTAGTTTGTTTGCAAAAGATATCGTCTACGAGACGAATGTGCTCCCCCTTGATGATTGCAATTTTTGCAAAGGGATGTCACGAAATGTAAACCTAGTATTGCAAGTAATTTGCAATGTATTGCTTTGACATAAAGCTCCCCCTAGCTTTAGGGTGTCAAAGTCTTCTTATGTAAATTGAATAACTACAAAACAAAGGTTAGACATCAAGTATAATTCACAATTTCCTGCAAATGTGATTCAAGTTAGTAGAAAGAAAGCTTTCTGTTTCACGGATCCCGCGGTTCCCTCCTAGTAGGGATCCGTCTAGGCAAATCTGAGGGATCCGTCTGGCTGATGAATAAAGTCAGTAAAGATTGGTATAACAAGAAATGTTAATACTAAAAAGAGATATGGATTATATAGTATACTCACATACTCAGAAATATAGCAAGTAGCATGTAATTCCATTTAATAAACAAGAGTTATGATATACATGACTCAAAAACAAGACAATAGACAATACATGCCTAGGAATTTCTAGATCACTTAACGCTTGAAGCTAAGACACCACTATAATCTTCTAGCTCAAGTTTTTTTAGGTTTAATCTCGTCGAAACGTTCGAGGAGATGATAGAACATGAAACGTTGGTCTTCTCGTACTTCATGTATCAAACTTTCAACATGTTGACAATGATAGCAATCTTTGTCATGGCTAGGTAGTGGTGGTGGATGAAATGAGATGGCTTGATTCAAAGGATCAAGTGAAGCGGCTTGTGGAGCTTCAAACGATGGAGGGATTGGTGGAGGTGCATTTAAGAATGACTCAACCAAGAATGATGGTGGTGGTAGAGAAGTGTCAGCTTCCATATGGTCGGGTGATTGATTTTGATGATTTATCATAATCCAAATGGGATTATATGATGAAAATGCCGAGAAGGAAGCCGGAGCAAGTGTTGACTCAACACCTTGATTTTGAACAATTATTCCTCCTAATGAGGAGTATGTTGTCGGCGGAAGCGGATGAGACGGCCTAGGAGGCAAGTCCTCTAAATTGTAGAGGTGTGGTGATGATAGTGGGGATGTAAATGAAATAGCTCTAGGAACCAATGGTGATGGTTTGGTGGAGATGATATTGTTTGGCCTAGGAGGTATGGTGGTGTTTGGAAAAGGTAGTTTTGTGGGTACTAACCTTTTAGAAATTGGTTTGATTAGATGATGAAGGATTCTATCATTTTTCGGCTTGACCGGAGATGATTCGGTTGAGGAAATTTCGTGTATAACACGAGCTCTTTTCATGGGTTGTTCTTTGGTGGATAAGTTACTACTTGGGGTTTTCCTCATGATGAGATGATTTCAAGAGTTTGCAAGAGCTGAAAGTTGGGATGAAAGTGATGACTATGGAGGTCCTAATAAGGTGGTTTATAAATTAAGAGATTTGGCAAGTGCATTTAAGCTTCAAGCCACTAGGATTCATTGGAATGTGATGATTGACATGCACAAGAGTCAACTTCAGAGGTTGTACTGATCTAGGAGCTCATTTAAGATGAGATGGAGTGTTTGAGTTAGGAAGATGAGTTGAAATGATTGCTTTAGCAAGATTTGACCTATACTGTCATACGGATCCCACGGTTCCCTCCTCAGAGGGATCCGTCTAGGCTAATCCTAGGGATCCGTCTCTCAGCAGCTATGAAAGATTGGAAATGATGTTTCTAAGATCTAATACCTATATTATCTTGAGTGTTTCAATCCTCCTAAGTGTTTTAAATGAAGGGATGCTTGAGTACTTGAAGGTAATGAATGATGTAGCTAATGATTGTCTTTTGTGGAAGGATTTGGAACTTTCAAGAGTACCAATGGATGAACAAGGATGACACTAAAGATTTAGAATGTCAATTGAAGCTAGATGATCCTAGAGAGCAGGTTGTGTCTTAGGATAGTGTTTTGGAAAATATCCTAGAAGCTTTGAGATGAGAAAACTAGATTTTGATCAAATTTGATCAATTTGGAGGTGAGGATGATTTATGATCAATTTTGCCATAATTGAAAGATTTCTAAGACTAGATGTGAGGGATCAAGTAGAAAATGAGGTGTGAGTTTAAGAGCGGAAGAGTAATGGATTAAAACGAAATGGTAGATCTACAAGCGTTTTGAGAGTGTAACCTCGGTGAGTTAGGTATGAATGGGAAAGATTAACCTATATTGATAAGGACTTAATTTGCCTTAAGACACTATGTTTAGCTTAGTGTGAGGTGTTCTAAGAATGTTTTTGAAATACAATGCTTGTAATTGCATTTTCTGTTCGACGGATCCCACGGTTCCCTAGGAGTAGGGATCCGTCTAGTGTAACTTTTGGGATCCCCATCGCTCAGCAGGGACCTTTACTAAAGGTATGCAATGATCTTGACAATGCATTATATCTCAAGGATAGTCTAAAGAGAGTTCTAAATACTAAGATATCAAATGTTTTATTTCATGAAGGAAATTGGATTACATTGATAAAGCACAAGTACAAGAGATTTGATCCTTTTTTGGAATACTATTGGTTTCCTTGAGTGTTCTCGCTAGGAGGATCATTAAGTGATTGATGAGTGTTGGTGGAGTCAAGAATGAAGAAAGTCTTCATGAGGGATATGTTTAGCGGTTCCATCATCTTGTTCACAAGTACGTATAACGGACTTTGAAATTGAGGATGGAAGTGCATAACATTATGATAGAGGCGTGTCAAGAACATTCCATAAGGGATGAGTTTATTCTTGGAGCCTTGAAGATTTGCAATTCGCCTTGCGAAAAAGTAGGCGAGATTGTATGGTTGTTGTGTTAGCAAATAGTACAACATGTGAGCACAACAAGCGGGAAGGATTTCTCGATTTCCCTAAGACTCCAAACATTTTCACGTAGGATGAGTGCAAGAGGCTTGTACTCTTCTCGGATATCCCTTGTAAAGATAATGTTTGGATCGGAGTAATATGGTCGAGGTTTGCATATTATGGTATTTAAATCTTCCGGAGGGTATGTGTGAACAATATGGACTATTTTCTTCACGAAAGTTGAAGAGAGAATCAAGAGACCAATCTTCGGTGAAGGCACATTGTCCATGATTTGGAATTCGGAGGATGTGAGCAAAATGCCCAAGGGTTAGAGTGAACTTTTGGTTTTGATATAAAACCAAAGAGATAGAGAGCGATCCTCGTTCTGACGAGTTCGACTTGACGGAAGAATTCCATTATGAACCTTGGACATATCTTCTCGTTGATTTCAAGAAGACATTCTAGTCCTATGGCTCGGAAGGAGGTATTGATACCTTCTTCGAATTGTAGAGAGGTGTCTACAATACGTCCTTCGTGGAAGTGACGGTTTTCGAGATTATTGAACCCACGGACATGATTGCCAAGCGTGTTGGGTTCGAGAGAGATGTTCGGAGTGTAGACGCTAGTGAGTGAAAAATTAAACTCATATTCATGCGTCATAGTTGAACCTATAGAAATGACAAGTTAACAAAGAGAGGTGTTTGTGGTCAACTTATGATAATCTAATGTTTTTACTAGATTTTTATTAACAATGGTTTCTAACAAGAAATACACTTAACTTACTTATGGTTTTGACATACATGTAGAATATTACTCTTAGAAGAAAAGAGGCTTTTGATTTGCATGAAAAGCTGTTTTCCAGTAGGACGGATCCCACGGTTCCTTTTCAAAAGGGATCCGGCTAGTATAATTTTCGGGATCCGTGGATCTGTAGTAACAGAAACAGATTTTATAAAAACATAGATTTTATAGTTTTTATACCACGAAAATATGTTTTATCCTACATTTTCCTTTAGCATGCATACATGACTTCTAATGTATCAAGAAAGAAATAAAACATATAAATCAAAAGAAATGATAAACACACTATAACAAAAACAACCTAGATAATCTAGATCATTAATAATATTGCATTTCAATGCTAAGGATGATACAAAGGATTGGGTATATGACCCAAATATAGATTAACAACACAAAGTAAATGTCTCCGTATGTGAACTTCATCATAGGGAACACAAGTGCGATGAGTGTTATGACGATGAGCACGAGTGCGATGTAAACCATGTTGATGACGGATCTTCTTGGTTTCGGTTGAGATGGAATGAGGAGGAAGATGAAGTTTTTAAGTGAGAGGGAATTTTTGAAATTGGATGATTTGAAAAAGGTGAGGATTTGTTAGATAGGTCGACGGTGGGAGTTTTTATAGGGAAGGAGGAATTTTTGAAATTCGTGTTATGTTTTATTATTGGATTAAAAAGAAATAAAACATAAGTTTAATATACTATGACTATAGACGAGAAATATAGCACGTATGTGAGAAAAATGCTTCCTAATGAAGCTTCATGTAAAACATGTATAAGCACAAAAGATAATCATATAAATACCTAAATAGGTATACTTAATTATCAAGCAAAGTAAAAAGAAAATCATACCTCTAGCGTACTTAGGAATGTCTTTACAAATGACACAACAGATGTCACTTAGACAATTCCCGCTCCTTTAAGATACCTTCTTAAGGAAGGTATTCTTGTTACCAAGCGACTCCTAAAGCTTGGTGGGTATGAGCTTTGACTAATCAACATGACAAAGAAGATTAGTGCAATTAAAAATAAATAAAAATGTTGTTATCAAATCAACATCCAAACATATAGTTTTAAAAGACATGGTGTTTTTTTTATGAAAGACCTTCTTTGTAGTTTTCAATTAACCGTGGATCGTATCAAGTTTTTAAAGTACAATATACTTCAACAAACTTGGTAACGAAGCTCCGATGCCAATTGTGGAAAACTAGAAGGGGGGGTTGAATAGTTTTACCAATTAAAACTTCCTTTTAATCTATTTAGATAGACTTATGTCAATCTATTTGGATGTGTGTGTTGGATGTTGATAAACAAGCATGTAAAGGTAAGTAATGAAAAGATAAGAGTAAGAAGCACAAAACCACAACGCAAGTATTTATAGTGGTTCGGCTACAAGGTCACCTTCCTTGCCCTACTCCACTCCCCGAGTCACCTACTCGAGAGTTTGTAATCACTACACCAATCTCCTTATGGCGGAGAAGCCTTCACAACGTCGCCTACTCTTTTTCCGGTACTAGGCTAACCACCGGGTTCTTTCACTCCAAGGTGAACCACACCTACACAATGTCGCCTACCCTTTATAAGGTACTAGGCTAAGTACCTAGTTCTTTCACACCTTAGGTGAACTACACCTTCACAACGTCGCCTACCCTTTATTAGGTACTAGGCTAAGCACCTAGTTCCATTGCAATGGAGGAACTACTACCACACTACACCAATGACTAATCCCAAAGGAGATCTACTCCTTTACAACATCATCAAGGATATCAATATCCTTGGATCTAAAACTAGTCTATCTTGTACATCGAAACACACCATATCGAATGTACATCTAAGGCACCTTTCACTAATGCCTTTGACTAGATCTACAAGACACCTTTCACTAATGTCTTGTGTCTTCACTTCTAAGCACCTTTCACTAATGCTTCTTTGTCTTGACTTCTAAGCACCTTTCACTAATGCTTCTTAGTCTTGATTTCCAAGCACCTACCACAAGTGCTTTATCCTATAGACGATAGATACCCTTCACTAATATCTTCGTCTTGACTCTTAAGACATCTTTCACTAATGTCTTCAACACTACACTTCTTTGAAGAAAGAAGGGAATCATCAACAAGAAGACTTCAGTAGCCTTGATGATGAGGAAGCATGGCAACTCATGGACTTGAGCTTGCTCGACTTCAAAGGTGGTGATCTTGCCTTTAAGAGGAACCTAAAAGATCACACAAAAACAAAACTACAAACATAGATCTCTTGGATCTAAGGTTAGTGAGATTTAACTCAGGGGAGAAAGTATATTGAAAGGGGTGAGAAACAATGAAGAAATGGCTCACTATTTATAGAGGAAAAATCCTACTGTTCCCCGGATCCCACGGATCCCTACCACAAGGGATCCGGCTAGCACAAAGCTAGGGATCCGTGGTCCGCTCCTCTTTGCCCATGGGTATTTTTGGTTATGGGTCATGGGTCATGGGTTATGGGTTGATCCATGGTTTTCTTTCTAGATACAATGAACTTGGTTAAGTGGTATATATAAAACCATGGGTTATGGGTCAAAACCATTTGCTAGTATTTACCCATTTAGTATATACTTGTATTTACCCATTTTAGCATACACTTAGTTTTTACCCATTTTAGTATACTTAGTTTAAGTATATGTTTAACCCAATATGTAAACACTAGTTGTTGTACATATGTATCTAAATCATAAAATCACTTATACTTGTTTTAGTGTTTTATGTGACAATTTAATTGTGTTAGAAAACTATTAACTCAAACTATTTACGTACTCTATTTGTTTCGTTAAAATGATTTTACTTTTGTTATCGACAAAACATTAGAAGATCGTAAAATATAAATAAACGTTTTTACGGCTTATTTGTATTAACATTTAGTTCAAGTATGTGCTAACCCAATATGTAAACATTAGTTGTTGTACATATATATCTAAATCATAAAATCACTTATACTTGTTTTAGTGTTTTATGTGAAAACGTAAGTGTGTTAGGAAACTATTAACTCAAACTATTTACGTATTCTATTTGTTTCGTTAAAATGATTTTACGTTTGTTATCGACAAAACATTAGAATATCGTAAAATATAAATAAACGTTTTTTACGGCTTATTTGTATTAACAGCCTCCAACAACCGAACGCAACCTTCCTCCCACAATGGCCTCAACCTTGCTCAACCTAGGTCGACCGAGAGTGGCAACCGAGCCATTGTATCCAGCCTAAGTGATGGGCAAAGAGTTGTGGATTTGTGACTAAAGTAATGGAACAATCTTTGATAACCACAAACTATATTCATAGCATTCGATTATTATTATTAGAGTAAATTACATAGATGGTCCCTGTGGTTTGTCCAAAGTAACAAACTTCGTCCCTCGAACTTTGAAGTTGCACCGATAGTCCCTAAGTTGGTAAACAAATAACACACCAGGTCCAATAGTTAACGTGCCGTTACTAAGACCAAAAAGTCAGACCACGTGGCAAAGATGGGAGGGTATTTTTGTCTTTCCATGATCTAATGTTATTATACTATCCTATTTAATAAAAAACCAACCTACCACAGATTTCATCTTCTTCTTCCATTTAACGAACAAAAACCACCCCCACCTCAAGTATATAATCCAAACGATGGTTAATTGTTTTTGTGGTAGAAGATCTAATATCGTCACATCTTGGACAAATGAAAACCCAGCAGCGTTTTTATGGATGCCCAAATCATGTAAGTATTATCTTCTTTATTAGGGTTACTCTTTGAATTCATGAATATGTTATCTTTCTTGTTTATTAGGGTATAGTGGATTGGTTTGATCCCCCGATGTGCAATCGTGCTGTAAACATCATACCAGGACTCTTGAGGGCAAGAAACAGGCAAGAAGCTGAATTGTTGGAAGCACAAAAGGGACGTGAAAGAATGAAGAAGTTGTTGGTTGTTTCATGGATAACATTTTTATTGTATGAATTTTTCAAGATGTCCTGTTAGGTTAGTGGTTGTATTGCAGTGGTAGTTTTTGACATATATAGTAATGGGTTATTGTAGTGTTTGACTTATATAGTCAATTTTGTATTACAATCTCAATTGAGTATGTATGAATGGTTGTTTTTGATCTTGAATGTTAATACTCTTTAGTCAATTTTGTATTACTTGACCCATAACAAAACATAAGGTTCAACTCTAAAGGAGCACTTCATGTTTTTTTGATCTTGAATGGTTGTTTTTGATCTTGTATTGGGTTGTTTTTAATGTCAAAACTGAGAGTTACTTGACCCATAACAAAACATAAGTCTCAGTTGCAAAATCTTAAACTAAACCTAAACTGACCCATAACAAGTAAAAATTGACCCATTTAATAAACAGAATCTTGTAAAATTAAAATCCATAAACTAAACCATTCCATAAACAATATCAAATTAACCATAAAACTAAAACCATTCCATAAACAATACCTGGCCAAATGATCACACATGAACCAAATCAGTCACATAACATAGTATTGGTACACAAAAGGAAAATTCAGACTTAGTTCCAAAAGATCACACAGGATCAACATAGTGTTATTACTAATAAAAGTTAACTAAATAACATCATTTGGCTACACTTGGGCTGCATTTTCTTCTTACCCCTACCAGCACCAGATTTTCTTTGGGCAGCCAGTTGTAGGAGTTGAAGAAGTAGATTGACTTGCAGGTTTCCTTCTAATCTTGCTCTTTCCACCAATGTGCTCTGGATTTCTTGGCCCCTTGCATGTTCTCTTGTTATGTCCTTTTGAGTTGCATAAGACACAAGTTACAGTTTTAAGCTTTCTTGTGAGCTTACCATCCTTGACTATATCAACCATCTCATTCTGAGACCTCTTCCTTTTCTTGTTTGGTCTTCCAGGTTGAGGATGATGCTTGGGTGGAATGATTGTGGTTGATGTAAAGCTACATTTAGGCCACATACTTGGACCATTTGTGGGCCGAATCTTGTGTCCGTAAACTTCGTTCCATGTATCCAATTGTAACGTGGATGCACCCATCTTCTGGTAAACCAGGGTTCATGTTATTTGATGCCATATTCCAATTGACTCTACAGATGCTTGCGGGGTATACCAGTTATTTCCCAATACCTACAAGTGCAACTCCTTTGTGACATATTTACCACATACTGATCATGCCAACTACCTAACTTGGTACATTTCATCTCCATTCCAAGACACAACATAATCTGCAGCTTCTTCTTTAATCAGTTCTAGCAACCTAGTAGCAGTAGGAGTTAAGGGCCCATCACACTTAGCTATAAGCTTATTGATTTGTGACTATCCTTCTCATCAAATACTCTCTAATATACTCTAAAGCACTTATAATTGGCATGTCTCTACCCTCAACAAGTTTGCCATTAAAAACCTCACACATATTATTCAATAACACATCTGACTTTGCCCTACCTGTAATAAAGTAAAAAAAAAATCTGTTCATATACTATTGCTATCATATTAGAGAATGCACCTAATTGGGTTTGAGTATAAGTTTACCCGAAAAGTGTGATCTAGACCAATGATGGGGAGGTATTTTACATAACCAGTCGTATGCATCCTTGTTGAACTTCTTCAAATCATCCATTGCTTTAGTGAAGTGTTGGACAGTGGTAGAACTAGCACACTTCCATAGCATATCTTTGAACACTTTACCATTCCACTTTTGCTTCATGTTTTCATGTATGTGCTTAAGACAGAATCTATGCTCAACTCTTTGGAAACAACTTGGCTATAGCGGTATTATGCCTGTTACAATACAAGTATATAAGTATACATATTAGACTAAGACATACATTATACATAATGAAAGTGAAATTACCTTCTGCCTATCACTAATGAAAGTGAAATTTGAATTGCTTTCAAGGTCAAGATCTTCACCCAACTGCTCCAAAAACCAAGTCCAGGATTCTGTGTTCTCAGCTTCAGCAATACAATAAGCCACAGGGTATATGCCATTGTTAGGATCCAAGGAAACAGCTGTCAATAACTGACCTGGGAATGGTCCTTTCATAAAGGCTCCATCTAATCCCAATAGATCCCTTTTCCCTGCTTTAAACCCCTGTTTTAAAGCTCCAATGCAAATATAAATCCTTTGAAACACCCTATTAGTATCTTCTGGATCATCAGGATGTTCACATTTTATTTTGACATTTGTGTTGGGGTTATTTGCCTTCAATTCTAAAACATAATCCCTCAAAGAAGCATATTGTTGAGTGTGGTCACCTCTGATTTGACTCACAGCTTTTGACTTAGCCCTAAAAGCCTTCATCCTGGAAATCTCCAACTTATACTTTTTCTGACTTTGATCTTGAACTGCTCTAATTGGAATTCCTGGGTTTGTTGTAATCTGTTTGACTATTTCTTTGGCTAAGAAATCAGCTGTGCAAGCTTTCACTTTCCTTGTTTGTAGACACTTGTGCTGAGGTTTGTATGTTCTAACCGACCAAGTACTATCTTGACCCTTTGATATTTGCAGAATCCAAGGACATTTATTGTCTACCTCTTGACTACCCTTGTTTGGTTGACCCTCATTAATGATTCTTGCCTTGGTAAACTCTAGTGCCTTTTTCTTAATTGGTGAAGCATTAATAATGCTGGTCCTTGTCCATTTAACAGGTTGACTAGGCCCATCTGCTTTATTCCCAACTTGTTCACTTGGCCCATCTTGTGTAGGCCCAACTTGTTCACTTGGCCCAAGTGTTGGAAGGGTGCCTGAACATTCAGCCCTTATCCTTTGCTTGTCATTCTTTTTCAAAAACAGTTGCCTCCTTGTTTCTATGGAGTGCAGTTTAATCAAATCTTTTGCTTCTTTAGCTGTCCCAAATGATTTACCAACATAGAAGTAACTTGTCACCTTGGCACCATCAGCTTCCTTTTCTTGTTGTTTTCTTAACCCCTTCAATTGTCTCTTCCTAAGCTTCTCCAATTCATCATCACCTTCTGATCCACTATCAAACTCATCATTGTCCAAAGCCTCAATATCTACATCCACATGAGCATCACATACCATATTCCTCCTCAAACTCCCACTACCCATGAACTCTACACTAGGATCTACATTGGCATGAAAATCCAGCATATCAACTTCCACTTCATCTATATCATTTACATCATCTACTATGTAATCACTATCTTCCTCATCTTCATTATCATCACTCCCACTCTGCTCATTCTTATCACTATTTTCAGTCCCACTGACTTCACTAGCTTCACTACCTTGACTACCTTCACTACTTTCATCAACACCTATAGCTTTTTTACCCTTATCAACACTAGCTTCAGTCTGACTATCACTGCCTAATGTTTGCTCAACCTCAGTAAGCTTATCAACTACCTCATCATCATCTAAACCTAAGAAAGGATCAAAGGAATCATTGTCCATAGTAGAGTAAAAGTCAGTTGCAAACTCAGTTGGCACATTATTTTTACCCAATTCATTAGCCACACTACTTTCACCATCAACATTTACACTACTTTGACCCACATCCTTTTCATTCCATCCTAACATCAATTGCTTACCAACTTTATTTCTTGGACGGTGCATCATCATCAAGTTCAACAATTGTACAACTTCTTACTGATGAAGGCTTGTTATAAGTGTCCAACATAGTTTGTCCATGCTCAATATACACATTGATCAACCTATGACCTAGCAAGACATACCTAATCAGACCTTGAACATCTTGGTCACTACCTAAAGCTCTAAGCCCATTCTCTAAATCAAGATCAGGTATCATATATTGGTAGTACATTATTGTATCCCCACTATACCTTATCGACATAACCATGTCATTCAACTCAATGACAGAAAACAAATCAACATCTACATTATCAATGAAGCTTTCATTACCATTGACATATCTCCTTGTTGGATTGTTAGTAAACATCCCTCCATGATGAATCTTGAGGGAAAACATGTTAGGATCAGCAGCTGTAAAAATCACCAAAAAAATTATTTTAGGGCTATTAACACATATAATTATCACAATTAGATACCTAAATCAAATACTACATTCTTACCATAAACTGCATTATAATCCACATTCACATCCTTTTTATCAGATGGACGTAAATTCCACACTGACACCACCATCGCAATTGATCAAATTAGGGTTAGGGGTTCTATTAATCAAGGTTCCATGAGAGAAAATAGCGTTTTTTGAGTGTGTGTGTGAGAACAGAGTGTGTGGGAGGGTGGGAGGGAAATGAAAAGATGTGTATTAATTGATATAGGTGGATGGTCAAAAGTCAAAAGAAGTATTTGGAAATGAAAAGACAATAATACCCTCCCATCTTTGGTTAGACTAACGGCACGTTAGCTTTTGGACCAAGTGCGTTATTTGTTTAGCAACTTAGGGACTACCAATGAAACTTCAAACTATCAGGGACGAAGGTTGTTACTTTGGGCAAACCACAGGGACGACCCATGTAATTTACTCTTATTATTATTATGAAAATATTCAGCTTCTAATGTGTCGTATTTATTTATATACGCGCATACGTTATACGAACATAACTTGATCATAAACTTTTTCATAAATATTAGACGAGTACTCGTGCATAACGAATGAATTTATCGCGGCATACAATTATGATTGTGATATTTTGGTTAGGTGTTTCGTAAAACATTTATTCATACAACGTAAAAAAATCAAAATGTAACTATAAATTATTGTAATACGAGGCATGAGGAACCCGTGCTATGCACACGAGCTTTATCTAATTATTCATTGCGTAATGTTTGTGTAAATTGCCGGGTTGTTAGTATGATGGTGAGGCTCAAATATACAACAATCTATAACTTGTGCTGTCTTGTGACAATTTTGTTGATTGTTGGAAGATATTTGTTAATGTTTACGTAGCGGTAATTATTTTGTTGATTTATAGTTTAGTTATTGCAGGTTTGTCTTTTTCTTTTTTCTTTTTTTTTTTGGCACTAATTTTGGTGCTGCTATATGTTTTAGGTAAAATGCTTGTTGCGTAATGTTGGTGTACCTGTGTGATGCACACATGTTTTATCTAATTGTTCATCGCGTAATGTTTATATAAATTGTTGAGTTGTTAGTATGATGGTGAGGCTCAAATATACTACAATCTATAACTCAGCCCGCCTCAGGAGTGTTAAGCCCCGGATTGACTTTATCAATTCACGTAGTGTGATATTTTAAATATCACCTCAAACCTTTAAATTCACAAGTTATATAATGCTCAAATAGTAATTAAAAAGATAGAAAATTATTTTTATAAGTTATGGATAGCTCAAACTCTTAGACCCGCTTTTTCTAAACATATGTCTTTGAAATTTTATAAGGTACTTTTGTTACCTTAAGTTAATTGCTTTTGCTAAATATATTTATCATCTTATAAACTTCATCATTATTTCAATAGATGGTCTAACAAAATTAATTTGTACATTTGCGATAAGATAAGTATTTGACAATATCTTGATATATTTTTATATTTTGCAAAGTATTTTTTAGTTAAGCAAGTATAATTTTGGGATAAGTGTTTGTAAATGTATCAAAGTTACCACATTTTACTAAGTTGTGTATCAATCTATTAATCCTCCTAAACAATGCAATCTTTTTACTAATCATACTAACATGTGTATCGATTAAGTCTCCCGTCTATTTTTGCTGATGTGGCAAACTAGCAACGTTAACATTGTTTTTTTCCTACTTGACTCATGCCCAAGTGGCAGTCAAACATTGACCCAACGGTTCAATTATCCCTTAATATAAACAAACAAATATCACCCCCAAATCATAAACCACCACCACAACGACGACAACCACCACCACCATGTCTTATGCAAAAGACACTCCTCGTGTAATAGGGCAATACGTTCGACCCTTTTGTGAATGTGGCCATCGATTTACATAGTGAAAATGGCGTGGACACCAGAAAATCCAGGGAAAAGATTTATTGCTTGCCCCATTTATGTAAGCCCTAATTTTATAATTGGGAATTTTTTGATTGTGTTGTTTTCTTTACATCTGATTTTGTTTTTGATTTAATTATAGGATAAGAAAAGAAAGTGTGGTGTGTATGAGTTCTTTGATGAAGATTTACCAAGTGATTACTATAGGCAGCTGCTATTGGATTTGCATGCTAGGGTGAGGAGAGGTAGTCAAACAGTAGAGATGCAAGAGCACATTGGTGTGCTAACTATGGAGAAAGCAAGGCTTGTGCAAGAGTTGACAGTGACAAAGTCAAAACTACAATTGTATGACAGAATCTTTGTCATTTTGGTGGGTATTTTGTTGGTTTTATGTCTTGTATTAGGTATGAGGATTGGGTAGGATAGTGTAGGATTGTCTAGGTTTGTGGTAGTATAGTTTTTGTTGTAATGGTATTTGACTCAAGTTATTAGCAATGAAAGAATTTTCAGATTTCTTATATTGATGTTGCAGTTTTGTTATATTGATTTTGCAGATTTCTTATGTTTCCACACTCACCAACACTGAGTTAAAGCACTCACTGAAACCATTCTCAACAGCTTCACACCCTCTATCTAACTCAAAAAAGCCCTTGACCATGACTTTGGGTTTTTCTCTATTAAGTACTTGTGAGCATGAGGGTTTATAGCCTTGATCTTTTCCATAATTTTATTGAACTTTTGAGGATATGAAGCTTTAGAGGCTGCCCAAAACAAATTCCTAAACTCTAGTCCACTGAATTGCTTCATAAAGTTTTCATAAATATGCCTAGCACATTGCCTGTGCTCAACATCTGGCATTACCTGTATCACAACCTCAATGAGTCCTTTATGTTGGTCAGAAATAAGTGTAAGACCTTGGCCAGTTGGCATTTCTAAGTCATCTCCAAGAAGTTCTAAAAACCAAGCCCAATTGTCCTTGTTTTCTACATTGACAATAGCCCAAGCTATAGGGTAAATATGGTTGTTCCCATCTCTTCCTATGGCAGTTAAAATCTCACCTTGATTATGTCTCTTTAAAAACTGACCATCCAATGCAACAACCCTTCTACACCCAATTTTGAAACCTTCTTTTAATGCAGCTAAACAGACATAAAACCTATCAAAATAAGTCTTGTCATCTGCATTACGAAACTCCTAGTTTTTGTGGACCCTGGGTTACTATCTCGTAATTCTTTGCCATATGATCTAAGCAGCGCATAATGTTGTTCTATAGTTTTCTCATACTCACTTAATGCCCAATTCTTTGCAGTTTACACTGATTAGGGACTGACACTACATTTATACTTTTTCATTACAAGATCAGCTATATCTACTAGCTTGATATCTGGATTCTTTCTAATTTTATCACCAAACTGTTTTCCTATCCACTTATAGTCCACTAGTGACCCAAACTTGAAATTTCTCACACAATTATGTTCAGACTTTAAAGACATAATCGAAATGTTTTTCAGAGTTGATCCTAGCATATAATCTGAAACTACATTTTGGTACACATCTTCAGTATTTCACAAGGATACCTGAATTGCTTCCTTTGTTTTCCTAAATCAGGATCCTTAAGGTTTGGTGGTCTTTGGCCACAAACAGCAATTACCTTATCTGATGCACTCCTCTCATACCAAATTGAATATCCATTGGCCAAAGCATAGTATGTTAAGCATTCCTTCAATTGTGCAGCACTCTCAAACTTTTGCCAAAGCTGTTACATGAACATAATTCAAATCAATCAATCTATTAGCCAAGCTTTTGACCAAACTGTTACAAGAACATAAAAAAAACATTCATTACCTCTGGAAGCTGTGACCTCCAATGTGTGCTAGGATCATATGTAGGATATTTGTCTACCACATCTTCAGCACCAACAAATGGGTCTTGCAAATCAGAATCATCACCATCACCCTTCAACTTTCTTAATAAATCTCCTATGAACTCATCATTCTCAATAAAGACTTCATTTTTGTTTGAAACTGCAGCCCTACTACTACTTGCAGAACCAGAACCAGCAATTTCTAGAATTGGTGTTGGTTTTCTCTTAGTTCTGTTTGCTTTCCTAGTTCTAAGCTCTATGAGCTCTTCTTCACCAGCACTTAGATAATCAATGGACTTCTGAGAGTAATCACTATCATCACTGTCACTATCACTATTTCTATCACTATCTCCATCACTACCTTTATCTTTATCACTTTCAACCACCATTATGCCTTTACTCTTATTAACCACACCCCCTTGTTCAGCATCCTCCTCATTACCTCTCCATTTCTTCAACTGTAAACACATTGCAGTACCTCTTAACAGGTGTTCCTCTTTTCTTAGAGGTTCCATCACTAGTTGCACTAGGGTCAGGTTCAGCTAAATACTGTGACAAATCAATGGCACAATGGTCCAAGTATAACTCTATTCCACCATGCAACTTTGAGAGGTCATACATGTGAATCAGGTCATAGTCATTACCTACTTTCACTAAACCCTTCTCTAGATCATGTTCTGGGATTCTATAGTATACAGCAAATAAGTGGGCACAATTTGTTCTCTCAACTACCATGCTCTTAAATTCTTCAAATTTAAGCCTATCAACATATATGTTACCCATTGTTCCACTGTCATACCTTAGTGGTTCGTGCAGGAAAATCCCATCAAACCAAACATCCAACTCTACACCATCAGGCCCAGGAATAGTCATTCTAAAAGAAACAAAATACAAAATTAGGGTTAAACCTAATTGTAATAAATTAGCAATTTGTAAATTGGAATTAACAAAACACATACCTTAATACTTTAATTGCATTCAAATTATGATTCTGGAAAAGTTGTGTGTGTAATGTGTTAGGAATTAGGGTTTACTCATGATTCTGGAAAAGTTGTGAGTGATTTGGGGATTGGGGATTATTGTGAGTGTAGTGTGTGTTTTTGGCGGTAAATATGCCGCCCGTTGGGGTCAATGTTTGACTGCCACTTGGGCATGAGTCAAGTAGGAAAAAAACACAGTTAACGTTGCTAGTTTGCCACATCAGCAAAAATAGACGGGAGACTTAATCGATACACATGTTAGTATGATTAGTAAAAAGATTGCATTGTTTAGGAGGATTAATAGATTGATACACAACTTATTAAAATGTCGTAACTTGGATACATTTACAAACACTTATCCCTATAATTTTCATTTCTCCAAAATTATATATTATAAGAAAAACCAAATAAAACGTACTATGAACGAACAATCATACATGCAATAAAATAAAAAAAATTGAAGCAAAAAATAGACCCTCTAATCATAAAAGGTAAGAGATCAAAATGGTTTTGTCGAATTCTCTTCTAGTATATTACTTTTCTTATCTCATATTATATTAGTAAGAGTAAAAACTCTAAGCAAAAGATTGGGCAATCAAATTTATAAGAACACAGTAGCATAAAATAAACTTAGCTATCAAAATAAAGATTTTAACCCAATTATATTTGATTAATCCAATAAAGTCCAACAACACATTTTAAGGTAACAGTCCGAACAAATAGCCCATAAAAAAGACACTATCCGATATAACCAACACCACACACAGAAAGTATGAAAAACACTTGGGGTATGTAAGTTATGTCTGCCTACAGATAATGCCATGGTTACAAAGAGTGTATATCGTAGCAGGTACATATGGCGCATCAAACACATGCCATGAAATAGTACAATCCCAACTACGTAAAATGATTAATAACACTAAAATCACCAACACTTTGTTTAATACACTGTTTACAAGTACCAGAACACATTGCTGGCAAACCATTTTTGTCAAGAGATTTTGGACACCGTTACACAAAAAAGCCACATGCATCACCAAACTTTTTAAGATGTAACAAATGGAAAAGATTCGATTAATTAATTAGTATATCTCTAAATGTTTATAGAAAATATCTTTAAAATAATTCCTACATATATATAACAATAAATAAAATATATATATTACAAAAAAGTATTTATAACGATTTCATTCAATTCGGTTCTCCTGCAAAAACCCTTTGATTTTGGACATATTTGCTAAACATTTAAAGGTACGTAAATTCTTATTTTAATTTGCAGGATGATTACCTAATTCTTAAGAGCATTTTTAGATCATATTTGCAAAATAGTTGATGTACCTAAAGAAATAGAGGAAGAAGGGACTATAAGCATCCCACCTCGATTAGAATATGTTCTGCATGAGTTGATTCATCATATACAATCATTGTTGCCAGCAAAAGATGCCGCCCGCACATGTGTCTTGTCCAAATCATGGCTACACGCTTGGTCTACCATTCATACTCTCAGGTTTGCTAAATGTGTACCTCATGATCAGCTCACCAAAGAAGAAGAAGTAGACTACATTAAGTTGATTGATCATACTCTTTTACGGTATCTCAAAGACAACATGTCAATTGAATGTTTTCATCTTCACTTAGACATCTACAACTCGTCATTGCCTTATCCTTTAGAAAATTGGCTTCAAACACTAGCTTCTGGAAATTGTCTCAAAGAGCTTTCCCTAACAATGTGTGGAATGAAGCCTATTAGTATTACGAATGAGGTTAGATGGCTTACACTTCCTGATGCTATATTCTCTTGTGTAAACCTAAATACCATAAGTTTAAGAGTTGATAGCAAATGGTTGAGATCTGGGGTTAGGGTGAATACACATCCTGTCATCAAGTGCTCGTTCCAATGTGTACTTGAGCTGTATTGTGTGTGCATAAGTGATGGGGCACTTGAGCACTTCATAACTTATTCTCTTCTTGTAGCTTACTTGAGAAGATACACATAGACTTTGATTTTTCTGTGTGCCTGAAGAAAATTATGGTGAAAAACCTTCGTTTTCTTCATGAATTGAAAATAAGTTTAGTAGATAATGACGTCTTGGAAATTTCTGATGTCCCAAGTCTTCGGTTAATTTCTTACCACTCCACAATATCAAAGTATGCTACAATGAGAATGGATACACTGCGGAGCGTAAGAGAATTGGTTCTATTACGCGCGACAATAGATGATGCGTTTTCCGATATGATAAAATCAAAGTTTCCTTTTCTCGGGACTTTGAACCTTTCAATCAATCGACAACTGCATGCTAGAAACCATTGATATTACTTGTGTTTCCTTAGAGAGATTGACTCTCAGTATGTGCTTAAACAAGCAAATGAATATACAAGTTTACGCTTCAAAGTTACTTTATTTCTCTTACGAAGGGCAACAAAATGCCTACTCTCTTGTTTCCATTTAGTACTCCCGCACATATTAAGCTAACACTGATGTTTCTTCAAAACAATCCCA
The DNA here is from genome assembly GCA_910596185.1 of Chrysanthemum makinoi. Classification (NCBI taxonomy): domain Eukaryota; kingdom Viridiplantae; phylum Streptophyta; class Magnoliopsida; order Asterales; family Asteraceae; genus Chrysanthemum; species Chrysanthemum makinoi. The sequence continues at coordinate 292,414,207 of OU343220.1, forward strand.
TTGATGTGTCCTTTTTTCTTAAGCTGAGAGAAACACTTGATTTATCAAGCAACTTCCACATCGAAACCATAGATGATTTTGTGCCATTGAACATAGACCTTGATGATCTCAGAAGAATGATCCCGTTTCCAGCTAGGAACGTGCAACAACTGTCGTTTGGAAAACATTGGCGAAAAAATTTGTGGAAGGACTCGCCACTTTTAGATTTTCTTTTTTCAATTTGCTATCCCCGTTACGTTAAGGCATATTATAGGTCAACCAACAGCAAGAACTACTTATATAAGCAAATAGCTGGTATGATGGAAAAGAAGATGTGTAATCTAAAAGATATTGAAATAAAAAATCCTCGTGATGGAAAATGGGAAAGCCTAACAAGTACTTGGAGAAGTTATCATTTTCTGTTCGAACTGCCTTGGAGAAGTTTTGTAGTAAATGACAAGGGCAATGACTTCAATTCAGATGAGTTCAAACTATATTGGTTGTCTTGAGAGAACGTGCTCTGCTCGTCATCTTGGTTCAATTATTTGATTTCATGTTTAAGTTCTTTAGCAAATTACCCTAGCTAATTTGACTTTTTATGCCTCACTCTTATGAATTACAGTATTTAAGGCGAACTTTCACGGGTTAATTGCAGCTTTTTTATGTGACATGGGTAATTAATGATATGAAAGCTATTTTGTGACGTCTCATTTTACTGACCGAATAGATGTGTGATGAATAAGTCATTTAATATTGTTTTTTAAGATACCTGTAAGAGTCTCATATTAAGGTCTACCTGTATATAAAGACATGAATTTCTGATTGTAAAAATGCTGGTTGTCTATCTATTTGACTGTTTAATATGATAAATCCTTCAAAAGTATTGTAAGTTTTGGATCCTCTTTGATTCTAATGAATAATCAATACATCACGTAACCCATGTTTAACTAACCATTCTACTATTACCATAAAATGTGCAGATTCCGGTGAAGTTTTATATTCTTTCATTTTCACACAAATTTGCAATGCACTTTCAGCTTTGTTAATATTAGGATTTATCTGAACTTTCTTCAATACGTACACCTTTAATTTGCCTTCAAGAAATGCATTGCTATGGATCAATATCAGGATTTATCTGTACTGATAAGTTAACATTTACTATCCGATTCTTTCCTTTCTAAACAAATAAACAAGATACACACATTGTCAGTAGCAAAATGTGTTTTGTGTGTCTTCTTTGGTATACTGAACAAAATGACTGAATTTTATGCATAACCTTTGCGCTTCCCGCACAAAGCTCAAACTCGCCATTGACATAGACCTTCTGAAACAGCATCACTTTTCGTAGACTTGTAAAACCATAAACATGAACAGAATATAACGAGTCCAATAAATCCTGTAATCAACAATGGCCATTCAAAAGCTGAGGGGCTATCAAAACGGGTTCACGATGAACCGGTCATGGGTCAAAACAGGCTGGGTTGGGTTAACTCAAAAAAATTAATTGTATGTGTGTGGTTTTTTTTATTTATTTTTTATTTTTTTATTTTTTATTTTAATTTAATTATTTACAAAAGGATTTAATTATGTTCCCCTTCTAGCTATTTTCTTAATTGATCCGTTTAAAATGAAATGCGTCACAGCTTGAACCGTTCATAAGTAAATGGGTCGAAATGCCATATCTACATATGATGTCCGGGTCCTTTATGTAATAATGGAATACTTGTGTTTTTAGAGTAGTTGAAACGAGAAGAACAACATAAGAGGATGGATATAGTTTTGGTGTTGTTTATGATAAGTATTACGAGTATAAAAGTTCCGAAATTTAGCTGCTTCTTGCTTGCGGTCAAAGCAAATTTATGCAGCCAAAGAATCAAATTTAATGTATTGAATAGCATTGCATCAACACTCTTCAGATTTTTATTGCTGAAACGATGACATGAGTCATTCACTGAACCAATGACTACACCTAATCATACCTAGAAGTGATATTTGGCATACCATGAGGTGGCATTTTGGGTGAAAATATGGAGGAAGTATCTTGAGTCGAAGCTAAATGCAGGTTGGTATTCTTATGTGAATAGCCCTTCTAGAAATTCATGATGCAATTGCACGTGATTTAGTAGCCAGCATTTTGAGCTAAGTATGAAACTCCGTATATAATACAAAGCTCATAAACATTAAATAATATTTCAGGTCAATTAGCATCACAGGTCAAAAATGTCACCTGGTACACAAGGGCAAGTGTTCTTATTGATTAGTGTGTTATTAGCAATATGAGCTCAACATTCTGTAGCTAGTGTCACACTTGCAGAGGGGTTAAATACAAAGGTGTATTTATCACCTAAGATAAAATTACGTTCGGGTTCCGTTTCAAGCAAAAATCACTATGATATTGAGTTCCCGAAAGGTCAAATTGCTGTAAAGAGTTTCAATGCTGAACTTGTTGATGAAGAGGGGAAATCAGTTTCTCTTAAAGAAACTTATCTCCACCACTGGTTTATAGTTAATTACTACCAAAGAATTGGTGATAAAGATCCAAAGTACAATGGTAATGTTGATCTTGGGTCCCACCAATCAGATTTTATTATCGCTGGCAATGCTGGAGTATGCACAATCTTTCCACAGTTTTTAGTTATGGGAGCTGAAACACGAAAAACGGCAGCACGTGTTGCTGATCCTTATGAATTCGAGGCTGGTAATCCACTAAAAGTTCCTGCAGGATATTTATAGAAACGGAAGTTTAATCTTCACACGATTGACTCAATGCAATGGAATGTACTCAATGCAGGTATCATGTAATTCGACATATATTTTGTTACACAATTGGTATATGGTTTTTATTTAATGGTTTTAAATTCAGATGTAACTTATATAACGTAAGGGAAGATGAATACGGTCGGCCTTTGGAACCAAGTTATGCGGGAGGGTTACACTGTTGCTATGATGGAACAAAATGCAAAGTGAATAACGGGCATAAAAATGTTGCAAGAAACATTTAATTGAAGTACACGGCTAAATGGGTTGATTGTTGACACTATAGTACCCGTTAAAGTCTTTATATTTGATGTCACTGATACATGGCAGAATACGCGAGCCCATGATTGCCTAGTAAGTTAAAGCATTCTTGGTATATATAAAGATTGAAGCTTCTTGCAATCTTGGTAATAGTTAAACTGTTTTGTTCTACAGATCGAGTATCATAGTGTATAATCTGCTAATAATGATTATATCAGCAATAGAAGGTCAAGTGTGCATATCCCAATTGCTGGTGATGTCGTTCATGGTGTTGCACATCTGCACAGTAGTGGAATAGGTTCTGCTCTATATGGAGAGGTAATACTTACACTTTTAACCATCGCGTACTCTATCTTAACTATTTATTATCTAGCAATGCATACAAAATATATAAACGTCTCAACTTTATTCAGGATGGACGGGTTATTTGCTTGTCTAAACCTATATACAGAAAGGAAACAGTGTAGGAGACGAAGCTGGTTATGTTGTAGGAATGTCCACATGTTATCCTAAACCTGGTTCCGTGAAGATAGCTAAAAGTGAAATGCTAACTTTTGAATCTAACTACAGCAGTGAAAAGAGCCGTACGGGAGTTATGGCCCTCTTTCATATGTTTGTTGCAGAATCTTCCGTGGATATGAATGATTTGGTTCAGGTAAGATAGCTTCCGCCACCCGTTCTTCAGTATTCCAAGATTAATTTTTATTACACCGCATATACTAGTATCTTGACTTTTGACAGAACAGGGGTGTCCCGGACACCCAGATTTTTTTTCGTAGTTTAATTTTGTTAAAAAAACAACGATTTTCTAAAATGCACCCGTCCTAAAAAGTGTTTGTAGTATTGTTTAGTTTATTCTAAGTGCACCCGGTCATTTTGTGTCCTAGTTACGTCTCTGCTTAGAGCACACGGTATCGTGTGCAATAACACGCCAAATGCACCCATCTTGAACCTTTGGTGCGCCAAAGTGCATACCGGGCAAAACGCCAATCGTGAGCCAACTGGATTTGAGCCAGTGAATTGGCTTATGCCAATGGTAATTTGTGTGTTTGTTTCTTTTTTGTTTTTTAACCTTATGCAACGGGGTCATTTGGGTTATTTCCCACCGGACAGAGGCGAACCTAGGCTTGTCTAGGTGGTGCCCCGAAACCACCATGACCGGAAAAATCTTGTAGTAGTAATACCCAAACTTTTTCAAGGCTTACCTTGGAAATGATTCAGGAACCATTTAAATCTAAGAGGAAGTAACAAAGAAAAAAAAGAAAAAGAAAAATTTCGGACCTACCTTAGGACGTTAATCACTGCTGGAGTCTCCGAAGAAGATGGAATGTCAATGTGAAGAAGATGAATGTGTCAAACTATTTATTTGGTCATAGCAATTTTTAATACCATTTTCATAGGTTAGGTGTCAATGTGAGGTAGAAAGTTTTGGGTTAAGTGTCAATCAAATAAATCAAGTGTCAAGCAAACAAATCAGATACCATGTGTATTCATGCCTTTTACATTTGCTTCACATTTTTGGTAATACACCATTATAACGTAATTGTATAAACGTTTGTAGTTTCTAATAGCTTATCAATAAAAATGTTGTGTGTTTTTTTATGTTGGTGAAATCAGAAAATGAATTTTATATTTTAGGGAAATTGTAAAGGGACCCAATAACATGTGTTAGTGTGTTAGCATGGGGAGGAGTTGCTTATTATCAGTATTGAGAGGAGATGATGTGGCGCTGATGTGACATACCAATAACGTGTTATTGACGCTCACGATACCTTGTGCTCTTATAATTAAACAGACCCTTCTACAAACAACCACCGCCCCCACATGTTCATTTCATCTTCAACCTACATCCCCTTTTAACACATACACAGAGACCTAAATCACATACATACTTAATTATATTCAAAACAAAGTACGTTGAATACATATAAGTACTGAATAATTAACCAACACCCAGACTGCAACTTAACATACATAGCAAGAAAAAGCACTTGACACAAATCTAAATACTTCATACTAGCCTCAAAGCTCTCAAATTCTTCTCACCAGCCACCAGCTTCAAAGCTGCAAAACAAAAGAACAATGATTATTGAAACACTTATTTAAGCAACATTTTTCATAAGCTTTTTCCCACTCTAGGGATTAGCTTTAGGATGCAAAACAATTTTCTCAACTTTGCAAAACAAAAACTATCTTCGCA
>OU343220.1:292419503-292466243 GCA_910596185.1 Chrysanthemum makinoi
GATCTATTGAAAAATGTGTGTTTGCTTTGCATTGATGTTATATCATATATGTTGTTGATAATAATAGCAAGTAAAATACAAGGCAACATGGATTCTATAACTGTTGATAATAGTAACAAGTAACTATGCAAATAATGACGAGAAGCTGTGAATAATGCTAAGGTATCAAAGTATAAACATGAAGGGCTAAAATATAAATGTGTTATCAAAGTATAAATGTGTATGGACTAAAATATCCTCGACTATAAAACAAAAATCATACATTGACTTTGTCAAGGGACTAGTTTGGCATTAAAAACCTAAGTTTTGGACCTGTGGCGATGATAATGCCCAGGTTTGTCCCAACGCGAAGCGGATTGACAAGTTTAGGGACCAACGGTGTATTTTAGTCAAATATATATAAGCTTGCTTTTTCTTCATCTTCGCTCCATCTTCACATGCGGAAAAAAAAATTGAGAGCTTTACATGATTTGAGTATATGTGACGATAGGTTCGAACCTTTTAAAATTATTCAGTCAAAAGGTCAAAAACCATAACTACCAAAAAAACGTTCATATTTATAAACATCAAGTGACTGCGTCACATATGTATAATGCAAATTTGTAGAGCATATTGCATAGATTCAACTTGAAATTACATTGCATAATTTATTTTGCATTATCAATCATAAAAGTTGTTGCTTGTAACTATGTGTTTTTGTTACTATTAGTCAACATTTTATATACGAACTTTCTTGTATTTTTTATAATACAAAATTACAAACATCTAAAAGTATAATGCTAAATTTTAACAACATAAAAATGTATACACTTTATACACGACATTATTTAAGCATGTGCGAAGTGATCTACCATACATGGCCATCAATTTTTTGGGGCATTCGATCTTTTAAACTTTCTTATAGGTATAAAATCACTTTTGAAGGATGACATATGATTTAGAAAGAAGAATGTAACTTCGGTATGACAAGAATCAAAATTTTGAAGTTTTTAAAAGAAAAGAAATAGCTTAAGTTTGTGCTTTGATGGTAGAAATTGAGTACATGATTTTCGGAGAGAAGACAAACTTATACACGTAAGGAAGTATGTGGGGCTCATAAGTTGTGTTATTTTCTCTAATCATATTTTTTATGAAAATTCTATTTTAATTAATTTGTCATGTTTATGATTTTAAACTTAATTCTTATCTGAAGCATAGATTTTTGGTTTGAAAGTTTAAACAAAATGCATTTCTCATGAAAAACTATATTTTTAGCCGGAATATTATTTTAGAAAAATGCGTTATAGATTGTTTTAGAAAAGCAAACATTATCAACTCACATATTTTATATTTAAAAAAAAGAAAAAAAAAATCCTGGATAACATCTTATCTTATACTCCCTCAGTCTCAAAATATAAGTTTAATTTAACTTTTTGAATCCAATTTTAACTATAAATATTTTTTATTGTATTATATAATACTTGATGAAAATTATACCAATAAAAATACATTTAAACCAATTCATTTATAAATTTTGTATCAAATATTATATAATACAAATAAAAATATTTAAAATAAAAGGTAAATTAATAAAATGAAAATAAACTTATATTTTAAAATGAATGGAGTAGAAAAAGTATTTAAAAACATAAAATGTTTTGAAACTCATCAATTATACTTAGAGCATGCACAACAATAACACCATAACACCAATAACACCGTCCACGTCAGCGCCACACCAGCTTTAACATTTAACATTAATGTTAATACAAATAAACCGTAAAAACGTTTATTAATATTTTGCGATCTCTTTGTGTTTTGTTGATAACATATATAATGTTATCTTAAGTATAATTATAAGGATACATGTTATTTTTGTAAAGCATTTACATATAGCCATTTAAATACAAAAATGTAATAATTAAGCATTTGTTGTAATAGTTTATTACGATGGGTAAAAACCATAACCCATGGACCATAACCCATGGACCATAACCCATGGATCATAACCCATACCTAAGTTGGCTAGATACAATGTATACTTAGATAAATTGAATCTAAAGAAAACCCATGGACCAACCCATAACCCATGACCCATAACTAAAAAACCTATGGGCAAAGAGGAGTACCCACGGATCCTAGGATTACACTAGACGGATCCCAAGTGGGAGGGATCCGTGGGATCATGGAGCAGATGAAATTTGCCTATAAATGAAGTCATTTCTTCATTCTAACTCACCCCTCTTCTTACTAAATCTCTCAAACACTCTCATTCTCTTCTAACATATAGATCACTTGATCTAGAGAGTTGTTCTTCTTTCTTTCTATTGTGATTTTCATATAGGTCCTTCTAAGGGAGAGATCACGAGCATTCTACAAGTCATCCAAGCAAGGGGTCCTTGATTGATTTGTCACTCACTTAAGATTTACATGGCGAAGATCTTGTATTTGATATTTCACATATTTGTTGTGTAATAGTCGTGTTGGTTTGGTCCACCGTGTTAGGGACTCGGTATCTAGCTTTTGCAGGAAAAAGTGTAAACGACGTTGTGAAAGCTTCTCCGCCAAGTTGAAGGAGTTTGTTGACATAGTGCTTGAACTCTCGAGTAGGTGACTCGGGAAGTGAAGTAGGGCAAGCAAGGTGTCCTTGTAGCCGAACCACTATACATCGGTTGTGTCCTTTCTTTCCCTTCGCTTTACTTTATTTACTTGCTTTATCATTAGATCTATACTTTCTCTACGTCTATAAGATCTCACATATACTTGAATCTAAAAGTTTTGAAACTAACTTAAAATCGGCAAAACTATTCAACCCCCTTCTAGTTTTCCACAATTGGCATCAAGAGCTAAGTTTATAAAAGTTTTAAAGTAAAATTGTATTTTAAAAACTTTTTGATCACTATGGGTTCTGGAAATTATAAGGAAGGGCAATCTATGCAACGACCACCACTACTTGAAACTAATGGATTTATATATTGGAAAAATAGATTCGAAACATATGTGAAGTCTAAAGATATTGATCTTTGGTACATTATTATAGAAGGTGATTTTGAGGCTACCTCAAATGATGATAAAGGAAATTTAGTTAACATACGTCATGATAAACTAAATGATGAAATGAAGAAAAAGCTTTCTAAAAATAGTGAAGCTAAAATGTTTTTGTATAATGCTTTACAAAAAGAATTGAAAGAATTTCTATGCTTAAAACCTCTAAAGAAATTTGGAATTCTTTAGTTGTAACTCATCAAGGTAATCAACAAGTTAAAAATAATAAAATTGATTTATTTGTTCAACAATATGAACAATTTTCAATATCGGATGAGGAAACTATAGATCATTCATTTGCTAATTTTAATACTATTATTACATCTTTACAAGCACTTGATGAATCTTTTCTAGCGTAACCATGTTAGGAGATATCTAAGGGCACTTCCATCGAAGTGGAGATCCAAGGTGACGGCGATCGAATAGTCAAAATATTTGACAATCCTCACCCTTGATGAACTCATAGGCAATTTGAAAAGTCTCGAGCTTGTCCTTGCTAAAGACTCAGAAGCCTCAAAGGTGAAAGAGAAACACAAATCTCTTGCCCTTAAAGCCAAAATGGCTTCAAGCGATGAGAGAACTCCTCTTAGTAGTGACGACAGAAGTACGCTATGGCGGAAGGGACTTTAAAAGTTCTTTAGAAGAAAGGGAAGATACGTCAAACAGCCGTATGACGATAAGAAACTTTCGGAAGAAAAGAGGACGAGAAGCCAAAGGATGATCGTACTTGCTTTAAATGTGGGGACCCAAACCACTTTAGTAGTAAGTGTCCCAAAGCGGATGATCAAAAGCGTTCGTGAGCGTACGTGGGGAATGAGCGGCGAGGAGGACGAAGAAATTTGTCTCATGGCAAATGACGAGGTATGTCACGAATACTATAGTAGCTCATCACTTGATGACGACTCATTGCATAATGAATATGACAAATTATGCAATATTAGCTTTAGTTAACAAAAAAACAAGCTTTTAAAGAGTCAAAACCAACGCTTAGATAAAGAAGTCATAGAATTAAAAGCAAAACTAAAACGCTTAGAAAAGGGTAAAATAGCAAGTGGTGAATGTGAACTTTTCGTTCAACTTCAAACACTAGTTGATCAACTAGATTCTAAGATTGCTAGAATGAGCACTAATCACTTTAAATATAATGCTAGATAGTATTAAAACCGAAGAACAACCAAGAAGGTTTAGGATCAACAACTTGATCCATCAACTAGTGAAAATAAAGAAACAAAATTTGTAAAGGCACTAGAAAAACCAAACACTGTTGTAGGATCCCACCTGGATCCATCAAAGAGAACCGCTAGTGATAAATCGGGGATCCGTGGATCTGCTTGTAATCAGAAGCAAAAAGCAATAACGTAGCTTCTTCATCTAGAACCGAGTTTGTTATAGTTAATAGGAAGAAACCAACTCATGTCACCACTAGACAACCACCTCCAAAATATAATCCTACTTTTGCAAGAAACAAAGCTCCATCTTTTTCAAAACCTAATTCATTTAGGAGACATAATAACGTTTACCCGAAAAGTAATCATCAAATGGGATGGAACCCAAATATGCAAAATGGTTTTCCTTTTCAAAACTTTGATCCATGGAATGCATACTCATCTTATCCATACATGTCTAACATGAATGGAATGTTTAACACTAATGGACCCATGAACAAATGGGGACCAAACTTTTGAGTTTATTATTGTCTTAGGTATGCTTAAAGGTTGACCTAGACCCGGATGAATTGGTCAAGGATAGCGGGTGCTGAGGCATGGCATGACGGCAATAAGATCTATTCTCCACATATGAATCCTTCAATGGAGGTAATGTGGTGTTTGGAAATAGCAAAAGTAGAATCATCGGTAAAGGTACGATTTCTAACAAATCTCTAACCATTAACGATGTGTGTCACGTAGAAAACCTAAACTTTAACCTCTTAAGTATAGGGCAAATATGTGATAAAAAGTGCAATGTACTTTTTACCGAAACCGGTAGTAAGATATTAAAAATGGCATAACCATAGGAAAAGGAATTAGGAAACATGGAGTCTATGTCATTAAAATCGGTAATGAACCTAAAGACAAACTATGTCTTACTTCTATGGATGATACTTGACCCTGGCATCGAAGATTGGGTCACGCCAACATGCGACTTCTTCAATCGCTATCATCCAAAGATCTAGTAAGAGATCTACCTAAGTTGAAATATGAACATCACTTTTGTGATGCTTGTAATGTAGGAAAACAAGCTCATTCTAGTCATAAAGCTAAAAACATGGTGTCTACAACTAGGTGTCTAGAATTACTACATATGGATTTATTTGGTCCATCCGCTATCCAAAGTTATGGAGGCAACTACTATACTTTGGTCATAGTGGATGACTATTCTAGGTATACATGGACAAAATTTTTAAAGAACAAAACGAAACCTTTAATTATTTTGAAATATTAAGCAAAAAGATCCAAAGACAACTAGGAAGTCCCATAGTGTCTATTAGGACGGATCATGGTAGGGAATTCGATAATGAAGTGCAATTCAGAGCTTTTGTGACGCTAATGGTATTACTCACAACTTCTGGCTCACGCATTCCACAATCGAATGGGGTAGTAGAAAGAAAGAATAGAACCCTACAAGAAATGAGTCGAACCATGCTTAATGAACAATCCATACCTCAAAAGTTTTGGTGTAATGCCGTTGATACTTCAACGTACATACTCAATCGAGTCTTAATTAGACCAATCTTAGGAAAAACTCCATATGAGTTACTTCGAGGCAAAAAGCCTACGTTAAATCACTTTAGAGTCTTTGGTAGTAAATTTTTTATTCTTAACACTAAAGATTACCTTACAAAATTTGATCCTAAATCAACCGAAGGTATCTTTCTAGCTTACTCGCCAAATAGCAAAGCTTACGTCATATTAAACAAAGAAACAATGAAGGTAGAAGAGTCATTAAATATAAAATTTGATGAAAGTCCACCCAAACCCTCTCCACCTCTTGTCGATGACGAGATTATAGAAAGTGAAGCTATAGTAATAAAGAAAAAGATAAATGAAGAAGAAGAACCTCTAAGTGATGAAATAATAAACATTAAAGAGTCCAAAGATCACCCAGTAGATAAAGTCATAGGAAAGCTAAACGAACGAACATTAAGGTCTCAAGTTCAAAACCAAAGTAGCTTGTTTTGTTTCGTTTCAACCATAGAACCTAAGAATACACAAGAAGCCATAAAAGATGAGAGTTGGGTAATGGCTATGCAAGAAGAACTAAATCAATTTGTTTCTAATGATGTTTGGACACTTGTCCCTCCACCTAGTAATCAAACCATAATAGGAACCAAATGGGTTTATAAAACAAATTAGATGCAAACGGAGTAGTGTCTAGGAACAAGGCTAGACTCATTGCTCAAGGGTATAACCAACAAGAGGGAATAGACTTTGATGAGACCTACGCCCCGTGGCTAGATTAGAGTCTATAAGAATACTTACTTAATGCTTGTGCTAATGATCTAAAGCTTTATCAAATGGATGTCAAAAGCGCTTTTCTAAATGGTTTCATTAATGAAGAAGTATATGTAGCTCAACCTCCGGCTTCATGATTTTGAAAACCCAAACATGTGTATAAATTAAAGAAAGCCCTCTACGGTCTTAAACAAGCTCCAAAAGCTTGGTATGATAGACTCAAGTCATTTCTAATTAAACACAACTATACCATGGGGTTAGTTGACAACACACTTTTACTAAGAAAAGAGAGTCACATATAATCATAGTACAAATATATGTAGATGATATTATATTCGGATCCACTTGTCAAGACATGTGTGATGATTTCTCCAAAATCATGCATGACGAGTTCGAGATGAGTATGATGCGAGAACTTAGTTTCTTTCTTGGTCTACAAATAAAACAAGTAGAAGATGGTATCTTCTTCAATCAATCTAAATACATAAAGGAGATGTTAAAGAAATTCGGTCTAGAAGAGTCTAAACCAATTAGGACTCCAATGTCATCCGACACCAAACTCACAAAAGATGAAGACAGTGAGAATCCTGTAGATAATACTAAATATCGTGGCATGATAGGTAGTCTTCTCTACCTCACGCAAGTAGGCCGGATATCATGTTTAGTGTTTGCTTATGTGCTAGGTTTCAAGAAGACCCTAAAACATCACACCTAGAAGCCGTAAAAGGATATTTAGATATATTAAGGGTACAACACAATTAGGATTATGGTATCCTAAGGGCACGGGAGTAGAAACAATTGTATATGCAGATTCCGACCATGCAGGTGATTACGTTGATAGAAAAAGTACAAGTGGGGTATGTACTTTCATGGGATGTTGTTTAACATCTTGGTTTTCTAAGAAACAAACGGCACTTGCAATATAAACAACCGAAGCCGATACGTCTCGCCAAAAGCATGCCAACAAGCACTATGGATGAAACAAGCGTTAGTTGACTACGACATTCATCTAAGCGACATAGCCATCCTATGTGACAACAAAGGTGCCATCGACTTAAGCAAGAATCCTGTATTGCATTCTCGCAAAAGCATATAGAGATTCGTCATCACTTCCTAAGAGACAATGTTCAAAAAGGGAACATATCTATTGAGAAGGTAGCATCCGAAGACAACATAGCCGACGTCCTCACCAAACCGTTGAAGCGGGAACAATTCAACCTACTTCGTCTTGGTCTTGGTCTAATGGAACAAACGTCGTAACTTATTTGACTCTACAAGGTATGTAAACACTAGTCTTCTTCTTTCTAAGTCTAGGATTTCTATTTCATGCACAACTCACAAACAATACGGGAATTTTCAAAACCCAAGATAAGTTTTCCACTTATAGCTTTCTAATTTTTTTTTCATAACTACATACACATTTTCAAAGAAAACCTCTTTTCAAAATGTTTTCTAAACAGATGATACCTTCCCGTATCAATTTCACAAAAGCAATTTCTCACGTCTAGGACAAATCGCTTTTTTATTATTAATACAAAGTAAAACCCGCTTTCATTGCATCTCATGTCTTTTGAATGCTAAAGGGGACACATAACTAATATGTGTTTTCGGGTACATTCATTTAAGCAACAATGAATTAGGAGCATTGATAACACTAAATTACGTACTTATGTACTAAATATGTGTTTTCGGGTTATCTCAATAGGATGCTTTTCTACTTCTAGTTTATTTTTTTTCTTTTTAAGGGTCGAGATAACCGTAACTCCAAATAGTTTGCATATAGGCACACACTAGGCAAAATGTTTCCAGAAAGGAAAATTTTGTGCTGCTGCATCACGGACCCACCGGATCCCAGCCTTCATCTTGACGGATCCTCAAGGGAAGGATCCGTGGGATCCGTGAGACGAGAAGCTATTTTACCTTCTATTTTCTCACTTTGGATGAAAAATCCACATTTGTTTTATTTTTGGAGTATGCTCTTTAATGCTTGTGTTCTCATGATCATATGCCTTAAATTCATATCTAATCATTAGATTTTAATCCACATTTTGGGTCAAGCATTCATTACAATGCATTGTTTTTCTATATATAGAACTCCCAAAATGCTTGCATACTCACCCCATCCTCAAAAACATACAACACCATGTCATTCACAAACTCTTACAACTTAGATGAATCACCTAGTACAAACAATCATCTTCATGATACCCAAACCTTTGTACTTCCACCATCCAAAATACCACAATCGCACTCTAGGATATCCGCCGGATTAGTATCCCATCTTGTTGTTTAGCAAAACCATCATCAAATGGCTCATCACCATCAAATAACTCACCACAAGATGCTTCCATCATAGCACCTCCCTCATCACCAACAAGTACACCAACAAGTACACCACCTAAAGTCACTCTTTTGGAACTCCTTAAGACTCCAACAAGATCTAAACAACCTAAACAAAAAGAAATAGTCTTTTCAACACCCCCCACATCTCCAAATACTATTTTTCAAGATCTTGAAACATCACCACCATTAGCTCCCATTACATTACAAGAACATCTAGGATCTTTTCCACCACCACTTCAAACATTCCATGTTGATCCATATTTTCCTATTTTTCCACCACAACTTCCGCATAAGTCAAATAAAAACAACCCGAAAACTTCCGCCTCATTACCCACATCACTTACATTGTGAACATTGCCAATCCACTAGGGAAATTGCAATAGAAGTTAGGGAAGAAATGCAATTCATACTCAACCTTATCCTTGATCGCATCAATACCATTACACATCCAAACCTCCATCCATAACCTTATGCAAGCATGGAATGAATCATTACTATTATTTTCTATTTTTAGTACATTTTCTTTTGAAGTCATTTTCAAGAACAAGTCTTGTTCTTATTTTTACATGCTTGTAGGTGGCATAAAAACCACTACACTTTGTTGTTTTATTACAAGGCCTTGTTTACATACCTTGGCTCCCAATCTTGATTCTCGGCAATCACAAGATTATTTAAGCATGTTACTCACCTTTCTTTTAGTAGGATTTTTATTTTTCTTCACTTGGCCCCAAACTAGGGAGCTACCGTCAAGGGGAGTTAGTATACGTGGACTTATTTATCCACACTTTTATTTCTTCCAGGGTTAACTTTTTGTTTGACAAAAGGGGAGAAGTAAAACTTAGGGCTTTCAAAACTTACATATATTCTTAAGTTTTACTCATCATAACATTATGTTTTGTCATCAACAAAAAGGGGGAGATTGTTAATACAAATAAACCGTAAAAACGTTTATTAATATTTTGCGATCTCTTTGTGTTTTGTTGATAACAAATATAATGTTATCTTAAGTATAATTATAAGGATACATGTTATTTTTGTAAAGCATTTACATATAGCCATTTAAATACAAAAATGTAGTAATTAAGCATTTGTTGTAATAGTTTATTAGGATGGGTAAAAACCATAACCCATGGATCATAACCCATACCCAAGTTGGCTAGATACAATGTATACTTAGATACATTGAATCTAAAGAAAACCCATGGACCAACCCATAACCCATGACCCATAACCAAAAAACCCATGGGCAAAGAGGAGCGTACCACGGATCCCTAGGATTACACTAGACGGATCTCAAGTGGGAGGGATCCGGTGAACAGAGGAGAAATTTGCCTATAAATAGAGAGCCATTTCTTCATTCTAACTCACCCCTCTTCTTACTAAATCTCTCAAACACTCTCATTCTCTTCTAACATATAGATCACTTGATCTAGAGAGTTGTTCTTCTTTCTTTCTATTGTGATCCTCATATAGGTCCTTCTCTAAGGCGAGATCACGAGCATTCTACAAGTCATCCAAGCAAGGGGTCCTTGATTGATTTGTCACTCCACAAGATTTCAGTAGCGAAGATCTTGTATTTGATATTTCACATATTTGTTGTGTAATAGTCGTGTTGGTTTGGTCCACCGTGCTACTGACTCGGTATCTAGCTTTGTATCGGAAAAAGTGTAAGCAACGCTTGTAGAAGGCTTCTCCGCCAAGTGAAGGAGTTTGTTGACATAGTGCTTGAACTCTCGAGTAGGTGACTCGGGGAGTGGAGTAGGGCAAGGAAGGTGTCCTTGTAGGCGAACCACTATACATCGGTTGTGTCTTTTCTTTCCCTTCGCTTTACTTTATTTACTTGCTTTATCATTAGATCTATACTTTCTCTACATCCATAAGATCTCACATATTATCGAATCTAAAAGTTTTTGAAACTAACTTAAAATCGGCAAAACTATTCAACCCCCCTTCTAGTTTTCCACAATTAACATCCCCAAAAAACACCCACAACAATAACATCCCAATAACATCAATAACATTTCATATTTTCAATTTCAACCCCTAAAATAAAACAAACACTTCATTTATTAAACTAAAACAAACACTTCATTAAAATTGAAAACATATATTGTCTGAGATTAAAAAATTACAATGAAATAAAAAAACACTGCTTGCAAATAAAGCGTTACAACAATTGAAATGACGAGAATAGATCTCGTGAGGTTTCAAGATTATATTTTTGATGATTCGATGTTTTTAGTCATGATCAGCTCCACGACCATTGGATCTTGCCCTTCATAAGCGTCATCAAAACTTTGTCTTCGAACCTTGTTATTGTGAGATCTTTTTCTTGGGCCGATCACCAGCCGGCGGTTCCGTTTCAAGCGATATCGTTTGCCATAGTTTTAGGTGAAATAAGTTGGCGAACTCGTTCTCGGTGCTTGCTCCCCATACTTGTTGTAGTCTGGATCTTGCTTTCTTGGTAGCGTTTCTTTCCATAGGCGTGGTTGTTCATCATTACCAAACAAATCCTCGTTTGTTTGGCTTGGCACATCGCCGGTTAAATCAACGGTTCGGCGTCCATTTCTTATAATAATAAAACCTCCCAGCCCATCGAACCAACGTGCTCACTTTTCCTCCGATACCATTGCTTTGCCCGTTTCATCACATCCACCTCACTTTCCCAGTTGATCCCGTTCGCCTTGCGGTATGTATCGCGTTGAACTTTTGCATATGCCGTTCAGCGTTTTCCATTTGCTGCACATGCCGTGGTGTACGTTGAAAGTTGTTTCTAGAACTCATTTACGACGCGTACCAAAACGTATCTTTGGGTTGGCACTTTCAACTTTCGGATCCTCGGAAATATATAACACCTTGCAAGTAATGCTTCCTCTGCTTGAAGTCCAACGCTGATACGACAACCTCCTCTTCATCGAGAATCAATTGGTTGAGCTGGGTCTTTGGATTTTTGATTTTTGCTTATCGACATTTTCCTTTTTTGGAGGAGGCATTAGGTGTCGACAATATCATGTGTTCGGTTTGTGATTGTTGTGATTGTTGTGTGGTGTAGATTTTGAAATGTGAGGTCACAAGGTTTACACACAAGCTTATATGAAAGATAGAAGCGTTGAACGAAACCAAACACACACGATACTAAGTAAGACCGGTTATCGTAGAGCATATGTGAAAGGAATAACTTGACAATCAACCTTCAAATGAAGGTTTATAAGGTATTTATAGGCAAGGAGCTAGGGCAACCTCCTCTCCTTCCCTTTCACCTATGGGCTTGGGCCTAAGCTCATGGGCCTTCTACATAAGCTTAAGGCTAATAACAAACATAAAGGCCATAATAAGCTAACTATTACATATGTGTAACTAACACTTGAATAAGGTTTAGGAGTGATTCCAACAATCTCCCCTTCAAGTGTTATTACATTTAAAGTAACTAACACTCAAGTGTTGGTGATGAAAAGCGGTGGCGTTGATGTAATAGTAGCTTTGCGTCTTCGACATTCTTCTTTCTTGCGAGAAGAATTGCCTTGATTTGAACAATCTCCCGGTGTAGAGATAGTTACTTTGAGCGGTTATGCTTTGACGTCATCTTTAACTTTGTTCTTTGATCATTGTTCTTTGTGATGAAAGTGATTGTATGTTGTTGTTGTCGACATCAAGTCGCCTCAGTGCCGCTTCGTGCTCTGTGTCTCCGTCATTCTTCAACATGCTCACACGCTCTTTGGCGTTGGAATTCAGTACTGATGGAGTTCTTTAAGTCTTTAACTTTGTAGATTCTCTATATTGACGAAGAATCATTACATTTGTTGTGTTGCTTTTGGATAGAACTTCCATTAGTGATGATGATGTTGGCGTGAGCATGAGAAGAATACGCGATCATTCGCTCCGAGCTTCCATAAGAAGAAATATTTAAACGGTTAGTAATAAGCGGTTCGGCACTTACAAGTTTGAACCGAGAGTGTTACAGCATAGTGTGAAAACACAACTCTAATTCTTACAAAGGCCGTTCACGAATCGAGTCCACAAGTGAGATAACACGATGTGCGAACCGGTACACCTACGATTGAGGATGAGTCGTAGAGGTACACGAAGCATCACCTCCACGCAGTAGACCGTTTGAGGCCACTAAGCGCAATCCACGGGGAGTTGCGGCGACTTCTTTGTGGCATTTGTTTTGATGTTGACCCTGGCGGGAGTTTCCATTCAATCACCGAGGATTACAAATGTGAACCTCTCATAAATGTTCTCGGCGATTGCTAAGATCTGAAGGACTCGATAATGTACCACTTGAAATTCTTATTGTTGAATATCAAGTGATGAAATGTCAAGTGTACCTAAGAGATCTTTTGATGAATCTCGTGGCTCTAGCCTCAATAGTGCGTTTTGGTTTTCTGGCGGAGACTAGGAGAGGGTCTCCTTCTTCAATCCAAGCAATCTCTAAGAGAAAGCCGATAGTTTACGGGTTCCTGTGAGAATGAAACAAGCTTACGTTAGAGAAACTTGCGTGGATAAGAAGGTTTAGTGCATCGTCCGGGTCCATGGCGACTTTTAATCTTCAATACCGGCGTCACTAAGTGACAACCAGTAGCATATGAATTGAACCCGATTATGCGCTCCTAAGTTGAATAATGCGGAGGGCTATTTCTTTTCACCATTTTCTTTGCATTTCTTTTTAATTCTTCAACTCCTTCTTTCTCCGATTCTCATTTTCTCCTTTTTACAATCATACCTAAGGACTTCTAAATACTAACTATTTGTGGTGTCCTGGGGTAGATCCATCCGGCTCTCGCGGATCATAGGACGGTTATTCCTAACCTTAGTCACCTTATAACTCCATGACTAATTTATGTTGCCATAAAACCATCGATGTGAAAAATCTCTCACAGTGTTTATGAATGAAAAACATTTTAGTACCATTGTAGAGATAAGATTTTGCATAAATACTCCCCTCCACATGTGCTTAAGAGTTTTAACGGTTAAAATGCACAGTGAGGAAAGAGCGCTACTTTTGAATTGATTAACTCAAGATAGACATTCCCGCTGAGACACGTGTTACGTGGCATAGTTAAAGAGTTGCATTGTCGCACTTTTAGGTGACAACGGCTCTAATAACTACCTTGAAGGTGTAGACAATCCTCGAAGGTTGTCAAACCCGCCGAGTTCATGTCTACAAGAGTTTCTCGAATGGTACATTCTACTGCACAAGTCCTTTGCGAGACACGCTACATCACTAGCGAACTAGCTAGAAATTATTACCCGTCCCGGACAAGTCTTTTCAAGTTACTAAAGTTAAGATCTCGTCAATTCATGGGTTAAGTCTTATAGCACAAAGATTCATTTGCATTTACACAACATATTTCTTATCACGTATTTTCTCCCCCTCAAAATGGCATATGTGATGTTATTTTTGAAACGTTGAGAATAAATATGACCATTTCGAAAGTGCGGGAAGAATGACCACTGTGAACAATTTTGAACAAAGTTTTGAATCAAGTACTCCCCCTCAACAAGTGATATAAACGGTTGAGGTTTTGAAAATCAAATGGGAAAGTACTTGTTCTTTTGAGCAAAACCTTGAAAATGAAAGGTTTGATAGGTTTTACTCAAAAGTAAGAAGCTTTCGCTCCTTTTCTAAGGATTGTGGCACTGAGGCGTACCATAGGGTCCTTTATTTACAAGTACGGGTTGTACATTGTAATGTGTGCACAAGCCATTTACATAATTAATCAAACATCCAAAATTATATGGAGTAAACAATTCAAGGGGTACCAGGAAGTGCGTGATGTTCTGTGAGTGTGCACAGGCGTTGAAAGCCGGTTATGTTAATCCCTGGGTGGACCACCGACATAACTCTCCAATCGTCCCGATCCTTCGAAACAACCGTTCATCAATCATTGTGATGATCCGTCTCACATCCCTCCTTTCCCGAGAATTCCAGCGCTTAGGAGACCCAATTTTTCGGCGTATATCCTTCAACCCGTATGCCATTCCATCCCTAACCGGCTTCAAAGTATGATCCCGAACTTGTGGGTTCGCTACATCGCCATTAAGCAGTTTCTTTGAAGTTCACTACGGTAAACAACGCCGAAAGGTTTGTTGATGAGTGTATATTGAGATAGCTGGTTAATATCGGGAAGATCCAGCTTTGGAGGAGTGAAGTTGACAGCGTCGATAAGATTCAACACCACCGGTGGAGATCTTCTACACGTTCCTTGATGCCAATCCGTCTTATAAAGATGAGAAGTGACTTGATAAATTCAGCGTTATGCTGCGGTTGAGAATTGTCTCATGCGACCCCGTACTTTGGCAAGGTACATGTCTTCGATGTCATTGAGAGACAAATTCTCAAAGTCACCTTCAGAGAAAGCATAGTCCCGTTCATCTTGTCGTTTGACTACGATCTTCTTTAGGAATGTGTAGTCCCACTTATACGAAAGGTCAACGTGCGATGGCAGCGATATCTTTAGAACTATACACATGTTGAGACTTCGAACCCGGCATTACGTAGTAGATTCGTCGGCGTTACGGCGATGATGAATCCCATACAATGCATCTCGGTCGTATGCTTCACTACGTGTTGGAGAACAAGTGATTGGCACGTTCCTCAATGGCTATGCGGTTTGAGTAGGCAGTACCGCTGGGAATGGAAGTGTCAACGATGTAGCGTATTTTCTTGAATCATCGCCACCGTGTAGAAGAAAATCCAAGTCTTTGTTGAAGAAATATATGAAAGGAATCCTTGGTTGTTTGGTTGGCCAATTGTTGGTAGAGTTTGGTCCAATCGGTGTAGTATGGAGGGTTGTCCCTTTGTGTGAAGTCAATGTTTGCTTCCGGGTTGAGTCAATCCATTTTGTTAGACATAGCTCGAGCAATGTTTTCAAGGTGATATTCGACTCGAGGCACTGAGTGTCTTTTAGAAGTTGAAGCAGCTTCATTCTTGATTCGCTTCAACTTAGATTTCGTCATTTTCTTCACATGGAACTTTTCTTGCAGAATTTTAGCATGCTTCAATGTAGAACCGTCTACCAAATCCGACCTTCTTGGTAGGAGTGTTGTTAACAAGAGTAGCAAACCATTCAAATTCCTCTGTTTTATCGTCATCTAGCCATGATACGGCGTCGTCTGAATCGTCTTCTTCTTCTTCTTTTTTGAAGGCCTAGATGATGATTCTGGTTTCTGAACTTGTTTGGGAGAGGTGGGTTGTTGTAGGGCTCAAGGACCTCTTCATCGTCACCACCCGTATACTCAAAGTGATCATCGGTTTTCTGAGTCAGGGGAGGTAACTCGGAATCGCCCCGAGGTTTTCAAGTAGAAGAACGAGGAGGAGATTTTTGTTGAACATGAGGCCGTTGTGGAGGAGGTTGCATCATAGAAGATTCACCGCCGCTTTTAGGTGCGAGTCTTTATCCTTATCCTTGTCTTCATCGTCTCTAGGACGCGTTTAGACTTTTCACTTGAATCTACAAGCTTCTTGAAGTTGGTAGTCCAAAGAATGCTTGAAATGCTTTCCTTCATCAAGTAAATGTCCCGATCGTGCGACATTTGTGTAACAAGCTTGGCCACCAATTCATTATCCTAGAAAACTACCGGATCGGTTGGATTGATTGTGACGGTTAAGGGCGTTGATTTAATAGTTTGCTTGGCGCGTGCATAAGATTTGGATAAAGTTGTTTGGTGAACAACTCCTTTGTGACTTTAGGAACGTACTTCAGAAGGTACTTTTTCGTGTATCCTTCGATCATTTCGTTCAGTTCCTCTTGATGGTGATTTTTCATGAATTTCTGAACAAACTTCCTTTCTCCTTGCATCTTTTCATTCTCGTCATACAGATGATGTATGTGATCAGCAAAGAAATTCAACTTCTTGTTGAGCGCCTTTCTTTCTCGACTTGTTTGACAGACTTTTCACAATTCTTTATGAGTCGAGAAATCCAAGATCGGTGGCTTCTTCAGCGATGCGGATGATGATTTTGTTAATCTTTTTGATGGTGGTGGTGAAGAGTGAGAAGCGAATCGATGATGAAGAGATATGAGGAGACTCTGGATCCTTCGGAGGTTCAGAGGTTTCTTCCTTTGATCGTGCGGGACTATCTAGAAGAAACGTATCATAATCAACATCTTTATCTTTTTGGACTTCTCGGCCTCGGTTCCTCAAACTCATATTCGATAGTATCCTCCACAAGCTTTTGTTGTTGCACAAGAGTGGTGGCACCAGCTCCCTAATCGGGTTGATTAACGCGCATCGGAGATGGTTCGAGTGGGCAGCACCACTTGATCCTCCGGACCACCCATTTGGTCTTTAGCAAATTCTGACTTTGTGTTGGTGTCTAAGGAATTTGATCGTCTTCTTGTATACATTTTCCGATGGCTCTTCATCACTCTCCGAGCTTTCATCATAAGGTACAAGTACATGAGTCTTCCCTTTTTTTTGTCAGCGAGGACTTGGAGGTTTTGGTACTGAAGGATTGTCATCCTTTGCGCTTTCGAGTAGGTAATCTCTTCATCGTGTCACCTTCGAGATTTCGCCCACAAGCTTTCTTTGCGGTTCGGTGTGGGAATAGGTTGACTTCCTTTACTGGGAACAATCCTTTACGAGGAGGATTCCTTTGGGAAGCTTCCTATAAATGTTCTGTACTTGTGACACTTCCAGCCTTCTTCGGTTCTCCGAGTAGGTGTACCGAAGATTTTTCATCAAGATGACCAACTTTGCCTTCTTTTACGGCTAACCGATACCTTTTGTATGTTTCAAGATTTTTGATTTTGGTAGTGAAGGTGATCGGTAATACCGTACCTGTTTCTTTGTTGACGATTCTTTGATTCGGCGGATAGTATGGGTTGATCAATATGTCATGATTATCCTGGGTCATTGAGCCTCATGGGGATATCGGGATGAAGTCCAAGAGCTCTGGATCAACAGTTTGGTGTATCCGACATAGGGAATCTTGGAGCCAAGCTTCTTGTGAAATAGCATCATGTCCTCCCATATCAGTGCTTCGATTTCAATGTCCTTCTTGTTGATCAACGACAGAAAATTTTCAGGTTCCATGAGCTTGGGATGCTCATGTATCGCGACCGAGACCGATTTGGTGATGATCATGTAGAGTGTTATCCATGGTTGAGGAATATTCTTCACTCCACGTGAAGTGCTTAGTAATGATTCTGAAGCTTCATCATAACCAATATTTATCAAGAATTTGAAGCTGTCTCTTCAGATTAGGGGTAGCAAAGAAGTCGGTTGGGCGATGTCGGGAATGATGAGGACAACCCGTAAGTCGCCAGGAGTGATAGTGACTAGTTTGTGATTAAGTGTCACATTCACTTTGCACTTTGACGTGATCCTCTGCATAGAATCCCATAATTGTTGAATGTAGACCTCTGGAACTGTGGCAGAGTGTGAGAGCATGTTCTGGTAGGGATGATTCCCGAGAATATCCACTGCAATGAGACAAGAAGATTCTGAGCATGTGAGGGTGTTAAAGTCAACCCTAAGGTTGTTCTTTCCAATCTTTCTCGGATAGCCATTTGGGAAGATATCAGCAATAGTGAGAACCTCAAGTGCATCCACATTCATTTGTTCACCATGTCGTGATCGAAATAACATTAGCCAAAAGAACCAACATATCGAGAGACATAATGTTAGTCAACAGAAGGTCTTATTATCTAGTTATTGAATGTGCGATGTCAATGATTGTTACGAGTCCTAAGTCACTTGTTTGTCCAATAGTCCAATGATGTCGTGAAATGTTACGTGAGTTAGTTAACTTTAAGTTTTAAAGTTTATGTTATCACTTATTGTTCACAACATATCAACCGTTTAAGTTTATTAGTGACATTAATGGATTCGTGGACGCTATGATAAGTTTATTAACAAGTTTGTATACGTAACAATTCATAATGAAGGTCAATCAAGGCATAGGCGTAGAATTGGCAAAGTTAAGCGTAAGCGAGTTTGCATACGCAGTGGCGAAAGCTTGCGTAGGATCCTAACTTACGCGTAAGAAATGTTACGCGTAGGAAAAGGTGACCTTATGCGTAGAGCTTACGCCGAGGCGTATTATACCTTACGCGTAAGGCTTACTCGTAAAGTAGACCTTATGTGTAGAGGTCATCGTTTCGCGCATATCCTTCACGGGGATCGCGCGTAGTCCCATTGTAGAACCTTATGCGTAGTGGTTACGCGTAGGATTACTCTACGCGCATAACCGCCTGCACGCGTAAGGTGATCCTTATGCGTAGAGATTCACATGACTTTGATTTTGAATATTAAGCGTAGCAAAGCCTGAAATAAATTCATCAACACATCAATATTAACACAAAATTCATTTTAACAACAAATCATGGCGTGAATCATTCGTTAATAGTTACGCGTAGAAAGTCATCTGTAGAGGTCAAAACCTAAGGGTTAAGAATTACGCGTATGATTTTTAACCATAGGATTTGCACCATATTAATTTTGGTAGGTCTAGAGTGTTGTTAGAGTCTTTAGGCCAAGTATTAACATCTAATTTGTTGAGAATCAAATTACCCAAAGTCATGAACATTAAACCCTAATTCCAAATTGTTAAACAATTAGTGTTTCCGGGTGGTTAACAACCATGGAAATCATCAATTCAACAACATATGACCATAACCCAACAATCTTTTAGACCACAACACTTCACATTTGGAAAAACCAAAATCGACTCATAAACCCTAATCATTAATCGTGTTTCGGGTAGGTTTTGATGGTTAAAATGATATCCTTGATGTATTTGAAACGTTTTGACACTATCCATTTAACCAAAAACACACACACAATGATTGTGTGTTCATACGCTATCGTTAGAACACATAATCACTCGAAAAACACCTTTTAGCCGTTGGATTTACATGAAATTAAAAACCTTATCTTAAAAACCATGTTTTAATCACAAAACAACTTACAAAGTGATGATCAAAGCACGGTTCTTGATTAAATCTTAGTCGTAGGATGGTTAGGTTGTGTGTATAAATGTGAAGTAAAAGTAGGTGGGAGGTGTTTTTATTAAAAGTAACTTTAACATTTTGACAGTTTTGGTCCCTCCACCTTTTCCTTTTTCATACATAGCCTTTTAACTTCCATTTTGGTTTCCAAACAAAGATTTTAAGAAAGAAACTTTGACGACACTCCCCCTCAACTCAATAAATGATGAAATGTTATAAATTTTAGTCGAGGAGTGTCATTAACCAAAAAGTTTACCACCAATGATAAAAGAAACAACCGGGATATGACCACATGCAAGTACACGGATGATTTGAAACGGTTAAGTATTAATTTTCTCTCCCTCAACACTAGATCGAAAAAATATTGAATTTTGAAAGATAATAGTGTTGACGGAAGAAACGTACTTGCAATGTTGAAAGAAAATAGATAGAAGAATATTTTGTTGTTTTATCAGATTTTATACTTTTGTATTTTGTTTTTGAAAAAATATTTACAAAAGAGATTTTGGTGTTTGACAGGTGTTTAAGACTGTTTTAGGAGATCATCCAATTCCTCTTGAGTCAAACACCTCATACCAATCCGGTGGACCAACTCATTAAACCTAGCGGGAGGCAAGGCTTTGGTGAGAAGATCGCCAATTGGTATACCCACGAAATATAATTCAAGTACCTGCTCCGTGATCCTTGATGAAATAATAGCGAAGATCGATGTGCTTTGATTTTGAGTCTTGGAACGAGTTGCACGAGATCGCAATGGCACTCCATTGTCGCAGAGTACATCGGGATTCTGTCAAATATGTAACCATAGTCTTTGAGTTGTGTTAGCATCCGATGACTTGAGCACAACACGCGGACGGCATGGCTACATATTCGCTTTGGTTGATGACGATGTACAATCCTCGCTTCTTTGATTGCCAAGACACGGTTTATCACCAAGAAATTGTAGTGCTCCCTGGTACTTTTTAGGTGAATCTAAGCATCCTGGCGTGATCTGATTCAAAAAGCGATTAGTTCAAAACAAGAATCCTTCGGATACCGGATCCCCAAGTTAATGGTTCCCGATGTATCGAGGATTCTTTTAGCCTCGGAGAGGTGGGTTTTGATTGGTCGGCGATAACGGGAGCATAGATAAGCGGCAAGACAATGTCGTGCGCTGGGCTGTTAGATACATGAGAGACCCAATAATACTACGGTATTTTGTAGGGTCTACTAGTTTCCCATGTAAATCTGCGTCTAGCTTCTTGGTATGTGCCATTGGTGTGGCATAAGTGTCACAGGTTTTCATTCCAAATTTGTTTAACAATTCAAGGGCATATTTGGAATGACTCAAGAAAATACCACGGGGTGATTGATGAACTTGTAGTCCTAGAAAGAACGTGAGTTCACCCATCATGGACATTTCAAAATTTTTCTTCATTAGTTTTGCAAAAGCGATTGAAAACTTTTTATGTGTAGACCCAAAAATGATGTCATCCACGTAAATTTGAACAATTAAGATATGTGCCCCGTGATATTGTATAAAAAGAGTTGGGTCAACCGAACCTTTGGTGAAATTATTAGCAATGAGGAAGGATGTTAGCTTATCGTACCATCATGCGAGGAGCTTGTTTGAGACCATACGAGCTTTGTTCGGTTTGTAGCGTGATTTGGAAACTTCGGGATCAACGAATCCATCCGGTTGGCTGACATAAACCGTTTCTTTAAGTTGTCCATTGAGAAACGCAGTTTGACATCCATCGATAGACCGTCATATTCATATGAGCCGCGAACGAAATATCCGAACGACCTCAAGACGAGCAGAGCAAAAGATTCTTCAAAGTCTATTCCCTCTTCGGCGATAACCCTTAGCCACCACGTGACTTATTTGGATAACATTTCCTTGACGATCAATTTGTTTTCCAAATCCATTTTAGACCAATGACGTAGACTCCTGTTGGTCTTTCAACCGATTCCCATACTTCAAGACGTTTGAATTGGTTGAGTTCTTCTTGCATGGATTCAATCTAGTTGTCTTTTGTCATTGCATCTTTGATGTTTTTAGGTTCGTGATTGGCGGACGGGAGTGCATAAATGCAATGTTCACCGTCTCAGTGTGAAGGCGTTGTCTTAACGGCCGGTTGATTCGGGTTGCCAATAATGTTTTCCAGAGGATGGTCTTTCGTCCATCTATGTGTGGAGGTTTGATGTTGATATACATTGTGCGGTCGAGGATTCAAATGGTTTGTTGAAGATTCCGCGACATCCGGTGCAGCGAGCCTCATTAGCAAAGCGGGTTGAAGACGCATTTGGATCAAAATCTGCAGGTGGGGTACTACATTCGAATATCATCAGCAGACTTCATCATTGTTGGAAGCGATTTGTTCAAGCTGTTGTGGTGGAGTCAGTGGTGTAGGTGCATCTTCAACAGTAGTTGTTGTAGCAGTGTATCGGTATAAGAGTATTATCGAGTTGAGCGTGAGCGGATACACCCGAGCACGTTCATCAATATCGTCAGCTGAACAATGAGCAAATAACCTTCCATTTGTTGACGAGTAAGGCTGGGGGCTTTGTTCGGTGATGATGGGGTTTGGGGAAGTTTAAGCCGGTTGTGTCCGGGTTCCAAGCTGTTATACTCGAAGCCATAATGAAGAAGTTTAATCAGTTTCCCAACCTGACAACCGTCTTTAGCAGATTTGAAACTTTGATGAAGTCTACATTTCCTCTAACTTTTGAAGGTTTCATTATGCAAATGGAATTTGTAGATGAGCAATAAACCATACAAAGAAAATCTGACTAATTGCGGAAGATCCGTTCGAGGGAAACATGCTAGAAATCAACAAGATCTTCTCACGTATTTGGGTAACTTCACACAAGATCACCCGTGAAATTGAGACGATAACTCCAAAGTGAGACGTTTGAGCCACAGATCGTCTTATTTCTTCCCCCTAATTGAAGAAATTCAAGAAAGCATTGGGTTTTCGCAAAGAAGCATGTAGAAGAACAAGGAAGCAATGACCACCTACACACTCTCTCCCCTCGATGTTTTCAATGATTCTGAATCATACACCACGTATGTTGATGATGAATTGAAGACAACGAAACCATGTATAAGGAAGCGTGAAACCATGTATGTCCAATTGATCGAACAAGTGTGAAGTACCAAAAATATTTCGAGAGAGACAACTGCTGATAAAACATCTCTGTTCATTATGTTGATCATCAGCTGTGTCATTGTTGGAAGCGGTTTGATCTTACATTTATAGAAGATTCGGTTGTTGTTGTAGATTCAGGTGTATCTGAAATTAGAGTATAATCGGTTGTCTGCGGAAACATTGATACATCTGAAGCACGACTTTTGGCGAATCTTTAACCGTGAGGAGCAAGCAATGTTTCCAATTCATGATGATTAAGTACAATGGTGGAGCGGTGATGGATCATGATATTTTAACGGTGAGAAACGGGTCCTACTGTTTTTGCAGTAGGAGCCATAAGCTGTTGTACCGCATAGAAAAAATAGGAGGGCAAGAAAGAAGAAACATGGATCCCCAAATGTAATGGGTTCCGGATGTTAGAGACATAAAGATGTAGTGTCAATTATCTTCTTGGCACCTGAACATGCTATTTTGATGATTTCCTTTTCCTACCTCAGGGATGGATGTAGTGGGTTTCACACTTGTTTTGATGCAACTACTTAGTATCTTGCCTGTAGGAATCCACCTAAGACCAACAGTGTTGAAAACTCTACCCATTGGAATCCATCTATGGTTAGATCTAGGGGATGTTGAAACTTCTTTCGGGAAGATTCTGCGTCCTATATTGATCCACCTATTAGGTTTCTGACATTTTACGTTTAGATCAACGGGTTTATTTCTAACTGTTTGATTAAACTTAGGTTTTGGTTTGCTACTACAAGCAGTGTTCAGTAATACACCAGGTCGTGAACCTAAGATTCCATCCTTTTGGAGTAGTGCCCTCTTCCTAGCCTTTTCTAGATCAGAGTTCTTGTGCAAGTCATTAGTATCATATGAATATTGAATTTTGATGCTCGGTTTAGACACTGTGTTCGAACTAATCCTAGGCGGGCCGAGTGCAACTACTTGTAGAGGTTTAACAAATGATTTAATAAAAACATGTTTAACAGAGACAGAATCATTTTTCTTAGGCCAAGAATGTGGAGTGACTGGATTTGACAAATGATTATTCTCAACAACTTGGGAGGCAAACCGTGTTTTTGAAGATTTAAACGTTCAGTTAAAAGCGGTTGGTTGTCTAACTCTGATTGATTTCGATTGGTTGAAGAGGCGATTT
Source organism: Chrysanthemum makinoi (assembly GCA_910596185.1). Lineage (NCBI taxonomy): Eukaryota > Viridiplantae > Streptophyta > Magnoliopsida > Asterales > Asteraceae > Chrysanthemum > Chrysanthemum makinoi. The sequence goes on from OU343220.1 coordinate 292,443,565, forward strand.
CCCCAAGATTGTTGGTTTTGTAAACTTAGTATCCACACTCTTGTCAGTTAATCTTCTCGGTTTGTTTTGTAAAGCAACATGTGCAAGCCCCTTTGCTTGAATTTGAGCCTTTAAATGCTCATTTTCTTTTACTAATAAATCCACACGATTAATTTGTTCATTTGAATCAATGACCGTTGTGTTATGAGGAAAAAGATTTGTTTTGTATTTTAAGTTCAAGAGAGATGCAATGTGCCTCTAGTTTTGAAAAATCTTTATGAAACATGGCAATGGTCTTTTGAGAAGAATGATTTCAGATTCAAGAGTTTGATTTGACGTTTCAGTTGAATTGTTAACAACTAAGGGCTTAGACATGAGATAGTTGTGCGGACATTGTGCAACACACTGGTCAACCTCTCCTTCATTCTGAATTCAGGTTGCTCGGTATGTTGTGTCGCATTTTAGAATATGATCAACAAGAGATTGTACCTCGACCATATGTTCGTGTCAAGTGTCATAGGTGGGTAAGATATCTTCCTCAACCATTTTTTCTTCGTCACAGTTAGGCTCGGTGTCGTAGTTAAGTATGATATCTTCTCCAGATCTGCTGCTGTCATCTTGCTTTTCCAATGCTACAACCTCATTGTCCGCATTACACCGACGATTGCAGTAATCACAACATTCTCAACGTCCATATGAGCATGCCTTTCATGTACATCAGCTCTTTCACCTTGCACTCGGGATATCGGAATTTGATGATGTCTGACGCTTGGAATTGTAAATCATTGGGAAGGAGAATTTGATTGGTTTCCATCTTACTTACACCTTTTCAGATCGAGAATCCATTGATTTAAACCCCTGCAGAAGAATCAAAGAGAAAAGGTGCGAAGTCGATATACCAATGAAGGCCGATATAGTGAATCTCAATTTTCCTCCAAAAATAATTTTGAAAAATTTTGACTCTCAAAATTTGAAATTCACTATAAAATTCAATTCTAAGGTTGTAAGAAAAATTTGAGATATGACAATTTTGACGCCAAATTTTACCCGAAAAATTTGAATTTGGGCCCAAAAATTTGAATTTTTGACCAAAATTTTCACGGTTAAACCAAAATTTGAATCTCGCGTAAAAATTGAACGTTTAGTCTCCTTGAAAAATTAATTTTTACTCAAATTTTCCCGCCAAAAATTAATTTGAATCTCGCGTAATTTTTTTTTTTTTTTTTTTTTGATAACTTGTGTTGATGGATCTTTGTAGTCGAATGAACATTTGTTGATGAAGTGTCCTTAGGCGTAGAAATCACAATAACCAAGTAGCACTTATGCGTAAAACACCAAAGTTACGCGTAACAATGAGAGTTACGCGTAGTTTTAGCTTACGCGTAAGCAGGGTAAAAAGACTAAAGTTATCGTAAGCAAGTAGTTATGCGTAGAAAAATTAGGCGTAGGATTATCTTATGCGTAAGACCGGGCTTAGGCGTAGGATGAATCTTATGCGTAGGATTTTCTACGCGTAAGCTTTATGCTTATGCGTAAGTTTAGGGTTTTATCCCAAATGATCTTTTACACTATCATAGTGCAAAAGATATCCAAAGTCGACGTGTTTTCAGGCTTATCCAAGCAAGAAACCACGAGTAAACCACGGCGAAGATCAAACCACGGATAAAGTTACGCGTAAAAATAGGGTTTTGGTTACGCGTAGCTTTACTCGTAAAAGTGATTTTGCCCAAAGATGTTTCTAAACCAGATTTTGTGATGAGATAGCTTCAATATCACCAAAATAACATAAAAGTATGAAACTTGATGAACCAAAGCGTCTAAAACGGTTCGCGTAGGAAAACACCCTCGTTACAAAACTAGCTTAAAAACGATTCTACACACATAAAGTTTCAAACTTTTTGCCAAAAACTTAAACTTTAACACCCAATAACCTTTAAAGTACAAGAATATTGGATTGAAAAGTGTAAAAAATGAGTTTTTAAGCGTGAGAAAGGTTAAAAAACGTGAACCTTACGAGTAGACAAAAAACAAACCGTTTCACCCAACTAGATGGCGATTGATACCACTATGAGGTCACAAGTTTTACCACACAAGCTTATATGAAAGATAGAGAGGCGATTGAACTTGAGGAAAGTATCATCGTTGCCTCCCGACATTGTTTTTTTTTTTTGCAGTTAATTGAAGTTGAAAGATTGAGAGTATTGAGAGGATTTAGTAGTGGAAGTGTGAAAAAAAATATGTTTTAATTGTGTATTTATAGTGGTAAAAAAAAGTTTTTTTTGTTAGGGGTGTTTTTTGATTTTTTTTTAAAACATAATGGCTAGTAGTTGTTAGAAAGACTTGTTTTGAAATTTTTTTGATTTTTTTTTTCTACGCCTATAACGCGCGTTACCTTGTTAACGGGGAGGGACCAACGCCGTGAAAGAAGCATGCCTCCAAGGGTGTAACGCCGATAACGGCGTTAATTGGCCTCTAACGAGCGTTACCCTGTTATGATTGAACATGCTCTTAGAATATGCTTATATGATAAATAATTATGACAAAATACAATGGTAAATTGCATGGTGGCGCGTGGCTGTTACCCACATGGGTATAGAACAAATGTTGGTTTAACAATTACTACGTACAGTTGATTTATTTATTAACTTTAAAAAATACGTAGTACTCCGTATATCATACGATATTAATTACTCCGTAAAACATTAGACGATCCACTAGTAATGAAATATTATATTATTATTATCTTTTTTTTACTACTTCTGTCCCATATCAAATGTTCTGTTTTGATTTTTGAGGTATTTTTTTTTCAACTTTGACCTTAAATATTTTGATTTTTGCTGTATAATATTTGATGAAAATTATACCAATAAAAAATATGTTTAAAACACAATCTATTCATATATTTTGCATAAAGTATTGTATAATACAAACAAAAATATTTAAAATGAAAGTTAAAAAAGAATGACTTTGAAAAGTCAAAGTGGGCATTTAATATGGGACGGAGGGAGTAATTATTTTTGACGAATGTTAACTAACTATCTAACAATATATAATCGCGAACAAACTCACATATTAACTTAAAACCATTTAATTAGAGAGCTTTCTTTTTGGGAAAATTCTCTAAATGCCCCGGTTGCCCAAGTAATTTACCTCAAATGCCCCACTTTTTTTTTCACTTCCCTTAATGCCCCATGGGTAACTCTCCCATAGGCAACTCTCCCAAAAAGTTGACAAGTGTCCTTATTTTTGGGCTCACCTTGTACTTACATAGTACAAGTGTCATAGGTGAGTTTTTGGGCAACTTTGACCCACTTTCTTGGGCAACTGACTTTTTTTTGTCTTTCAGTACAAAAGTATAGTCTTTTTTTATTATAAAAAAGTACATAATTTTTGGACAACTTGGCCCCACACATATGTATTCTTGGGCAACTTATTATGTAAAGAATATATTTTCATATATTTTTTAATGTATTAAGATATTTTAAATACAAAATACCTTTAAAGAAAATACACTTTATATTTTTTATTTATACATACATTACATTCATTACGATTTAATGGGAAGTTTATAACATTAACCACCGATCATCACATTAAGCCATGAATCAAACCATCATCAAACACACACACAAAACTTCTTAAACCCACGCTACCCGGATCCAACACGGATCCAACCATGAATCAGATGATCATCACCGATCAAAACCATCACCACGTTCGGCAGGTCAGGAGGGTCTTTTGGCATGGTTAACCCTTGCTAATAAAGGTGTCAAAGGAGGGTTGTTTGGCAGGTCAGGTAAAGTGTCAAAATTAGGGTTGGGTCAAAATGGATCATTATTAGAATGGGTCATAACACGTGGGTTACCAATTTGAGAATGGGCATTTAACTTGGGATGAAGGGATTACTATTCTAGGAGCGTAAAGTTATTGCAGTTATCTGATAGAATGTATATGTCACTAAAAGAAAACGAGGAGGCAATTTAATAGTAATTATCTTGGAAGTATACAGATTAGTTAATCTGGATCATAGTTGATTTAGTTACAAAGTGTTCACATTCCTTACGTTAAGTTAGATATCGAATTTTTTTAGAGGAAAAGAATGTTAAGATTGTATATTAATGGGTATGATTTGTTCTGATTTGTACATTCCTTACGTTAAGAAAGAAATCGTGAAAACAAAATACGTCATTAGAAACAATCCTAGTTAGTAGCAAATATGTCAAATTCTCAGATAAAATTAATATGGTACATATTGCCACTGTTTGGGAAGTTTAATATTTGCTGCTTTAGATTAAGTTGAATGTGATTGGGGTTGCTAGTGCTAGAAATGAATTTGGAAATGAATTTATAAGTTGTATATGTATTTCGTCTATACATAAAGCTCTATATTGTATATGCATTCTGGTTGTTAAAAGAGAATTGATAACTACTCTGTCTGTAGACACATCAGTAGGTTGGATATTTTCTAAGTTCATAATGAGTTAGAATCATTAGTTAAAATTTTATAAAATATAGTGAACGGGGAGATATCTGACCTTCTTATTGTTTAATCGACAATCTCCAGCTTTGATCGTGACTGGAAAAAAAGGGCAATGGTTATGCGTACAAGGTTTTTTTTACCACTGCTACTTTATTTCATTCCACTGCTAGTGTTACTAAACCACTGCTAGTATATATTTGGTAACCACTGCTAGTGTTACTAGAAACCACTGCTAGTGTTACGAGAAACCACTGCTAGTGTTATTTCATTCCACTGCTAGTGTTACTAGTATATTTTGGTAACCACTGCTAGTTTCTTGTCGTTACCACTGCTAGCTTGTTTTGATTCTATAGCTGTGGTGACTGGTGCAAATCGAGGTATTGGATTCGAGATTGCACACCAGCTTGCTTTGCAAGGGGTAACAGTCGTTCTTACTTCAAGAGACAGTGTGGGCGAGAAGATCAGCAAAGGTCCTACAAGAAGGCGGCCTGACAGTGGTCTTCCATCAACTTGATGTCTTAGATCAAGAATCAATCGATACTTTTTGTGCCTAGATAAAAGAAAACTATGGTGGTATTGATATTACGTAATCGATGCAACACTTTTTGCACTTTATTTAATGTGTTCATGGCATGTTTTTATCATTTATCAATGCAAACGTGTGCAGATAAACAATGCAGGATTCAATCATAATGTCGGGTCAGAAAATTCGGTTGAATTTGCTGAGAAAGTTATCAAGACAAACTATAATGGAACCAAAAAAATGGTTAAGGCTGCAATCTCATTGATGAAGCCAAACGCTGCTGGTGCTCGTATTGTTAACGTCAGCTCGCGATTGGGGCGACTTAATGGGAGGAAAAATGTATGACATTTTTTATACCCGCGTTGTTTTCGTCCCTTAACTTTTTCTATATAGTATTCCTAATTCCTACATATACATCTATAAGTTATTTCTTTTGATATTAGAGGATTTCTGATGACGCGTTGAGACAACAACTAGAAGACGCTGACTCAATATCAGAGGAGCTAATTGATGCAACAATTAACAAGTTTTTGGAACAAGTGAAAGATGGGAGCTGGACCGATGGAGGATGGACTCAAAACAACACAGATTATTCACTGTCAAAAGTTGCGGTCAATGCATACACAATTGGTGGCCCGGGAACTTGCGACCGACTGAAGGTGAAAAGATTTTCATCAACTATTACGCCCTGGTTGGGTCAAGATGCTATGATGGTTGGGCGGGCCAAGTTACACGAAGAAAGTGCGGATAGAGCCATTTGGCTTTCTTTGCTTCCCGATATTAGTATCGGTGGCAAATTCTTTCTTTGAAAGGCGTGAGATACATTTCTAATTGCATGCAGATTATATATGGAAGAACAAGAAATTATTGTAATGCACAGATGAGTATCGTTTTTTTGTTGTATAAACTAGACATTGTTTTGTATGTGATATGATTCTATTTATTAAGCCATGATCGTGTATTTTCGATTTTAACATATACATATATTCAAATGTTGTACATTCAGACACAGCGTACAATACTAACAGAATAAAGAAGACACGTCTTGATTTTATCTTGCGTCTGTCTATATTTCAATAAAAATTGGTACATACAACCTTAATCATATATACGAATTTCCGGGATGAAAACCAGATATTACAAAATGAAATAAGATCAGAATCTACCCGATATCGATTATGATTTTACAACAGCTTTTGTACGGTGATGTACTGTTTCGATGAGACTACTAGAGCTGTTGTTGAGGTAGAAGTACAAGGCAGCAAGTGCTACAGCTCCAACCGCAACTGCAATTGGCAGTGCTTTCCTGAAAAAAGGTTTAAAAAGCATCGATGAGTGTTGATGTTTAATTCTATATGTCTTTCAGTGTGTGCTTATGTTTTGGGATTTACCCAACTGCTTCATCTCTTTGGAGTTCAGCTTTTCGGGCCTTTCTAACATCTGTTGAATTAGCGTTCTTGGTCACAGGAGGTGTGTATTCCCTGAACCTTCTTTTTGGGGCACCACAAACTGCAATCATTCTAAATTTTAGGCCAGAAGAAAGGGAATTCTTAGTTTCTTACACACTCGACCCACATGCAAGTTTCGCCTAAAGTTTTTGAAGCACTTGAACGCTTTTGCCTCAATTTTCTGTTAAATTCTTAACAAGCCAGAATCTCTAAAACAGTAAAACATCTAATTATCTTATCATGCTAATCATAACCAAATTGTAGATTTACAAGCTACATATGCAGATCAATCCAACTTATCAATTGGGTATATACTCAATGTAATCCAATCTGAAAATACTATAAATTCATATATACCTGGGCAAAATTACTTATCAGGCAGCTTCTCAAATGGTGTTTTCTCATTATAGATATACCTATACACACGAACACTATTAGCCATAAACTCAAAATCAAACATAGAGAACAATATACAAATTTACAACAGTAAGGAAAAACTACCCGCAATCGCGACAAATGTAAGCTTGCTTAGAAGCAGTCCTCATAGCAAACTTAGGTGCAGCTGAAGGCTTATAACGAGAAGCGAATGAAGTGAAGGTGACATGGATAAAATGATGAGTTCATAGCTAAGACATTAGCCGCCTGCGAAGGCCGCGTGATTGGTGCCACCAGCAGGAGCTAGAGGAGAGGCTGATCGGGTGGTAGCTTGTAGCCTGAGTGGCATCTGGAGAGCCATGTCTTAGTTGGATGGCAAGGCAAAGAGATAACTAGTAACTAGCTAGAAGAGATAGATAAAAGGATGCATGAAATCTTGGTTTGTATTGGTTGTATAGATATGTTTGGTTGGTAAGCGTGGATGCCATACTCCCCACACAATTTCAATGTACCAAAAAACCCTTTTTTCTTTTTGGTTTTTGTTTTTTCCTTTGTTTTCTAGATTTTTCTTAAATGTTTTCCAAGTGTCTTTTTGAAGAAAAAGATGGGATTTAAAATGAGCTTTTGGGGAATTTGGATGTTTGCATATTCAGCAAGAGCTAAAAACGGCAACTTGTCGAGTTTTAGACCATGTAAGTTTGTTTTGACTATTTCACAGACTGAACCCAAACAGACTAACCAAACGACATGTATCTAAGACCTCTTGGCCGAGCATTAACGAAAACGATGCCATTACATAAGAGGCATAGATACATACTATGTCAAGCATGATACAAAGTTAAGAACAAGGGTGCAAAGCCCATACCTTTCAATTAATCATCGGTTCACTTTAAGATCAACTACAGTGTAATAACCAACAAAATATCCTCCAAAATCGGATCACTAGTAAACGACTATATGTTTTACAAAAGCAATATTAAACATTTTAACATCTCAGATACAATTTTACAAGTTACCAAGGCTTGAGATCAGCTACCGGGCCTACAGTCCAGTTTAAGACCTTCTCGCCTTTTCTCAAATAAACACTCTTATCATGAGGCAATTTACGTGCAAGACCGTTCAAGATTTGATGGAAAGCGTCACTGGTTGGCGGGATGTGGGAATAACATAGCTTGTTTCATGGAAGGATTAGCAATCAATCTTTGTTTTCGCAATATAACATCTGTGGGAATTGAGGTCAAAATGGTGTCTAAATTTGGAACATCTTTTTCGTCTACATACACTCCAATGTCTTCCCATGGAATTGCATCAGCAAAAGGTAAGACAATGTCATCTGCTATGATAACCGGGATGCAACCAAAGATAACTGCTTCAACTAGTCTTGGACTCCATGGGGCCCAAAGTGGACATAAACAAAGGCTCTTTGCATGTCTTCGTAGTATGTTGTTGGATGTTCTGTTGAGATGTCAAAGAGAGGATTGTCTTTGAAGTTTTCCCAAACTGCTGCTCTTGCTCCTCTGCAATATTCAAGAAAACATTATTTGTAACTTCTAATAGGGCTGAAAGCCTGAAACCACTCGGGTTGTACTAACTCGAAAACAATTTTTTTTTTTTTTTTTTTATTATTATTATTTTTTTTCATTTTACAGAAATTTTATAGATAGTTAATGCGATGATTATGTTTACAAAAACCAGATAATTACAATAACGATCTTTAATGATTTAAGTGGTTGCATGCAATAAAACTAGACTTTAGGCAACTTTTAACTCGTTCAATTCGTTTCTTTTTAGCTATAGCTTTTTTATTTGACCCGTTTGAGGTTAAACACAACCCAAATTGACACAGTCACACATATACAATATGGGACGATTTGGATTGTGCGTTATTGATATCACTATCAACTATAATAATTATACAGTCCAAAGGTTAAGTGATTACAGCCACCTAAATTGGTTTATTCATATACATACTTTTATCATTATTTTTATACTAGTGTTGCAATCATATTAACAAACTAATTAGTTATGAAACTTAATAAATTGTTGGTGAGTCAACCCCACCCACTTTGACCCACCCTGAGATACTCGACCATTAGCTGAGAGGCTCAATATGCAATTTTCATAATACAACTAGTTTTAAGAATATAGCAAAGATTTACCTTGCATAATAACCACCTTCGGGGTCGTTTCCTACATCATAGAACAAGCCTCTGAAGTAGACAAAGATCGATCGAGGAATACTTGGAGGGATCAAATGAGATTGCATCTTCTGAGGAGGAGCGTATGGAGGCACTGTGATAGAACCCTCTTTTAAGCAAACATGATTCCTTTGCCCAAATGTCTGAACTAAAGTAGCCCGTTGGAGAAGAGGAAGGATGCCTCGTTCAATAGCTTTTTCTTCCTACAATAGAATCCATAATTTAACAATTAAAATCACCCAAATAGTACACAACTACACACACAAGTGCCTCAAAGACCAAAGGTGACAACTTCAACCCTAAATTACTTATGAACATGTCGACTCGGGTTATCGGGTCAAATTCAAAATGATTTTTATCAAGAAACAGGTCAAAAGTTGCCCCAAAATGTTTTCTTAATCATAGAATCTTGTAATGTATAATATCTTAAATCATTTATTTCAAGAAAAATTATGCTACTGTTGAAATAACATAAGCCTTTCAATCATATTTGACACACTAATACTAATAGAAAACGTAAAGATTTTGGACCAAAAGCACCCATTTCGACCCGTTGCACAACAACCCGACCACGTATTCTCTACCTCTACTCAAGGATACAATGAAAAAGTTAAAGATCCTTACTTGATAATGAAAACAAGCACCAAAATCATGTGGTACAATGAAGAAGTGATCAGCTCCTTCAGTCCTATTCCAATAAGGCCAATTTGAAGAAATAAGTTGAATTGCGCTTCTCATCATTCGTGGTGATTTGAAAGGTAACGGGAGGCCATTTGGTGTTAGATCACATGTGGTGTAAACAGGGGTGTAAAACCAATCTGCTTCTTCTGGATTAAGAGTTCTAACAGGACTCGATAACAAGAATCTGTGCATATAAATTTCAGCAGCAAACAGTGGAATGAAATAACACTAGCAGTGGTTTCTCGTAACACTAGCAGTGGTTTCTCGTAACACTAGCAGTGGTTTCTAGTAACACTAGCAGTGGTTACCAAAATATACTAGCAGTGGTTTAGTAACACTAGCAGTGGAATGAAATAAAGTAGCAGTGGTAACAAAAAAACGCTTGTACACATAACCATTGCCCTTTTTTTCCAGTCACGATCAAAGCTAGAGATTGTCGATTAAACAATAAGAAGGTCAGATATCTCCCCGTTCACTATATTTTATAAAATTTTAACTAATGATTCTAACTCATTCTGAACGTAGAAAATATCCAACCTACTGATGTGTCTCTGAGACGAGTAGTTATCAATTCTCTTTAACAACGAGAATGCATATACAATATAGAGCTTTATGTATAGACGAAATACATATACAACTTATAAATTCATTTCCAAATTCATTTCTAGCACTAGCAACCCCAATCACATTCAACTTAATCTAAAGCAGCAAATATTAAACTTCCCAAACAGTGGCAATATGTACCATATTAATTTTATCTGAGAATTTGACATATTTGCTACTAACTAGGATTGTTTCTAATGACGTATTTTGTTTTCACGATTTCTTTCTTAACGTAAGGAATGTACAAATCAGAACAAATCATACCCATTAATATACAATCTTAACATTCTTTTCCTCTAAAAAAATTCGATATCTAACTTAACGTAAGGAATGTGAACACTTTGTAACTAAATCAACTATGATCCAGATTAACTAATCTGTATACTTCCAGGATAATTACTATTAAATTGCCTCCTCGTTTTCTTTTAGTGACATATACATTCTATCAGATAACTGCAATAACTTTACGCTCCTAGAATAGTAATCCCTTCATCCCAAGTTAAATGCCCATTCTCAAATTGGTAACCCACGTGTTATGACCCATTCTAATAATGATCCATTTTGACCCAACCCTAATTTTGACACTTTACCTGACCTGCCAAACAACCCTCCTTTGATACCTTTATTAGCAAGGGTTAACCATGCCAAAAGACCCTCCTGACCTGCCGAACGTGGTGATGGTTTTGATCGGTGATGATCATCTGATTCATGGTTTGGATCTGTGTTGGATCTGGGTAGCAGTGGGTTTAAGAAGTTTTGTGTGTGTGTTTGATGATGGTTTGATTCATGGCTTAATGTGATGATCGGTGGTTAATGTTATAAACTTCCCATTAAATCTGTAAATGAATGTAATGTATGTATAAATAAAAAATATAAAGTGTATTTTCTTTAAAGGTATTTTGTATTTAAAATATCTTAATACATTAAAAAATATATGAAAAATATATTCTTTACATAATAAGTTGCCCAAGAATACATATGTGTGGGGCCAAGTTGCCCAAAAATTATGTATTTTTTTATAATAAAAAAAGACTATACTTTTGTAATAAAAGACAAAAAAAATCAGTTGACCAAGAAAGTGGGTCAAAGTTGCCCAAAAACTCACCTATGACACTTGTACTATGTAAGTACAAGGTGGGCCCAAAAATAAGGACACTTGTCAACTTTGTGGGAGAGTTGCCTATGGGAGAGTTGTCCATGGGGCATTAAGGGAAGTGAAAAAAAAGTGAAGCATTTAAGGTAAATTACTTGGGCTACCAGGGCATTTAGAGAATTTTCCCTTTCTTTTTTGAAAGAAACCATTTTTATGAAATATTATAAACGAGATGGAAACCACCCGCCGCGTTGCGGCGGGCGTTTTTAAGATGGTCTTACCGGTCTCTATAACCCAAACATGAAAAATCTTTTGTGGTTAAGCATCAGCCGCAACAAATAGCCTCTTTTTTAGATAATGTAAGTTATGTGTTTGGTCTATACATTGAACTGCTACTTATGGCAATTAAATTACCATCAACATAAAAAATATTTGATACATGCTAGTTGTCCAATTTTTTCGTCATTCACAATGGAGAGACAAATTTTGATGCAATCAAAATATGATCCACTTGAATAGTATGAAAAATATGAATCAACTCTTGTAACCTTCATATATTATTTTGGTCTGATATAGGCAATAAGAAAATAGCAACCACCCATCCTAAATTCTTACCCGCAAATATTGATTCAGTAACTTTAGCATATACTACTTCAGAATAAAGAAAGTTGTGCCATAAAACTGTAAGAATATAATAAAGAAAATCCTAAATTCTTACCCGCAAATATTGATTCGGTAACTAAAGAGGTCCTTTAAAACTAAAAAAAGTTCGGAACCAATCCATTAACACAATACAGTTTGAAACTGCAGATGAGTTTCGATCGTCTACACACAGGTTTGACTTCGAATCCGTTTCATGGAATAATAATCATGCTAAACAAAATTTACCAAATTCCTACTATAAAAAGAGTTAACAGTACCCCAAAGGTGTACCCTACTTCATCCTGACAGGCTGCAAGTTTGGAGACAGCCCTCAACAGTCTAGCGCAAGACATGTCGAACCATACTTTAGTCTCATCATTATCTTTAATAGTTGTTGCATACGTAAATCAAGTGGCCTGTAAATCAACTGCATTCTAAGTCCTCTTTATTAATCACCTCAAAATTCCGTCAACCTAGAATAGATTTATGCTAATAGTTCTAGTCATACTAAAAAGTAAAAATATTGATTTATATTCAAGCCTTTAAATGGGCTGTAGTTGATTTAAAATCAACTTAAGTAGTGTAAAAAGGAATAAAGTGAAGCCTAAGTAGTGTAAATGCATGAATATATATGAAACTTAAATTAAAGTGTAACAGAAGAACATACATATCCACTAACATAATTGTTTATGCAATTGCTGCTCTCGAATGGAAGGAATTACGAAAGGACCCACTAATTGTCTAAGAAAAGAACATACATATCAGTCACATATATATGAGCAACATAATTGTCTGTAGCCAATTTGAAACCACATTTCAATAACACTTTAGCAGTAGACCACATTTCAACTTACTCGTAGTCAAAAAATCCGCAACAAACCCGAGTTATTCACAGAACTCTTGACTTCTTCCATCAGAATATTTCATTCGTTTTCCTTTATGTATGTCTATTTCTTTCCCTTCTATCTCTGTCACTCATCCCTTAAAGTAGATATATGGTTTATCCTATGGATACCGTTTAATTGTTAACCTATTAGTATTAGCTAAGTTAATACCTCTGATAATTCCCCATCTAAAATATGGTTCAGTAGCTTGTATTGGAATTTCTGCACCACTCTTTCTGCAAAAGCTCTCAAAGGTTTGAGTAGATTCTTGAAATGAGCTTGTTGACTGCTAAAAAATTTAGAGTCAGACAAACAATTTTTTTTAGTACAACACATTTATAGTTAGTACTCTATCTCATGAAATAGAAATTGACCAATTACCTTAAATCTTCAAATTTGATCTTCGTGATAGTGATTTTTTTTTCATGTCACATGCTGCGTCTCTTCCAACTACTCACGGCCTCTTTCTTGATTTCTTTCTTAAGTTTGTGCTTTCTTCTTTGTACACCTGTAATAATAAGAGGTTGCAATAAGTTAGGAGACCTAAAATAAAATGCAACTATTGGCCATAAGTTACATATCAATACGACGCCCTCCATGTGACCCAATACCTTGAAATTTTGAAAAAGAAAGAAGAAAAAAAAAGTATAATGTTGTAATGTAAGTTGATACACAATAGATCACCTAAAGTGCAGCATATGACTTAAAGGCACTTGTTGTAGTAGTTCTTCTTGTGAAGTAAATGGGGACCATTCAAGAATACGCAAAGAATCATCAGCTGAAGTGCTGTAGCTATTTGATTGCTCAACTATCGGGGGCGGTAACATATTTCCACAGCGCCTAGGCGAATACTTGGTGGCAGCAACTATTTCCTGGACCCTATTCCTGATATAAAAAATATTTTACAAAAGAACCATCGTTAAGTTGACACAACAGAAAAATTATTAGACACAAAGCCATAGTCGATATCAAAGTAGATGGAACTTCTGCATACGATTGATTAATACCTAGTATGAAGTGCAGCTACTTCGTCTTTGTCAAAACAGTCTTCTTCAGCACCCATGGTATGCAAATATAAACATATGATTGATTAATACCTAGATGAAGTTATTATCTCTTCCTTAGAAAGCTTCAATACATATCGCAGTCGATCATTTCAAAACCAACCTTATAATACATATAAATATATAATAATCAAGAAAACCAATATTAAATTTACATACCTATTGAGTGTTCCAGTTAAGTATAACTGAACATGAATCAACCATAAAGAAAGGAAATCTACTGGAAAAAAAAACACAACTGAAACCCTAAAACTTCAATTTTGATTAAGTATAATTGCAACGGACTTGCATCATCTTCATCACTTGGATTTGATGAACTGATAGGTATTAAGGGGTCAAACCACAGGTGGTATGCGTATTTGAAGACACGTGTTTTGGCATTCGACTTTATCCCAAATTAATGCAGAAAACAACAGATGGCAGAAGATTAACCAACAGTCATATATGAGTCACGGAGTATCTGATGACATCCAATGTTGGGCCCAAAACGTCAGCCCAAAGTTAGTAACCACGGAAGCCCAGGAAGGTATGTATTATGAAAAACACGGCACCTGCTTAGCAACGTTTTTTATGGTCACCGACTTTGCAGATTAAGAATATATAGTAATTAATTATAAATTCTTTTTATGACATTGCTTTTTGTGTCTCGATCATCATGGCAACGTTGGACTATATATAAAAGGAAAGCATTAATGATGTGGGTCACGTAATGGGCTCTTTTTTCACGTGCAATGTAATGCAATGGTTTTGTTTCTCGCATTAGCAACATTTGACATGGGTGGGATGCTGATGTTTCCTTTTCTGATTGGGCCAAAATTTGTCAAGGACAAGCATTACAAAACAAGTTAGACTTTAATTTGGTTGGATAAATGTCCTAATTGTGATCGAGTGATATGGGGTGTTTGGTTAAGCTTATGAATTGGGCTTATGTGTATAGAGGTGCGATTCTATAGAACGCTACAACTTGTAAAAAGTCTACTAAATCATTCAACTTGTGTTACGTGTTTCTCACTAACTTTAGCCTCTAATATTTTTATTCTCTCTTTTAATATTTTTGATTAAAGGGCATTTGAGTCATTTGATTCAATTTCTTAATTTCACCTCAAATTTTAAACGCAAATAATTTTCAAATGACAAAATTTAAGAAAAAATTGATTTCACTATAAATTTTAAATTTTAAATATCTTTAATTTGATATATAAATCGGAATTTAAAAAAAAAAAAAGGAAAAAAAATCAAGTGGGTTATGATTCTCTTGAAATTCTCGACATATTCGACCCTACTTTGTCTAATTTAAAGGTTGAATTACGCAAAACTTAAAACACGAAAGTTATAGTTTTTTGGCTGTTCTTTACCCAGAAATTTGAATCACTCAACTTCGATATGATATGAGTGAGATATCGTATTTTAAAAATGACGTTTACACATATTTAGTGCACACAAAGTGTTTGATAAAATGCCTAAAAAAGATTTTTCTTATAAAAGTATATTACTATATTTAAATGCATTGATTGATGTATCACAATACATTTTGTTGTTATTTTTGTTATTTTTAGCTTTTTTTAATTGGTGAACAAGACTAAATGATGTAGAGACTAACTGATGAACAATAACCAACTGATTAACTAATGAATATTGTGACCTTAACTGATGAGCATTGTGATTTTTGTAGACAACTGATAAATATTATGATTCTTTTTGGAAAACTAATAAACTGATGAACAATATAATTTTTTTTTATAAATTTATAAACTGATAAATATTATGATTTTTTTTTTGTTTGTTGTTAGAAAACTGAAGAACAATGTAATCTAACTTATTAACATTGTGATATAATTGATGAACAAAAATAAAAAGAACTGATGAACATTATGATGAAATGATGAACAACTATTTTTATTCATGAACTACACTTTTATTGATGAACAAATGAACAATTTCTTTTATTAAAGAACAACACTGTTATATTGATGAACAACATTTTTTATTGATGAACAAACGAATAACTCTTTTTATTAACGAATAAACGAACAGCTCTTTTTATTGATAAACAACACTTTTTTATTAATAAAGAATAAACTATTTTTATTGACTAACAAATGAACAACTCTTTTTATTGATAAACAACACTTTCTATTAGTGAACAAGGTATACGATGAACAATGTTTTTTATTGATTAACATTGCGATGTAATTGATTACCAAAACTAAAAAGAACTGATGAACAACTCTTTTTATTGATGAACAGTACTTTTTATTGATGAACAAATGAACAACTTTTTTTATTAATAAATGATAAGGATTTAAAATGTATACTTTTAAGGGGTCATTTAAGCCCTTAATCGATCACTTTTATATCCGTTACTGCTTAATTTCGTTCCTTTCCACTTTTTAGGTCTCTTGGAAGCAAAATGCTGGAATGATGCATATTTGGACGAAAAGGAGTGAAAACATGAAGAAAATGGCTAAGTCAAGATCGAAGATACTCAAGTCTGCTGAACTGAAATGACGGCGCCCAAACTAAAGGCGACGCCACCTCTCTACGGATTTAATTAAAATACACTGACGACTCAGAGACTTTTGTTAAAATACACCGACGGCCGCTTTGAAGAGGAAGGGTGTCACTAAGACTTTTCATCTCGCACGGCCTGATCCGTAATCGCACGACGCCCTCGCGTTGAAGCCCGACGACGCCACCTACAACTACAAGGTGACGCCGTCCCAACGATAACTCGCCAAGACGAAAAACCCTAATGACGGAGACTGACGGCGTCCCACCTATAGGCGACGTCACGTTAGTAAAATTATATATAGAAATCGAATTTTCGTAATTTTAAGAGGTAGACTTTTGGAGTAAAAACCCTAAACGCTTGTAGTCCGATTGGACAAGATCTTAGGTCCCAAACCCTATTTTACACATCAAGGTAAGTGTTTTACTTTATTAATTTCATTATGTCTACCATTGAATGTGTGTATGCTTGCTTGTTTAACATGTCCGGCTAAATTTCTCGTGTGTTTGCTTAGATCTATGAAACCTAGTTGTTAATTATTGTTAGGTTGTCTCTTATCTTAATTGTAATTGGCTTAGTGCGACTAGGCTATCGTTGTGTTTAGTGCTTGATGAATCTTTGATAGTTTATGAATGACATAGTGGATTTCGCTACTACACCTCAAGGGTGACTTCAAAGAGTTAGGGGCATAGGCACACCCTACTAACTTTAGGAAACACAACTGCTAAGAATAAGGACGTGACAATTCAACCTTCAATAAAAGATAACTAGAGAGTAATAGTGTCTAGGTAAACACATTTTTAATCATCATACGAGCACACATAAATAGACATAAGACTACCCGTAGAATTAGATAATTAGAATAGTAAAGTAATCGGTAGAAGTACCACCCCCCAAACAAGTCCCGAGATTTTACCCTTAGCTTTCTAAAAAATATAAAAAGATAAAAAGAGTCTTCTTCAACCTCAACCTTTAGTAGTACACTTACTAGCATTCCTATTCCCCAGAGAACTATATCAATCCCCAGGCTTACCCAATACTACGCTACAACGATTAGGTTCATTGCCTAGGTGGTTGAAAAACTTGCTCGAAGAAAAGGAAGTTTCCTTTGACCGAACGCCGCCTTCGTGACGCAAGATCAAGTTTTGGTGCCGCTGTAGAGGAATAGAATAACTAGTTAGATTTTTATCTCGCTTTAGGTTCCCCTCTGTTTCTTGATTCCTATCAAGTGAGATTTTTTCTCATTTTTAGCTTCCTTGTAGTCTATCCCCCTTCTTCGTGACTTTGTTAGTAATCCCATCACTTTTCATCATGGAAGGTGATAACCCGCCACCACATCTACCACTTCCCATCGACCCAACACTCATTGACCCGCCAAGAGGCCGACTCTGGTGAATACTCTAACGCAGCCACCAAGGCTATAGGAACACCATTGAGCTCCCTGATCAAGCTCAAACTACGGCCCTCTGATCCGACACCATCCGGTTGGTGCAAAACGGATGTGCATTCCATGGACTTCGTTCCGAAGATCCTAATCAACATCTCAAGGACTTCCTTAAAATTGTTGATTCCATCTACCTTGATGCTACCACACTGAGACCACGACTTGCGTATCTACAATTCTCTCTACGGGACCAAGCTAGTAATTGGCTTGAGCGACCTCCCGCCGGATCCATCTCAAGTTGGGATGATCTCACCACTCGTTTCCTTGCCCAATTTTTCCCACCGTGGAGAACTACCAAACTTAGGAATGAAATCTTGATGTTCCAACAACGTCAAGGTGAATATCTCTACGAGGCATGTTCGATTCAAGGACTTGCTCCATAAAGTCCCTCATCACCAACATCGATTGGCTACAAGTCCAAATCTTTTACGATCATGTCAACTTCTCAACTAAGCAATCCATCGACCGCGCGTGGGTGGCAAACTTAGTGATCTTACCGCTGAAGAATCGTGGGGTACAATAGACCTTGCCCTCTATGACAACTTAAAGTTGAATGACCCCGCGGAGTTGCCCAAAATCGTCAAGGCAATCTCCTTGCCTCCCGTTGACTCACAATGAGCTCCTACGAGAATCCTAAGTCTTCACACCGTGTGAGCAAAATCACTCTGCCTTGTGAGTTATGTAGTGGTCCTCACGACACTCGTGATTGCACAAGACTCCCGAACAAGCTTTTGGGACTACGCCCACGCGACCGACGGAGCGGCGGAGAGAAGTGGTACACTTTCAAGCCCGAGCAAAACAACTTAGAAAATTCCTATAACCCCTCGTGGAGAAATCACCCTAACTTTAGGTGGAGCCAAAACTCAAACCCGCCCCAAAACTCATCTAGTCCACCCAATAGGTCCAACCCTCCAAATACCGGGAATTCCACTAGCCTCGAGGCAATGGTGTCTAGGTTCATGTCATCTCAAGAAGATCGATTGACTAAGCTTGAAGCCGACTTCAAGCAACGACAAAACGAGATGACAACCAAGCTCGAAGCCCTCTTAAAAGCCTTCAATGACCGGGAAATTGGAGCACTCCCAAGTGACACTATAAAAAACCCAAAAGTGAATTCGATTTCATCGACTTCATGTTCTTGCTCACCTTGGGAGAGTGCATATCCATGCCCTTCACACCCGAAAGTTCACTCGGTCAACGCCATCAACACGAAGTTCCAAGCTCATCCTCATAAGGTACTAGGACCCGAACCGTTGGTCCCTCCAACTCTTGAGAAACCCATCAACCAAGAACCCAAACCTAATCTAGAAGAGGAGTACAAGGAACTCCACCAAGAAAAACCGGTTCTTGAAGTCTTGACTCATGCGCCTTATTATAATGCTTTAAAAGAAAAATATGAGCAATAACTAAAATTAGGAGAACATGAGTCCGCATTTGTGCAAAATAAGTTACCTAAGAAGATAGATGTTAGGAATTAGAAATTCCAGGTATTAAAGAGTCGGTCACCTCAAGTATATGTAATCGTTAGAAAGCTCGTAGTCATAGTTATTTTATGTTAAGTAGTATTTAGTTTAGTAACACCGTGGAGGACGGACGGGTCTTTACCCACTGTATGCCTGATCCACAGCCCGTAGGTGGCGTTTGTTTGTAAGAAACTATAAATACCCTCTACCTCCCAAGGTAGAGGGTTGGAGCTTCAATACCATTTTTCTTTGTTTCACATTGTTCCCAACCTCTTCCTTTCTCACTCACTCTCTCTCTAAACTCTAGTTAACGCCCCATATGTTTATGGTTTAATGTGTTTGTGAAATCTTATATCTAACAATTGGTATCAAGAGCCATGGTTTGATCACTCATCTTTCATGCTTCTTGTTTTGGTGGATTTCATAAGGTTTTTGGGGTATTAAAGGTTTAGGAGAGTTTGATTCATTTGGACAAATTCTAGTGTTAAAGTTTGAATTTTGCTTGTACTTTTGTGTTTAGGATCATCATATGTGTTTATATTTTGAATTGGAAGGCTTAAATCATTGTGGTTTGGTTGTTTTTAATTGATAAAGTGGTTATTTTCTAAGTTTAAACGGCTTGAAAGTTGAGTCTCGGTAAGTTTGTTCTTCAAAGCGAGTTGCTTTGTTATTGGATGCGAGTTGGTACATGCGACCTGGCTGTTTAGCGAGTTGATTTTTATGCGACTTGGGTTCTGTAAGCTTAGTTGTTTCTTTTGCGACTTGATATCTAAAGCGATTTAGCTATTAAGCGAGTTGTAAAGCTAGCGAAGTTAATTTGCTTACTTTGTGTTCAAGCTTGAGTTGATTGTGTTGCGAGTTGTTACTAAAGCGAGTTGGCTATTTAGCGACTTGATTCATTAAGCATGTTGACAGCGTAGAAGTTGATGCTAATGCGCATTTGGCTATTTAGCGAGTTGATTCCTTCATGAAGTTGTCTCAGCTAGTTGGGTGTTTAGCGAGTTTGATAATCAAGAGAGTTGTGTGTTTTACTACTTGTCTAATTTTAGGCTTGTTACTTCTTCTGATAAGTTAGTAAAATCCAGGAAAGAATCAATTTCCGGTTTAATCAAAGAATTGTAAAATCCCCGTAGAACTTGTAATCATGGCAAACATCGTTCCTACTATTGTTTCTTCCGTAGCTGTGGACGTTCAAGCAGCAGGGTCAGATACTCTTCACCCATGCTTGACAGAAATGACTACGAATTTTGGGCTCAAAGAATCGATTGTACTGTCTTGGAAAGGAAAATGGGGTCAACATTCTCAAATCGATTGATGAAGGACCATATAGAGTTAAGACTACTAGAGACATAATTACAACTAAGATGGAACAATGATCTATGGAATAGATGCACCAAAGACGTATGATGAGCTCAATGATAAGGAGAAGAAGAGATTCGATGGATATCGGCTTCAACATCATATTGCAAGGCCTTCCAAAAGACATCTACAAGCTTATCAATCACAATACTGAAGCAAAGGCCGTATGTGATAATGTCAAGATGCTTCTTTCTCGGTCCTCAATTAACCATGGAAGACAGAGAATCACAACTTTATGATGAATTTGAGCACTTCACGATGAAACCAGATGAGAGTGTCTATGAGTATTACGTGAGATTCCACAAGCTTGTTAATGACATGAGGAACATCAAAATGACCATGCCTAACATTCACCAACTCAAAGTTTGTAAACAAATGAATCCTAATGGCACAAGTTTGTCACTTCGTGAAGCACCACTAAAGGATTGAAGAATACAATTATGAGCAACCTGTATGCCTTCCTTCTTCTGAATGAGAGACATGCCATGTTTGAAAAGAGGATTCTTGAACAATTCAAAACAAATCCAGGAGAGACAAGCTCATCAAATGATTCAACTGCCTTCTACTCAAACATTGAGGTTACCACTAAAGCTTCACAAGTTATACCCATGGGTGATGGAACTCAAACTCATTCCATCCAATGTTTAAACAAGTCGATGCTGATGCATCTCATGGAAACTTCATTAGTCAACTAGCTCATGATCAGTCAAAACTTGAACACTCTCCCCACACACCAACAACAACCTCGCATCCAATCCACACAATCAGCCATGGCCGAGATGGAAGGTTATGGTGCGTACCCAAGAAAGGCAGACGATCTGAGGAAGGGATGGGTTTAGAGGCTATGTAGCAAATCGGTAGGGGAAGGATGGAAATCAAGGACAAGAAAAGCCATCAAATGCTACTAACGTGGTGGTGAGGGACACATTGCTAGAAACTGCATATCTCCAAAACGTCCACCAAATGCGAATACTTTAGGGATAAGATTGCTAGTGCAAGCTCAGACAATGGTGCTGCTTTGGATGAAGAGGAGTTGTTGTTTCTCGCTGAGGGCAATGCCAAGACCTATGATGCAGATGTGGATGAGCAGCCTATTCAGTAGATAGGTCACAATCATCGAATGCCTTTCAAGTAGCTGACTGTGATGCATATGACTCGATGTTGATGATTGACCTACTGCACAAACAATTTTCATGGCTAGCATTTCTCCAATGGTCTCTTCTAAGGTCTCTCTTCACCACAAGTGGACCATCCAAAGACAAAATCATCTAAGAGGTATTAAAATTATATGATGAAGTTGATGTGCAAAAGATACATAATGAAATACTATCAACTGAAATCATTGGAATGATATTGAAATATGGGTAATATCAATGTTGTCCCATATGATCAATATGTGAAACAAAGTGAAAGTGTGATTGTATCAAGTGATGTATCTCCTGTATTCAATGATGATTATGTCTTGATGAATACATCGCATGTGCCCTTGATGATTCCGTTATGTCTGAACTTAATGTCTATAAAGAAAGAGTTGCTATTTATGAACAACGTGCTAAGTTTGAGTTAAATAATCGCGGAGCGGTGAAATGGATGACCAAATGCGTAAAATCATTAGAAAAAGTAATTTTAGAGAAGAAGTGTTAAAACAAGAGTTAAATTCCTTTCAAGAAAAGCTTTCAAAACTCGCTAAGCAAAACAAGAACTTCAAGAAAATGTTAAAGTGCTTACTGTGAATTTCATGCCAAGGAATCAAAAACTTTTGAATGATTTTTCTAATCTAAAAACTTTGAAAAACAAGCTTGAAAAATAAGTTAGTAGCCATACAAGGAATACCATTCGGGACCGCTTCACATGGTCACTAAGATAGAGTTTTGGGCGTTTACAAGCATAGTGTTCCCATTATGTATAAACCCGTAGTTTTCTATCAATTTATA
>OU343220.1:292466343-292554373 GCA_910596185.1 Chrysanthemum makinoi
AAAGAAGAGATCGCCAATCACATTTTACTTCATGGGATGATCTTTCGTCCATTTATGTGTCGAAGGGTGGTGATTGAATGTTGCATGCATATTAGACGGTTCCAAATTGCGTGAAGACGACTCGCCAATGTCTGAAATGGTTGGAGCCGGAGCAAATGGATTAGCAAGAAAGCATTTCCGTCATAATCTGCAGGGACGGGTACTTCTTGATCTTGTGATTCATCAGCTGTGTCAGTGTTGGATGCAATGTGTTCTTCTGTTGAATGAGAATCATGCAGCGGTGCATCTGGTGCAACAGTTGTTGTTGTTGGAGCAGGTGTATCGGTATTGGAATATGATCGGTGTGCGCGGAAATAGTCGATAACACCGAGCACTACTTTCAAATCTCATCAAACAGAGGAGCAAACAATGTTTCCAATTGTTGACGAAAGGAATTCCACGGTGGAATGTTCATGAAGAGGGAAAGTTTAGACGGTTGGATGCGGTCCTAAGCTGTTTTGCTCGTAAGCCATTTCAGAAGCTCATCAAAGTTAACATGAACGGTTTCCATCATTTGTCAAGTTCGACGATTCCAAATTTTAAATCCTTTCAATTTTCACAAGAATAATGAACACTCCAATGTCGTACTTTTCAAGTTTACCAATATCATCACATCATTTTTCGATAGCATAGTGCAACCAAAACATGAAAATATCGATATCCGGTTTTGCGGTTGTGAACAATCTCATATGGAGTTTTATTATGACACGTATGAATGATGGAACGGTTTTGAGTAAAGCATGCGACAGACAAATTCATTCCACAAGAAACGGTAATTGTGAGAAAATCAACATCGCGGCGAAAGCCTTCTACTAATGTTCGTTTCGTCTTTTTCAACACCATTTTGTTCGTGAGTACGAGCAATTGAGGTTTGATGTGTGATTCCAACTTTCTCAAAATAAACACGGTGTTTGATTTTGAATTCAGCCCATTGTCTGCTCTTATAATGCGGACAGATTTCGATTTGAACCTCAATCTTTGTGAGAAACGTGATAATCATTGTTGGAGCTTGATCTTTAGTGCGAAGAAAATAGACCCAAGTCCATCGTGAATAATCATCAACAATAACCGAATGTAACGCTTGCCATTCACACTTTGTACACGATAGGCCACATAAATCCATATGAAGTAAGTTAAGAACATGTTGAGAACTTGGTTCGGGTTTTGAGGAAAGTTAGATCTCTTGCTCTTGCCTTGTTCACAAGACGAACATAAATGATCTTTGGTGTATCGGAACCTTGGAAGACCATCAACTAACTTATGACGAGCGAAGTTCACCATGGTTTTGAAGTTTAAATGAGAAAGCCTTTTATGCCATAACCATGATTTAGTCGAAGTTGCTTTGGAGAGAAGACAAATTGGTGATGATGCAATCATATCAACATAGGAATCGTGATAAAGATTTGTGCTCGATTGCCGGTGAGTAAATCATGTCCATCCAAGTCACGACGTAACAAGTTTTGGAGCTAAACGCAACTTCCAAATCATCATCACATTGTCCAACAGAAAAGATTGTGTCCAAGACCTTCACATAATAAACACGACCGATCTCAATGTTTCCATTGACATAATCTCCATATCCCATTATTGCAAAGAAAATGATCATTCCCAACTGACAAGATGCTGATGAACTTTGAAACAAAGTTTATTAATGCTTTTAGATTTCTGTCATATGCTCGGGTACATCCGCTATCAACAATCCACGTAACGAGTTGAATCACCGCAACACACGAAGACAACGAGGGTGGTATGATAGAAGCAATGGAACCCAAAGAGTTAGTGGGTTCCATTATGTTAGTGTTACATACATTTACACATTTAGGAATCCATTTAAAACTTGAGGTACGCAGCGCAACCATTGTTGCCATAGCCAATTATGTTTCGCTTTGGTCTTAGTGAAGTCACTAGGTGAGTACATTTGCTTAGGAGATGTTTTGGCAAAGAATGGTGTGTCGACAAGTTTCTCGTAAACTACATTGTGCACCTTCCCTAAATTCGATTTTGCAACTAGTGAGGACCTGAGGAGAGCCAATTATAGATTTCTTAGAACGAGCTAACAGATATTTTGCAACACATTTATCATGATTACCGGACAACATACTTTTACCACACAAAAACACACAGAAGCAATAACGTTTGAAACGCTTACGACCTATCATTCGTTATTATCGACATTAGAATTACAACTTGCCAAATTTGAATCTAAAGCAGATGCAACATGATTTTTATTCGATTTCCTAAGATGAACTTCTACTTCGATGTCTGGACGAAGTGCTCTTCCTATGTTACGAGATCCTAGTATTTTCTTGGTGTCTCTTATGCTCGGATCTTCTAACATTAGTAGACCTAACTATTCTCTCAGAGAAGTGGAAGAAAGCAAATTAGTTCCCCGAGGTTTATCAATTATATAAATACCGTGAGCAATCACTTTTGTGTTACTAGACTTGCTAGATTCATGTTTATCTAGTCGTTCTTTAAGCTCAATGATGATGTGTTTTGATCCCGAATTATAGAATTTAATCTTCCTTGTTCTCCCAACATTTGTCGAGTGTATTCAACATGGTGATCAAGTTCTTTTGAAGCTTCTCGAACCAATGTTTTAAGAGAATCAAAATCGCTTTTATATTCCTTTTTGACTTGTGCAATCTCTTGTTCATATTTGAAACTTTGACATTTTAACGATGCATTTTCATCATCAAGAAATTCGACTTTTGAAATTCGCGATTGATCCAAAGACACCTTTTCCATGTGATTTTGCAAAGCAAGTTCAGATTCAATTGTCTTAGACCACACCATTGAAGTCTTCGTTTAAGTTCGTAAATCTCCATTGAAAGTTTAGTTTTGACATCATCATTTTGTGAAAACAGTTTTTCATTTTCCGCTTTTAATTTCTCAATTTCATGCCTTAACATCCATTGTCCATTTCCAACGTTTGAATCACATTGAGATTCTCAAGATGTAACACATTTTCATGCAATGGAAGCAAATTCACAATATATAACCACGTAAGCAATATTAGCGTAAAGAGCATCTTCTAACAATCGATCGAGGCATTTTGAAGATCTTGGTTTTTGCATTGTTCTTGTGAAACTGAGTTTTCAAGTGTGTTAAAAGCTTCAATCATTGAAGTCACCTCTTGTTGAAGTTCCTTCCTGTGTTGCACACAACGACGCAGATGTGCGACATGAGGTGATATTTGGGTTTGAAACATTTGTCTTTGCTCTCTGCATGCTGATTGAAAATTAGATGCTTTAACTCGAATTTTTTTCAATTGCCGTTTCTAAAAATGAAATATCTTCCATAAACGCTTGAAAGTATCGAATACTAAACAAGATTTAGGAGTTTTGGCAATGAGTTGCTTTTGCAAAGGATCTGTAGGACCATTTATTTGTGCAACATGTGAACGGACCTTCTACACAAGATGCCTCGCTTTTTGAAGATTATATGCTGGTGTTGAAATGACATTCAGCCAGTTTGTAAGCAGCATTTTCTCTTGTGTAATCATAAGGTAAAATTCCATTTTGTCGCATGTTTAAGCTTACTTCATCATCTTGTGTCCATTGTTCCTCACAATCAAATACAACAAGTTGCATGTTTGGATCTAAAAGACATTGAGCACTATACAATTTGGGCATTTCCTTGAGAGTCAGGGTGAAGAAAACGCATGGGTGATTATACCCAAGAGCAAAACGCTTTGAGTCATCGGACTCGAAGTAAAGTTGACATTTCAACTGTTTAACCGAGTGGCCAATCTTATACAACGCACTCAAAATCTTTTAACCGCTTTCCAATCGAAGAATTTCCTCGATTTGATCATCAATGCGCTTCTAGATTTCTTCTGAATTCGTAAAAATTTGACCGACTTTGTTGAAAAATCTTGTTTAGTATTTGAAAGTTCCGCTTGAAGATTATCGATGTGTTTCGAAGTTCGGACTTTTCGTTCAATTTTAGAAATCTTTTCGTTATTTATGTCTAACAATTTCATGCATTTGATGTTGAAGATTTTGTTCGTTAACGTAAGATTTTTGAAAAGCCACTTCAAAACTTGTTTCTCGGTGTTTTGGTTTCAAAATCATTTATCCGCTTTCGACAACTCTCAAGTTCAGCCGTCAAGGAGGTAATCTCATTCCTAAGGTTATGATTTATTTCATTACATTTTGCGCTTTGAGCTTGAAATGGCAGAAGTAATGAAGTCGATATTCTCTACTGACCATGAATTGCTTCACTCTGCTTCAATATGCTCATTATTTTCATCATCATCGTCATCAAATGTAACCACAGGGTTAATTTGATTAACTTCATTATGATTAAATGATGATTCATGTTGAATGTGATTGCAGCTCATCGATGCGATGCGCATACACAATTGCATTTATGAGACAAATATCGCTGTCGTACCGAGATAGACCGTCTCGTGTCATAGACCGGTCCATTCTCTGCTTGACTGATGTGATGTTCTTGCATATTTGCCATCAAATAATCGCAGATTTGCTTCCAAATCTTCATATTCATCATCGGAGAGGTATCCGCCATAAAACCTTGCTGAGTTTCATCGAAGTTCTCCTCCTGCTTCATCCTTGTATGCCATCAAAGATGACTTGCTTATAGTAATCTCCTCCTTCGTTCGTGGTTCAGACAAGCATTAGCAAGATGTCCTTGCTTTTGCAATTATAGCAAATAATATTAGATCCGTCGGCCTGTTGAATCCCCTGTTTCCACAAATTGAACATTTCTCTTGAAAGTATTACCCGATCCCCCTGCTGATGTTTGTCCATTTCCGCAATTACCGAATACCCACTTGTAATTAAACGCACGACCACTAGTTCATTTTGAACCTCAACTTTGCCACCTTGTATAACAGCATGACTTTTGGGATTTGATGATGAACGAAGACGATTGTTTGACTGAGTAGAGAACTTGGAGAAGGCTTTAGCAATAAAGGCCATTCCATGATTTAATGCTTCAAAGGCATCAACTTGATCATTATTGAGTTGAGCGTAGTATGCATTGTTAGAATCACCACAAGTGTGAGTTGATGAGAAGGGGTAGGTGGAGCATAACTAAAGTGACGTTGTTGTTGATCGAAAGCATGATTTGACTTTGGGTGAGTTGGATAACCATGTGCCATGAGAGCAATTTGATCAGCAATGGGTGGTGTAGGGGAACCATGTGTGCCACGAGCTTCTTTATCTTTGATAACTTCATATTGATGATGTTTCGGATAATCATACAATAATCCATGCTTGACTTCATGAAGATCCTTGACTTGTTCTAACAAACGTAACATACTTATGCCAATCCGGTCCTAAAGAGTTCTAAACTTGGTGTTAATGACAATTGTTGGAAGATCAATCTTGTGTCGATGCAAATCATTGACCACATTAGTGAAACGATGATAATATGATTCAAGTGATTCCCCAGGCTCAATGGTAAACACATCAAAGATATGATATAACTTAGACTCCATGTCGATCTTATTCAGCCTGCCTTCCATTAAAAGATGAATTTGTTCCCACATAGCTTTTGCAGTTTATCTCGTGCATCAATACTTTTGTAAATCGGATTAGGAATTCCAAGAAGTATTTGTTGCATCGCAAGCTCATCAGCTTCAAGATGAAGTAGTTGTTCTGGTGTTAAACGACTAAGTGGAACAATTGTGATAGTATCGGGTCTCCTGGAACAATGTAGGATCGCCAGAAGCAGTTTCAGCTTGGCATTTGAAACGGTCCTTCTAATATCACCTTCTTTAGATACTTACCATGAGGTTTCTTAAGTTCCATATACCTTAGAAATCGACTTGACCATTGCACATAATTTCCGTGTAAGCATTGGGAGGATCTAGTATCCGAACCAAGCTTCATGAATCGATTGTTGACTAGTAACAAGCATTCGCACATGAGAGAACCAAGTTTGTTGTTGAGGGATTTGTGGAACCATTGATGTTCGTTGTGGTCCTTGTTGAGGATGGTTTGGAGTATATTGTTGATTAAATTGTTGTTGATAAATTGCTTGTTGTTGATTCCATTGTTGATGTTGTGGACTTAGTTGTTGTGGTTGTGGTTGATTATGAAAAGGAAAATAGTTGGATGATGGTGGTTGAGACATATTTGTGAAGTGATGTTGATCGCTAAGGATAATTGTGTTGAGGTTGTTTAGACTTAAGTAGATGAGTAGAAGAAACAAAGTTGCGTAAATCCAAACGTATCTCAGCAAGAAACTCGCAGCATAAAGGAACTCACGTAACTTCAAACTCGCAGAAGAAACTCGCCAACCGCAAACTCGCAGGTTCGACAGAAACTCGCCAATTTTGCAAACTCGCAAAAATTCGCATGTAAACTCGCCACTTTTGCAAACTCGCAAGAAAGCAGACAGAAACTCGCCACTTTTGCAAACTCGCAAGAAATTCAGACAGAAACTCGCCAATTTTGCAAACTCAAAAATCGCATGAACTCGCCAAATTTGCAAACTCGCGAAAAGTTCGCACAAACTCGCCAATTTTGCAAACTCGCAAGAAATTGTGACAGAGAACTCGCCACTTTTGCAAACTCGCAAAGTTCGTGACAGAACTCGCCAATTTTGCAAACTCGCAAGAAATTCGCATTTAAACTCGCCACTTTTGCAAACTCGCGAAAGAAATTAGACAAACTCGCCAATTTTGCAAACTCGCTAAACTTCAAGTAGAAACTCGCAGAAATTCATGGCTAACTCGCCAAAACTCATAAAATGTGCGTAAAACTCGCAGAAACACGTATTCAAGTCAAAAATCCATAAATTTCAATCTAAAACACGCTTTTTAAGTACTTAATTTCTATTAAATCTAATCAATATTAACCTAAACTATCCCTTGGCTCTTGATACCACTCTTAGGTCACCATGTTATCACAACAATATGTATTTCTAGAGAGAGAAAGTTATAGAGAGAGAGAGTGGAAGGAACTAATGAATGATTAGTGAAAATGATAATTGCAATTAGAACCAACAACCCTCTCCCTTCTAGGGAGGGGTATTTATAGTCATTACATAAGTAGGGAGTTTCCCTTGGTTCTAGAAGAATTCCATCACAAAATTCCTCATGGGCTTACTACATGAGATGTGAAACTAATTACAAACATTTATAAACCATAATTATTAACGACCTATTACAAATGAAATGACCTACACTTGATAATAAAACATGTTCCTAACACTAACAAATCTGGACTCATTATTTGCAAAGGTATCATACACAAGTCTATCAAATGACTATAGATATTGTTTTGTATCTACATGTATTGCCTCACTTGGTTAACATGAAAATAATGTGTCATCCTTCAAGACGATAAGTATTTACATAGAGTCATAACTCACACGTATGTTAAAGACATACTATCAAGTCTTGTTATACTTGAGTTCAATCTAAGCTTTATAATCTCAACAAATTAGGATTGACAACTTAAGTATTTCATCCGAAATATTCAAGTATATGCGACTTACGATTGTAGTCATTAAAAGTCATATCCAAAAAATCAACACCCAAGTATTTTAACAACACATGTTGAAACACTTATCCAAAACAAACAACCCATTGTGCCACTTATTCCTCTCTGACACCTATTTCCTCTTCCATCTTTTGACACCATTAAGAGTATTGCTCATGATCTTCCAAGAGCATCCTTTAAATCAAACGCCCCCTTTCAAGGTGAACCTATACCTCAACCCCTAAGCTTCATAGACATAACCAAAGCTTCAAGCACTTCACCCACTAGTTGTAGCAACCAATGAACCATAAGAATTAGTATCCAGTACTTTTTATGTTCAGCATCTATGGACAATCAACCTAAGTATTCACATAGCACAACAAACCCCTACATCACCACATCCTTTTTAGACACACTAGAAAACCTACCACCTAGATCAACCAATCCACCATCCTTACCATCATTTGAATTTGTTAAGTGTATTGCTCAAAAAGCCCTTGTGTCCAACACTTGTATCGAATCAAATGCACGCTTGAACAAACTCAAACATTCCTTCCCACATATAAGGACTTAGATAATTCATTATGGCTAGAACCTCAACTATCAAATAAGCATGGTGCTCTTGGTAATTGTTGTCAATTTCCACTAGGTATAAGTAGTACTACCTTCACAAATTATCAAAGTATTAGTAATACTTTGTCATTAAACTTCATAAATTTCGTTAACCCTTAAATCAACATTTTAACAACATATGTTAAAATGCAATCTCAAAGCCAACATCATACACCCCAAGCAACAATGACTCTTGAGGAGTATACATAAGAAACTCGAGTGAATTCCTCTTGTCATCATCTAGTGAATATAATCTTGAGACCAAGTTTATTTAGATGGGACTATCCAATTCAAACACTTTGGCTTCATATCTTCATTTAGGAAAACATGATGTTTTGAAAACATTATGCCTAAGAAATCATGCGTTAAGTATTCATCTTGTTAAAAGGATATTGTATATCCTATGCATCATTCTCTCTCTTATGCGACATATATGGTTATTTTACAAGAGATTTCATTACACCTCATTGGCTAAATGATCTTGAAACGAACATCCAAAAGTTCTATGAACTAGCATATCCAATTCATCTTGTCATACTTATTTTCATAAGCATGATAACTTTATCCCATGCGATAATCTCATTTGTTGAAAGATACTATTTGTATTCATTTCCTTTCAAGCGTACATCATAACCTAACCTTGCTCAAACCTTGTGCACATCCAAGGTTGAAACTACACATCTCTAGAACATACACATGATCTATTGAAGTTAGTAACCTTATTTAGATTCTTGTCAAATAAAGTTCCAAAGAACTTTCTTGAGAACATTCTTAATTTAACATATTCCATTCCCTAGTCTTAGATAATCAATCACTTTTAAAGTATACACTTCAACATAAAAGATGTCATCCATTAGATCATACAATTAGCTTTGTAATTTGAACAAACCTTAGATTCTTAACACAAGATTAAAACACATTGTTTATCAAACACACCATTGTTAAAATTCATGTGTATAACATGACGTCTTCATCACTTTAGTTATATTGCATATTAGTTGTGTCACATTAAGCCAAGTATTGGTAAACTATCATCTTTTATGCACTTTAATAGGCAAAAGTAGGGGTTCCCATCTTTCTAACATGAGAATGACTACTGGAGAACCTATTGCACTAGAAACTCAATTTGACCTAACGGTTGAATTGCTTCCTGGAGAAAAGTTGGGTATGTGGAATCACCCGTAAAATGGTCGGTGTTTAGCCTTAATTAGCACCGCTAGTAATAGTCTCATATTCATTCTCCAACTTGAAAAATCTGTATTCCTATACTTGCCTAAAGTAAGTGTTAAAACATTGATAGTTTGCCTCGCTTTAGGAATACTAATCAAACAAGTAGTATATATGACTTTTCTTTTAAAACCACTTGCATTGCACTTACATGTGTTGATTACATGTTCTTGTTTGATACGATAAGTTGATTTGACATTATCTTAGTGTTTGATAACTAGTCAAATGTATAAACCTTAGTAAAACCACTTGCATTGCACTTACATGTGTTGATTACATGTTCTTGTTTGATACGATAAGTTGATTTGACATTATCTTAGTGTTTGATAACTAGTCAAATGTGTAAACCTTAGTACGGTTTTTTATAATGCTTGCATCCTTGTTTCATGCTACTAAACGTTTAAAACCTAAACTTTATTTGCATGATACTTACTTTTGAATTATCCTTAGCATGATTAACATGTTACTTATGAACTCATAATATGTCATTTTGATATGTGATAATTTTGATATGATATATTTGTGTTTGAAAGCTATTAGTTGGCATTCATTATATCTATGTGTAGTACGATCTAAATGATACATGCTCCAAATTGTTATGTCTTAAACATGGCTTGCATGAATCTTTCATCTTGTTTCTTTTGCTTCTTGTCACATAATTTGTTTGCTACGTGTGCACATATAATATGTCAAAGTGCTTTTGGTATGACAAACTTTTAGAAGCCTTTTATCTTACAAATTAATCACATAGATTGTTGTGTTAATTTATAAGCCAAGTATGCTTATACGTCTAAGTCTAACGACAAAACAATCTCAAAATGAAATGTCTTGAATAAAGTTGTATTCTTGCATAATATGATTGTCTTGATGCTATCTTGTATGGTGATTTCTTGTCTACTTAAGTGCAATGTGTTGTTCTTGCTTATATAACATGTTATCATTTGATTTCTATCATGTTAACATCCTTTGTCACTAACAAATTTGTTTTGTAGGTTGATAACAAATTATTTGTTATCTCAATTGGTTCTAACTTTTATATGCTCATTTTGCATAATCCCCTTTATTGCTACGTAGATTAGTACTATGCTTTATGGGACCCCTACACTTGCATATAGTTTAAAAGCATATAGAATTAAGTTCTAGCGGGTTGGCTTTGCATTTTTGTCTTTCAACCGACCTCTTTCCAAATCTCAATTTAAGCTTCCGCTTTCCAAAAATCATCTCCATCATTATTTAGTTATAACAATACTCTAATCCTCTTCACTTCCTATTAGGAAACCACATGCCTCATCATACGATCATCTCGTATTAATCGAGAAGAAGTACGTGACTTTAAGGATGAAGCTCATTGTATGCTAACCATCATCCATAAAAACATTACTAAGCTCACCTCTTTCGTTAACCCGAATAACCTCCTAAACACTTTGTTGTCATTCCTTATTTGATACATTGCACATTATGTTAGATATCCACCAATTAAGGGGAAGAGAAATCCATTCACATAATTGTCTTTTGTCAAAATTTATGTCTCTTAGACTCTAAAATACCAACACATAGGTAAACACCACTTAGCTAAAACCGTTCACGAAACCACAACTAGTTCAACCTTTTTAACCTTATATCACAAGTTTGCACCAATACCTCATCAAGTGAAAAACACATCATGTGTTTTACAAACTTCTTCATCTCCACAATCAACGAATCTAGGATTTTCCTTAAAACTAGCACCTTACAACTTCACTATCTAGAACACCATCATAGGATCTTATCCTTTTCTCGATTGACATATATCATGCATGTCATTGTTAGTGCAAACAATATATTAATCAAAACAGCCATTTCCAACACGTTGGTCCATCCAACTCTCACTTATATGATGTCATTCTCATCCTCATATAGGTACTCATTATTATTATTATTAGTATTTTCCATATTGTCTTCACTTCTTTTCAAAGTGATAATCATCCATGTCGGTCAAAACCATGCTAATACTACCTTTCCCATTGTCACCTAGAATAGGTCATTTTAATAATTCGTGTCAATCAATGAACTTAATTTATCTTCATGTTCTCACTTTTATATATTCTTAGATAGAACACATTATTGATTACTCTTGGGTTGAAGCATATGAGAACTTGCTCAAAACAATAGGTTGTTAGCATCAATAAATCATTCAAATCATAACCCTTATGCATCATTGAAATGCAATGTCCATTCATCTTTTTTTTCTTCTTAGCTTTGGTCACTTGACATGACGAAAGGATTGCATGAGTCCATATTTTTATATTTGCTATACATACGAGTTTCTAACTCCTTAATAGCTTCCTACCTAATCACCACCACCTTCCATCACCACTTTCACTAATCATCACCACCATGGATTAGCGAAAACTTACTTTTGTAAATCTCGAGTCATCTATCATCACCACATGAATCCTACTAGTAAACCGACACCAACACTAGCACCACTAGTGGCACACCCGGTGGAAGACTTCATATCTTCTTTCTAGGAACTATTTTTTAGGCTTTTATCATATTATATTCTCACTTTTCTTATGATTGTAATTAGGAGACTACACTTCATGAGATCTTTGATTATATCATTTATCACATATATACATCTTATTTTTCTTTGTGAAAAGATGAAATATATTGCACTAATGTTTTTCATTGTAGGTTCATCACCATATACACTCGATTGTATATAACTTACTCATCTAAGGATGAAGTTTGCATCAATTATTTTTCTTATTTTAGGTGCTTCTTGACATCCTAGAACAAGGAGGAATACCCTTTAAGCACTCATATTGCATCGTCTATACACTTGGTTGTATATGACATATTTGTCTAAAGACAAAGCTTCTATTATACTAATATTTATTTTGAAGGTTCATCTTGACCCCCTAGAGCAAGGGGAGCTTCCGTCAAGAATTTATTGAATGCATCTTATACACACTTTGTGTATATCACTTACTCGTCCAATGACGAATATAGTTTTGCACTAATAATTGTTTTGTAGGTTTTAATCATACCCTGACGCCTCAAACAAGGGGAGCAACCGTCAAGGGGGAGCATGCACGCATTTAGCATCATTCTCACTTTTCAACAAGTATTTGTGCTTCGATAAAAAGTGGAGAAAATAGGCTAACATTGCTATGGATTTTCCTTTTTCATATATTTCTCATAATTTTTGTTGCATAGAACTAACCTTGATGTAGGTTAAGCCTCTTTATTTGATCCATGGATCCGCTACCAAACAAGGGACGGATTGAAGTGGACGATTTAACTTCACTAGGGATGATGCAAGCTCGCTTTTTTGGGGAGAAATTAAGTTAAACTCCAAGGACACGCCCTTTTTGTTTCGACAAAAGGGGAGAAGAGTGTAAACGGAGAAGGTAATGTAAAGGTAGTAAGGATACAAGTAACCTTTAACATTTTACTTTCTATTACGTTTACATATATTTGTCATCATCAAAAAGGGGAGATTGTTAGTGCAAATATTACGATATTTAATCTATACAGTCTCGTTTGTTTTGATTGATGACAAACATGTAACTTGTAATACATAACGTAAAATGTACAAGTTACTTGTAATTACATTTGTCTCAACATACATTCAACACCTCTCGATGTCTCAAGTCCTCGTATGTTACAACACAGGTTCGTACATGTTTGTTATGTGGCATTATGATCAAAACCATTAACAAATCATTTAGAATGTTTAAAATACATTTAGAGTCACTAAGTATTTTAATAGGTTAACCATTCTATTTCGAACCTCATTTTACATTTTGCATTCACAAGTATTTCAAAAGGTAACTAGACATTTTATTAACTAGTTACATAATACATTTTACAAGTTTACCTTGATAAACCTTTTAATCTAAAATGGAAATACATGTTACATCATGTCATGCATCATCTTTGAAATCCTTGGAAGATCACTTGAATATTTTGGTTAGATTGACACACAATATATCAAATGTGATCTTAGTAAGATTTGGTAATATCTTGGAAAGATTTGAAGAAAGATTTTTTAGATTTTTGTCGTGCACCCACGGAACCCTTTTCTATAAAGGGCGAACCCTTTAAAGGCTCCTTGGTCCGTGGACGCCCTCGTCCACTTTGGCTATAAATAGAATCCCATTGTTTTCCCATTTCTTCACCACTTCAAATCACATCTTCCCCACCTTCTTGCATACATTTAGATCAATCATTAACAATGTAATAACATACATTAAACACCCTAATGATCATGATCATAATGCTTCTAACATTCATCTTTGTTGTAAGCATACTCTTTGATCAACCAAGGAAAGTTTGGAGATTTAGCCATCCCCACTCACTACCACAAGTTGAAGATCTATCACAAGAAGTTTAGGGAACTTGTGATCTTCATCATGAAGGCTTCCTATCAATGGAAGTTCATTTAGAAGTAGTTATTCATATCCATTAGACATTTGTGTCATGGATCATTAGTGTAAACATCATTGCATCATAACAACACTTTCACCAAACTAGATTAGATGGTTTATGTGTTTGTGCCATAAAACACAAGTTTTATTATGTTGGGCCATAAAACATATTGGGAGTGGTTGTACTCTTGTAAAAGAACTCGACATCTAGCTTAGTGTCGGAAATATTGTATAGGCGACATTAGGTTGGTTCTACCTCGAACTAGAACCCGGTATTTAGCTTTGTACCGAAAAAGTGTAGTTTAATGAGTTAAAGGTTTTCTCCTCGCCGAAGGGAGCTTGTTGAATTAGTGAAGTAACTCTCGAGTTGGGTACTCGGGGAGTGGAGTAGGGCGAAAAGGAGATCCGTGACCGAACCACTATAAATCCTCGTGTTCGGTTTGCACTTTCCTTTCTTTATCTCTTTACTTTTATACTTGCACTATACTATTGTTTGTGATGTGGTTTGATGTTCATGATTGTGTGACAACTTGGTTTACCATACTTTATATTAGTCACAAACAATAATTGGTACTTTCATATTATAACAAGCTTCATAAGCGATTTGATACTAAAGATCTAAAGTTTTTAAACGGTAACGTATTCACCCCCCCCCCCTCTACGTTTCCACAAAATAGAATTATTTGAAATAACTTGACGCAACACTTCACTTCCTGGATGTCCAAGACGTTGATGCCAATGATATTGACTCAAGGAGTAGGCTTGGGGTATAGTGAGATGGCTTGGTAATAGATAGAGGTCATGCTGCAAAGGTATCACATCGGAGCAACACCTGACGAGTTTGGAAATCCTTAACAGAAAAACCAAAAGGGTCAAATTCAACAGTGCAATAATTTTCACATACAAATTGACACACATAAATCAAGTTTTTAACAATATTGGGAGTAATTAGAACGTTGTTTAGGTGGAGGGGTCGAAAAGGAGTAGGAAAATGCTTATAGTAGCCAGGAATAGTGTGCGTCTACCAATCAAGTAACAAATGAATAAATACTAGAATTAAAAACATCACTAAGATTGTGAACCGAGTCATTTAAATGAGATGACTCACCTGTGTCCATGTTCCAGTTGCCAGGAGCGGGGTCATAAAGAATGGGAGTAGCAAATGCATGTGGAAGAATAGTTTCTTGACCCAACGATGCCCTTAAAAGTCCATTTGGAAGCGGCCGATCAGAGCACTAGGTCAGCCGAACCTGGCAGTGACCATTAAGCCGGTGAACTCGCCGGGCCATTGCCATCTCACGAACTCGGCCATGACCTTACCTAAGAAGGGTTCGCTGAACCTCGCTGTTGACCCGAGAGATAGACCTAGCCGTTGAACTGGGCGATGAAATCAACCGTTGTTGTGGATCGTCCCGTAATTGATCGCTGAATGTAACCGCCAAACTGTTAAAAGGCTGGGGTCAAATGGGGTGAAGTATACGGGCCGGAAACATAGGTTGGACTGCCAAAACCAGGCGGGCTGGTATGAAAGGCCACGGGGGCAGGAGGTGGTTTCACAACGGGGTTCACGACAGGTTTTATTTGGGTGTTTAATTGTTACGTGAGTCCAGTACCTTGATAGCCTAGTTTAGCCAGAAGATGAGTCAAGGTTTGCATGTCATTTGGAGAAAGGGTATTTGATGAGGATGATGGTGTAAGTATATTGCTACCATGCACTCCGTTGTGCAAAAATCGACATGATGCCCCGAATCGACAATAACCCTTGAGATAATTGTTGCACGGCTTGTGTACCTTGTCCGTAGAGGTGAATGAGCGACGGGTGTTGGACCCGGTGTTTGCCAATAACACCATTGGAGAAGATGGTGTCGAATCGGTTAGGGGGTCTTGGAAGCGAGCCTTTGACGATTTCCTCCTCGTGGTATGCATGGATCGGACCGTTTTAAGGTCGGGAAAAGGATCCTGATGTGCGATTATGGTGGTCACTATATCAAACCTCGTGGGAAAACCTTCTAGGGCAAAAGTAACTATGTCATCATTGTCCAAAGTAAACCCTATGCTATTCAAAACGGTAGCAATGGACTCAATTTTTCGAAAGTACGCATCGATTCCCATGTCACCAAGCTTCAAAGATCGTAACTCCGCTTTCAAGGCAATTGAGCGGGTTCGTTTGTTATCGGAAAATATGGTGGCTAAAATATCCCACGCATCTTTAGCCATTTTAGGGTTTTCAACAACCAATCGTTAATGGAGGGTTTTAGAAACCGTAACATAAATTCAGGAGAGAAGGATAGAATCAACCTTCAACCACTCGGCATCATGTGGTGGCAAGGTGCTTGTGGATGAATCCGATGTAGTCTTGGTTTCAATGTAATCCAAGAGAAGATTGCCACGACAAAAACGGGTGAAAAAGTAGACCCACGATGAGTAATTCATCTCATCCATATCAAGTTTAACGAGAATTATGTTATTAAGATTTGTTATAGCCATTAATTTTTCGGAGAAAAGGATAGAGGGTGGGGGAGGAGGATGCAAATACTATGGCGAGGGGTGAGGAGATGATTGAGTTGAAAAGAAGAGTAAAGGAGAGGTGTTTGGGGTGAATGGCGACGCTGGGTGAGTAGGAGGGAGCAAAGGAGGGGGGAAAGAAAGAGCAAAATGGAAGGAGACTTAGGGTTTTGGGAGGATCGGTTATTGGTATACAACTGATACCATGTAAGATTGTTTGTGTTTTATTGCATAAACTCCCAAACCGAGAGATACAAATAGATAACAAACCCTAGAGTAGCATGGGCTTGAGCCCGTACATATAGGGATGGGCCTACTACAAATACAAGATCATACAATAAATATATAATGCTAACAACCGAATTATTTAGATCAATTCTCTCTGTGGATTCCATTATCGTACCAAACAGTGAAATTGAATTTGTTTTTCAAAGCTATTCTCATTTTCTCCATTTCCATTCTATGTTATAATTCCATTGTCTTTCATTCTCACCTACCAAACACTCTAGTGTTCAGATTTCTTCTTAAAGTGTTTTGTATGTGTCTTTTGAGAATATCATATGTTTATGTCTTCGCAGTTTTGGTCGAAAACAGTTGGGTTATTCAACAAAAAACAATGATGTTATTGACAACTATTATCTATTAACAAGTTATATACGATAGTTATTAAAGTTCAAACATAGTATCAGTAAAATTAATACAATAATTTTTTAGAAGTAAAAAATGAATGTTGCAAACGTCACTTCTCTACAAGTTGCAAATAACCAAAATAGCCTTGGAGTTAGGCCGACATGTCAAATAAGGATCCAAATGACCCTCGTACATCACTTTGTTTCTCCGATTATCAGATACTACCAAATTGTCACAGTCGATGACCGAGTTATTATTTTTTAATTCAATTCTTTTAAATAACAAATTTCAAATTCATTAAAAACAAAACATTACATAAATTAAACATTAAATTGAAACACGAATTACAGATTAACAAACTACGATGATAACGGTAATAAAATGAAAAAACAAATTACAACTATTTAAATTTCGAAGTTTTCACCCTCACACAATATTCTTCAAAAGCCTCAAAGAATCCTATCCTCTTCATACTCTCTTTCCAAGATGTCAAACAAGTTGTCCCGGGCGGTATTGGGCTTCCCTTGCTTGCTCCATAAGTGCACAAAATTTCCTCGTAGTTTTCTTTCTTCTCGCTTTCTCCTGATTTCCTCATCCTTGCTCAAGTAGTCGAGTTGATCCCAAGTAAGATTAAACTGATTGGTTATGTTCCACAACCGTTGAGTGTTAACCGGTTCATTTTCCGTTGGGAATAACGGAAAGATATCTTCCGTTGGAGTGTTATAAACTTCATTTTTGGTTGGGTTGGAGCTGGGGATTTGATGTGAAAAGTCGTGTGAACTGGGGAATTGTTGTAAGAAGTTGTGGTGACTGGGGAATTGCTGTGAGAAGTCGTTGTGACTGGGGAATTGTTGGGAGAAGTCTTTGCGAGACATTGTTGAGAATCACAGTAGTGAGTTGTGTGTGTATGAGAAACAAATGAGTGTGGGCGATATAGGAAAATTTTTTGAATTTGAATTTTGAATCCTTCCGCTTCAGCATCAGTAGCCTTCCTTAATTTGAATTTGAAGCA
This sequence comes from Chrysanthemum makinoi, assembly GCA_910596185.1. Taxonomy (NCBI): domain Eukaryota; kingdom Viridiplantae; phylum Streptophyta; class Magnoliopsida; order Asterales; family Asteraceae; genus Chrysanthemum; species Chrysanthemum makinoi. Next base: position 292,484,241 of record OU343220.1, read on the forward strand.
GAGTGTGGGTAATATTTTGTGTTTTTTGTATTTTATTTTATGTAAGAAAAAAAAGTATAAGATTAATCGGTCGAAAACTCGACCCATATTTCCAAAACATTGGTAACGACCATTTTTGATTTCTTCACATTGGGCTCGACAACTTTAATATCGATCGACCTATGTATATAACCGATCAATTGTGGTTAGCCTTATTGCAGAAAGAAAAAAAAAAATGAAAGTAAAGTACACGAAAACAGTTAAGGAGTGTAAGTATAGTACCCAATTTATCTTGAAACATACTAGCGTACTTAGAATGGGAAAATGCAAAAATATAATATAACATCTATAAATTAATATTCGATAAAATTAATAATTTTTCCAAGCCCAATTTGAGATCAGTATAAATTTGGACTCCAATCAATAAAATAATAAGATAATAATTTTTTTGAAACTCCAGTGTACATATATTAGTCCTAGCGAAACTATAAATTAATAATAACTAAAGAAGTCCACATATATATAAAGTTCATACGTAATTGAAACTTGTACAAATTCAATTAAGGCCATACGTAATTGAATTTTGTCCCAACAAAACTAACTTTTTACCTATAAAAAAAAATAAACTTACAAATTCAATAAATTTGTGAATGTAAATTTATAAAATGTTAATTAAAATTTGTTTTTCTAATTTATTTTTTATCTCTAACTATTATATATTGTAACTAGTATACTGAAATTGAAAATCTAAAGGTCACAGGTAACATCTCTTTAAATTAATAAATTATTAATTTATCGATATAATAATATCTCGATAAATTAATAATATATCTTAGTCCTAACACTACTAATTTATAGATGTTTTACTGTATAGAGCTAATACTTTAATAGCATGGGTTTTCCTTTGCTCAAATCTATGGTATTTAAAATTCCGAAAATGCAAGTATAATTCATGTGGAAAACTTCTTGTTCACTTTTCATCTTTGGTTAAAATTAAATATCGTGCTTTTAAATACAGAAAGAGTGTTATACTTGCCGTAAATAAGTCAAAATGATAATTGTGACCGGCTATCATAACGAGCCTAAAGTTCAAAAGTCGAAACATAGGAGGATGGTGTCGTGACTTCGTAGACCGTTGCCTCGTTACAAATCAACAACAAAATATATTGTGTTTTAAGTTAGAACAAGATGCACTTCTTCGAACATGTTTTAAAGCTAGAGTGGCTTGAATATCCATGTTTGTAGTTAGGATACATGCTTTCAAAGACTTTATTCATATACAGATTTCTTCTTTTACTATGATTGTGCATTAAAAGTAAAAATAAATTATTGTGATCCAACAACATGGATAGTTGATGTTTGAAATTTTGAATATCTTTAGTTTCCATTATTAGGTGGATTCCGTATATAACAATGTTTAATTGTTTACCTCTCGAGAAGAACAATATTAATATAATAAAAGTTTGGTCAAGAATATTAGCAGATTCATCATACATATTTCTAAACAACCTTAAATAAATAACATGAAAAATACTTGTCAATGATTACAATTTACAACATATAATTGACATGACAACTCTTCAATGACGTTATGAACTAAAGGTGATATACAAGTTATGTTGCAAACACAATAAAAGACCATTTAAACAATGGCTCACCCTAGGTCTACTGTATTTTTTTAATGGTTGATAAAAATGTGTGTGCATCTTGTGAAACGTGTGATTAATAATAGAAAAAACTTTAACTATGATGATATGTAACATCGCAGCTATCAACTCACTTTCAGATTGTGATCTTTCCACTAATTCACCGTAATTCTCTTTTATCAGAAACTTTTACCATCATTGTCAACCAACTACTCGAATATCAAATCCTTTGAGATCTTTCTGGCATTCAGAAAATTTCACCCGGGTTACTATATACATTAAGTAAGTACTTACAGCCTTAAAGGCCACGCATAATTAAGACTTATCAAGTCAGTACATGAGATATTATAAGTCTGCAAATTATTGAGATTCGAACTCTTGACATACTTTGAAGTTTGAAGAATCTCAACATTTTACTCTTGAGAATCCTATCATGGTTAAACCGTAATAATTTTGAACTACTATCTTGTTCAGTGCCGTTTCTGAATTTTCGGAGGCCCTGTGCAAATTTCAGCTTAACTACAAAAACGAGACCTAATAATAAAACTTAAATAATATTTTAAAGAGATAAAATGAGAAACAATAGTTTAAAAAAAAAAAAAAAATGCATTTACCACTATTTTTTTAATGCAACTTCTTGAACCAAATATTTGTGCTAAGTTTTATAGAATATGTATAGACGTATAGTATATATAACAAATTTTGATTTTTGAGGCCCCTTATAATTTGGAAGCTTGTGCTATAGCACACCTCACTCACTCTCGGACAAGGCTTTGATCTTGTTATAGTGCAACATGAAAAAGAAGTACCATATGTTATTGTTACAACCAAATTCAATGGAGGTGTTTGGGGATAGTCTATTTAGAAATGTTTAAGATAAGTTGTTTATGTATTAGCCGGCAACAAGTTTATTTTTGGAAAACCATTTACTTAACACTAAAATAAGCATTTTGCTTTTCTTATTCAAACAACTTATTTACATTTAGAAAACCTAGGATCATTAGATAATAAGTTTAAATTAGTTTATAACTTCATATGAAATTTGAGATCGCTAATAATCTTGTGTTTATCGGCTTACTGAGTACATAAGCGGAGTTTATAAACTTAAATATAAGTTATAAACCGTCAAAATCAAAATCAACTAAACCAAACACTATAATCTTAACTACATACAAAGCATTGAACCGTGAAACTATTAATTAAATTTTGAGTATATTGATATTACTGAATTATTCTTAAAATTATTTCAAGCCAAGATACAAAATACTTGCTCTAGAGTAATCAATAAACTTCAATGTAATTATGAAAATAACTTAATGACCAAGAACATTTAATTTACGCGTTCAACTTTTTATTAAAAAGGAAAAAAAATACAATTTCAAAAAAGAAAAAAAAAAACATTGCTCAAAAGATTATGGAAAGAGTACAATAGTATACGATTTTTCGTCAAAAAATTTGATTGTACTTTGACTGTTGTTTACCACGCATAAAACTTAAAGGTTTTCGTTTAAGCTCATATATGATTTTGGCTTATATTTTAGAGGAATGCTACATTTATAAAAAAACTTTCAGAAAATTATCCATAAAATGATGTGTCAGCTGGATTTTATGACAGTTTCTCTTTCCTTTCTTTTATTAAACCAATCACCTTTTGAACATGTGATTTTGTGAAAGTTTTTATGTGATTTTAGCATTGTTCTATATTTTATAAGCTCAAATTTTCTGGTTTTTAAACTTATATAAATCTTAAAATAAATAAAAATGTTTAGATGTTAAAAAAAAAAATAAAAAAATTAGGCTTCTTATTACAAAGATGTAGCACCAACAGGTGGTTTAGTAGTGTAAAAAAGAGAGAAGTTTATTTGTGTGTAAAGACAACAACAGCTTTTGACAAGCAAATGAAACCAAACATAGACATCTCCCTCTCCCCTTCTTCTTCTTCTTCTTCCCTGTTTCTTTAAGCAAATTTCATCATCTCCCTCCCTGTTGTTTTCCTTATATATTTATATTATTAACCAACAACTACCTTGTCTAGTGACATTTCAACTATACCTTTTCTTTTTTTTGCCCATTTAAGTAATTAGCTTCTTGTAAGTTTTTACTCATTTCATTTCTTTCCACTCATTCTTATTGGATTTCAAGATTTACCCATTTTTCAAAAATGAGGGATTTGAAATGGGGTTTTGTTTTCTTGGTGGTTTTGTTTGGTTTTTTATTGAATCTTGATCATGCTTTTGAGCTTCGTAAAGGTCAAAAAACTGAGAGGATTTCAGGTAATTTGTGTTTTTAACTCTTTTAATTTCTTAAAGTTGCTAAATTTATGATTGGGATTTGAATATTCAGTTGGGTTAGATTTGCGGATTAGGGTTCTTGATCTGCTCACAGTTTGTCCTATGAGCTTGGGAATCAGGATTATGATTATAAAGATTTTGAAACTGCTTAATTATTGACTTGATTCCATTTTTTTTAGGAACTGGATTTGCATAATTAGTTTGAGTAGTACTGATGATTTCTGCTTAAATATGTGTTAAGGTGCTTAATGCTACTTCATTTTGTTCAAACTCTAGAATTTTACATCGATTTCCATGTAAATCAACTTGTGTTTAGACGTACGACATGAAATGATTATGCATTAATGATAGACCGGAATCAGATCATAAGCTATACTGAAATGAGCTATAACAGATAGTGTTTGTATGTTCTTATGATGTTCAAAGATGCAGGGGTGTTCGTCTTAGCGTATTTGATTGGCTTATGAGCTTATCCACTTGAGCTTATGAACTTAAATAAGCAATAATTTTAAGTTGATAAGCTCATAAGCCATTAAAGATGTTTCGTGAGCTTATCAAGTTCTGTTTGTTTAAGAAATCAGTAAGTAAAAGTGAAAAATTATAAATGAAATGGAACTAAAGCTCTCACATATAGGGTACTCTCAGATAACCAGTTTTGTTGCAGCTGGTATGAACTGTGAAGATGATATATTTGACCCCTAAATAAGCAAACAATCAGAATCAAAATTTATCCAAACATTAAAAACTGATATGTTTGCAATAATGAGATAAGCACTTTTAAAACGCATATCCAAACACTCCCTAATTTAAGTGCGATGTTACTAACTCTTGTTTAGAGGTTTAATGGTACTAGTGATCCGACATTAATGCATCGTTTTGTGCAATATAGGTAGTGCTGGTGATGTATTGGAAGATGATCCAGTTGGAAGGCTAAAAGTATTTGTTTATGAGCTACCTAGCAAATACAACAAGAAAATCTTGCAGAAAGATCCTCGATGTCTCAACCATATGTTTGCTGCTGAAATTTATATGCACAGATTCTTGTTATCGAGTCCTGTTAGAACTCTTAATCCAGAAGAAGCAGATTGGTTTTACACCCCTGTTTACACCACATGTGATCTAACACCAAATGGCCTCCCGTTACCTTTCAAATCACCACGAATGATGAGAAGCGCAATTCAACTTATTTCTTCAAATTGGCCTTATTGGAATAGGACTGAAGGAGCTGATCACTTCTTCATTGTACCACATGATTTTGGTGCTTGTTTTCATTATCAAGTAAGGATCTTTAACTTTTTCATGTTTTTCATTGTATCCTTGAGTAGAGGTAGAGAATACGTGGGCCGGGTTTGTTGTGTAACGGGTCTAAATGGGTGCTTTTGGTCCAAAATCGTTACGTTTTCTATTAGTATCAGTGTGTCAAATAGGATTGAAAATCTTATGTTATTTCAACAGTACCATAATTTTTCTTGAAATAAATGATTTAAGATATTATAAATTACAAGATTCTAGATTAAGAAAACATTTTGGGGCAACTTTTGACCTGTTTCTTCATAAAAATCATTTTGAATTTGACCCGATAACCCGAGTTGACATGTTCATAAGTAATTTAGGGTCGAAGTTGTCACCTTTGGTCTTTGAGGCACTTGTGTGTGTACTATTTGGTGGGTGATTTTAATTGTTAAATTATGGATTCTATTGTAGGAAGAAAAGGCTATTGAACGAGGGATCCTTCCTCTTCTCCAGCGGGCTACTTTAGTGCAGACATTTGGGCAAAGGAATCATGTTTGCTTAAAAGAGGGTTCTATCACAGTGCCTCCATACGCACCTCCTCAGAAGATGCAGTCTCATTTGATCCCTCCAAGTATTCCTCGATCGATCTTTGTCTACTTCAGAGGCTTGTTCTATGATGTAGGAAACGACCCTGAAGGTGGTTATTATGCAAGGTAAATGTTTGCTATATTCTTAAAACGAGTTGTATTATGAAAATTGCAGATTGAGCCGCGCAGCTAATGGTCGAGCATCTCAGGGTGGGTCAAAGTGGGTGGGGTTGACTCACCAACAATTTATTAAGTTTCATAACTAATATGTTTGTTAATTATGATTACAACACTAGTATAAAAATAATGATAAAAGTAATATATATGAATAAACCAATTTAGGAGGCTGTAATCACTTAACCTTTGGACTGTATAATTATTATAATTGTATTTTTTACCTATATATAGTGATATCAATAACGCACAATCCAAATCGTCCCATATTGATAGGGTAAAGTCGCCCCCATATATGTGTGATTGTGTCAATTTAGGGTGTGTTTAACCTCAAACGGGTCAAATAAAAAAGCTATAGCTAAAAGGAAACGAATTGGACTGAGTTAAAAGTTGCCTAAAGTCTAATTTTATTGCATGCAACTACTTAAATCATTAAAGATCGTTATTGTAGTTATCTGATTTTTGTAAACATAATCATCGCATTAACTATTAATAAATTTTTTGTAAAATGAAATAAAAATAAAAATAAGAAGCTGTTTGAGAGTTAGTACAACCCAAGTGGTTTCAGCCCTACTAGAAGTTACAAATAATATTTTCTTGAATATTGCAGAGGAGCAAGAGCAGCAGTTTGGGAAAACTTCAAAGACAATCCTCTCTTTGACATCTCAACAGAACATCCAACAACATACTATGAAGACATGCAAAGAGCCGTTTTCTGTTTATGTCCACTCGGCTGGGCCCCATGGAGTCCAAGACTAGTTGAAGCAGTTATCTTTGGTTGCATCCCAGTTATCATAGCAGATGACATCGTCTTACCTTTTGCTGATGCAATTCCATGGGAAGACATTGGAGTGTATGTTGATGAAAAAGATGTTCCAAATTTGGACACCATTTTGACCTCAATTCCCACAGATGTTATATTGCGAAAACAAAGATTGCTTGCTAATCCTTCCATGAAACAAGCTATGTTATTCCCACATCCCGCTCAACCAGGTGACGCTTTCCATCAAATCTTGAACGGTCTTGCACGTAAATTGCCTCATGATAAGAGTGTTTATTTGAGAAAAGGCGAGAAGGTCTTAAACTGGACTGCAGGCCCGGTAGCTGATCTCAAGCCTTGGTAACTTGTAAAATTGTTTGAGATGTTAAAATGTTTGATATTGCTTTTGTAAAACATATAGGCGTTTACTAGTGATCCGATTTTGGAGGATATTTTGTTGGATATTACACTGTAGTTATCTTAAAGTGAATTGATGATTAATTGAAAGGTATGGGCTTTGCACCCTTGTTCTTAACTTTGTATCATGCTTGACGTAGTATGTATCTATGCCTCTTATGTAATGGCATCATTTTCCTTAATGCTCGGCCAAGAGGTCTTGGGTACATGTCGTTTGGTTAGTCTGTTTGGGTTCAGTCTGTGAAATAGTCGAAACAAACTTAACAACACGATGGATATCTGATGGTCTAAAACTTGACAAGTTGCCGTTTTTAGCTCTGGCCGAATACGCAAACATCCAAATTCCCCAGAAACTTCTTTTGAATCCCATCTATTTCCTAAAAAAGACACTTAAAAAACATTTAAGAGAACATCTAGAGAACAAAGGAAAAAACAAAAACCAAAAAGCAAAAAGGGTTTTTTGGTACATTGAAATTGTGTGGGGAGTATGGCATCCACGCTTACCAACCAAACATATCTGTACAACCAATACAAACCAAGATTTCATGCATCCTTTTATCTATCTCTTATAGCTAGTTACTAGTTATCTCTTTGCCTTGCCATCCAACTAAGACATGGCTCTCCAGGCGCCACTCAGGCTACAAGCCAACAGCCGATCAGCCTCTCCTCTAGCTCCAGCTGGTGGCACCAATGCTGGCCTTCGCAGGCCGGCTAATGTCTTAGCTATGAACTCATCATTTTATCTGTCACCTTCACTTCAGTTGCTGCTTCCTCGTTATAACCCTTCAGCTGCACCTAAGTTTGCTATGAGGACTGCTTCTAAGCAAGCTTACATTTGTCGCGATTGCGGGTAGTTTTTCCTTACTGTTGTATATTTGTATAGTGTTCTTGATATGAATTTATGGCTGATAGTGTTTGTGTGTATAGGTATATCTATAATGATAAAACACCCTTTGAGAAGCTGCCTGATAACTACTTCTGCCCAGGTATATATGAATTCCTAGTATTTTCGGATTGGATTACATTGAGTATATACCCAATTGATAAGTTGGATTGATCTGCATATGTAACTTGTAAATCTACAATTTGGTTAAGAATTTAATAGAAAATTGAGGCAAAAGCGTTCAAGTGCTTCAAAAACTTTAGGCGAAACTTGCATATGGGTCACGTGTGTAAAAAGCTAAGAATTCCCTTTCTTCTGGCCTAAAATTTTGAATGATTGCAGTTTGTGGTGCCCCAAAAAGAAGGTTCAGGGAATACACACCTCCGGTAACCAAAAACGCTAATTCAACAGATGTTAGAAAGGCCCGAAAAGCTGAACTCCAGAGAGATGAAGCCGTCGGGTAAATCCCATAACATATACACACATCGACACACATATAGAATTAAACATCGACACTCATCGATGCTTTTTAAACCTTTTTTCAGGAAAGCACTGCCAATTGCAGTTGCGGTTGGAGCTGTAGCACTTGCTGCCTTGTACTTCTACCTCAACAACAGTTTCTAGTAGTCTCATCAGAAACAGGTACATCACCGGTACAAAAACTGTTGTAAAATCATAATCTGATATCAGTTTTGTAGATTCTGATCTCATTTCATTTTGTAATATCTGGTTTTCATCCCGGAAATTCGTATATATGATTAAGGTTGTATGTACCAATTTTTATTGAAATATAGACAGACGCAAGATAAAATCAAGACGTGTCTTCTTTAGTCTGTTAGTATTGTATGCTGTGTCTGAATGTACAACATTTGAATATATGTATATGTTAATGTTAAAAAGCGAAAATACACAATCACGGCTTAATAAATAGAATCATATCACATACAAAACAATGTCTAGTTTATAACAACAAAAAAACGATACTCATCTGTGCATTACAATAATTTCTTGTTCTTCCATATATAATCTGCATGCGATTAGAAATGTATCTCACGCCTTTCAGCAAAGAATTTGCCACTGATACGAATATCAGGAAGCAAAGAAAGCCAAATGGCTCTATCCGCACTTTCTTCAGGTGTAACTTGGCCCGCCCAACCAGTCATAGCAGTCTTGACCCAACCAGGGCAGTAACAGTTGATGAAAATCTTTTCACCTTCAGGTCGGTCTGCAAGTTCCCGGGCCACCAGCCTTGTGTATGCATTGACCGCAACTTTTGACAGTGAATAATCTGTGTTGTTTTGAGGCCATCCTCCATCGGTCCAGCTCCCATCTTTCACTTGTTCCAAAAACTTGTTAATTGTTGCATCAATTAGCTCCTCTGATATTGAGTCAGCGTCTTCTAGTTGTTGTCTCAACGCGTCATCAGAAATCCTCTAATATCAGAATTTAAATGATCGAAGTTTTATTTTTAACTTTTTTTGAAAGAAATAGCACATAGATATATATATATATATATGTAGGAATAATATATAGAAAAAGTTAAGGGACGAAAACAACGCGGGTATAAAAAATGTCATACATTTTTCCTCCCATTAAGTCGCCCCAATCGCGAGCTGACGTTAACAATACGAGCACCAGCAGCGTTTGGCTTCATCAATGAGATTGCAGCCTTAACCATTTTTTTGGTTCCATTATAGTTTGTCTTGATAACTTTCTCAGCAAATTCAACCGAATTTTCTGACCCGACATTATGATTGAATCCTGCATTGTTTATCTGCACACGTTTGCATTGATAAATGATAAAAACATGCCATGAACACATTAAATAAAGTGTGGAAAGCGATGTATCAATTACCAGAATATCAATACCACCATAGTTTTCTTTTATCTAGGCACAAAAAGTATCGATTGATTCTTGATCTAAGACATCAAGTTGATGGAAGACCACTGTCAGGCCGCCTTCTTGTAGGACCTTTGCTGATTCTTCGCCCACAGCTGTCTCTCTTGAAGTAAGAACAACTGTTACCCCTTGCAAAGCAAGCTGGTGTGCAATCTCGAATCCAATACCTCGATTTGCACCAGTCACCACAGCTATAGTTTCAGCAGACCACCACCTAAAGTTACACATAAAAACAGAAATCATACATGTTTATGTGCAGCACATGTTACATTTTCAACCCTCTTCAAAACATACCCTTAAGGCCTAGGTTTTTTTCGCTCATATTGATTCACCCGGAAAAACTTCCAAATTAACCCATTTCTATGCCCTTAAATACATTTTTTCTAAGATGTTCAACAATTTACAATGTGATCTGATCTGTTCTTACAATAATGTACATTACTCGATACAATATATTTCGTATACATACATACAACATATTTCAATAATTTTCTAGCTCTGCTCATGGTATAAAGACGATCAGATGCATACCTTTGATGCTCCGAATAAGGAATGGAACGAAGTAGAGAGATCTCTTGACGACGTTTCTCTCTACGTTCCTTTGCTCTCTCACGTTTATCCATTTGTTTCTCTGTTAAATCCGTCATTGCGTTAATTAGATCAAAGCAAATCAAATTCTTGTTATGAAAATGGCTTTAATCTCCAAATTTTTAGAAAGATAAAAGAGCTAAATAATGAGGATAAATTTGAGGTTGAGAGACAGACAAGGTATCCATGCAATTACCATGTTTCTCGTTGCCTCATGGTTTATGGTCGTTAATCTCATACTCTGGATATTTACACTTAGGCCCCTGTACTTTACCTAGTTTCAAATATGGCTCAATAGTAAACTTATTTATCATTTAGAATTTTAAACTAGATTATTGTTTAACAATTTTTGATTGTTAAAAGTTTCATTAACAATATTACAAGATCACCATCTTCACATAATCTACTTGAATACACGCATAAACTCGACAAAGCTATGTTTCTAGTATTGCATTGTTGAGTTTCTCACATACTCATGTTCGGCTTATAGTTTTACCCATCAATGAACCACGTGTCACGCAGCAATAGACTGATACTCCTTCTCGCTTGTTCTTCCATAAGCAACTACAACAGCAGAAAATATTGCTAATCCAAACACAGCTACACCCCATAAGATGATTGGAACTTTTGATTCTTCATGAATCTGCATATCAAATCCGAGGATATTATAACATATATGATAGACGTAAACCAAACTTTCTTTACAAAGACGAAAGAAAAATGTTCCGTACCATATCCAAGAGAATTACAACAAATGAAAGGGTATCTTACCTGAGACAGATTATTTAATTCTGAAGAAGACTCTGCAACAAGAATATAGAAGAGCGACATAACTCCCGTATGGCTCTTTTCATTGCTGTAATTTGACTCCAAAGTTAGTATTTCACCTTTAGCTATCTTCACGGAACCTGGTTTAGGATAACACGTGGACATTCCTACAACATAACCAGCTTCATCTCCTGCACTGTTTCCTTCCCCGTATATAGCTTTAGACCAACAAAGAACCCGTCCATCCTAAATAAATTAACACTATTTAAGTGTAGTGACCGCCTAGATATTTTAGACAAAAATCCAGTTTATTAGAATCAAAACCCAACACTGAACAATGAAATATAAACCTCTCCGTATAGAGCAGAACTTATTCCACCACTGTGCTGATGTGCAACACCATAAACGACATCACCACCGCTTGGAAAGCTCACACTTGACCTTTTTGTGCTGATGTAATCAATATTAGCCGCTCCTTTGGTAGATTGTTCTATATCATATTCTATCTGTACAGCAACAGTTTACTAATTTACCATGATCACAAAAGCTTCAATCTTTTTTACTAAATATTTATGTGTTAACTTACCAAGCAACCATGGATTCCTGTGTTCTGCCAAGTATCAGTGGCGTCAAACATGAAAACTTTCACCGGTATAATGGAGTCACTCCAATCAAGCCATTTAACCGTGTACTTCAAGTAAATATCTCTCTCAACACGACTTTCTAGCCCATTGTTCACTTTGCATTGTGTTCCATCATAGCAACAATGTACCCCTCCCACATAATTTGGTTTCAAAGGCCGCCTATATTCATCTTCCGTCACATTGTACAAGTCACATCTGCATTTCCACAGTAATAACATAAAAAACACCATTTTGTACTAATTTTAACAAAATTTATAATACATCACATGATACCTGCATTCAGTACATCCCATTGCATCTACTGCACCGCGCGTGTCAATTGTGTGGATATTAAACATCCATTTCTCTTCATATCCGGCAGGAATTTCTACTGGATTACCGAATTCGATTCCATAAGGATCAGGAACATATGCTGACGTTTTTCGTGTTTCAGCTCCCATTCCAAAAGACTGAGGAAGACTAGGTTTGCATACGCCAGAGTTTCCAGCAAGAATGTAATCTGATTGGTGTGACCCAAGATTAGCATTATTATCCCTCAGATCTTTAGCACCAATTCGCTGGTAGTATCTTATTGTAGCCCAGTGATGGAGATAAGTTTCTTGAAGAGAAACAGGTTTCCCTGCTTCGTCAACAAGTTCAGCATTGAAACTCTTTATAGCAATATGACCCTTTGGAAAGTGAATATTAAAGTACATTTTCCTTGACACGGAACCGGGATGTTGTGTTATCTTAGGTGATAAATATGTCTTTGATTTTACCCCGTCTTCAAGTGTGACATGGGCTTTAGAACGTTGAGGACACAGTGTGGATAACACTATAGCTAATAAGATGAGACCGAGGAGACCTTGAGTACCAGATGACATCCTTGAGCTTGACTCCAGCTAATATGAAGAAATAATAGAGTAACATACATTCATTTAGGTTACACTGTACCAACAAAAGATTCTGGATTGCATATGCTGTTTAATACTTAGACCAAGATGTTAGCTTATACTTGCAAGTTATACATATCAAACAAAGTTCATATTTTAAGTAATATAGTTTTTTGAAAAAATAAGCATATTTTTTTAATAATTTTTGTGAAACAAACAATGTTATTTTTGTAAGTGATATTAATCATTTTAAGTCTTTGTTAAGTTTTTTAAGATTTTTATCTTTTATTTTTTTCATATATAACCAAGTTGAGTCTTTGACAAAACTAGACGAATACTCGCGCAAAACGATGATGTATAGCGGTAAAATTATACATTCGAACTTGTGGTATTGTTGTGACCCCTAATGGCAACACTTACAGGTTCAATTTGTAGTTAATGCGGAAAAAAAAATCTATGGGTTATAAATGAAAAATTACAAAAGTTTGAGGATTCAACAATATTTAAAAATTTGAGAATTTGCGCATTTTGTTACTATAGTTAAGTTTTCAAGTTTCAAAATTCAAGAAAAGTCATCCGCCATTTATCTTTACTACTTACTAGACGAGTACCCGCGCCTAGCGGCAGCGGTATCTAGTTTCGACAAAATTTTAGCGGTGATTAAGTTTGTTTCATGAATCAGGATTTTAAGTGTTAATGAATCCATTTTGAATGATTATATTGTTTTTCTGATAGCGTTGTTTTGTATTTGAGATTGTCTTTTTTGATAGCATTTTTGTAAGTTGCATTAATCAATTACAGTAATATTAAATAATAATAACGCTATTTTTTTGTTGAAAGGAGCAATTAACAACATTTTTTTTGTATCCCTAAAGACCTGTAGTACATAAATAGTTAGTGTACATAAACAAAAAAAAATGCGAATACAAACATTTATCTTTCGTTTTTATGTCTCAACCTTTCACGGGTTCCACAACTAATTCATCATTTCTCATATAATTTTGTCAAATTTGAATCCTGGTTCGACGGGTGGTTCAACGGTTGAACCGTTCCGGTCAACAAAAGAAGTCGATTTAAACCGAGTCAACCCGACAGGTTGGGTCGAAAACAAGTCAAATTAAATCGGGTTAACCCGCCGGGTTTGAAGCGTCCCGGGTCAACCCGGTTTTCGATATGTATTAATAGTTTCTATTTGAAATATATGTCTTCAACATTTGTATCGGTTTCATAGGGTCCTCTCTCGGTTCGTTTCTGGACGGCTTTAATTGGTTAGCCGAACCGGTGGCGACACGGTTCCGTTGAACACGTTGGTCCGGTTTTAAAACTATATGTAACATCAACTTGTTAGCTTGTATGAAGTTTTGTGTGTTTTTATTAATTTGTATAACATGTACTTTTCATTTTAAGATGTTTTAAAAATATCATTAATTAGTGTGTTTAATTATTTTATATTTTGGATTATGTTGTAGCTTCTTTATATTGTACATTATGAAAATTTTATTGTAATGCTTTTTAGTAAGGTGTTGTTTTAATTTGGTAGATATGTTTTTAATTGGTTGTACAATGTGAATAAATTATTGTATTTTTAAGTAGTGGGGTGTTTTAATAAGAGTATTAACTACATTATGCATTTCTCTTTCATTTGACTTTCAATATTCAATATTCAAGTTTTCACTTTTCCACTTTTGACGTTTTTCCATTTTAGATAAGTAAAGATAAAGAGTTTTTTTTTTTCTTGAAACTTATATTAATGTAATTTGCCTAAATTACGACTAAGTACCTTTTAAAATTGGCAACTTTTCAAAAACATGACAAGTTAGATTATGTATTTTCTTAATCAACTCTAAACCTGATAGCTTTAAAAAACAGGCACTATATTAATTTTTAAAAAACACATGCTTTGCATAAAAGGTCAAACCAGAATCACGATTTCACAAATATAATTATTCGTCGTTATACATCTTAATTTTACGCAAGTATTTGTCTAGTATACAGTATAGATACATTTTAAGTTTATACCTTAAATTGTGGGTTGAATCTAAGGGTGTGCATGGTCCAAAAACCGGACCGGACCGGACCGGCCAAGACCGGACCGGACCGAAAACCGATTTCGGCATAAACCCTAGACCGAGACCGGACCGAATGTGGTCGGTCCGGTCTGGTCCGACCGTCCCGGTCGGTCCGGTCCAACAAGGCCAAATTCGTCGGTTTCGGTCCGGACCGGACCGGACCGAGGACCAATTAGCCCAAAAGCCGGGACCGCGGAACCGGACCGAATGTGGTCGGTCCGGTCTCGGTCCGTGTCGGTCCGGTCGGTCCTTCGGTCGGTCCGGTCCGTTCGAGTCATATGCTCACCCTTAGTTGAATCTATTACAGTATTTAAAACACAATAACCCAACTACACAACATTTTCAGCCAGTTTTAATCGAACCACATTGCATCAATGGGGTTTTTGGAGGTTTGTTTACAAAAAACGTAAACGTTAATTGGACCCTAAAACGAAACAGTTCACCAAAACTAAACTGACTGGACCAAGTTTATGAATTATTAGAACTTACGTAAATAATTAGAAAAATCGGTTTAGAAGTGTTACCTTATTAATTCGAAGCTTGAACACGAACTGTTGTGATGAACTCTTCTTATCACTAAACTGATATCAGTTTAAACTCTTACTGAACTTAGCATCTTTTGGTCTGGTAATTTGGCCACGTACTGTTGTTCTAATGAGCACGTTTCATATCGTTGCTGAACTTGCAAAACATGTTCCTCAACACGTTTAAAAATTTTATTGGAACTATTGGACTTGCAAAGCAGGTCCCTGAACTATTGAACTTGTTACATTTTTGTAACATATAAAAGTTTGAAGTTGAATTGTCAAAGTTTAAAAAATCAGGAAAAAAAGTGAAAAACTGCTCGACATGTCCAAAAGTAATGTGTAACTTTGTATCGGTCGTGATGGAGGTGGGTTTGACGCGTTGAGCACCACCTCCATGTGTCATCAACCATTACGCTTGCTCCTCTTCACGATTGGAACAAGAACTTTGAAGGTGGTCTCGTCATAAACTTGATCTAACCATTTTTTATTTTTTTCGTGCGTGCAACTATGTAAAAATTTCCTTTATTTTTTTTAATTCATGAAGATTTTTTTATTTCAATATCTTTTAGATTATACGTCTTCTTTTCCATCATACCCGCTATTTGCTTATATAAGTAGTTCTTTCTGTTGGTCGACCTATAGTATGCTTTAACGTAATGGGGATAGCAAATTGAAAAAAGAAAATCTAAAAGTGACGAGTCCTTCCACAACTTTTTTTTGCCAATGTTTTCCAAACGACAGTTGTTGCACGTTTCTAACTGGGAGCGGAACCACTCTTCTGAGATCTTCAAGGTCTATGTTCAATAGCACAAAATCATCTATGGAAAAAAGAGTAGAAGGTAAAAAATGTAGCCTCCAACATTTATATTTGCAAGTTTTTTTCAAAAAGAAAATAAAAATGACTAAACTTAATTATTTTATTTATTTATAAATACCCCCATCCCTCATAGTTTTTATAAACGACTTCAAACACACATCTCTCAATATCAACAAAAACTCAAACAAAATTTTTATTAGTTCTCATTATCCAAATGAATTCTGAAACATTCATGTTCACGTAACTAAAATATATTAGTAGGAACTTGTATATTTTTACAGAAAGTGGCGTTGTTTATTAAGAATAAACGAAAAGGTGAAAGTTCGCAAGGTTTCAAAAACATCGTAAATATAGATTGTTATGGTGCTCATGATCGTTTAGTCACCGCTTATTTTAGTGAGGATCTAATTTAGGATGCATATACATTCTGAAAGATGTTCCAAATGAGTCGAGAACTATTCACAAGGGTAGTTGAAGATGTAACTAATCACTGTGAAATCCTTCGTAATAATATTGATTTTACCGGAAGAGGAGGCATTTCAGGGTTGATAGTGCACCTCCGCAATTCGTCAATTGGCATACGATACATTTATGATGCCCTTGATGAATGTTTGCAAATGAGTGCAACAACTTCTCGCGATTCTATTGAGTATTTTTGTAAGTTTATTGGAATTATATGGAGCAAAGTATTTGCGAAAACTAGAGGTGGCAAAACGGGCGGGCCGGGCGGGCACAGACACGGGCTAAACGGGCACGGGCTAGAATGGGCATGGGCTTAAACGGGCACGGGCTAAACGGGCACGGGACAAACGGGCATGGGACAAACGGGCACATGTTATACAAATCGCTTAATAAAAGACTTAAAAAGACGAAATAATTTCCCTAAACGTAATATCTTATTTATATTAAAAAACTTAAATATATTATATAAAAAAAATATTTCTTTAAAACGATCGTAATATTCTACAATTGAGAAAAAAAATGTGCCTGTTAGTGCCCATTTAAGTTTTCAATGGGCTATATGTGCCCATTTAAAAAAAAATGATGGGGCTAAATGTGCCAAAATCTTTTAAAAATGTGCCCATTTAACCCATCTTTTTTATTTTGGGCACATTTTGCCACCTCTAGCGAAAACCTACTTACATTTATGTGAAAAAACTTTATCTGTTTTGAGAAGAAAAGCACGAGGTTCTGAGAATGTTGGAAAACCTTGATTGTACAAATTGGGAGTGTTTTGGTTGTCCAAATGCATATAAAGAACAATATTATGGATGTGATCAAGGTTCGAATCAATTCATTTTGAAGAAAGTTGTTGCGTCACAAGACTTATGGATATTGCATACTTTCCTTGGTGTTTATGTGGCGAACAACATCATCGACGTTATACATCATCCACATATATTCAATGATCTCAAATACAGAAAAGTACCAGAGGTTCCGTTTGAGGCTAACAACGTAAGTTACAGTTGGGGACATTATATTGTTGACTGGATACATCCGGAATGGGTGACACTTGTTAAGTCGGTTTCACATCCAAGCGACGATGACGACAAGCGAATACGGTATAATTGAATGCATGAAGTAGCAAGGAAAGACGTAGAACGAGCGTTTGATGTTCTCAAGGAAAAAATGGGTCATATTAGCCGATCACGCCTGAACGATGTCTATTTAATAGAATAAGGAATATGATGTATACATGCATCATATTATATAATATGATTCGAAAACACAAAAAGGAGGCGATATCTCCCGACTGACCTTGCGAGGAATCACATCGTGAGGCACCGTCCCTGTCGGGAACTTTGGGTTGCAGTTTTCGTCTCTGTCCAAAGTAGAATGACTAAAATGCCTTTGTAAAAACCCGTAACTCGAGGACAAAAATTGCAACCCAAAGAAATTAGCTTATGGTTTCGTGGATGAGGTGGTTGCTTTGGTAACTATAGGTGAAGGTTCGAGGAAAGCATACTGCCCACTAACTAGTATAGTAAAAAGCCCAAAGAAAGGTTTAGAGAGCCCAAAGAAAAGCCCAAAAAGAAAGCCCAGTGGCCAGTACTAGTAGTGAGTAAAGTAACCTAATCTCTGTGTTGTGTTGTTGTCTGATTCACCTGAAAAACAACAAAAACCCAAACTTCCTGCTGGTTTTGAGAGATACAAACCGAGATGGCCGAAAAGTTGGGGTCGTAAAAATGGTGGTGGGGAAGGGGATGGCGCCGAAGGTTGTTTGACCGCTTTTGACGCTGGGACGAACGTGGGTCAAAATTTAGCGGAAAGCCTTGATAAAAACCCGGTTACTTCCCGTCTCCTCCTCCTCCTTCTTCGCTACTCGAGAAAGTGCCGACTGCTGTTCTTATTGGTGTCCCGGTGGCTGCTGCTGTTGGCCTTGCTGCTTATCTCTACTACCGATCTCAGGCTCAGCGACTGTTTTTTTCTCTTTTTCTCCTTTTCTTATTTATTATTGTTTTTGCATTCTAATACTATGTTCTAGTTGCCAAGGATTATTATGTATGTTCATAGAAACTACGACTAGTATGATATAATGTCAAGGAGTATATTTACACTTGCTTTCTGTCTTTGCATTATCTCCCGTTTTTAATTATTACTTGAAGACGGCATTAGTTTAGCTAATTATTCCGCCTCTCGTTTCGTTTCATTTAACCTGATTTGCTACATGTATTTTAAATTATTATCATGTCAACTTTTGATATTAGTTTTGTGTTAATTATTTCACTTAAAAAACTAAACACTCGTATATGTATATATGCTTGTCATCATCATATTCGTAGAAACTATAATAATGTCAAGGAATATTGAGTATACTAGCTTCACACTTGCTTTCTGTCTTTACTTATTTGTCATTATCTTCTGTTATTAATTACTTGAAAACGATATTACTTTACCTAATTAATCTCCTGCTTTGCTACACGTGTTTAAAGTTATTATCAAGTGAAATTTTGATATTGCTATTGTGTTATCCAATCGTTTGAAACAGGCTTTTCTTTTATGCAATTTAATTATACTTCAAAAAACAAAACACTCTGTATAATGTATATGTATGCTTGTAGGATATATGCTTGTCATCATATTCAACCGTAAGTCACATCAATTTAATTTGTTCATTATACTAAAAACCAGGGTAAATCATTCTATACATGCTAAAAGCAGCAGAAACATGAATTGTCATAATCCACTGCTTCTGGCATTAATTCAGAAGCTTGCTTAATTGCCCCTCATGTCATTTGATAGGATTCTTTATCTGCTCATACCAACTTCGGTCCTTTCTGGTGCATTATAGAAGCGTGGCAGGCATTATTCCGCCTCCTTCACCCCGAATTGAAATAACAATACTCTCAATAGTAAGTAATAACAGTACTATTCTCTTAAACCTATACAAACTTATTTAAACACTAAACCAATACCCCTCTCAAAAACATGCTGCTGATTTTGTTATGTGCAATGTAACTATCTTGCTGCAGTGCCAAAGAACCTGCTGTTGTGAGCCAAGCCCAACCAGACGATGCTCGTGAAGCTCAAAATGTTGAGAATGAGGACGCTGCTCCTGAAGTGCAAAATGTTCAGAATGAGGACGCTGCTCCAGAGGTTCTTCTAAATGTGGCAGCAGATGTTCCAGTGGTTCAAAATGAGGCAGCAGCTGCTCCTGAAATGCAAAATGTTCAAAATGAGCACGCTGCTCCAGAGGTTGTTCTAAATGTGGCAGCAGATGCTCCAGTGGTTCAAAATGAGGACGCCGCTCCAGAGATTCAAACTGTTCAAAACATGCTCCAACCCACAACTGGTGAGAACAAAATCAGACAATATATGGCCACTACAGGAGTTGAGGTATGCTCATCGAGTCATTTCCATTTGATGCATAGTATCATTGGCATTATTCTCATTTTTATTGTAAATGTCTTGTACAGCCCTCGGAAGTGCCTGCTGTTTTTGAGGCGCTTGGCCTTGGTTCATTTGCTCAAGATGCTAGTGAAAAGGCGGTAAGTATCAAATGTTAACAAGATTACAGTAATTACAATTGTATTGATTTTTACTATTTTCATTTGCAGTCAAGTGTGCCTGGACTTTCAAATTTGGATGATGATACTTTTCAGGGCCTTGGTTTGACCCAGGTAAGAACTACAATTGATACATTTTTACAAGGGTGATTGCACATGAAAACTCAATATTTAGGATGCAATTAGCGCGTTTAATCTCAGCTGTAATTTATGCTTATCTGATTTGTATTGTTTTTAGTTCTTGCTTTTTTGTAAGATAATCCATGCTGCAAGCAGCATATAAGTTATGTGCAGTGAGGGACCTTTTGTGTAATTTAGAGTGTAGAAAGGTCCTAATTTGTAACTTAGAAAGGGCCCAATTTGTAGCTTTTTATGTAAAACCAACTTTTCAAACTGAAAGTTTCACAGACCATCGCAAATATCTTTTTCCTATTATTACGTCCTTCTAAAATCATAAGAAGTCTTCCAATCAATTCAGTTAAGTCATAATCATTGTTTTTTGAAAACCAATATTCCATTTCTCTTTCTTTTCCATGGGTTAAATTGTTTTTGAGTGAGTTGTTCTTGTTAATTTGGATGTGAAAAAGTAGTAAGTGGTTGAATTAAGAGGCGAAAAAGCAGGTTGAAATTACAATAGCACCCGTGCTGCACACAAGCTTAAATGCGATTGATAGCAGATGTAATTTTTCCTAAAAATAATGGGGAGCAAGTTTTGGTGTATATGATTTTAGTTTCTATAGCATTTCAAATCCCTTAGATTTGGAATCCCCTAGTTTTAAATTATGTGAACCATATAGCCTTAAAGAATGGGTTTTAACTGCCGCATGTTTTGTATTTTTTCTACTGTTACATATGTCATTCCCGTTACCCTTGTTATGTGGGTTATTTATGTAATCCGGAAAAAGGTCTCACTAAACTTTTCTTATTTTGATAGGAACAAATATCCGAGATCAGAGATGCACTCAGGCTTCTGGACAGGCAGCCTGGTAGTGACCTTGTAACCCATAACAATGCAGGTGACAATCCACCACCATCTGGCGGTGCAAGTTAGCGGCTTGTTCCGTATGTTATGTATTCAAGGATCAAAATTATTTGATCTCTTGACTCTGTTTTGTTGAAGACCATCAACAACTTATGCCTTCCTATCTTTATGTGTTCAAGGATCAAAATTATTTGATCTCTTGACTTTGTTTTGTTTAAGATCATCAACAACTTCGGATCTTTCTATCGTTATGTGTTAAAAAGTTAAGTGGCTTGTTCTGTGTTATCCATCATGTACCGAAGGATCAATAGTATTTGACTAATAGATGTTTAAGTATTAAAGAGGTGTTTGGTTAATGGGTATGGGAATAGAGGAGTGGATCTCATTCGCAGTCAAATGTTTTGTTTGCAGTTTTTATTTATAAAATGGGTATCATAAACTGCATAATCCTAAACTCTGTATTTGCTTAACCCATGACCATTTTGATACCTGTAGCTATTCCCTTGAGAAAACAAACACCTAAACAGGTTCCCTTTTCCCCAAATGTACTAAATCATATCAGCCATGGTAAACCTCCTTAGAAGTTAGAATACACAAAATACTTTTTTGTGCAAGGTTCTAAGGCCATATCAGAAATAAGACTAGTAGTATTAAGAAGTTGAAGACACGTGCCAAGCCTATATGGCAACATGAAGACGTGTGCTACCCTTTTAGGTTCACCCCATTAAGATTCGGTGAAGTTACACAAATAGGAGAACTTAGTCTTGGCTAAGACCGAGTTGAGTTGTGAAGTGATGTGTGTGTGAGATA
Organism: Chrysanthemum makinoi; assembly: GCA_910596185.1. Classification (NCBI taxonomy): domain Eukaryota; kingdom Viridiplantae; phylum Streptophyta; class Magnoliopsida; order Asterales; family Asteraceae; genus Chrysanthemum; species Chrysanthemum makinoi. The sequence continues at coordinate 292,506,195 of OU343220.1, forward strand.
TTTTTGTTTTTGTGATGTATATTTTGTTGGAAAATTTAGTAAATGTAAACTTATCAGTTCAGATAAATCCTAATATTGATCCATAGCATGCGTTTCTTGAAGGCAAAGGTGTACGTATTGAAGAAAGTTTTGGAAACTTTAGGGAGAATGTATGTTTTTGCCGTTAAACCAAGCTAAAAGTGCATTGCAAATTTGTGTGAAAATGAAATAATATAAAATTTTACCGGAATCTGCACATTTTATAGTAATGATAGAATGGTCAGTTAAACATCGGTTACGTGATGTATTGATGTTCATTAGAATCAAAGAGGATCCAAAACCAATGTTTTCAAACCCGGGTCAACCCGGCCGGTTCAACCGATCGGACCGGTGCCCGGCTACTAAAACGGGTAAAAAAACCCGGGTTTCTAAAACCGGGTCAACCGGTTAGACCCGCCGGTTTTGAGTGACCCGGTCATGAAACCCGCCGGGTTTGGTTTTCAAATTTTTAATGAAAACCGGGTTGACCCGTTAGACCCGGGCGGTCGAACCGTTGACCGGTGATCAAACCGTTGACCCGGTCGGAAAAATAAAATAATAAAAATGGAAACCGGGTTGACTACGGTCGAACCGGTTCGATTACGACTGACCGGTCGATTAAAACCCGCTTTTAAAACATTGTCCAAAACATACAATGCTTTTGAAGGATTTGTCACAGGAAAAAACAAGGTTAAATAAACATACGTGATGTATAGATAAAGATACATGTCTGCATCGTGTCAAACGGTCAAAAAGATAGACAGCCGGCATTTCTACAATCAGAAATTCGTGTCTTTTTATATAGGGTTAATGGCATGCAACGTACTTTTCCAGTTGTTCATATAATAGATACGAGCCAAAAAAAATATCACAGTACCCATCTAACTTTCAAATTTTGTTTCATTATCATACGTTTTTGCGTCATCTCTTTGCACCTTTAGTCCTTTTGACTAACCACCGTTAGTCATTCTTTGCACCTTTAGTCATTTTTATACGTTTTCTTACGGTTTCATACGTACTAATCCATTTTATATGTTTTCGCCCGTTTTTGTTCATTTTTAAACGTCTTCGTCCATTTTTATACGTTTTCAAGCGCTTTATAGGTTTTTGTACGGTTTTATATGTTTTTATATGTATTCTTACTTTTTTATCTGTTTTTATACGGTTGCGTCCGTTTCAATACGTTTTCATCCGTTTTTATATGTTTTTACGCTTTTCCTAACATAAGAAAACATATTTCAATATCTTTTAGATTACACGTCTTCTTTTCCATCATACCCGCTATTTGCTTATATAAGTAGTTCTTGCTGTTGGTCGACCTATAATATGCCTTAATGTAACGGGGGTAGCAAATTGATAAAAGAAAATCTAAAAGTGGCGAGTCCTTCCACAACTTTTTTTGCCAATGTTTACCGAACGACAGTTGTTGCACGTTCCTAGCAGGAAACGGAACCATTCTTCTGAGATCAGCAAGGTCTATGTTCAATGGCACAAAATCATCTATTGTTTCGATGTCGAAGTTGCTTGATAAGTTAAGTGCTTCTCTCAACTTAAGAAAAAATGACAGATCAATGGGATTGTTTGGAAGAAACCTCAGCCCGAGCTTAATATGTGCTGGAGTACTAGATGGAAACATGAGAGTAGGCATTTTGCCGCCCTCATAAGAGAAATAAAGTAACTTTGAAGCATATACTTGTATGTTCTTTTGCTTGTTTAAGCACATTCTAAGAGTGAATCTCTTTAAGGAAACACAAGTAATATCAATGGTTTCTAACATGCAGTTGTCGATTGAAAGGTTCAAAGTCTCGAGAAAAGGAAACTTTGATTTTATCATATCGGAAAACGCATCATCTATTGTCGCGCGTAATAGTACCAATTCTCTTACGCTCCGTAGTGTATCCATTCTCATTGTAGCATACTTTGATATTATGGAGCGGTAAGAAAGTAACCGAAGACTTGGGACATCAGAAATTTCCAAGACGTCGTTATCTACTAAACTTATTTTCAATTCACGAAGAAAACGAAGGTTTTTCACCATAATTTTCTTCAGGCACACAGAAAAATCAAAGTCTATGTGTATCTTCTCAAGTAAGCTACAAGAAGAGAATAAGTTATGAAGTGCCCCTTCACTTATGCACACATGACACAGCTCAAGTACACGTAGGAACGAGCACTTGATGACAGGATGTGTATTCACCCTAACCCCAGATCTGAACCATTTGCTATCAACCCTTAAACTTATGGTATTTAGGTTTACACAAGAGAATATCGCATCAGGAAGTGTAAGCCATATAACCTCATTCATAATACTAATAGGCTTCATTCCACACATTGTTAGGGAAAGCTCCTTGAGACAATTTCCAGAAGCTAGTGTTTGAAGCCAATTTTCTAAAGGATAAGGCAATGACGAGTTGTAGATGTCTAAGTGAAGATGAAAACATTCAATTGACATGTTGTCGTTGAGATACCGTAAAAGAGTACGATCAATCAACTTAATGTAGTCTACTTCTTCTTCTTTGGTGAGCTGATCATGAGGTACACATTTAGCAAACCTGAGAGTATGAATGGTAGACCAAGCGTGTAGCCATGATTTGGACAAGACACATGTGCGGGCGGCATCTTTTGCAGGCAAAATGATTGTATATGATGAATCAACTCATGCAGAACATATTCTAATCGAGGTGGGATGCTTATAGTCCCTTCTTCCTCTATTTCTACATCAACTATTTTGCAAATATGATCTAAAAACGCTTTTAAGAATTGCGTAATCATCCTGCAAATTAAAATAAGAATTTACGTACCTTTAAATGTTTAGCAAATATGTCCAAAATCAAAGGGTTTTGCAGAAGACCGAATTGAATGAAATCATTTAAACACTATTTTGTAGAGAGTTTATTGTTTGTACAAAAAGAAAAGTATATACGAATTATTTTTGAGATTTTTTCTATAAACATTTAGAGATATACTAATTGAATCTTTCCAATTGTTACAATTTTAATAATGGATAGTGCATTAAAGTTTATTTATAACACATACAAACCATACTAAAGTTAATCGCGAGTACAGCAAATATGACCGAACAGTTACCAAGGAACCAAATAGAAAAGTGAAAGTTACCAAACTAAGAAAAAAAACACATTTGGTCTAAGACTAGGTTATCTTTTGCAACATTTTCTCATTTTGATCATGCTCAACTGCTTAACTGCTCGACTCCACTCATTTAGTGACACGAGTCCACGCCTTATACTTTTTTTAACAAATTTGACCTACTATGTTGGAGTCGAGCAGTTGAGCATGACGTAATAAGAAGACGCAAAAGGTGACCAAATCTTGGACCAAGGGATTTTTTTGGCTTAATTTGATAATTTTCTCAATAGAAAAAGGTCAAAAATGTGGGCCACCAACTTGTATTTTTACTAGTTAAAAAAATAAATTGCTAAGCTTTATCATTTTATTCGTCTATAAATATATTCAAACTCCATATTTTTTAAGAAAAATATTGTCTAATAGTAACAAAGTTTCATCACTGTTCTAATTTAGTCACTCAAATTTTATATTAAACACAAAAACCATTCAAGTTTCAAAATTGTTGTGTAAATGTTTAAAATAAAAGCAATGGTTGGTTGTACCTTGATAATAAATAACCACCCCTCTGAATTTCACTAATCTCAACTGACTCAATGTACAACCAACTTATGCACACTTACGAAAAATATAAGTCACAAAATAATAACGAAGTTTGAAAACTGTTCCGTTTTGGTCACTCAAACATAAAAATTACATAAGAATGGAACACTTGTGAAACTTAAGTCGTTAAACCTCACCAAAAAAAATATGAGTGACTAAATTGGAACACTAATGAAACTTCATTACTATTTAATGATTTCCCCCCCTTTTTTTGTAAACAACTTCAAACATCATCTTCTCAATATCTACACAAACTCAAACAATTTTTCAGTTTTCATTATCCAAATGAATTCCGAATCATTCATGTTCATAGACTATCGGAAGAAAAATATATAAGTAGGAAATTTGTATTTATTTATTTATTTATTTTAATACAAAAAGTGGCGTTGTTTATTGAGTATAAACGAAAAGGTGAAAGTTCGCGAGGTTTCGTAAAACATCATAAATACTGATCGATATGGTGCTCATGATCGTTTAGTCGCTGCTTATTTTTGTGAGGATCCAATTTATGATGAATATACATTCCGAAAGAGGTTCCGAATGAGTCGAGAACTATTCACAAGCATAGTTGAAGATTTAACTAATCATTGTGAATTGTTTTGTAATAATGTTGATAGTACCGGAAGATGAGGCATTTTGGCATTAATGAAGTGCACATCTGCAATTCGTCAATTAGCATACGACACATTTCTGATGCCCTTGATGAAAATTTGCAAATGTGTGCAACAACTTCTCGTGATTCTATTGAGCATTTTTGTAAGTTTGTTATGGAAATATATGGAGTAGAGTATTTGCGAAAACCTACTTACATTGATGTGGAAAAACTTTATCAGTTTCACGAAGAAAAGCACGTGTGTTCCAAAGCCTTGATTGTACAAATTGGGAGTGGTTTGGTTTTCCAAATGCATATAAAAGGCAATATTGTAGATGTGATAATGGTTCGAATCCATTCATTTTGAAGAAAGTTGTTATGTCATAAGACTTGTGGATTTTTCTGCGTTCTTTGGTGTTTCTTGGGCAAACAACAACATCGATGGTATACATCAGACACCTATATTCAACGATCTCAAATACAGAAAAGCACAAGAGGATCCGTTTGAGGCTAACAACGTAAATTACGGTTGGGGATATTATCTTGTTGACGGGATACATCCGGAATGGGTGACATATGTTTAGTCGGTTTCACATCCAAGCGATGATGACCACAAAAGAATACGGTATAAGTAAATGCATGAAGTAGCAAGGGAAGATGTGGAACGATCGTTTTATGTTCTTAAGAAAAAATGGGTCATATTAGCCAATCACGCATGAACGATGTTTATTTATAGAATAAGGAATATGATGTATACATGCATAATATTACATAACATGATTCGAAAATACAAAGGGAAGGCAATATTTCCCGACTGTTATTGTGAGGAAGCACATCGTGAGGCACCGTCCCTATGGGGAACTTTGGGTTGCAGTTTTTGTCTTTGTCCAAAGTAAAATTACTAAAATGCCTTTATCAGAACCTGCAACCTAAGGACGAAAACTGCAACTTAGGGACGGAAAATGCAACCTAATGAAATTAGCTTGTGATTTAGTGGATGAGGTGGTGGTTTGGTGACCATAGGCCGTCTTCTAAAAAGATTACTCGACCTATTCATCGAGTAAGTGTCTTCTAAAAAGATTAACAAGTTTCTTTTTCTTTCTTTTCTAAATCACTATAGCAATACATTATTGCTATTTTCATGTTGCATAGTGGGTGGATAGTACTAGAAAATGTAATCTTCTATTTCTAGAGTAGGTGGTTAGTACTGGAAAAATAATGTAATCTTCTATTCCTTAGGTTAGGAGATGGCTATGAGTTCACGGACATAATCATGACCAATATGACCAGCTACACAAATTTGTTAGAACCGTAATATAAAAACATATTTAGATGGATTGTAAAAATGTATAAACCAATGCTTTAAAAAATACCAGATATGTGAATGAACCCAACCAACCTCCCCACTTGTTCACTTTTCTTTAAAAAAAGAATAGCCAAAGAATGATTGTGTATGATTACAATACAAAATGAAACAAAAAAATTACAGATTCTAAGGTTTCTCTCAACTCAAGAAGACAACAGAGATGGGAGATAAAACATACAGTAAACAAAGGTGAATTATGAATCCTAAAGAGATATTTACACATTATATAGCATCCATCCAGATATTAACTCTTTAGACCTTCATGCTTCTCCAACTTGTCATCTTCAGTCCTTTAGCTTTTGGGAGGGTACACTTCTGGCTTGAACTTTGCTTGAATGAATATAAGACCTATGTGTTTGAGAGATAAAGCTTAGCCTTCCAACACTCCCCCATAAGCTTTAGATCTGAAACACATTTAACAAACCAAGACCTTTGCAAAATTTGTTATGGTCATAAACACTTAACCATTTTGTAAACAACTTTGCAATGTTATCTTCAGACTTGACCTTTTTTGGTTTAATAAAATCAGCAGCAATTGTTTCTCTTAAAAATATAAATCAATTTCAAAATGCTTGCTTTTTTCATGTAAAACTAGATTTGCTGAAATTTGAATAGCAGAGTTGTTGTGTTGGGAATTACGGAAAACCATCGAACCGCCGTTCTACCGATCTGCTCAAGTAATGGCCGAAAAAGTTTCTCCAAGAAGGAACGAAATCATTGGTGATAATGCGATCGTGATTCTGAAAGTGCTTATCCACGTAGGAGAGATAACGCACAGATGTAGGCCGATGATAGGAAAAGTCACCGATGTATAGGTTGGCCAGATATATAGAGCTTACTCAGAATAAACAATATGATGAGTAAAACAATATGATTAGTTGCATGTTTATCTAAGATGCATGCGTTCTTTGTGTTTGTATTAGGAGCAAACGTTAAAAATGCTCGTGAGTGATTAGATGGTTTTCTTGCCTATAAAAGGAACCATAAGAGTATGTAATAAATAAGTTTTTTTTTCTTAAGTCTTTCAAGTCTTGTAAAACATCCGAAACATAGAGTTTCAATAATAAAAAGATCCATAGAGGATCAAAGAGTTCTTCGTTATTATAACTTGTATTTACTTTCCGCTATAAAATACGAGTTGTAGAGATCTTCTATTAGTTTGCTTGTGATTACATAGGCAACACTAACGATCTTCGAGTGCTTAAGATCTATCAAGAGGTCTTTGTATTCAACAAGTGGTATCAGAGCCTCGGGAAAGTCTCTACGATACTAAGAACCTTTCATACCCTCATACAACCAAACATACCCTCACCATGCCTGGATCCGATAATGAAACTGAAGTCACCAACACAAACAACACCAACACCACTTCCATGCAACAGCCTTAGTCTTTCAAACAAGAATGGTAAATTTCCTTCTTTAAAAAGGGAAGAATATGATCTTTGGACTATGAAGATGGAAAACTGGATTTCCAATATTGATTGAAATCTGTGGGAGGTGGTGAAGAAAGGAAACAGTTTAAAGAAAATGATTCCGCAGTGGATGGAAGTTTATCATGGCTCCTCCCAAAACCGCCAAGTACCGGCCATGCAGAGAGAGCAAAAGTAAAACTATTCTGCTTCAACCCATTCCTGAAGATCACCTGTGTGATTTTCACCATATGGATGATGCAAAGGACATATGGATGGCTCTCAAAGCAAGGTTCGGTGGAAATGAAGAATCGAAAAGAATGAGAAAGTCCATGCTGAGGCAACAATTTCAAGACTTCAATATCTCCTCAGAAGAAGGTATCCACAAAGGATACGACAGTTCCATAGGATTTTGAGTCACTAAACCAAATGAATGCAAAACCCGATAATGATGACCGCAACTCAAAGTTCCTTCGATCCTTGCCTCCATCATGGTTACATGTAAGTATAGCCCTCAAGGCTAAAGGTGGGTTGGACATGCTCACCTTTGATGAGCTGTGCAACTCGTAACTCTTGAACCTCGATGTCGTAACTCCATACCGCATATCTTCTTCCTCGTCATGCGCTTTTGTTGGGACATCTCACTCCAACATGATGGTACAAGCTCCAAGTTCCAACTACTTTCCATCATCATCTTGTGCTCCCACTCCACCACATAACACTCGCCCCACTCCACCATGTTCTCAAACTAAGTCTAGTAGTGTGATGGAGGATGTTCTTCATTCTTTTGTTGCTGATTATGATACTCGCAAAGTATCTTGCATATGAAGACTTTGATCAGATGGACCCACTTGAAATGGAGGAAATGAAACTGAAAATGCAGTGTGGCATTGTGCAGTGGACATCAAAAGGTTTGAAGAAAAGTCTGAAGGAAGTTTGCTTTCAAGGGAAAGGAAACCACCGCTTTGATAGGAGGAAAGTCAAGTGTTTCACTTGTCACCAGATGGGGCATTTCTCAAGGGAATGTAAAGATAGGAAGAGTGGAGATGGAGCCAACTACTTCTCCTATCACAGAAACAAAGAAGAAGTCGGAGCTTCAAAGAAAGCTTCGCAGCTCTTCTTACCATGGATGAACAGTCAACTGGATCTGCACATGAACCTGTGAATGAGGAAGCTCATGATACCGATAAGCTTGGATTGCGGCAAGGTGTACTTCGGATGAAAGGCATGATCACTTTGCCTTGATGGGACTATCTCGTGTACACAATCAGATATTTGGGTGTAGTCTTAGATACAATGAACTTAAAGAAGAATATGATGCCATGAAACCTAAGTTTGATGAATGCTATGTTGAAAATGAAGCTCATAAACTTGCATTAAAAAAAGAGAAAGACAAAAGTATGGTTTCAAAAGAATCAAATAGCTTATGAAGAAAAGATAAAGATGTTACAGTTTGATCTAGAAGTTGCAAATAATTACTTAAAGCCGCCCGAGAAAGCAAAGGATGAAGTAACTGGTCCGAGAACCTAGAGCTTAAAGAAAAGGTTGCTGAGGAAATAGCTAGGAATAAACAATGGTTAATTTCAGTGATAATCGCTAGAGAACTCTATAACAAGTCAATCAAGAACCTCTGGCTTAGGGTTAGGCTTTCAAAAATATGTTGGAGTAGAAGCTAGGTATGATGGTCGTAAATCCACACCAGCAGGGTTAGCTAACTTTGTAAAAGAGGGTAATATGCATGCCGTCCCCTGGACCTATTAGAGGTGAATTTATGCCCACGACCTATCCATCATCAAGTTGACTTTGATGGATCACATCATCTATATGGCGAAAAGTCAAAAGACTTGCCGACCCTCGATACCTCATCTAATGATTTTGTCTCTTGCTCGACAAAGGACAATTCATCGGATCAAGGGTCTACTTCTATGAAAGCCGTGATTCAAATGAGAAGTCCGACCTTTCCAAGCCCTGAACCTACACCCAAGCCTCGCACTACGCCCTCTTACAAGCCTTCTAAGGAAGCTGCTGAGGAATCAACTTCCAAGACAGCTTTCTTCAAGACCTGCTTTTAAATCTTTGAATAATCAGTCCATTAAAAACAATTCCTTGAATGTTTCATTTTAAGTACTTCGCATGTAATCAAACATCACCCTATTTGAATAAATCTTCCAAGAAGAAGACATGTTTTGTATGTGGAAGTAAATTTCATTTAATTAAGGATTGTGACTTTTATGAGCAAAGATTGGGTACATGTGCTACTCACCAGAAACATAAATCTAAGTGGACCAATGTTGATAATATTCCACCTTATGTCCCACAAGTTGCTAATTCTGACTCTCATGGAGAGGTTCAGCTTACGGACCTTATGTGAAACCAACTAGCCCATACTTCAAACATGGTTATTGGCCTACTTATGTTGACTCTATGTATGCTGGGATGGGATATGGGAGTATCACGTGAAGCCCTCACAGTTGTTCTTGGACTATCAAGGGACCAAATCATCAATGGAGGACCAAGAACAATGGTGGATCCTCTAGATCTTCATGTCCCACACTGTGATCCATTGCATAGGTGTTCAAGTCAAGACTGACTTGAACCTCCAATGTATACTAACTGTATGTATATATTTTATTGTTGTTTGTAGGATCATCCCCTTAAGCATAAGAATATTGGTATTGTTGATAGTGGTTGTTCCGAAGCATGTCGGGAACAGGGATATGATGCACAATTTTGTTCATATAGAAGGAGGAGGCAATGTGACCTTTGGAGGAAGTGATGGGAGTATCACAGGGAAAGGCACCATAAAGACACCTCATCTGAATTTTGAAAATGTGTACTATGTTAGGAACTTCAAGATTTCAACTTGTTCTCCGCTTCACAAATCTGTGACACTAAGAACAAAGTTCTCTTCATCGAGAATGAATGTCTTGTGCCGCCTAAAGACTTCAAACTCCCGAAGAAACTTCAATTCTTAAGGTTCCTAACTCACAATTTATACACATTCAAACTTAATGAAGTTCAACCCGGTGGTGACCTCACGTGTTTGGTGGCTAAAGCATCACTTGATGAATCTACTAAATGGCATAGAAGGATGGCTCATGTGAATTTCAAGACCATAAACAAACTCTCTAAAATGGGTCTTGTTGAAGGTCTTCCCACCAAAGTATTCACCAATGATCATAATTGTGTTGCATGCAACAAAGGAAAACAACACAGAGCCTCTTACAAAGCTATCAATGCTATGAGCATCATTTCGAACCTCTTCAGCTTGCTCCACATGGATCTGTTTGGCCCAACTCAAGTCAAGCATTGATCATAAGTACTTCGCTTGGTTATCACCGATGGCTATAGCAGATTTTGTTGGGTTTCTTTCTCTAACCAAAGATGAAACATCTCAGTGTGACCGAATTCATCACTGTTGTTGAAAATCAGTTGAACAAAAAGGTTAAGGGAATTCGGTGTGATAATGGGACAGAGTTCAAAAATACTATTCTTATAGAACTCTGTGGGTCAAAAGGCATAAAAAGGGACTATAGTAATCCAAGAACCCCACAACAAAATGGGGTGGCTGAAAGAAAGAATAGGACCTTAATAGAGGCCGCTAGGTCAATGCTTGCAGACTCTAAACGCTTCCACTATGTTCGGGATCAAGTGTTGGCACCGCATGCTATGTGCTAAACAGGGTCTCCATTACTAGACCACAACTCAAAACACCATATGAACTTCTCTTTGGGAAGGTTCCGCATTCACTACCTAAAACCTTTGGGTGTCAAGTGACCATTCGAACACCGTGATCCGCTGGGAAAGTTTGATGAAAAGGTGATGATGGCTATATTGTGGGTTATTCAGCTCATAGTAAAGCATACAGAGTGTACAATTTGCAAGCCAAGAAGATAGAGGAGACGTTGAATCTGAGATTTTTGGAAGATAAGCCTAATGTTCAAGGACAAGGTCATACGTGGTCCTTTGACCTTGACTACTTAACTGATTATTTGGGTTACACCGCATATTTGGCTAACCAAAATGCGTGTCCTCAAGATTCTCTCACTAACAATGCAGGTTCCTTAGATGATGATTCTGAAAATGAGTTTGAAGATGATGAGCAACCTATACTTGTGCCTTCTTTCTCCCCTAACAACATTGCAGGTACCACCTCCAAGGATTTTGATGATACGAGTGATGAAGATGAATCACATTATGCTGAGGACCTTGCTAGGCTTCGACTCAAGAATTTGCGACTAAACTTGAAGCAGAGAAACTGAATGGAGAAGTTGCTAATGAAGGAGTCGGTGGAAACCATGTTTCTGCCAAGTTGATTCTCACACACCTACCCTCCTCAAATCCACCAAGGCTATGCTGTTTCTTCTCATGTTCCTTCTCAAGTGTCCTCGTGACTTTGGTGAACCCTATCCACGCTTTCCAAAACCTTCAGATCTTGGAAATCATCAACCCAAAGCTGGCATCTTCACATCACCCTCTTATGATGCTGAATTTGAACCAACCATCACTAATCTTGATTCATTCATTGAAGTCAACCCCACTTCTACTTAGAGGATCAATATTGCTCATCCTCAATCCAACATTATAGGTGATCTTTTGGCACCTGTTCGAACTCCTGAGGCTATCTCGGTCCTCGGTTTGGACAGATTGATTTTCTCTCTTATGTCTCCAACCAAAAAGAGACAATCACACGTGACTTCAAGCATTGTATGTTTGCTTGTTTTCTTTCTCAAGTGGAACCAACAAGTGTTTCTCAAGCCTTTAACGATTCAAGCTGGCTAGAAGCAATGCAAGAAGAGATGCAACAATTTCACAATCAACAGGTTTGGATCTTGGTTCCACTCCCTGATGGCAAATATGCCATTGGGACAAAGTGGATTTTGAAAAATAAGAGAGATGCTCGGGTGTGTTGTGATAAAAACAAAGCAAGATTAGTGGCTCAAGGTTTCATGCAAGAGGAGGATTGATTATGATGAAGTGTTTGCACTGTTACGTAATAGAAGCCATTCAATTTTCCCGCTTATGCTTCTTACATGGGCTTCATGGTATATCAGATGGATGTTAAAGGTGCTTTTCTCTATGGTGAGATTGAAGAGGAGGTTTATGTCTCTCAACCCAAGGGATTTGAAGACCCAGATCACCCAAATCATGTTTACAAGGTTGTTAAAGCTCATGGCTTACATCGTGCACCTAGAGCGTGGTACGCTAGGCTTTCATCATTTCTGCTGAAGCATGGTTACAGGAGAGGTGCTATTGATAAAACTCTGTTCCTCAAGAAGAATTACTCGACATAATTCGTGCAAGTTTATGTGGATGACATTATTTTTGGTTCCACAAACGAAACTTGGTGCAGGGAATTTGAGGAACTAATGAAGGGTGAATTTCAAATGAGTGCTATGGGAGAGCTTACTTTCTTTTGGGTCTCCAAGTTCAGCCAGAAAACAAGATGGCATCTTTATCTGTCAAGATAAATATGTGAGGGACATTTTGAAGAAGTTTGGTATGGAAGGTGTTAGGACTGCCACAACACCTTATGAAGCTCCAAAGACTAGAGCAAATAATGAACCAGATCTACCTGTGAATGTTCAACTGTATAGGTCCATGATTGGTTCATTGATGTATCTAACAGCTTCAAGACCTGATATTACTTTTGCTGTGAGTGTTTGTTCTCGACATCAAGTCACTCCACTTTCTTCCCATCTCAATGCTGTCAAGAAGATCTTTAAGTACCTCAAAGGCCAACCTCTTTTAGGCCTTTGGTACCCAAAAGAATCTCCTTCCAAGTTGGAAGCATATAGTGACAGTTGATTATGCTTTGGTGCAACTGGATAGAAGATCCACAACCGGGTTTTGCCGCCAATTTCGGCAAGAGGTTGATTTCTTGGCAATGCAAGAAACAAACCATTGTGGCCGCCTCAACCATCAAGGAGTATGTGCTGCGAAATTGTCGTGGATGTCCTTTGGATTCAAAACCAATTGTTGGACTATGGGTACAATTTCATGAACACTACAATTCATATAGATAATCAAAGTACCATCTGCATAGTCAAAAATCCGCTTTTTCACAAATGACAAAACACATTGAAATTAGGCACCACTTTATAAGAGATGCTTATGAAAAACATTTAATAAAAGTGGCTAAAATCCATACCGATGATAATGTGGCGACTTATTAACAAAGCTTTTGATGGACCAAGGTTTCAACACCTCGTGGTCAATATTGGAATGTTAAACCCTTGATCATGATCGTTAAGGGGAGGCATAGGCTCGTGGGAGGCATATGCCTCGTGGGAGGATTTGTGCATACTCTGCATATTTTTGTATATTATTTGTCTACTAACACTAACTTCTAATATTTCTCTAGTTTGTGTGTTTTTGTGTTGTGTATGTTTTTGTGTCTGCTTTTGGTGTCTCGTTCATTATCCTGATTGCGCTTTGTATATCCCATGATCAAGATCAAATTCATCAAGTGTGGTTCATTAGTACATGGTCAAGTTAGCTAAAAGAGTGTTGCTAGTTTCTTCGATATCAAAAGTAACAAGCAAACAATTTGATTCCATGAAGTAATAATTCTCAAGAAAGAAATTGAAGTCAAATTGTTCATTCATTCATTCAAGAAACAAGCTGACATGACTTACATAAAATCAACCTATCTGATATGCATCTTCAAGATACGAGATGTACACTTAAGCTAATCCTAATCTAGTGTATATCCTTCATTCCAAAATCTAAGTGAATGTTGGATATGCATTAGATGCCGGCTTTGCTTGTGGGTCTTGCATAACCATCCATTCCGTCTTACTAGATGGTTGGATATGCATGACCTGCACGACGAAGATGCTAAGGACCAAAATGGGAGGATGGATTGATGCAAACGATTGATGATGACGATGACCACGCATGATGATGGAGAAAATAACGTGTCCTCGTGTGCTTCATCTATTCAATTCAACCAAAATGCAATCGATCCACCCTCTCTAAGCCCTTCTATTATACGATGTGTGTTGATACACCAAAAGATGGTGTAGTGAGACCAAGAACCACCTCTCTATCTTTGGGGAGTGGCGGATTCCCCGCACGAGGTCCTTGTTGAGACTGAGGTGCTGGAGGTTGGGAGTAAGATGTTCCCTCCTTATAGGAGTCATGAATCATCGCCAGATTCACTTGGATTCACTACACTGTCATCTTCTAAAGAAGGAAGAAAGGGTGATTTATTTGGTCGTGGAAAGGGTTGAGGAAAGTAATCACGCCATGGGTTTGATTCAACACTTGATGATGATGAAGAAGATGATGAAGATGAGGTTGTGAGATCTATGATCTCGTGTTTGGTATTCATGATACAATTTTGTTGATTGGGGTTATTTTTGCATCTAGGGTTTGTGGTAAATATTTGGGGATCTTGGTGAAGAGATGAGTACATTGGGATCATTTTATAGACGGGTTCGAGGCTCAATGAGTATTAATGCAAGTGGTTGGCACAAGAATTCTAGAATCTTACCGAAGATTTTCTTATCTTTGATGCATTCTCACGAAGTTATAACTTCAGCAGATTGATCTTGTGTTACTGCTGAAGTGTTATTTTGGGTTGGGTCAAAGATGCAATCCACGCCAAGAAAGGTCAACCAAACGGTCCATTTTTCTTTGACTATAATTTGGGCAAAACACTCAATCCACCATCACTCGCTTCAGAACAAACCTATTCCCTCTCATCCTTATTTCACAAACACTCACCATTTCGAGAATCATAACTCTAAACACTCATATCCCTCATGGCTCTTGAATTTAAACATGATCACAACAAAGTTGCATTTCGGGAAATGGCAAGTGGATATGAATTGTACGAACCAATGGTGGAATTCCAGAAAAGGTCCAAGATCAGTTATGCTCTAACTCATTCTCCAAATGAGATATATGAATCACTAGTTACTCAATTTTGGGAATCACGAGAAGAGGAGTGAGACAGATTGGGCATGTGATTGATGAAACAGAGTACATAGTGACGAGGACCTGATTAGAGGAAGCTTCACTTGGAAGATGCCGATGGAGTACTTTACTCCAATCGTGAAGATGTGCTTAATGGGCTAAGAGAAATTGGCTATCGAGGAACAAGAACTGATATGTGGCTAAAGAAGGAACTCGCTCGAAATGGAGGTTCTGGTTCACACGCTTCAATGCATGAGCAACAAGACCGGAGGATGGGACCAGCTCTCTACCCAACTGGCTATGGTATGTGTGTCTTTCCCAAAGGGTAACTTTCAATTTTTCTAAGTATATTTTTGAAAACTTGGTTGAAAATATTCAAAAGAAAAAGGGAAAATTTTTAATGTACCCAAGGTTTCTACAAATGATTTTAGACACCACTACCCAATCCCAATCTTTCTATCCCATAGGTACTTTAATCGCTAAATTGTTTGCCTCAATGAGAACCCACTTTCAGGGGGAACATCATCCCTTGCTAGCAGCCATGTTACCCCAAGGTAATGAGGCTGATGATGAGGAGAATGTGGCTCATAATCCTCCCTCTTCACCAGCTTGCACGATGGTACTCCATTAGTTGACATTGATGCGTGCCCCTCATCAACTGTTGAAGCAACTCATGTTGCTCTAGACCAGCCACCATGTCCCAGTCCTCCACCCACACTAGCTACTCATGATGAGTCCGATCTATATAGACAACCCACACCAAGTCCTGTTAGGGATCCTCTCACTGAAGATCTTCCTCACTTTGAGCATGACCATGATTCTACTGAAAGGTCCAATGAAGCTCCCCTCGACCACGAGCAGCATCTGCGTGGAGCCGAGGACCCGATTACACTCTCATCTGCTATGCTCGTCAACAGTGTATGTCAGCTGAGGTTACTAGTCGAAAAGGAGCTTGCAGAAACCAAGTCTTCTCTTGGAAGTAAGATTGAAGATCTACAGAATCAAGTCAAGAAGTTAGAGGACAAACTCAAAGGGGCTCCAAAGGAAGCTTGTGGTTTCTTCCGATGAAGAACAAGAAGTACCTCGCCTGGTCTCTCGAACTTGTTGGTCGATGTTTCTCTCAATGATCCTTCATCATTAGCTGCTACTTCCTCAAAGAAGAAGGAACCCGTTCTCTACACAAGAAGAAAGAGATCTTATTTACATAAGGTTCCTTCAAGCCTCTAGGAACCTAGTGTTGATAAGACTACATCTGCATGCGAATGGAGGATGTTTCTTCCGATCATGATGACTGAGTATTGCAACCTGAGGTCCTGTTGTAGATTTATCCAAGATGAGTGTGTTAAGAAGCTGATGAAAAGAAAAATGTCATAACTATCTGATGAGCTTGGTCCGACTGTTGAGTGAGGAGGAAAGACTAGGTCAAGCAAGTAGATTGGCTGAGTTTGAAAAGTCAAAGGAAAGTGAAGTATTGGCTCATCAACTGAAACAGAGGAATTTTCATCCTTAACTCCCGAGAAGAAGAGAACTAGATGAAATGCGGTTAAGATGCCTGCTGAATACTGGGATGTTCTAACTCAGCAAGTCATTTCAAGACCTTCTCTTGCTCAAAGTATACTAGGTGGAGATTTCCTCAGTGACACTTATGTGGAGCGAATGATGGCTCGTGGAAGACAAAGGAAGCAAGAAGCTATTGCACAAAGGAAAGCCATCAAAGCTCGTAAGAACAAAGACAAACCTCCTTCTAAAGCTGAAATGAAAATGGTGGTGAAGAACCAATGCTCAATGTACAACTCTGGCTTAACAATGAAACAAGTCAAGGCTTTTCCTCGATCATGTCCTCGTTTCGAAATATAACCAAATCATGAGGGACATATCATCATCTTCAACACATACTACCAACTTGAAAAGGATTGTTGAGAATGAAACTGCTCAAGAAGCCAAAAGACTTAAGTCGATGATGCTCCACCCAAGGTGACCTCACCAGTCATTCCTCACAAGCAACTTCAAGTTGCTCCTCTACTAACAAGGGTCAATCTGAACCATCTTCCAATTCTCCGAAGCACTGATGTATCAGCCCCACTTCATCAAGGGCACCTTTGTCACACTAGAAGATTCTAAAGTTAAGGAAGTCGATCTTGTGAAATAAAACAAAAAGGGCCATAAAAATGCTCCACAAGATGAATGCACTTCGTGATCCAACTAAGTCTCCCTCTACCTCTTCAAGTCCCACCTCAAATGTTCAAGATGAAAATGCTCCCTCCGGGAAATCTATAAGCCCTGGTAGGAGGAAGAAGAGAATGGCCAAAAGATCTCCCCGGATCTTGAAGCGATAACTCAACGCTCATAATGAGGGATACGATTTTCCCGATGAAGATCCAAATGCGTTGGAAGATTGAAACTCAAGGATGATGAGATGAATGTCATTCATCGAAGGAACTCCCCTTCAATGGAATTCACCTTCTCAAGGAAATTCTACACTTGGTAGACAGGCGACTTGATTTCTCTCAGACACCTCGAAGTTACCTCCCATTATCGCAACAAGGAACCACAAGGTTCTCGGGATGTTCTTACCGTGAGATCTTCAAGTCCTATTACACTCTCATATTCCCAATAGCAAGGCACATTCCATTTGGGAAAACTCACATCTAAGGTGGAAGGTTAAGGCCCGGAGATTCTATCCTCTCCCTCGTGTACATGTGCTTGAGACTAAGAGTGGAATCACCGTTTGTATGCTTGTCGAAAGAAAGTATCCATTTCCCGAGAGACTTATGGAACGGATGCTTAGTCAGAAATTGGAAATTCCTCCAGATCCAGTGGGCAATGAAAGACTCGATGCTTCAACAAGTGGTGGGTTTGATCAAGACTCAACTTCTACAACTGCAATAGGCCTCATCCTCATCCTCATCATGATATTTGGTACTCTCTCAGACTACCTTGTTTTGTTACTTTTAATTTACATTATTTTTTTTTCTCGTTTTATTTCTTAAGAAGTAAAAGAGTTTCATAAAAAGAAAAATCACAAAAACATCATTTTAAAATAGTGATAGCGTTTATTTAATATAAATTAGCTTTTTAATTTTCTTCTTCAACTTATTATTAAGTACTCTCAGCTTTATATAAGAGTTTTAGTTAAAAAAAAAAAACTAACTAACTTTTATGCAGGTTTGTTTGTTGTACCACTCTGATGGTTCTTTACTCAATTGATGTACCTTGTGTATGTAAAAGAGTTGACTAGTCCAAAGGGTACAGCTTTGGTAAAGACACATCAAATCTGTTGATAGTTGTAATGGTTTGCTCAAAATCATAGGGTATGCAACCACCCATGCTTAATTGCTGAGGGTTCTATGGTCATCAATTCACCATGGTCTATTCCTTGTTGGAATCCAAGAATTGGCTAGCCCACATGTATATGGCATGTGGTAAAGGCAACTAAATCCATATTTGGTGCTCAATTCACCAATGCTAAGAATTGACTAGTCCTGAGCAAACGGCTACGGTAAAACAAATCAAATCCGGTTATATGGTTGCTGGTTTGCCAATAAATCAGATGGTTATCAATGTACCATGGTTTTCGAACTCAAACATATGGCTACTCCAGTAGTAATGGCTATTGGTAAAGAGACATCAAACCCATTATTTTCAATGATTCACCTCTCACGGGAGTTAACACACCTGGAAGTGATGAGAATAGTATGAAACTTATATGTTTTGATGTACATGATGTCATATGTTGCTGCAAAGATCAGGTATCACTTCACCATCATAGAGATGTTCCTCTTCTTAATCTTTGTTGTCGATGTTCAACACAATCCTCAACAATTTTAAAAGATCTATCAAGGAAACTGGATCTTAACCTAGTCAAATTCCGGTTTAGGGAGGATTGTTGGGAATTACGGAAAACTACTGGAACCGAAGTTCTAATGGATCTTGCCAAGTAATGGCGAAAAGTTTCTCACGAAGGAACGAAATCTGAAGTGATAATGCAGATCGTGATTGAAAGTGCTTATCCACGTAGGAGAGATAAGCACGATAGGAAAAGTCACACAGTATGTATAGGTTGGCGCCAGATATATAGAGCTTACTCAAAATAAACAATATGATGAGTAAAACAATATGATTAGTTGCATGTTTATCTAAGATGCATGCGTTCTTTGTGTTTGTATTAGAGCAAACTAAAAATGCTCGTGAGAGATTAGATGGTTTTCTTGCCTATAAAAGGAACCATAAGAGTATGTAATAAATAAGTTTTTTTTTCTTAAGTCTTTCAAGTCTTGTAAAACATCCGAAACATAGAGTTTCAATAATAAAAAGATCCATAGAGGATCAAAGAGTTCTTCGTTATTATAACTTGTATTTACTTTCCGCTATAAAATACGAGTTGTAGAGATCTTCTATTAGTTTGCTTGTGATTACATAGGCAACACTAACGATCTCCGAGTGCTTAAGATCTATCAAGAGGTCTTTGTATTCAACATGTTGTCATAACTCATATCCACAAGCAAACTTACATTAACCTGCAGATCAGTTAAGATATTCAGAATCCACATCACCTCACGTCATACATTCCACATAGCTCCATATTCTGCCTCAGTAGAGGGCCTAGAAACAAAAGCTTGTTTCTTACTTTTTCAAGAAACAAGATTGCTTCCCCATAAACATTGAATACCCAGTAACAGATCTTCTTGTGATCTTACACTTTGCCCAATTAGAGTTCACAAAGTCTCTCAAATCATTATTATCACATTTGTTAAAAGTAATCCCCAATCCAGGTTCCTTTTTAAGATACCTTAGAGCTCTAAAAGCCAGTCTCAAATGAGACTTCATGGGATTATGCATTACCTAACTTAGACAATGCACTGCATATGAAATATCAGGCTTTGTCATAGTCAAGTAAATCAACTTCCCTACTAACTTTTGATAGTTAGTAACACCAATTAAAGGTTCATTATTACCAAACTTAAAAAAAAAACTTTCTTATCATCAAGATTAACTTTAATTGGAGTACTACAAGGTTTACAACCAAACATTCCAAACTCGGATAATAACTCAGTACAATAATTTCTCTGTGTCAAACAAATACCAGTAGAAGTATCCAATACTTCAATACCCAGAAAAAACTTTAACTTTCCCAAATCTTATTAAAAATTTTGTTCCTAAAAACAATTTGAACTTATTAATTTTATCAGGATTGTTACCTGTAACAATGATATCATCCACGTATATGAGTAAAACCAGAATAACACCATTATCATTTTAAATAAACAATGAGAAATCATTTAGACTCTGAACAAAACCATTTTCAATTAACACATATGTCAATTTCTCATTCCATTTTATTGGTTCCTAATTTTATCTCATTCAGAGACTTAACCAATTTACGAACTCTTTTATCATTTTTATCTAAAAACCCTTCTGGTATTGTCATGTAAACATTCTCTTCCAATCCACCATACAAAAATGCATAAACAAAGGTCATTGATTATTCACAGCAAGACTTATAATGCATCTTACAGTCACAATTTTCACAACAGGAGAGAATGTCTCCTCATAATCAAGACCTTCTCGTTGGTTAAAACCTTTGGCTACTAGCCTAGCCTTAAACCTTTCAACCTCGCCATTAGCCTTATATTTAACTTTGAAAACCCATTTATACCCAATAGCTTTTCTGCCATCAGGTAAATCAGTAATTACCCAAGTTCCATTTCTATTTAAGGCTTCTATATCTTGATTCATAGCTGGTACCCATCTCATTGTCTTTTATAGCTTCTTCATAGGTAGAAGGTTCATGAATCTTACTAAGACTTGTAGTGAACACAAAGTTATCAAAAATTAGATTTGAATATTTGAAAACTTTGTCAATACCATACGTATGATTCTTATTAAGTACATAATCATTATATTTAAATGGTAATGCAATCATTCTACTAGTTCTTCTAACAGTTTGACCTACTGTTGGTTCTGGTGACTCAAATATTTTACCAAACATATCAATGTCTTCACCCTCAGACTCATATTCATCATCATTTAAACTTGAACTCTGTATACCTTCAGAAACAGTAGTTTCAGTTGCATATTCTTGAGTACTAGTGTCCTTCCTACTAGAAGTACTACCAGAGATATCATCAGTTTCTGTATCAATAGTATCTGTTGTATCATTATACATATTATCTTTGTTACTGGCAGCTTCATCTACCGTGCTAACACTAGGTTTTGGAGTACTATTATTAGGCACATATCTGTTACTGCTATATGTACTATCTCCATTTTCATCATTGGGTTCATCAGACCTAAAGTTGCTATCATTTTCTTGATAAAAAAAGTTTAAATCATTTACATCATTTTCTTCAAACAAAAACTCTTTAGTAAAAGAACTATTTTTGAAAGGAAACACATATTCATAAAACCTAACATCTATTGAGAAAACAAAATTTTTTTGATCAAGATTAAACAGTTTATACCCTTTTTTATCAAAAGCATAGCCAATAAAAACAAATTTATCAGACCTAACACCAAATTTGCTAGATTCATTTAAAATAGTTGAAAAACATAAGCAGGCGAAACACCTTAAATGTAGGAGACTAGGTTCAGTTCTACACACTAATTCATAAGGACTTTTACCAAATAACACAACAGTAGGCAACTTGTTAATTAAGTAAGTTTCAGTTAGAATAGATTCGGTCCACATGTTTAAAGGCAAGCCCCCCTAAAAAATAAGGGCTCTAGGAGTATTCAACAAATGCCTATGCTTTCTTTCAGCTACACCATTCTGCTAGGGTGTGTAAGCATAAGTGGTTTGATGAAGAATACCATTGGTTAAGAAAAAACTTTCAAACTTTTTATTTACAAATTCTGTATCATTATCACTTCTAAAAATTTTGATAGTTTTTTCAAACTGATTCTTAATCAAATTACAAAAACCAACAATATGATAACACCCAGACAACCCTAGTGTAATTTTATATTAACCACAAAACCAAACATCTAATTGAAATAGGGACCCCAAACTTTTAGATTTATTATCAACCACTATAAGAAATTATCTAAAGCCAACCCTACTGGTCACTTTGTATGGTCCCCAAACATCTAATTGAATGAGGTCACCCAAACTTTTAGATTTATGTTCACTTATAGGGAATGGTTCTCTAGTTTGCTTAGCTTTATGACATATTTCACATGGCTAAGAATTAGACTGATTAAGATCTTTAATTTTACTTTTTAAAACAATCAGGACTTGGTCTGACGGATGACCAAGCCCGTTATACCAAATAAAATTTGACAAAACATAAATTTTTATATTATTGTTGTTCACCCTCTTACTTTCATCAAAAAAATAAAGGCCTCCTCTCTCACTACCAGTCCCCATCAGGAACTTTTGAGTTAAATCCTGAATTTTACACATTTTATCATTAAAACTGACAATTACATTGTTATCTTTTGAAAGTTTATGAACAAACAATAGACTAATATGATAACCAGGAACTACCAACACATCTTTTATGATCAAATTATTTCCCATTTTATAATTTCCAATCTGTTTAACTTGTGCAACAGTCCCATTAGGATGTGCAATAGTAAGATTTAAATGAGTAACATCCATTATATAAAAAATAAGTGTTGCACAAAAAGTGATGTGTTGATTAGATCCTGAATCAATTATTCACCCAATATAAATACTGTAGGTACGTATATTAGAGTTAAAATTAAAAAATCTGCAACTAAGAAAACTTATTACACAATTAGAGGTCACAATAGTACCTGCAACACAAGCATGAGCCTTGAAGGAATCAGCCTCCTTTGACATACCGAAAAACATACTCATAGCCAATACCATAAATCGACTCTCATGTATTACTTGCTAATATGGTATATTACTTGCTTACAATATGGAAAACTGATTCAACTTACAATAGAGATACCCTACTCTATTTATACTTAAACTAACCATGCAACATGCACTACTAATAAACTACTCCTAAAATACAGGTAGTGGTAACTGACCCATGATCTCCTTATTCTCTCCTAGATAATTGGTACATGCACTCTTAAACCCAACATGCAACTATTCCACGTACTCCTTATACACCATAATACTCGGTCAACTAAGAACAACCCACTCTTTATTCGGATACCAAATGGAGCAACCCAAATACTGATCCATTGACCCACATACTTGGCCCATCAAGATTATACCCAACATTCACCCCCGTAATCTTGATGCCTATCATCGCTTGGCTCCACGAACATACTAATGAACACGGTCCTCTGGCCACATACTACTTGTTCTCCGCCTCACGCTCGGAACTCACTTTCCAAAGAACGAACATTCTTTCTTCTCTTGCTGTTGCTTTCTTGCTTGTGATTCTTGCTACTTGCGTCTTGTTTCTTGCTTTCTAACTTGCTGTGATTTCTTGCTAGCTAACTTGCATAACTTCTTTCTTTAGATCATCACGTGATCAACCTTGCTACATGCTTTGTTTCTTGCTTTCTACTTGCTACAAAACTGAAACATTCTACTTTGCTATGATTGTCTTGCCTCGCTACTTGCTACGCATATACGCAAACCTTCTTGCTTGCTTTCTTTCTTGTTTTTCTCGCTATAAAACAATCCTTCCGCTTGCGTTCTTGTGGTCTCCATTGTGACCAAAAACCTTGTCGCTTAAGTTTTTCGCCTTAGTACATAGAGGGCATTTGGTCCTTTCTTTCTTGCCACACAACAGCCAACAGGTATGTGCCCCCCGTGGCTCTCAAACCCGCCCTTTGATCGAACTCAGCTCTTGATACCAATTGAAGGAATCAGCCTTCCTTTGACATACGAAAAACATACTCATAGCCAATACCATAAATCGACTCTCATGTATTACTTGCTAATATGGTATATTACTTGCTTACAATATGGAAAACTGATTCAACTTACAATAGAGATACCCTACTCTATTTATACTTAAACTAACCATGCAACATGCACTACTAATAAACTACTCCTAAAATACAGGTAGTGGTAACTGACCCATGATCTCCTTATTCTCTCCTAGATAATTGGTACATGCACTCTTAAACCCAACATGCAACTATTCCACGTACTCCTTATACACCATAATACTCGGTCAACTAAGAACAACCCACTCTTTATTCAGATACCAAATGGAGCAACCCAAATACTGATCCATTGACCCACATACTTGGCCCATCAAGATTATACCCAACAAGCCTTGCTAGTATCACCTTTACCGCCTAGTAAAGCCATTAGTATTTGATATTGATCACTGGTAAGAGTATGAGTGGTACTCTTACACTGATCAGTTTTTTATTTTCAACACCAGAAACATTATTAACATTATTTTGACTCACATTTCCCTTTTTAAAGCCTGGTGGATATCCCACCAAATCATAACATATATCAATAGTGTGACCAGACATATTACAGTGTTTGCAGACAAGGTTTGACACCCTGCCAAACCTCCTGTTATTGTTATTAATGTTTCTATTAGAGTTCCAATTATTATTACTGCTACTAGGCCTGGTTGTAAAGGCAGTAGACCCAGTCTTAACAGTTTTAGTAGCCACATGGTTATTTCTATGAGACTCATCTCTAGACAAAGTAGCAAAAGCAGACTTAACATCAGGCAAATGTTCATATGTAAGAATTAAACTTCTAACAAAATTAAACACATCATCAAGCCCCATAAGAAACTGCATTAGCCTAAGAAGGTTTGAATGCTTCTTCATCTTAGGAGCACTATCGCAAGAACATGCAGGCAGATCAACCAGGGAGTCAAAATGTCTCCACAAGGAATTCAACTCATGATAGTATTCAGATAATGACATGTCAGACTATAAATCAGAGAACCATCTTGCTTATTGTATGCCTCTTCTAATTTATCCCAAACATTCTTAGCATTTTTAGAAAAAACTTGACCCTTATAAAGATCTTGAGAATATAACCTAATATCCGAGAACCATCTTGCTTATTGTATGCCTCTTCTAATTCATCCCAAACATTCTTAGCATTTTTAGAAAAAACTAGACCCTTATAAAGATCTTGAGAATATAACCTAAGATCCGAGAAAAAACAACTGAATTACACCTATCCCATTGAGCATGATACAAAACATCACCAGGGTCTCTAATACACTCTCCAATAATGAAACCAAGTTTATTTCTAGTATGCAAAGCCAACTGCACAGTAGCAGACCAAACCTTATAGTTCTCAGTTCCTTCAAGTTTGAAGGAAATCATCTGAGAACCAATATCTTGAGGATGCAAATAAAAAGGATCATAAATGTCAAGTTTTAATTCACTACTACCACTAGCAACACCTTTATCTTTTGGATCTTTAATTTCAACTATTTTTCAAAATTATAAAAAAGAAAACTATACCAATTAGGAACACCAATCAAAACAGATTACCAACAAATAGCAAGCAACAAGAACTCCTTATAACCCTTCATACACAAACCGATCTAAACGTATAGACCAAAAACCCCAAATTAAGAGAAACCCTAATTTTCAAAAACCTTTTTAAAACTTTGGTATAGAGCAACTTGTCTCTGATACCATGTAAAAATGTATAAACCAAAGATTCAAACAACACTAGATATGTAAATGAACCCAACCAACCTCCTCACTCGTTCACTTTTCTTATTAAACTAATAGCAAAAGAATGGCAGTGTATGGTTACAATACAGAATGCAACAAAACTATTACAGATTATAGGGTTTCTCTCAACTCAAGAAGACAACAGAGATGAGAGATAAAACACAGTAAACGAAGGTGAATTATGTAGCCTAAAGAGAGATTTACACATTATAGCATCCATCCATATATTAACTCTCTAGACCTTCATGCTTCTTCAACTTGTCACCTTTAGTCCTTTAGCTTTTTAGCGGGTATACTTCTGGCTTGAACTTTGCTTGAATGAATATAAGACCCATGTGTTTGAGAGATAAAGCTTAGACTTCCAACATGGACCGGTGCATTTAAGACGCATTTTATGGAAATTTGATGTTTTTTTTCAAAAATTAACACTACGTCGAAAAAATTCATAGAGGTCTCGTGCACCCGCGGGAACCCCCTGCTTTCGTCGTTGCATGAGTTGACCGGTGTGTATGCTAGAAATGTTTAAAGTGATGAGCAGAACATGTAAACAATATAAATATGGTGTGGATATATATATTGACAAGTAAATCAATAGAAAAAAGATATATAGTTTCTCATGTACAATTATATAAGATCTTTGATTTCGAGAATACAAATATGGGATATTTAGAATCGACATATAAAACCTATTTAAATTTATTGCGATTGTCTTAAAATTTATTTATATACATATTGTAAAGTTATGGAAGAACTCTAAGGAAGCGTCAAAGAACTCTTGAAAAATAAGCTACAATATTAAGTGAAGTGAAGGCTTGGTGATATTAGGGGGTGGGGAGTCAGGAAGGGGGGGGGGGGAATGGCGTGACATCATTAGGGTAGGGGAGGAGTTGGAAGGGTTAGGGGTAGAGCTCATGTCTTCGTTTGTGGGGGAAGTGGGGAATGGTAGCGATGTTAGATTTTGGATCGATAGATGGGTGGGTGGGGTTAGACTTTGTGATAGATTCCCAAGATTGTATCATTTAGATAGACATAAGGAAGGTAAGGTGATGGAAAAAGGGAAATGGGTTGAAAGTGGGTGGTGTTGGAAATGGGAATGGGTTAGGAGTCTTAGAGGGAGAGTTCGTAAGGATTTAGAAGATCTAAAAGTGTTTTTGCAAAATGTTTTTATTAAATTCGATTGTTGGGACCGATGGCGATGGGCACTTCATGTGGATGGGGATTTTACGGTGAGGGAGCTAACAAAGTTGGTAGAAGAAAAGATCCTTAATGTGGATAGTGGGAGTGAAGCGACGATTTGGAACAAATAGGTTCCAAAAAAGGTTAATATATCTGTTTGGAGGGCTCTAAAAGGGTGGCTTTCGGTTCGTGAAGAGTTAGACAAGAGGGGAATTGATTTGGACTCCTTATTATGTCCTTCTTGTAACGACATGGTGGAATCGTGTACTCATTGTTTGGTTATGTGTAATTTTGCTATGAGCATGTGGGAAAGAATTTATAGTTGGTGGATGTTGGATCGATATACTTTAATCAAACTATCTTAACTAGCTTGTTAAGGTTTAATAACCCCTGATAAATCCTAAGTTATTAACAAAGAAACACTGAGCTATCTTTATCAAGTACGCGGAATTTACTTAACAAAGCTAAGAAGAATAACCTTTTATTATAAACTCTAAATCGCTTATTATGCGATACTCTAATACAACTCTAAGATAATCGAACTACTCTCTAAAACACTAATTAACTTGTGAATTCGTAAACTCTAAAACTCATAGACTCGTACATCTAATGCCAATCTAGGAGTCCTTTTATAGGCTCAAGGATATCCTAGTCGGTTTACAATTGATAGCCTTGTACGACAAGTAATCTAAACATAGAATACAATACTTTCCATAAACGAATCAATGCTTCTTTTGTTCTTGCAGACTTTGACTTTTAGGTGCAAGACTTTGACTTTGTCTTTAGCATACTTTGACTCTTTGACTTTTCCCAAGATTTTTGAAGCTACAAGTATTTCATATCTTCAAGACTTTCATGTCCCAACAATCCTCCCCTAACTTGAATTCTACTTGCTTGAATTCAAGTTCCTTTGTAAATGTATCTTTAATGACTTCATCTTTAAGATCAGATTGTTTCTTAGTCTTTTCAATATATCTCTATAGTGTCTGCACTTGTCAAAGTATCTCTTAGAATTGTTCTTTCTCAGCAACATCCAGCAAGCTCCATCTTTTCAGCAACACAACAACATATGACAATTTGTACATTAATTTAGTTTAAGTTTCATACTATTCTCATCACTTCCAGGTGTGTTAACTCGTGTGAGAGGTGAATCATTGAAAATTTAATGGATTTAGATCTCTTTACCAAAGCCATTATCTTTGGAGTAGCCAAATGTTTTGGTGTGTAAGACCATGGTACATTGATAACCATATGATTTTTAGCAAATCATCACTATCAACATTTGATTTGTCTTTACCAAAATACCTTCCGACTAGTTAGTTCTTCTATCTAATGGTGAACTAATTACCAATAATGGTTTTTCCACCGCCTTTACCACAAGCCATTTTCTTGTGGGCTAGCCAACTCTTCACATTAACCGATATGGTGAGTTGATTACCATACAACTTATTAGCAAGTTGTCAACTAAAACGGATTTGATATATCTTTACCAGAGCCGTTTGCTCATGGATTAGCCAATCCTTTTGTAACCATGGTGGATTGATTACCTATTTGATGTTGTCATCTCAAAATCCATTTATTTAACCTTTGTTTCAAAAATTTTGTTACTTAGCAAAAGGTTTCTTTCAAAAAAAAAATCACTTAACTGGTTTAAATAACTGCAAGCAGTACTTTGATGAAAGTACTGTTTGATCAGCAGCATTTGAATAAAGTAATCGATTTATAAATTATTCAATAAAATTCATACCAGTTTACTCATCTTCTTCAAAGAATGGTAGTCCAGTTTATAAATAGATTGATAACCATGCAAGCAGTTTCATTATCCTCTTCTACTTCCAATCCATGCTCTAGCATTCTTCACATGAGCTCAACTGTGAGAGGATATCTTCTGTTTACAAACATGTGTATCATTTTACCATTCTCTAGCTCCAAATCATGAACCCGATTCTTCAAAGAATCTCCAAAGAAACAATTTCCCGCTTTTTGATTTTTCCATATATCATCAAGATACTTTCCTCTTCTGATTCCCACATAGTTATAAGATCTCCAAGCAAAACTAGACCAATTCCTTCTGATGGAATATCTCCAAAATAAGCTTTTACCACATTATATAGATAGAATAAATCCACACTATCTATAATATGTAACAAATCCCATAACCTATTGAAAACTTTGAAGTTTTCATCTTCCTTATGAAAAATCATATAATCTCCTTCTTTGGATTTCACAATATCAAAAGCACTAATCTGAGATATGTTCATCTTCATGTTCAGATCTTCTTTTGAATAATCAAAATCTACCACTCTGAGATAATTTCTTAATGCATCTTTAGACTCGGATCTTAATTCAACTCTTTCTTTCTTTGAAAACTCTATCTCTTTTTCTTTTTCTTTTAAGCTCTTTCTTCCTTCCAGCCAATCCAAAAGCTTCTTCTAAAATCCTTGATATCCGCAACACTCTTCTTATAAGCTTCTCGTCTCAAAGATCATAGAGTCTTTTCATGTCAACATAGTTCAACTTCTGCAATCCTTTATACCCTCAACCTTTCAAATATGCCATCATAGCATTCCTGTCCTTAGCTAAATTAGGTCTTCTAGGCATATATCTAACAGAAGTAGGTGATTGTAATGGTTCATCAATTTCAAAGATCTAATTGCTCTTGCAACTTTTTAGCCACTTCTCTACTTTGAGCTTCTTCAGCTTCTTGAGTCGCTTCTATCTTTAGCATTTATCTCTTCTTGAAGTTTTCTAGCAGCAGCTTCATTCCTAGCAACTTCAATTTCTCTAATCTCTGCCAAAGTAAGTTTCTTCTTCTTTTCTTCTACTAAAACACCTTTCCCTTTATCCTTAGGATCAATTGCAGGTTGAGAAGTTCTTTGTTGTTCATCTTCTTGCACTTTCTAATAGTAACACCACATCTAGGTTGTGATAATTCTTGAAAAATTGTAGCAATGAACTCATCATCACTTGCAGAATGAATTGGTTTGAGAATAGCTTCCTCCTCTTCTTGTATAACTAGAAGGACCGACTTCTCTTCAAAATTCAAAACTCTTGGAGTTATCACTTCTTGTCTAAAAGTACTTTGTCGTTGAAAAGCAAGACTTTGTTGTTCAAGACCTTGTTGTTCAAGACCTTGAACTTGTTCAGATTTTGTTGTTCAAGCACCTTGAACTTGTTCCTCTTGTTCATCAGTACTTTGAATGATCTTTTCTTGTTCATCAAGATTTCGTTGTTTCTTCTTCTCAACATCTTCTTTCAAATTATCTTTTTTCTAAATTCCTCCCCAAGTTGATAGAAGATTGTTGATGAACCCGGCGGCTTGTTTTTCCTAGACTGCCTTTGCACCTTTTTCTTGGATTTAACCCAGATTCGAAATTGTTGAACCAATGGCCACACAAAAGTCTTTAGCCTTCTAAACTTCAGCTTAATTTCTTTATCTCACTGTTTGGCTTGGACTTCTATAGTCTTTTTCAACTTGACCAACTCCCTTGTCAAAACATAATTATCCAATGTGATTTCATCAGAAGGTATGGTATGTGAATCCTCTCCTTGAATAGGTGAATGATCCGGTTGAGAAACAGAACGCACTCTTGTGGAGATGGAGAAGGTGAAACTGCAACATGTTCTTGAAATTCAAGTATAGGAGAAGCAATACCTTGTAGAGATGCAAGACTTTTGATGTAGCTGGAGAAGCAAGATTGCGGTATAAAGACTGCAGATGCAAGACTGCAGATGCAAGACCAGGCAGATGCGTAAAGATCTTCGTGATACGCAGACTTCAAAGATCATCGCCTGCAGATCACTTAACTGAACAACATC
The DNA here is from genome assembly GCA_910596185.1 of Chrysanthemum makinoi. Lineage (NCBI taxonomy): Eukaryota > Viridiplantae > Streptophyta > Magnoliopsida > Asterales > Asteraceae > Chrysanthemum > Chrysanthemum makinoi. Next base: position 292,536,784 of record OU343220.1, read on the forward strand.
CATCATGGAAGTTGTTAAAGGAGTATCCGACCCCGAATAAAAACACTTTTTTGCCATAAAAGTAAAAATCTTGGATTGTTGAACAATAACAGCAATAATTTCAGTCAGGTTTTGGCACATCGAAAGTTGCTTTTTAAGAAAACCTGATAAACCTTGGGTACATCACCAAGTAGATCCATGTGAAATATGTGAGAGCATTCCATCCAAGAAGTAGCCTTGAGAAGTTAAAAACTCTATCTGTAGCTAACCCAACCATAGCAGATGCAATATTTGACCCAAACCGCCTCCCAAGAGGTACTCTTAGCACTTATGCAATGGAGCAACACATGAACCCAAAACTTCCAATGCGGACAAAATAATTGTTTTCTAAATGTTTGTTCATTCAAAGATCCTTCATAGCCAATATGTCGAAAAGTATCCCATATCATCTGCTTATCAAACCTTAAAGCCCCATCTGCATCATTGAACAATAAATCTTCTGATGGAGTCTTCAAAGCAATCTTAATAGTTCTTCCAAAGAATGTTGATCTAATATAATATTCGTCATTCTCCATGTTATTCTAGCATTAGCCCAAAATTTTGAATCCGTGGCTCAATAATATCCGGCTCCACTAAAAGAGCATAACCGATAGGCGAACCAAGAAGATAATCAATTATATTATGAAAGAGTATATTCGCGTCAGTCTTATCCAAATTAGCGACCATATTATGCTTAGAAACCTAGGGAGGACGATTCGCCATTGTTGATTATGTAAGCAAAAAGAATTGAACTCGAAGAATATGAATATGATGAGAGAAAGATGGAAAAGATTCTAATGTATCAATATGAGAGGAAAATCGGAAAGAGGTATTTATAGGTGAGATTTGAAAAATCACGCCTAAAATAAACATTGTTACCGTAGCATTAAATTACCCTCAAGATAACCGCTGGAACAAAGACTTTAATAAGACAAACAAGATTTCCACGTAGCGCATTTTCCCAAGCACTTTCCAAGCGTACTTTCACTAAAAACAAGACTTTTCCAATTTCTCCAGTATCAACTACGTATACATAACTATCCTCCCCTCAAGCATAACACATGACTATACAAATACTAAATAGTCCTCCCCTTAAATGTAGCTCAATATTTAATCATGCCAATGCTCACCACCAAGTGAGTGAATCTAGAAACATCAAAACCTTTGGTGAGTAAGTCACCTACATTATCATCTGTGTGAACCTTAATCACATTAATAAGCCGGTGCTCATAACAATCTCGGATAAAGTGATGCCTAACTGATGTGCTTGGTCTTGGAATGATAAAATGGATTCTTCACAATACAAATAGTACTCTCATTATCAATGTTAATAGGAGTATTCTTGAAGTTGAATCCATAGTCCAAGAGCTGATTTTGCATCCACAAAACTTGTCCACAAAAGCTTGCAGCAGCTACATATTCACCAAAGAGAGGATGTTGCTGCAATTGTTTGTTTCTTGCATTGCCAGGAGACTAATATTCTTCCAAGATATTGGCATCCTCCAGTGGTTGATCTTCTATCATAGTTATCACCTGCATAATCACTATCCAAAAAGCTTCTAAGTGAAAAGGTGAGTCTTTAGAATACCACAACCCCAACTTTGGTTGTTGTTTTAAATATTGAAGATTCTTTTTTCTGATTCATGTGAGATATCTTTGGTAAGACTTGATATCTAGCACATAGACAAACTGCAAACATAATATCGTGCCTTGATGCAAGAAGATACATAAGAGAGCCAATCATTGATCTATAAAGCTTGACTTCAACAGATTGTCCATCTTCATCTTTACCCAATGAATTGATAGATTTAATGGGTGTAGTAATAGCCTTCATATCATCAAAATTGAATTTCTTAAGTATGTCTGTAACATACTTGTCTTGACTGATAAAAATACCTTCCTTTGACTGCTAAAACTCAAGTCCTAAAAGAAAGTCAACTCTCCCATTGAACTCATTTGAAATTCTTTCTCGCATCACTGCTCAAACTCCTTATCCATGGACTGTTTGGTAGCCCCAAAGATGATATCATCAACATAAACTTGAACTAACATGATATCTTTCTTGTCTCTCTTGATAAACAAAGTCTTGTCAATAGCTCCCCTTCTATATCCATGTTGCAATAAGAATGTAGAGAGTCTCTCATACCAAGCTCTAGGTGCCTTATGAAGGCCATAAAGAGCCTTAACCACCTTGTAGACTTTGTTTGGGTGTTTAGGATCTTCAAAACCGGGAGGTTGTTTGACATAAACTTCCTCTGTAATCTTGCCATATAAAAAGGCACTCTTGACATCCATCTCGTAAACTTGAAATCCCATATAAGAAGCAAAAGCAAGAAATATTCTAATAGCTTCTATTCTTGCTACAGAAGCAAACACTTCATCATAATCTACTCCTTCTTCTTGTCTATATCCTTGTGCTACTAACCTTGCCTTATTCTTGATAACATTTCTCTTTCATCTTTTTGACCCTAAAACCCATCTCCGTTCCAATAACTCTCTTTACATCTAGAAGATCACATAAAACCCAAACCTCTTGAAGTTTAAATTGAAGAAGTTCTTCCTGCATAGCTTCAACCCAGCTTTTTTAGTCAAAGCTTGAGCAATATTCTTGGGTTCTTCTTGAGAGATAAAACAAGTAAATAGACAGTTTTGATGGTCCTTATGATTCAAATTTTTTGTTTATACACAAAGCTAAGTAAAGCATTGTGAAGTGTATGAAAAGTCTTAGCTCTGTGTCTCAAGACTCGTAAGTAGAAGGACCAACGATTTGATCAGAAGGATGATCCTTATGAGTTCTTAAGTTTGGAGACTGTGGAACTCCATAATTATCCTCCAAATTACTAACAACACACCTTCATTGGAATTAGAGAAAATACCTTCATCTTCAAATTCATCATCAGTATCTTCTAATCCAGGCATGGTATGAGCATCCAGATCAGCTAAAGTACTATCAACGGTGCAATGACTTTGTTCGAAAGTACTGTCCAAAGTACTGTGAGAGTACTCAGTCTTGTTATTCTCTTTGCCTCTTCATATGCTCTCCTTTGTTCATCAGTGTAAGAATGTGCTAAAACATCTTGAAGAAGCATCCGATTAAGTTCCTCTTGAATAGATTGATCCTCAGCAGATAAAGAAGATTTTGGAGCAACAGTACTTTGCTGTGGGGCTACAGTACTTTGTTTTGGAACTCCAGATTTGTTTTGGACTAATGTGATCTTCATCAAAGAAACATCGTCTAATATGAACTCCATGAACAACATATTGTAAATCTTCTCCATGTGCACCATTGATTTTCTTTCTAACAGTACATAGTTCATAGATGGAGTTAAAACCTCAAGATCAAACATCCAATAAGGACCTTTAACTTTCTCATTGTCTTGATCTTCTAAAAACTCAACATGAAGACAATCTTGAACCTTCTTAGTAACCTTGTTGTATACTCTAAAGCCCTTACTGTTAGTGCAATAACCCAATAAGTATCCTTCTTCTCACTTGCCATCAAACTTCCCCAGATTATCAATAGTGTTTAAAATAGTAAGAGGGCATCCAAAAGGTTTCATAAAACGAATATTGGGTTTATTGCCCATCAGCAATTCATAAGGTGTCTTAATCTGGTTTAGTTTAGTGAGACCTGTAAGTACATAACAAGCAAGTACTTTACAGCTTCGCCTTAACTGAATAGGTAGTGAGAATCGCTAACATTGTTTTGCTTCAATCAAAGTTCTATTCTTCCTTTCTGCAACACCATTCTGTTGTGGTGTTCTTGCAATACTAAACTCCCTTTTATGCCTTTGTTTGCACAAAATTCATCCATAAGCTTGTTCTTGAATTCATCCCATTATCACATCTAATACCTCTAACCTTGAGTCTCAGTTGGTTTTCAAGAGCTATAATCGATTGAATAGCATCGAAAGTATCATCTTTAAAACCCAAGAAAAATTCTACCGGACAACCATCTACTGCAATCATCCGTTACAACTAAGCAACTTTTTCTTGTTTAAACTTGCCACATAAACAGTCCAAACAAATCCATATGTAATGTCCAAAGGTTCTCTAATAATCCTCTCCTCAAGCTTCTTGCAAGAAGCTTTGTGTTGTTTACCCTTCTTGCATGCCAAGCATGATTGATCATTCTTGTAAGTCATTGAAGGTAAACCTCTAACTAGATTGCCTTTGACCAGTTTATTGATATTCTTGAAGTTAACATGGCTCAATCTTCTATGCCATTGATGTGCTTCTTCAGATGTTGCTTTAGCCACCAAACATGTGGCTCTTCCATAGGAATGTAGACTCTTCATGTCTAAACTATACACATCATTTGTCCTTGGTACTTTAAGAACTACTAATTCATCATCAACAGCTTAAAGTCGAGGAAAGGATAAGGCATTCTGTGTCGTGTGAATAACACAGATGCTTTTATCACAGATTTGTGACACTGGCAATAGATTGAACTTTAACTCCTTCACATATCTAACATTCTCAAAATCTATAAGCCCTGCTTTGATAGTCCCTTTTCCAGTAATCTTTCCTCCATTGGGATCATTCCCAAATGCAACTCTTCCTCCACTAATCTTCCTAAAATCAGACAAGATCTCTTTGTCTCCTGTCATACTTCCAGAGCAACCACTATCCACAATAAGATGATCTTTAAGCTCCTCTTCTGGGTTGCCCTCAGAGATAGGAGATTGATTTGGTGAAGTAGCCACCAATGCAAGTTGAACATGATCATCTTCACTTTCCTTGCTCCAATCAAATCCTCCAAAGCCATCATCAGATTCCAAAACAAGATAAGTCTCGTGTTCTTCAAGAAAACAATGCTCCAATCCAATGCTTCTACCGAATCTTCAATTTCTTCTTCCACTGCTACCATGCAATAAGTTATGGTTCAAAGATCAAACTCTTCACTCCACCAACTTCGATAACTTCTTCTTGAGCAACCAAAGCCTTTGTTTCAAGAATGGAATTTCCCAAGCTCAAGTTTTGGCTTCTCAGATGTCCTGTTTGCTTGATACTTAGCAAACCTACACTCCCTTGCAAAGTGACCAGTCTTTTGACAATTGAAGCATTCAATCTTAGATTTGTCAAAAGTTATGCCCTGTTTTGGTTTGAAATCAATGCTTTTGCCCTGTCCTTCTTCATGTACTTTTTGATCCTTGCAGTGATCATAGCAACTTGCCACATGATATCAATTTCTTCAAGTGCATCTTCTTCAATCTGTGCTAGATCTTCTTCATAAGTGATAGGTAAACTAGCTTGTTGTGCAAAGAAGGAGCACATAACTTCATCCGAGGCCATAGTGGTAGTTGGTGGAACATATTTAGGAGGTGTATGTATATCAGCTAGCATTTTGAGAAACAAGATTTTGAGGAGAAGCGATACTTTTAATGGAAGTACTGCCTTCTTCAGATGATAGAAAAGCAATATTGTGAGACTTAGAACTTGTTTGACCACTCATCTCATGCTCATACACCTTAAGTTGATGATAGAAATCATCAAAGTCCATGACATCCAAACCTTATTTCCTCTCGATCATTGTAGCAATAACATGCCATGTAGATGACAGACTCCTTAGAAATTTCAAATTAGCATCCTCAATCGATACGCCTTTGTATAGCTCCAACATGTTGAGAAGATTCTCAAACCTATCATATGCAAAGATCAAGACTCTATCTTCACCAACCGTGAAAGTTTCAAAGCGTTGCTTTAGCAAATTTCTGCATCTTTTAGAGGCTTCATTCCCTCCAAATTTGGTTCGAGAGCGTGAAATGAGTCGCTTAGCATCTTTAGCATCATGAAATTTGAGAAGATGACCATCCTCAAATAAGAGAATGTTGAGTGCCTTCTTTGATTCCTTAAGGTTCTGTCACTGGTAATAATCGGTTTAGGTGCCTTTTGTCCAGAATATCAATGGGTCCTGTACAACTTCATTCCCATTCACAATTACATTCCATAGAGCATGGTCTCGAATGGCAATGTAACGCCTCATCTTCATGCAACGAGAGATCATATTCTCCCTTCTTGATTATTGGAATTCTGAAAGGAGGTGATTGAGGGTGGTGGAATAGCTTCAGTCGACATCTTGAATATTATAGAAGTAGGGTTTCTTCCTAGTCAGAGTTTCCACACAAGCTCTGATACCACTTGTTGGATCGATATACTTTAATCAAATTATCTAACTAGTTTGTTAAGGTTTAATAACCTCTGATAAATCCTAAGTTATTAACAAAGAACACTGAAAGCAATCTTTATCAAGCACGCGAATTTACTTAACAAAGCTGCTAAGAATAACCTTTATTATAAACTCTAAATCTTATTATGCGATACTCTAATACAATTCTAAGATAATCGAACTTTTCTCTAAAACACTAATTAACTTGTGAATTCAGAACTCTAAAACTCATAAACTCATACATCTAATGCCAATCTAGGAGTCCTTTTATAGGCTCAAGGATATCCTACTCGATTTACAATTGATAGCCTTGTACGCCAAGTAATCTAAACATAGAATACAATACTTTCCATAAACGAATCAGCTTCTTTGTTCTGCAGTATTTGACTTTTAGGTGCAAGATTTTGACTTTGTCTTTAGCGCATTCTTTGACTCTTTGACTTTTCCAGTACTTTGCAGCTTACAGTACTTTCATATCTTCAGTACTTTCATGTCCCAACATTCCCCAAAGAAGGAGTGGCATGCAAATCACACAGGTCACTGTGTATAAGCTCCAAGAACTTAGTCTCACGACTAACACCCTGAAAAGGTTTCTTGGTTATCTTGGTCAACATGCAAGTTTTACACTTTTCGCTGTCATGTGAAAGGTTGATTAACCCATCCTTAGACATATCTTACATTCTTTTATAGTGTACATGGCCAAGTCTAGCATGCCGTAGTAGAGTCAAGTCAATGGTGGTCACAAAGGTTGAATTAACACTATCATGGCAATATTAAGCCCTAACATTTGATTACATAAATAACCAAAACCAATAAAAACACCATTCTTAGAAAAACAAATTTATCGAGACTCAATAACTTGTTTATATCCATGATTATTCAAAATACTACTTGAAACCAAGTTCTTCCCGATATCGTGAACATGAATAACATTAAACAAAGTTACAATCTTTCCAGAACTAAAATTAAGATCTACACAACCATGACCGTGCACCAAGGGCTGTTGACTCATTTCCCATGTAAAGAATAGAACCATCATTCAAGAACTCATAAGTCTTGAACCGCCTTTCTATCTTTACACACATGAACTGCTGCACCAGAGTCAACCCACCATACATCATCATCCCATAATTAGATCGAGATACATATGTAACATAATAAATCTTAAAAGACTTATTAAACATATTTCTAACCTTTCAAGGAGTTGGTGAAACCACTCCTGAACCATTAGTGCCCGATCCATTGCCTTTACCACCAACTTTAACACCTTTAACTTTTAATATGGCGGCTTATTACATTTCCAACAAGTAGGTGTTGCCTTCTTGTTAGGATCTCTCTTGTGTTGTCATGATATTTCGTTTGCCTTTGTTGTCATTGTACCTGGTGGAGATGTTATGCTCCACCATATTGACAACAGATGCACCAAGAAAGATGCCGCTCTTTGGCTTGTCATTATTCTCGCGACTTTGAGAGATTCCTCAATGCGCAGATGATCGCTAACTCAACGAGAGTTAATTCCTCCTTCTTATGTTTCAAGGTATGCTTGAAATCTTTCCAAGGAGGGAGTTTGTCAATGACACAAGAGACTGAAATAGCCTCATCCATGTGCATTTTGTGTTGTGTAAACCTTCCAAGTATTCCAAGAAGTTCATTGTATTGTTCCATAATTGGTCTTGAATCAGTCATTTTGTAATTTGTGAAATTACTAACAAGGAACTTCTTACTTGATGCATCCTCACCCATATATTTGGCATCCAAGGAATCCCACAGTTCTTTGGAAGATTCAAAGTTCTAAATATCAAATAGAGAATCACATACCATCTAATAAGACCTCTCGATATGTAGTCATCATTCTCCTATTTGCTCTCCCCCCACCTACGCTCAACCGTAGCATCATCCCCTCATCATGAATAGGATGGTTAGCACATACACCACACTCATGCTCGACGAAGTGCATCTTTTCCGACATCTCCTAAAGTCCACCCCTTCAAACTTATCCAAAATTAGCAAAGTTTGAAGCCATGTATTCATTGCGTTAGCTTGCCATTGATTATCACAAAAATAGTTTACTTTGATTGTTGGCGGTTAGTTCCCAGAACATGGTAAGATAATCAAGGCAGCAGCAATACCACTAGGTGGTTACCGGATAACACTTGGAATCGTGTGATCACTTTCCAAAGCAAACTATTCGACCCTAATGCTTGGGTTACACGAATATCTACTTGGGATAAGACCAAATGTAGTTATAGAATTAGGCACAATTCAATAACCCTTTTGCTTAGAAGTGTTAATCGTTTTCTGTGTTTCTTTCATGCATGATCAGATATCCTATTTATAGGAAAATACTCTTAGCTAGTCAAATGGAATTATGAAAATTAATCGCCTCATAATTATCCCCATTATAGCTATTAGTGGTTACATGACCAATTAAATGTCATTATGCGCGGTAATCGCCACTTAATGAAGATTTTGAAAATACTAGTAGTACTTTCAACTAGCGGTATTTCTCCATAGCACTAGTTGGGTAACACGCCTATCCGACTAACTTAGCACTACAGCGGGGAAACATTGCCTATCAATGCTAACTTAGTACTAGCGGTGGAAACACTACCAGACAAACCACTATTTGAGTCGTGGTGTTCGGGACCTTATGGGTGTACACCGCATTCGACCGATTACCAGTGTGAACTTATCCCACAAGTGCACTAAATTTTCCAACAAAAACCAAAACTTATTACTCACACAAGCTACTCATTTGTCATGTTGCACACACTACGCTGTAACTGGTCCACTTCACAATTCTTCAGATTAGAACTTTTAAAATACTCATCATGAGACACAACATTTACCCAGATCAAAAAAGCCATTGTTGCCAATTTATTTCACTTTTCTTTCCGGATCTTCTCGTAATCCACTCGAAACTTTTAAGTTGAATATCTTGAACAATTTTATTAAGACTTGATACTTTCCCTTTAAAAACACGCATATTTCTTTCTTTCCAAATATAGTACCCAGATGTGGAAATAATTGCTTGCCACACATTAGATGAAAGACTATGGACATTAACGTTTCCATTATAAGCAAATAATTCTTCAATGGAGAAAGCATTAACATTCCCAATCTTCCACTGTTGGGTCTATTATAGATTTGATGATACAAAACAAGAAGAATGAAACATGAAGGACTTAAAGTGACAAGAAGGGAAACTACAAAATATGGAGGATTTGGAAGATTCTAGAAGATATGATTAAAAGAATATTTAGTTTCCTAATTGTATTATGATTCCTCTTGTAAACCCTAGATGTCTATAGTATATAAAGAGACATAGGTCATTAGTTTTGCATGATGCACAAGATGTAGACGCCTAAAGGTGTGTGTAGTGTGTGGAACCTAGAAGTAGGGATTTGGAAACGCCAAGGTTTAGTGGTTATTAGTTAGTTAGTGTTAGATCAAGTCTTTGATCTTTATTATTGCTTAGTTAGATATGGTGAATGAAAACCCTTGTTCATAATAATATTGATTCTATGTTTGAATATTTCGCCTTTATTATTATGTGTTCCTAGATATAATATTAGACCTCGTCTAAGAGCTTACAACGATCTTCATTATGTGGTATCGAGCACAGGGCCCGTGATATCTAAGGGATTTACAAGGTTTTCTTGAAGAAGAAGGAAGAAAAATTAAGGTTGTCAAAAATTCGTAATACTTCTGGCAATGATTGTTTCCGAAGGCATAACTTTTATTGAACCGCTGGATCGAGCTAAAATTATAACTGGAGCTTCTTGGTATATCTATCTTTAATCTCACCGAAGGGATTGTCAATCGGAGCTCTCAATCAAAGTTATAAGGCCGAAGTCTGTCTGCGGAAAAATTTTGTATGTTACAAGCACTGTTTTGAAACTGATCATAACTTTTTCGTTAACCGCTGGATCGTAACGAAATTTTGGGTGGATGTTCTCTATATATCAATCTAACTTTCACCGGGATCTTCCATCCAGCTTTTATGTGAAAGTACTAATGAAAGTAATGCTTTGGTATTTTCAAAGTCTGCGCAGATTTTATTTCAAGTAATCGCATGTTTGTTAAAGCATCGCTATTACGCCAGTACTCTTGCTTTGTCAAGGTAATCGCTCTTGTTAATGAAAGCACTGCATTTTATATATGAAAGTACTATTGGAATTTTAAAGTATCGCAGATTCAACTCGAAAGTATCGCTGTGTTTAAACGTCATCGCTCGCTAAATGAAAGTACCGCTCGAATATACAAGAATCACTGATTGAATCAAAGTCTTGCTTCCTTCAGCATCTTATTATTATTGAGCGTCATCTGATCTAAATTTAAAAGTAATCGCTTTTTTTATATGGATTTCAATTTAAGGGAAGTCAAGCATATTGTTATGATTTTGGATGACACACATTGTGTTATTGCACACACACAAGGAGTTTGGTTATTTGTTCTTAAAGGATTTAAAAGGCTCGTATTTGATTCATTGAATAATTGACACGAAGAGGATTATTTATTCTTATTTGAAGGTGAAGTGGAATTACTTGGTTTGTGTTCTTATTATATAAGACTTGCAAAATCTAGTTTTCATAGGTCAAGAGGGTGGATGGATGAAGACCTAGTAAACTATCACTTAAAGGAGTTACACTAGGTTTCTCATCATACTAGTTGAGGATTCTTGTCAAGGATTGGGTCTACTTATATTTGATGGGTATAAGTATGGAGTCTCGTGGATAGTAAAAGATTTAAGATACAAGTTTGGGAAATTCTACTTCTTCATCAAGTTCGTTATATTTGGTTTTCATCACAAGTGATCATTACATAAAGCCCATGATTTTGAAGAATCTAAGATGGTTAACATATGGTTTTTAGGAGAAGCTTATTGTTAAAAGTTTAACCATCTACATGCATCACTCAAGGGGAAGTGTTTGATTTTTACTATTGTTGATCATTATTACTACTTGCTAGTTGAAGTTTCTACTATTTTGGATCCATTTTTCCTATGGTGCGAATGGGTGGTGATTTGAAGCATTGGAAGTCTTAGATTGGAAGTATGATATTGGTTCGTGGTGGTAAAGATCATTATTTGCATACGCCTCCTATTTAGATAATAACAAAAGGGGAAGAGATTTTGAGTGACATGGCATGGATTAAGGGAAGACAAAAGGAAGACATACTTGTTTCATTCATGGTGAGATCCCGATCTCAATTTCTACTGCCTGGAAATTGCATAAGATTCGTGGTTGTTTTGTCATCATCAAATAAGGGAAGATTGTTGGGTCTATTATAGATTTGATGATACAAAACAAGAAGAATGAAACATGAAGGACTTAAAGTGACGAAGGGAAACTCACAAAAGATGGAGGATTTGGAAGATTCTAGAAGATATGATTAAAAGAATATTTAGTTTCCTAATTGTATTATGATTCCTCTTGTAAACCCTAGATGTCATATAGTATATAAAGAGACATATGGTCATTAGTTTTAGTAATGACGCAAGATGTGACGCCTAGTGGTGTGTGTGTGGAACCTAGGCTAGAGGGATTAAAACGCCTAGGTTTTAGTGGTTTAGTTAGTTAGTGTTAGATCAAGTCTTTGATCTTTATTATTGCTTAGTTAGATATGGTGAATGAAAAACCTTGTTCATAATAATATTGATTCTATGTTTGAATATTCCGCCTTTATTATTATGTGTTCCTAGATATAATATTAGACCTCGTCTAAGAGCTTACAATGATCTTCACAGGGAATAAGAAGTACTTTGTGACATTTATTGATGATGCTTCAAGATTTTGTTATGTCTATCTGTTACATACCAAGGATGAAGCATTAGATAAATTCAAAGTGTTTAAAACTGAAGTTGAATTACAACTTGGGTCCGTGATCAAAAGATTAAGGACCGATAGGAAGGCAATACATGGATACTCAGATTTTCACTGCTGGTATAATCCATGAAACGAGCCCTTTATACTCCTCAAGAAAATGGCATTTCAAAGGAAAACAAAAGGCCAGGAAATAGTTAATTCCATGTTGTCCTATTTAGGACTCGAGTCAAGGGTTCCGGGTGAAGCTATGTTAAAAGCTTGCTATTTATTAAATAGGGTTCCCAACAAAAGGAACAAGGTTACCCCTTATGAACTCGGGACTAAAAGGAAACCCAACCCGAACTATCTCGTGGTCCGTAGAATTTGTAAGACTGATCCAAAGTCGAAGACTTGGGTGAAAGAGGCATTGATCATGATTCTTTGTTGGATATGCTGAGCATTCCAAGGCTTTTAGGTTCTATGTTATTGAAACTAATGAATATGCTTAACTCCGTAATTGAATCAAGGGATGCAAACTTTGATGAGAATAGATTCTCATCAGTCCCTAGACCAAGTCGAGGATTCCTAATGGAACATGATGACGGTGTATCGTGAGGTCCATGATGATGAACCATCGCGGGTCCCTGATGAGTTGTGGTTCAACAACTCGAACCTGCTCGTGAAGAGCAAAAGGGTCAGGACTCCAAAGTCATTTGGACATGATTTTCAACTATACTTAGTTGAAGGAACCAGGATGAGGTCTCGCACCAATACTCATATTGCTTCATTGTTGAGGATGATCCCAAGACATTTGAAGAGGCAATGAAGTCCCGTGATATTGCTTTTCCGGTTAAGCAATCAATGATGAAATAGATTCCATCATGGGCAACAACACTTGGGTGTTGGTTGATCTACCACCGTTGCAAACCCTCGGTTGCAAATGGATTTTCAAAAAGAAAATGAAGGTAGATGGAACTATTGAAAAGTTCGCTAGACTAGTCATTCGGTGACTTTAAACAAAAAGTCGTGATATACTATTTTGATACTTATGCCCCAGGGCTCGTATCGATACCATAAGATCATTGATCGCTGGCATCTATTCACAATCCGTTATTCATCGATGGATGTGAAAATAGCTTTCTTGAATGGTGAATCGATGAGGAGGTTTATATAACCAACCTCGTGGCTTTCTTCACCCGGCAATGAAAACAAGGTGTAAACCGATTAAGTCTCTTTATGGACTGCGGGCACCTAAGCAATGACATCAAAAATTTGATGAAGTAGTTTTGTCTAGTGGTTATGTTCTTAACCAAGGCGACAAATGTGTTGTAACACCCCAAATTTTGTTTAGCGGAAGACATGTTATGGGAATGTTATGAAATCGGAGATCACAACACAAGTAATAAAGAACGGAATACATACTCCATTTGATTTCATAAAATAGTTTTAAAACATTATCTTACAACATTGTTTGGATAAAATGGGCACATCCCATAAGTTCGATGTCCCAATTTAAAAACATCGTTATGTAAAAACACTTCTTTAGATATTACTAACGCCCTTTACCACCTATTTCCTTGCATCCGGATCACAATTTAAACACCGAGAAAACATGCTAAAAGGTTAGCTAAAAGTCGTGAGTTCGTTTAGATTAAAGCAGTAAGTTTGGACCATAATTAAAGTCATATAATCATTACAACGAATATAATGATATATAGATGAATGTCTATTACATTAGCTCTAAGTTCATGCAACATATTTACGACAGTCATGCTAAAAGATATCATACAATATATAGCCCAATGCGGTGTTTTGTCCCTCCACACTCGATTGAGATATATGCTTGCTTTGGCCTAAGCATGGCCAACCCAATCCGGAGGAGTCACCCTCAATAGATCTATTTATAACATTCGCTTCCCAATGGGGAACCTGGCGGTTCGTTCATGAAAAAGGGGCTTTTCTAGGGACATAAGGGCTTAGGCTAAACTACGTAATAGTAATCATGCAATAGTTTAGGTCCATAAAAGGTTTTGCATATTTTCTCACCCCAAAATGTATAAAACAATTTATCAAGTAAAAGAGGGGCTATGAAAACTCACCTTAGCAAATGTGCAATCCAAAGTGGGATTTACACCACAGTGAAGCCGCACCCATTCACCTAGATAAAGAGGGCAATGTTTTATTTCATTGTTTTAAGTATCACTTACTTAAAATAGTTCGATTGTTTTTATGATTGCATTTAAACTAAACCTTAGTTTGTAAAAATGATTAAACGGTTTTACTAGTAAGTATACGAAAGTATATATACTTTTCATGTTGACGCTATAACGGTATTAAAATTCAAAATGTGGTTTGAGAATATTTAGTTGATTTATTTTAAAGTGTACACATGATAGTAGTGTCAAAGATCAAACATTAGTTGATTTATTTTCTAATTGTATTTAGAAAATACGTAAGTTAAAGTTGAAGATTCTCAAGTTTATAATTTGACAAAATGATTTAGTAGCCTTCGCTTAATTATTAAAATTGGGTTCTTACAAAGTACAACTAGCAACCTTTATGATATAAGTTGGTTTACACGTTGACGTTTAAACTTGTCGTAGATCTTATTAGTGAAACATGTTTTAAGCACTTGTTTTATTGTTCGAATGCCTTTACTCTTGTTCTACTTGTTGACACAATTATATTAACATCAAAGTATAAGGTTTGAATTTACGGAAAATATATTTAGTTTATATCTTGATTTCCGATTTATCACCTCAAGTTTTAGTTTGCGGTTTAACTTGGACTACCCAGACGAACACCGAAGCGCCAGTCGCGCCCTGTTATTAGTGGTATAATCTTATCGGATTAGGCCCGGCAGTATACAATTGAGAGAAAGACTTGGCCCAAAGAGGAGATAGACAACTTCCTTGGGGATATTCTTGGGCTGCGGCCCAAGGTGATACAGAAAGGTTTTTGTTATAAATTTGGTGACACATGATATCTTCAAAAACGTGGTACTAGGCAACTAATTTGACGAAAGGAAAGGTAGCCAAGTGCTACTATGTTTTCACGAGCAGGTTTATACCAAGATTTTAGGGGACACGTTACGATTCAAAACGAAAGGCTAGAACACAGGATTCCAACACAAACGGCTTTGACTTCGGGACACAACTCCACCATAGCATGTCCTAAACTTGTGAAGCCGAAACTTCTCGACAAGAGCTTAGATTCACAAGACCCATGTTAACACATCAAAACTGTTTTCGAAAGGCAAGATTGTACCATTGTGGTGATAACCTCCGTGGGGTTTTCATTGTTTCGACCCAAACATTCTTATCATTAGGTAAAAAGGAACATTAAACTCATTTTATCACAAGATTTATACACAAATTTAATATAATAGTGGTCTAAATTGAACCCCGACATCGTGGTACTACCACAACATCATCACTAGTTCGCTATTGTGGGGATGAAGGAGACTTGACAGGTAGTGCACAAGGTCATATATCAAGCTATGTACTCGGGTCGACATGACCCTGGTTTTACTTGATTATCTTTTGAACACTAGGTGAACAACATATGGATCGATAGATAGGTGTCAGTGGTCTCAAAGTGGGTTCACATTCGAACCGAACACATGGTATTAAGGACAACAACAACTCTTAGCCTGATGACAACAAATAAACTTGTTATGAGATGTTTAACTTAGTATTTCTTAGGCGAGTTTTACTTGAAGCTAACTTAATGTCACGACATAACATTAAGTTCCCAGACTCAATCCAAAAATCACTTGACTTTTCCAAACATTTGATTTCATATTCTCGATAAAACAAAACAAATAAAGACCAACAACAAAATATAGTGTACATGTGACTATGTCATTTACAGAAGATTACAAGGATTATCAATAACAAGAACACTTAGTTTCACAATCGAATTATCACTTTTACTAACAACCCAATTCATAAATTTTAACAAATACAAAGTTGAGTGATTTTCTTACAAAGAATGAGATGATGATGAAGTCGAAGGTCAACCCAGAAATCCAAGCACTAATTTAATCCCATCGCTTCTCAAGCAAAACACCAAGCACTTGCTTCCAATACTTTAGAGCTTCCTCTATACTTTGAGGTGAGATATGAGGTGTGGTATTTCCCTGGGTTGCCTCGATGAAGATAAAATGAAAGGGAAAGGTAGTCTTTGACCAATCTTTCCAACCTTGAAAGATGAGTGATAACCATTTTCAGTTAACCTCTTGTCTTTCTTGTATCTACCTTCCCACTAGTCGATTTCTTATTGGAAGAATAGAGAGGTGAAAGAGACTCTTGAAGCTTTGGACTCTTTCCGGTGTTTGGCTGCGCGTGTGTTGGTGAAGATCCAACAAAAACATTCACCAAAGTACTATGAGTGAAGAGGGTATGATGAAAGAGGTGTTCCCACACTCCATTTTTAGCCATCTCTTTGTGGGTTTGCGTTGACCTAGACGAAGATAGGAGATAGCAGGTATAGGGGAAACAAGTTTTGTTGTTATCTCTTTTAGAGAGAGAGATATATATGTGGAATATTTTTGGGAGTCAGGAGACGACAAAACCAAAGAGAAGAGGAGGGGGCGGATTATCCAAGGGAAAAGGGATAAGGTTTTAGTATAAATCTTAAATTCATTTGAAATATTAAGTATGTGGTAACACTTTTAAGTATTAAGAGTATTAATCAAAGTGAAAGATGTGTTAAGTATTTTGTGTCCTGCGGTATTAAAGCCGTGACTGAAGTACTAATGTATGAAATTTTTATAATGTAATATCTTATAGATACACTTCTGAAATATTATTATCTTGGTAATATTTTCCACTGTGGGTTTACCGTTTGTTTTATTTTCCCTTATCATGTGTAGACGCTTGCCTACCACAAAGGGGAAAACGAGATAACCTCTCGTCTTACAATTTTAAATCATAAGACAATAACACAATATTCATATAATGAAATGAATGCAAAAGGGATGCAATAGGCTACTGTATGCGAGTTATCTACTCAAATGATCAGGCAAAGCTTATGCATGCTTAATCACTAGGTTTAGTAATAATAAATTACCATTTATTATTTAAATATGAGTGAAAAATTACCGTGTGTCACATGTGTATATAGCAAATTTGATGATTCTGGTAAAGGAGTCATCATTTGTCTATATGTTGATGACATGTTGATTTGAACCCACCAAAACGAGTTTGACCTGGAAGGAAGGAATTTTTGTCATCAAGGTTCTCCATGAAGCGACATGGGAGGCCTGATGTTATCCTTGGTATAAGGATTAAACATGAAAGTAAAGAATTTCTATCTCCCTCTCATTATATTGAGAATGTGTTGACAAAATTCAATTACTTTGATTGTACTCCAGTGAGTACACCTATGGATACTTGTGAGAAGCTAATGCCCATAATGGCAAGGTTGTATCTCAACTTGAGTATTCTAGGTAATTGGTCTTGATGTATGCCATGACTTGTACAAGACTATGAGATTTTGCGGTGGGAAAATCAAGCGGTATACTAGTAATCCTAGTGCTCATCACTGGCAGCGGCTTAGAGGACGAAGTATTCAAGAGAACTATAGATTATAG
>OU343220.1:292554473-292590435 GCA_910596185.1 Chrysanthemum makinoi
CTAATTACTTATAGTAGGATATTTCTAAGTTTCTAACTACTAATATTTATTAAGCATTGATTATAACACTGACTAGCAGTTATATACTAGTAATATTTAATTGGATTTATTTCATATATCACCCTACTTTCATATTTAATTTTATATATACCCAAAATCTGAAGTATTGAATGCATAATGTACAATGTTTTTAATGCATTTTTGGGTATATATGAAATTTTTATTTAAAAGAAGGGGAGATATGAAATTGCCCCTATTTAATTATTCATGTATACAAATTGTATATTATCTAATTTTAATAATACAATTAGTTAAGAATGTAATAGTCTAAGTATAGTAAAATACGTCAGGTGCATACGAGGTTGTTAAATAAGTTTTTTTACGTAACATTATGTCAAATAATTTATACTTATATAGTTATAATATGGGTGAGGCCGTGAATGTAGCGAATATTTACATTAAATTTTCATTATGTATTATATCGGTTAATATTTCATATATACTTTTTGTTGGACGAATGATTTGATCTTTTATTTGCATGGTGCGTTGAGGTTGATATATTTTAAATTTAACTAATAATATCATGTTTTAGACATCACACATGTCTAATTTGAAAGGAAAAAAAAAAATCCAGATAGGTGAATTTAAATTTTAAAGAGTAATTACATGCGTTGTTGTTATAAGTACAATATCGTGTATTTTTTGTTTCAAAATAACCCATAAGTCATGCCTTCATTCTGCTAATAATTATTTTAGTCGAATTTAGTTTTTAAATCCGTGCATGCGTGGGTTAAACTTAAAGGAATTACATGAGTCATTATTGGACGCCATTAGTAAAAGAAAAATACTATTGTGGATCTTCTTACATGATCTCATAGAAAGAAATAACACGGGTCGTTCATATATGTACAATCTCATGTATTCATTTACATATTAATATAATTTGTGCTTTCATTTTAAAATTTATAATTTCGTGCATACATATTAATTTAACATATAATGATAATAATGTTTACTAATAACAGCAACATATATGTTTTTTATAAGAAAATATAAAATCTAAGTGTATTTATTAAATTCATAAAATTATTAAAAAACATAAAAACTGATTACTTTACTTAATTTCTTATAATCAACAATTTAACAGCTAAAATTTTATTAATTACTCTCTCACTTTTTAAGTTCATTTCTTGATAAATCGGCACATATGGTTTAATATTTCTTGTATATCTTGACTCATACGTATACGTCTGGTTTGCTAATATACATAAGACTTATAGACTAATGATCAAATGAGAACAATTTTTAAAATAAGAAAGATGAGAAATAACTATAATTTCACATTAAAGATGCATCAAATTAAATTAGATGCATCTTTAATCTTTTAGATGCATCATAATATATTTTCTAACTAAAATTAGATGCATATACATATGTTAGATGCATTTCATCATGTTAGACGAATCTTATGTACTTTTTGTCTTCTACGAGTCAAATTTTTTGCTAGTACTACTTTGCATCGTTTTCACTTTAAAATCATTTTCGAAACTAATTGTGGTGCATCTAAATGAATAGAGATGCCCATAATTCAAGTCGATTCATCTCAAATATGCGGTTATAGTTATTTCTCATTCTTTTCATTTTAAGTTTTTTTTTCTCACTGCATCCTTACCGGATACTTATATGTTAAGTTGTATAAATATATTATTTTTGCTACGATTTCAAAACAAACCATTCAGTTTAAGTTGTTAGAGATTATTTGATAAAAGCTGTCTCTTTCAACTCTATCAATTCTACATTACATAGCACATACCCGAAGACACGTATGAATGGTATTAATGCACCATATGTTGAGAGGAGACCAAGTTTAGTGAAGTGTGCTATATTTGTTGTAGCAAATCAAAACTTTTGACTTCAATTATTTCTAGAGCCACTACACGAATACCTTCCGTATGTAAAGCGGCTTGAAAAACGAAACGGAAAATGGTTATCAACAAAAATTATATTGTCATGCTGTGTAAGAATGTATAAATTATAGTTGCTGAGTGAGTTGCCTTTAAAAATTACTGTACTAAAATATACAAGGAACGAGCGGGGTTGCCCGCGCGTTGCTGCGGGTGTATTTGGTTATGTGTGTTTGTTTGTTTTTTTTAATAGAATATAGTTTTGTTTTGTATTTTTTTAAAAAAATGTGGTGTATACCAAATGTGTAAATGTATTTTTTTTTAAATTTAGTTTGGTAAAAGGTATTGGGCTTTCCTAATTTTGTTGGGCTTATTTTAAAAGAAGTTTTAATTTTTTTTGTATGGTCCGATGCAAGTTTTTTGGTTCTGTTGTTTTCCCCTCTCTTTGTAGGTGGGTTTATATACATTGTTTTATCTGTTTTCCTCTTATCTCTTTCGTGTTTGGTATGACTGGTTTCAGAGATCTACGGTTCATTTGATACGTCGGTTGTATCAACATCCACCTTATCAATTGATTTCGAATTTAATCAAGGTATTCAATTATGTATATATGATAGTGCATAGAATGTTATCTATTTTCCTTTACACTATTTTAGGGGTTTTTGTATGTATAAATACGTGCATGAATTTATGTGATATGATAACTGTTTTGGTCAAAAAGATGTTCTTATTAGCATCTATTTATGTGATATGATAACTGTTTATACCATATGTAGAATTTAGAATCAAATGAACCGTAGATCACCACATGCTAATAAGAACATCTTTTTCCACAAAATAGTTACTCTACATAATAGTTACATAATAGTTACTCCACAATTTTTTTACCAACGACAATTCTAAATTTTGTGGAGTAACTATTATGTAGAATTGTGGTTGGTAAAAAAACTCCACTTTTGATACAGTACGGTTTTACACATTCAGTTCATAGTAGCACAAACATAACATACGTAGGGGTACTGGTTCTAGTTTTTTTTACAAAAGTTATAATGTCTAAGGCGTAGTAGACTTTATTTGTATTTACATAAGGATGCATTTTCAAAATGCAGTTTGTGAGCATCCACTTGGTCTAAAGACCGTCTGGTTGAAATGCATACTGCATTTTAAGTCTTCTTTTTCTTGCTTTCAGACGTGTCGTCTGTGAAAAGAGGCCTCTTAGATGTCTTTCTATTAGCTTCAGCCAATGCTTCTGTTTTTGATCTAGTTTGCATAATGGATGTTGTTGATGGTGGTGTTGCTATCTCTGTAAAAATAAACGTAAATACACATTAACATTTAATAAAGTCGTAATTGGTTTGCGATTGTTTTTTTACATACTGAATCTTAAATGTTGTAAATATGTTACCTTCTGAAGGGCGTTGTTGTGGTGTTATGTCTGCTTGATTACATAGCGTTTTCCATGACAGAGAGGAGTAGCGCTGATGGGTCAGGAACTCTTGTTGGTGCATCTATTAGAAAAGCAGACATATAAATAAACGATTGATGGTATGTGGAGGTTGGTATAATATTAGTCTAGCCATTATTTTTTTGTAGGCTTTTTTTTTTTTTTTTTTTTACCTTCAGATGATGTTATTTTTTCAGTTGTTGTGTCTTGTTGGTATGTTGATGTTGAACTGTAACAACATAGTTTTAAACATTCGGTAACCAAATTTTTTTTTCCTTATATATTTTAGAATAATAGTAGATAGTATATATATATATATATATATATATATATATATATATATATATATATATAATATATATATATATATATATATATATATATATATATATATATATATATATATATATATATATATATATATATATATATGATTACCTGATGGTTGGTCTTCAAGATTTTTGGGTTCGGCTGCTTCATCTAGCAGTTGGTTAAAAATGAAGTCTACTGGTTGTTGTTTTGAAGCTGTATTATAGTGAAACTGGAAAATGTGTTTTCTTCCGATGATTGCTTGTAGCTGTTCTGGTATTTGTTTAGGATCAGGGTTATTTAGCAGCGCCACTAATTCTGGACAGGTGATACCCATAAATTCGTCTGCTTTAGGCGTGAAAAATGTAACCATGACTGTCGCTGTGTTATCTGTTATGTAGACCTTGAAATTGTATCTGCATACATAAAAGAATATTGTATTTTAGTTTTTTAACTAATAAGCAAACGGTCAATAAAAAAATGATTACCTGTAAGTTGTAGCCTCTAAAGGTCCATGGATTCTGCATACAAATTCGCCATTGTCCTCAGTTGCTTTGTTACTACACTGTGTACATGATCGGTAATACCATTCGCGCGATGTATTTATTCCTGTGATAGTTGCTTTGTAACGAACATCCTGTTGTTTGAGTATAAGATATAGTGTTACATGTTTAGTTTTTTTATACACAATTGTTCTTAATTATATTTTTAATGAAAAAAAATGCAACATCACTTAAGGTTAGTAGCGGTGTACACTGTAGGTTTGCGGGGCCTGTTGTAGCAACAGAGCTAACGGGAACCTGTTTCTCATTTTTTCTTGTTCTTTATCTTGGTATGGCCTTCTTACAATCTGTAATGGTGGATTCACATTGAACAATGCTGCATACCTATTATAGGCATATATTACTGTTAACTAAAATTGTAGTACAACATTTCTTATAAAAAATAATCTTTTTTTTATGACTTACTCTGCACGATACTGTTGCAGTTCTGGAATTCTTGGATTTATGTAATAGTAGCTTGCTGGAGTCGATGATAATTGCAGGTGGTTTCTGTATCTTGAAACACGGCATGAACTAACAGCTATAATGATGGGTTTTTCCAGCGCATCTATTTCTTCTTTTTTAAATGTTTCGGAAATCTCATCCCAGAGTGTTAATTCAACAGAGTCACGACTGTTTTATTCAAATATGTTAAGTTATGGTTTTATTTGCAGTAAAAATATTTTTAATTTTCAAGTGTCAAAAATATTTTAAATGGTGCTTACTTTAAGTTCTGAATTTCCACTTTTCGATTAACCATCTGTTTTCTATTTGGGTTACCCCATTTTTCTTTTTCTCCTGATCTGATGTAGCAACCTATGTAATCTTTAAAAAATAAAACATATGTTAGCTAATCTATTCATGAATGGATAGTAAAATGTGTAAAGTTGTAAACTTTTACCTGTAAGAACTGGATATTCTTTTTTTGTTTTGTCATTTGGGTCTATGACTCTGTATGGAAGTTGATTGTAAGAAACGAAATCGAAATAATGCTCTGGAAATCCATCTGCAGTTATAGTATCAAACTTTGTAAAGCGGGTAAATGAAAGTGATGTTTTGTTTTGCAGGGTCTGCTGCCAATTGTCGGTAGGAATACATGAGAACAAACCGATATGCTTTTCCAGGTATAAGAATACTTGTAAAATGTTTTATGTCATTTGGTTCCATGTTTGCTTGTATTGCATCACCCTGTGTATACAACAGATGCTTTTATATTCATAGTAATATGGATGGTTAGGGATTTTTTTTATAGAAAAGTTTAATGTACCTGTCTGTCTATTAAAATAGCACGGAACCCTTTATCTGTTGTGTCTAGAGGGTCTCGAGCTATCCAAGCCCGATAGACTTTTGCTTCTATGATCTTGTCTCTGTCCCTTGGTCGTAGCTCTTTTATTGGACTATTCATCTTCCTGCATATGGTGAGAAAAAAAGGAACATAAAATAGAACGTATTGTTAATGTTAAGTTGTTTCAAAATAATAATTTTATAATCATTTAGCAAGCTGCATGGTGATATATAAATGGTAATGCAATATTACGTTAATCTAAATGCGATAGCTAATTTAGGGGGACAATACACAATAGGTAAAATTGTACATATTCTGAAAAAATACGTTGAAAGTAGATGTATATAAAGTAAAAATTTACACCTTTGTTTGTAAGATGTTATCTAGGAATTGTTTATAGACTATGTTTTTTGTAACATGTGGTGAGTTTACATTTTCATTGTGCAAAAGGACTTTTAACCCATAAGGTGATGTTGCTCTTGATAGTGCAACGTATAGTTGCCCATGACTGAATACCGGTTCAGGAAGATATATTCCGATTTTGCTTAAAGATTGGCCTTGACTCTTGTTGATTGTCATAGCGTAGCAAACTTTAACCGGAAACTGTTTTCGCTTGAAAATGAAAGGGTAATTTGGATCTCTGTGGGTCAATGGAATTCTTGGAATATAAACTTTGCCTATTCTTGTTCTGTAATAATTTCTGCTTCAATGAGTTTT
Source organism: Chrysanthemum makinoi (assembly GCA_910596185.1). Taxonomy (NCBI): domain Eukaryota; kingdom Viridiplantae; phylum Streptophyta; class Magnoliopsida; order Asterales; family Asteraceae; genus Chrysanthemum; species Chrysanthemum makinoi. Next base: position 292,560,675 of record OU343220.1, read on the forward strand.
GACATGAGGTTTTACAATCATTCTTGTACCATTCAGAGGCCACCTGCATATTTACATTCGGGCGACATAGATAGGGACCGGTTTTAATTGGAGAGTATTTGGTGGTAGACCTGGAAATCTGAAGGTGTTTAAATATTCTGGTGGATATAGCATCTCAGTTGAAGCAGCATCTTTTCCAAGCGGAATTGCTTCATCCGAACTCATGTAAACTGTTGTCTCTCCTTGTATTTGTGATAGTATTTTTTCATTTATGGTATCTGCAGTTGCATTTTTAGGACAGACGATAGCTTTTTTCTGCAGGACATCTGCACTTGGATTTTGTAAGGTTTGTTCGTCGTAAATAAAATCAATGAGTGATTGAAGGCTGTTTTCGTCGTCGTATATTTGGTACTCTGGCGGAATTGCAACCCATTTAACGTCTTCTGGATCTTCAGTGTCATGTTCGCCGACGTTACCATTTCCTATATCAAGTAACCATGATGAGAACCGATCTATTTGTTTGCGTACCCTTTCATCAAGGTCTGTTTGCATAAGTCTCATATTTTGTCTAAGGCTGAAAACTTTAAAATGCTGCCACAAATATGATTTTGCAATTGATGAATTTATGATTTGCGATTTTGTACCTTTTTTTTTACGGGAAGTGTCTGCCTGAAATCACCTCCTAAAATAACTGGTTTGCCACCAAACACTTTATCCGGTTTGCTGAGAATATCTCGCAGGGTCCTATCAAGTGTTTCAAAACAACGTCGGTCATTCATCGGCGCTTCATCCCATACAATCAATTCAGTTTCTTCAAGAAGTTTTGACATGATAGTATTCTTTTTAATGTTACACATTGATTCATCGGTTAATTCTAATGGTATTTTAAATCTTGAGTGCGCCGTACGTCCAGATGGCAAGAGCAGAGAGGCTATACCTGAAGATGCAACTGTCAAGACTACTTTTCCTTCTGATCGAAGTTTATTAACAATTGTTTTCCATAGAAAAGTCTTACCTGTACCTCCATGACCATACACAAAAACCAATTCCTGCTTGTTTTCACTGCATGCATCGATTATGAGATCATAAATTTGTCGTTGTTCAGCATTCAATTTCACAACTAAGATATCAACTTCTTCTTTCAACTGTTCACGGTTGTAATTCTTTTCTTCCATCAGCACCCTGTTGTGTAGATCATCTAGGATATGTTGTGGAGGTAATGAGAATCCAAATTCTTTGATTGACCTTGAACAGTTGTTCAATATTATTTCTATTTCGTAAAGAATGTAGTCTTTTAGCTCTGGGTCATTTACATAGAGGTTTCTGACGCCACTTGTTTTTGAAGCCCTTGCTGGAATATCATCTGCCATAGAATACCAGTGTCTTTCCCAAAGCTGTATAGGGTCTGCAAACTCGCAGTACATTAGAATATGGGAAAAAAGGGTACGTAGCTGCGCCGCTGATGCTGAGAAGGCTGCTTCCTGTAGTGCTGTATCCCATTCTTTGTCGTCGTCAAGCAGACCCATAGCTTGGCATGCTGCCCTGTATGTTGGAAATGTTTTCTTGTTAACGGTGCGCACGTCCGTGAATGATTGACAGCCTTTTTGATGAGCAAGCAGCATGCGAAAGTAGAATAGCTCTCCTGCAGCAGGGTGGACGTACACTAATCTGCCTATCGCGTATTTTGTTTTGATAATTCGTCGTTTCCATGCTTTGTTGTCTTCATACCACACATATTCAGAGGGAAAGTCTAAATATGTTAGGTGTCGACCATCTTCGAATAATGAATTATATGTAAACCATTCTGTAAGCGTTGTACGTTTTCTCCCATCATCGTTTAGAATAGCTCCCAATGGTTCTTTTTGCGCGTCATTTTGCATATCTTTAAGATGAACTGCAAGTACATATGGGCTCTCTGATGTATAGGAAAATCAAGTATCCTCCAGCATGCTTCATGTGGACATATGAACCTGCCGTCAATAAAACTTTTGATTTCATCTATGTATTTGACGCAGATCAGAAGTACCGGATCACCAAGAGGTTTTGTAATGCTTTGCAATTCTATCAGTCCCCTTTGAAATATATTTGAAAATATTTTATCAACATGCTCCAGCATATTCAACATTATGTGCTTGGAACATAAGGCAAAGTGAGCGGTTATATGGAACAACATAATTGTTGTCCAGCTTCACTTCACCTCTTGGTACATAAGACACTGTCCTTCTTCGTTGATAGTGTATATGACCATTTTCGTCAAAATAACTCTTTTCATTGTATCTTTTTGGATAGTTCTTTGTGCATACTCCGTCCTGCATACATGGAGCTGTTGGTTTTGCATTTCCACATGGACCGTGCATCATCATATCAGCAACTACTTTATATCCTTCTGGATTTGATTTGTTGTCAGGTAATTCTGCGCAAATGAATCTGTCAACATCTTCGGGATTCTTGATTTTGTCATTCTTATCTAGCCATAGAAGTGTGTGGCAATGTGGAAGACCCCGTTTTTGAAATTCTATTGTGTACAGAACTGTATATGGAAAAAAAGAAAATCAGTTAAGAAAATTTTATTTTACATAATGGTATAGGAATGTGTTAGTGCCATAATGAAAGGAAATAGCTGGATACCTGCGGTACATCGGCCAAATATGTGCTGTTCCTTGAGCGCCGTTAAGAAATCTCCCACTTTTTGTTCAAAAACCCGACCCACAACATCGGCTCTATCTGATTGGTTAAGCTCTGGATACCTTTTCATATGCCGTTTAATTTCTGGCCAGTTGGCATTGCATGTAAAAGTGATAAAATATTGCGGATTCCCTAGGACTCGACATATAGCAAGTGCATCAAGATAATGGCTGTACATATATCTCGGTCCTCCTGTGAAACTTGAAGGCAGAATTATTTTTTGACCTATATCAGCTCCAAAGTGGTCACCTCTTGATATTGCATCACAAATACCAGAAAGACAATCGGTTCTTAGGTTATTTTGCTTTGACCTAATGAAATCAAGCCGTGATTGCTCAAGGGTACAGTAGACGTTAACAACGTATTGCTGAAATAATCTTCCTGCTCTAAAAAGAAGGCCATATTCATCAAATCGTTCATGCAACTGGTACTTATAATACATATTCATAGAAACCATTTTCTTCTTTGCACCTCCATTGACACCATTAAATGGAATCTTTGTATTGTAAGGTGGCCGTATACAAGGAGGAATTGTAAGCTCATATACGAACTATGAAGTTTATTGATTCTTTTAGGCTGCTTGTCTTTGTATTCTATTATTATGTCATAATCGTTTCTTGTTTGCATCGGTGAAATACTATTGCTCAAGAGTTCAAGTAGGAAGTTCATGACGGCTCCCTAATACATTGTACAGCTTGAATCTTGAACTCGGTACATTTCCTTCTGCAAATTTATCCCTTGCTGTTCTAAAGACACGAACTAACTCATTGTGCTCATCCAATATCTGAATGAGTCGCTGGACTATTTCAGGAGATAGTCCACTTCGTTCTGGTCCACTGGTATGTGCTAAAACACATACCTTTTCTTTATCAAAATAGACCCAAAACAACCAAGGAAAAGCCGTTTATTGCTTATATTTGTGGTTTTCTTGAGTTTGTGCTTATGAGGTTGGATATGCAAAAACACGCAAAAAGGATCCAAATCAGATGTAAATCCGAGCACGAGAGATCAAAAGAGTTTTAGCTGAGCTGGAAGGTCAAGATTGTGTATTTTGGAAGATTTTATTCTCAGAAGATGATTTTTGAAGTTTCAGTAAAGTTTGAAGAAAAGTCAAGAATAGTCCCTGCACTTTGAGCTTTTGACATTATTGATCCCTGAGATTTTAGATTTTTCAAAAGTCACCCTTGGATTATTTGAGCTTTACAAGATTGGTCCTTGTGTGAGATTGCCAGATTTACACTTGTGGTCCCTTGGAAATTTGAATTGTACAAGATTGGTCCCTAAACTAATACTTGGATCACATTTGAAAACCAAAGTCCAATCCACTATTAAACCATTCGGCCCAAGTAGAAAAAAACCCGAGCCCAACTAAACTAATACTACCCGGTTGGTATCCTAACCCGAAACCCAACTAAACCGAGAATAACCCGGTCAACCCCCACCCAGTCAAACATCGAAATATTATAAAAAAAAACAAAGCGCGCCAACATTTACCCCCCTTTCCCTTTTTACCAGATATTTAGAACCCTAATTCACCCAAAGTAATTAATCAAATTGACCGCAAATTAAGGGTAGTTTCGTACATTTCCCGACACCCACGACAAGGGAATGACACCTCATCAATCCGTGTGATATAGGGCACTTGGCTCTCTATTGGTCTTAACATGTCATCAGATTTGATCCTAAGGTTGTGATGAGAAGATGAGGTGTGGGATGTAATCCAAGGGCGTATATGAGCTCTAAAGAAGCACAAATAGAAGAATTCGAGATCCTTCCAAGACCTCTAGCTCAAATATAAATAGACCTCATTAGCATTCACAAAGGAGTATCTCTTCGTATCTTAATTCCTGTATTTTTCTTCTCTCTAGGTTTATTTGTGTAGTTATTTACATTTCAATGTTTTAAAATACTTTGTAATTCTTATTTTGTACTCATTTACCTTTATTAATAGAATTTGCACTTAAATTTCAATTGTTATTGTTTGAATCTGCTTAATATCTCATTTTAATGTTTATTTCAGTTTTATAACCAGTGTTTTAGCTTATCTCTTCATTATCTCAAAAATACAAAAAAAATCAAATAAATCATTTTAAAAATCAAAAATCACTTTAGATCAGTGCTTTGGATTAATCCACCACTGATTTATTGTTTCTCATAGTTCATTTAAGCTTTAGTAGCTTATTGTGAGCTTATTTCAGTTTTAATCTCAAAAAACACAAAAACAAATTCAGTTTATGCAGAAGCTACAGTACTGATCTGGTTTGCTGATTTTGGATCTGGTTTGGATTGGTTATGATGCTGGAATTGGGTTAAGATCTGAGCTGGTTGGATTAGGAATAGTGGTTGATTAGGTTAGTGGTTCTATTGTCTTCAAAGTGCAAGCCATAGTGGCTATGGAAATTTTGTAAGTTCATAATGTCATTTGATCATTAAGTTGTGTTTGAATCTGTTCAATGTTGTTTATTGTTACTGTTTGATCTGAGAATGATGCTTATTTAGTGTAAGTTGATCATTATCTGTTTTCAGTTCTTATTTCAGTAGTATAATTAGTGTTTGGCATAGCTTGGTAATCTGTGTTAGAGATCAGTTAATCAGTTAGTAGTAATTGATGCTTGTTTAAGTAGTTATAGGATAGACATTTGAGGTCTTTGTTTAAGCAGTTTACTCAAAAAGTCAAAAATCTCTTGTAACTAATCTAGGATCTGAATCTGTTGAAATCAGTAGGAGCAATTAGTTGCAAAATAGCTTAAATTAGTAGATCTAGCTTTTGGTTATCATCAGTAGTCAAAATACATCATAATCAGTCTAATAATTTGGATTAAATCTCAATAAGGTCAAAGTTTAAATTCTGTTCTTGAAAGTCAAAAGTGGTTTTGACAGTTTTTCACAAAACTTGTTCAACCTCTCATAGGTTCATTCTAAGTCCATTTCTATTGTAACTTTGGAATTTCAAGCTTCAACTGGTCTATTTTAAGAAACTGCTTTTTGTGGGATCTGGTCTATTCATCTTAAGCCCCAAATAAGCTGCTCAATTAGACAATATTTCCCCTGTTCACACTCATTTTAAACTGAGTGTGAATCAGGCAGATTTGCTGCTACTATATTGGTCTCATTTGTAAGAGTTAGGACTTGAAATTTGGTGGAATTGTAGCTGGCCAGGTGGTCTATAGGACTGCACAAGTAGTTTTTGGTTTAAGCTTTTCAATAAGCTGGTGTATAAGCTTAAACAGTGGTCCTGAACCACTGTTTGGTTCATATAAGCAGTTGGCTTAATCATAGGTTCTGAGCTTTAGGCTTGTTAGGAGTAGTTAGAAACAGTTGATATTAGTTCATTTTAGTATAAATTAGCTGTGCTCACTGTTTGGTTGCCTTAGTAGCTAGTTAGCTTATTTTCCTAGCTTATTACATAAGCAGTTGTGCTATTGCTCTTTATTTCTACACATAAGCTGCTAGTTTCTCATTCTTCATAGTTTCATATTACAATTTTAGAATTATCCTGAGATTTTCATAATTTTTGGTCTTTATTTACTATTTTTCTCAATTTAAATAGATTTTAATCACTTTTTAATAGCTTAAATTTGAAAATAATTGAGAAAAAGCTCCAAAAAATAATTTTTCAATTTTCTTAGTTTAAGAAAGATATAAAAAGCTTAAAAAAGATTTTTCCTCATTTTCTCTTTTAATTTGGTACTTTTCATAAATTTAATTAGTTTTAAATAGTTTAAATTAGTTTTTAATTTTTATAAAATCAAGAAAAATCCAAAAAATTAGTTTTAATTCTAAAATAGTTTTCTTATTTCATTTTTAGAGTAAAAGAAAATTTAGGCATTTTTAGGATATCGTTTAGACATAGTTGCATTTTTAGTCGCGTTTGTTAATTACGTTTTAGTTTAATTCGCGTTTAGGATTTCCCGTAGGATAGATTTCCTTAATTACTTTCCCATTCTCGTAGTTAATAAAATCAAAATCTATAATCCAAATCTTCAAGCATAAATCCAAACCAAGAACGACGTTGGCAATTCACGCCTCGTTGGGAAAACGATTCGGGTTGACTAATCCGTACTACGATCACACACGGGATTGATTTATTATTCTTTTTCTAAGAGATTTGAATCTATCTTCGTGAGTATTTTTGATATTGATATTAAGGATTTATCCCCACACATAACCCTTGAGCCTATATCAAATTTTGGCGCCGCTGCCGGGGAGGTTGTGTCACGACAATATCGTTTGAAGTTTGTCGATTAGTGACTTGAGATCCTTCATTCGTGAAGTTATTTTTCTATAAAAATAAAAAGTAAAAAATATTTTCCTTTTTCTTTTGTATATATATATCAGATTAAAAATACAAAAAGATTTTCTCCTTTGTTTTTGCTAATAAATAGAAGAAACCAATTATATAACATTCTCAACGGAGGTGTTATCATTATAAGTTCCCGAACAAAAGATCAAAAACTTACCTTTGTGTCGCTTGTGGATTTATTAATCTCTATCAGATAAACAAACTGTGTGGTGGGTATAAGGACGGTCGACATTAAATTGCACTGAAAAGCGGTTTTAATAAGCTTCGCGCCGACCTACGCTTCTCCGCTCGCTTGTGCGTTTGTCTTGTAGAGGTGATTTATTCACTCGGGATTATTGGTTTAAGTTCACTGTGTTTTCGAATATCGGTTTCTTTTAATTGGTTTTTAAGTGCATGTGCTTTCGCTCTCGATCTAGACGACTTCATAATCGAATCAGAACGTACCCGAATTACGTAATATGGCTGCTCCCAACGGACCACCAATACCCGGTCCTAATCCTCCTCCCGATAATCAACATGTAGCTCCCGATCTCCGAACGATGGAGGAGTTATGTCAACCATATGCGGGAGGGGTGGACCCATTGCACCGACTAATATCCAAGCTACCGATTTTAGCTTGAAACATCATATGATAGAACAAGTAAAAAACAGTTGTCAATTCCATGGTTTACCAGATGACGATGCAAACAAGCATCTTGATAAGTTTCTAACGGTTACTCAGAGTATGAAACAAAATGGGGTCTCCGATGACGCCCTTCGTCTCTATCTTTTCCCATACTCTTTGACTCATCATGCCACATCTTGGTTTGATCGACTCCCGAAGAATTCGATTCATACCTTCGAGGAGATGGTTTCGAAGTTTCTGGCAAAGTACTTTCCACCATCGATGGTGACGAAGTTGAGAAACGATATCAGTAATTTCAGCATATCCCGACGAATCTTTGTTTGAAGCTTGGGAACGATACAAGCTTGCGATTGATCGATGTCGAATCATAATATTTGCTTGTCACCCAAATCGATACGTTCTACAATGGTTTGACGTTGAGACATCGTGATACTATCAATGCTGCTGCCGGTGGAACTTTCATGAAAAGACGTCCCGAGGAATGCTACGATCTCATTGAGAACATGACCGCTCATCATAATTATTGGGATTCTTCTGCTGAAGGGTGAATCATCTAGATCAATTTCATCTTCTTCTCACGACACGGCTCTTCATAAGAAAGTTGATGATTTAAACACGGCTATGTTGAAAATGTACCAAATGCATCTAAATCAGCAAATGGCGGTGAACCCGACTTGTGAAACTTGTGGAGGTCCACATCCTTATTCGAGTGCCCTTCCAGTGGCCGCACATGAGAATGTTTATGCTGCTACGGGGAACTACAATCAACCGCAAGGAGATCGAAATCTTCTTAGCTACCGTTCAAATAACTATCTCGGACCTCCCGGTTTCAACCAACCTCAACAACAAAACCATAATCAAAACCGTTTCAATGGTAACAACAATCAAAACAGAGGAGTTAACCATGGAAATCAACATTATCAAGCTCCTCAACCTCAAGTTTACCAACAACCACCTCCTCCTCCACAACAATACCAACAACCGAACAACGAATTTCTATCTTACATGAAAAGCTCAGACAACACCATCAAGAGTTTACAAAATCAAATCAATGGCATGAGGTCGGATTTCAAGAAGGAAATTGAAGCTACGAGTAACAAACAAATGACTGAAATCAGGAATATGATGGCTAGTTTCTTTCAGGCCAATCAACCGTCTACTTCTTATTCTCAACCCTCGGGTTCCGGTTCTCTTCCGAGTAACACAATTCCTAACCCAGAGTGACATGAAAGCTATCACTACCCGAAGTGGTGTTGCTTATGATGGACCTACGGTTCCTACCACTCATTCTTCTTCTTCTCGTGTGGTAGACCGTGAAACCAGGGTGACAAAGGACCGGTGCTTCCTCTGATAAGGGGGCTGTGAATGTCCAACCCACGGTTGTCCAAGATTCTGAGCCCGAAGATGCTCCGTTAATGTGAAAGCTAATCCGAAACCGTCTATCCCATATCCGTCTCGTCTTAAAGATCAAACTCTTCGTGAGAAGTCGAATCATCAAATGGAAACGTTTTTCCAAATCTTCAAAGACTTGAATGTGGAGATCAGTTTTGCGGATGCCCTTCTTTTGATGCCCAAACTTGCTTCTACGTTAAAAGGATTGCTTACAAACAAGGAGAAACTATATGAGCTTGCTACGACATCTCTGAATGAGAATTGTTCGGCGGTTATCCTCAAGAAACTTCCCGTAAAGTTAGGAGACCCCGGCAAATTCCTCATTCCATGTGATTTTCAAGGAATTGTTCAATGCTCCGCCTTGGCCGATCTTGGCGCTAGTATCAATCTAATGCCAAACTCAATCTACGAAAAGCTTTCGTTACCCCACTTACCCCAACGTGTATGACCCTCGAGCTAGCCGATCGTACTACGACCCGTCCAAAGGGTATAGCCGAGGATGTCTTTGTCAAAGTGGGGGAGTTTGATTTTCCCGTTGATTTCGTTGTAGTCGATTTTGATGCCGATCCTCGAGTACCTTTAATCCTCGGAAGGAGTTTCTTAAGAACGGGACATGCGTTGATTGATGTCTATGGAGGAGAGATCACTTTACGAGTTGGAAAAGAAGCCGTCACATTCAACATTGATCAAACGATGAGGTACTCCTCAAATTTCGACGATGCTTCCATCAATCGAATCGACGTTATTGATGTTTCTTGTGAGGAGTACGCTCAAGAAGTTCTCGGTTTTGCTAACAATTCCACTTCTTCTGATTCACTTTCTGAACCAATCATTGCCGACTCTTCCCCTTCTCTCACTCCATTTGAGGGAGGTGATTTCCTTTTGGAAGAGATCGATGAGTTTCTTGCTAGTGATGAATCGATTCCACCGGGAATTGATGATGGAGTTTATGATTCGGAGGGAGATATCCGTTATCTTGAACAATTATTGAACGAAGATCCATTACCGTCACTCCCTCCGAAGGAGATTACGATAGAAGAGATTAAAGAAGTACAAACGACTAACGAAAAACCTTTGGAGCCCGAGCTCAAGGATTTACCTCCTCATCTTGAATACGCTTTTCTTGAAGAACCAAACAAATTTCCCGTCATCATTGCTAAAAACTTAAAAGATGAGGAGAAAACCGCACTTTTGGAGATTCTTCGCAAACATAAGAGTGCCATCGCTTGGCAAATTTCTGACATCAAAGGAATCAATCCTCGTTTCTGTACCCACAAAATTCTGATGGAAGACGATTGCAAACCCGTTATTCAACAACAACGTAGGGTTAACCCAAAAATTCATGATGTTATCAAAAAGGAAGTTCTGAAACTCCTTGATGCCGGAATCATTTACCCAATTTCCGATAGCTCATGGGTTAGCCCTATCCATTGTGTTCCCAAGAAAGGAGGAATGACCGTCATTGCCAATGAAGATAACAATTGATTTCTACGCCTCGTCACGGATGGAGAGTGTGTATTGACTACCGTAAGTTGAATGATGCTACAAGGAAGGATCATTTCCCGCTACCTTTATGGATGGATGCCGCGTTTAGCGGGAAATGAGTTCTATTGCTTTCGATGGTTTTTCGGTTACTTTCAAATTCCGATTGATCCGCAGGATCAAGAGAAAACGACTTTCACATGCCCTTATGGAACGTTTGCTTACCGACGAATGCCATTTGGCTTATGCAATGCTCCTGGAACGTTTCAAAGGTGCATGATGGCTATATTTCATGACATGATCGAAAAGTCTATGGAAGTTTTCATGGACGATTTCTCGGTTTATGGAGATTCTTTCACTTCTTGCCTCTCTCATCTAGACCACATGCTCAAAAGGTGTGAAGACACCAACTTGGTCTTGAATTGGGAGAAGTGCCATTTCATGGTTCGAGAGGGCATTGTCCTCGGCCATAAGATTTCGAAATCTGGGATTGAGGTCGACCGAGCTAAAGTCGACATTATAGCTAAACTCCCTCATCCCACTACCGTCAAAGGTATTCGGAGTTTTTGGGTCATGCCGGTTTCTATCGCCGTTTCATCCAAGATTTCTCTAAGATAGCCCGCCCTCTGACCCATCTCCTTGAAAAGGATGCTCCGTTTATCTTCACCAATGAATGCATTGAGGCATTTAATTTTCTTAAGAAGAAATTAACTGAGGCACCGATCTTAGTTGCCCCCGACTGGGATTTGCCCTTTGAGCTTATGTGTGATGCAAGTGATTACGCAATTGGGCATCTTGGGGCAGAAAGTCGAAACATTTTCAGCCCATACACTATGCGAGTAAGACATTGTCTGAAGCCCAACACAATTACACGACTACTGAAAAAGAATTGTTGGCGTTCTATGCTTTTGAAAAATTTCGACCCTACCTTGTCTTGTCGAAGACCATAGTGTATACCGACCATTCTGCCTTAAAGTATCTTTTGGCAAAGCAAGATGCTAAGCCACGATTACTTCGGTGGGTTCTCCTCCTTCAAGAGTTTGATGTTACTATTCTTGACAAAAAAGGAGCGGAGAACCTTGCTGCCGATCATCTGTCTAGACTTGAAAATCCCCATCAAAGTGTGCTCGAGAAAAAGGAGATCACGGAAACATTTCCTCTTGAGACACTTGGGATGGTTGCTAAGAAAGACCCGAACACCCCATGGTTTGCCGACATTGCAAATTACCATGCGGGGAATTTCATTGTGAAAGGGATGTCGTCCCAACAGAAGAAAAAGTTTTTCAAAGATGTTAAGCATTATTTCTGGGACGATCCCTACTTGTTCAAGATTTGTGCGGATCAAGTAATCCGGCGGTGTGTTCATGGCCAAGAGGCTATTGATATTCTTAATGCTTGCCATAACGGACCTACTGGTGGCCATCATGGTGCAAGTTACACCGCAAGAAGATTTTGATTCGGATTCTATTGGCCGACCATATATCGAGATGCCCATGATTTAGTCAAATCTTGTGATTCTTGCCAACATCAAGGGAAAATTTCACAGAAGGATGAAATGCCACAAAATGCTATTCAAGTCTGTGATTTTTTTTGTGTGGGGCATCGATTTTATGGGACATTTCCGTCGTCTAGAAATAAGTATATATCTCGTGGCGTCGACTACTTGTCCAAATGGGTTGAAGCGGCGCTCCCCAACGATGCCCGAGTGGTTGTTAAGTTTCTGAAAAATTTGTTTTCCCGATTCGGAGCACCTCGTGCTATCATCAGTGATCGCGGTACCCATTTTTGTAATGAGCAATTTGCTAAAGTTATGGCTAAATATGGAGTTACCCATCGTCTTTCTACCACGTATCACCCGCAAAGCGAAGACAAGTTGAGGTCTCGAATCGTGGTTTAAAGAGGATTTTAGAAAGAACCGTAGGAGAGAATCGAGCTTCATGGGGCGATAAGTTAGATGATGCATTATGGGCTTTCCGCACCGCATACAAGACACCCATCGGGTGCACCCCAATTAAGTTGGTGTATGGAAAAGCTTGTCACTTGCCCATCGAGCTCGAACATAAGGCATTCTGGGCCTTGAAACATGCTAATTTCGATCTTAAGACGCGGTGATCACCGAAAAGTTCAATTGAATGAATTAAACGAGCTTAGGGATCAGGCCTACGAGAATTCTTTGATTTTCAAAAAGAAGACTAAGAGGATTCATGATGCTAAAATCAAAAACCGCGTTTTCAACGTTGGTGATCAAGTTCTCCTTTTTAACTCTCGATTGAAGATTTTCTCGGGCAAACTCAAAACCCGTTGGTCCGGACCATTCACCATCACTCAAGTTTTCCCGTATGGGACGGTGGAGCTTTCTCAGCCCGACGGTCCTAATTTCAAGGTGAATGGTCATCGTGTGAAACATTATTTCGGAGGGGACATTCCATCCATGGTTGTCCCGGATCTCCAAACTTTCCCTAAGAACAACTGAATTCGGGGATCGAGTCAAGCTAGCGACTCGGTAACCAAAAACAATAGCGCTTCGTGGGAGGCACCCCATGCTTATCTCTATCTTCTTTCTATTTTCTAATAAGTGATGTGAAGAGGTCTGCCTCTTCGATTTCTCGTGTTTGGTTGTTTATGATGTTGTTCGGATGTTCCGATATGAAGACTCTCGTGCTCGAAGTTTGTCATTTTCTCCACTCGAGTCTCATGATCGTTGCTGATGGAAATCCGATATCCTAATCTTATCGACTAACGTTTATCTTTGAGCATACTTAATAAACGGCTTTTAGATTTTCGTGATACCCTTGCTTTAAACATTGAGGACAATGTTCCATTCTAGTCTGGGGTAGGGTAATCTTCGATTTGATTTGACCGCACTTGCTTATTTCGTCGTGTTTCTCTCGTAACCCCGTTTTTCCTTAGAAAATGAAAAATTGTGCAAAAATGTGAAAATTTAAAAATTTTTGTAAGCTTTTGTTAGTCTTTTTGATTGAAAGGTTTTGCTAGTCTCTTAGATTAGAAGCTATAAAATGCGAATTCTAGCTCACAAGGCCAAGAATTTGCAAGTTTCCCTGAGTGACTTTAAATATGCATGACTTGATTTCATTAGACGAAGCATTTGCTAAGTTAATATATGTTTTGACACCTTGATTGACTTTCCGCTGGTGAGAGTAGGAATGGAATTCTGACTTGACCGGGCGTGTTGAGCCCTAGCTTGTTCCCTTAACCATAGATAATCTAAAAATTATCGGCTAAGCATCTGCGGATCTCATTATTTGGGATTTTAAATTTGCAGAGATCGAGAAATGATAGAGTTACTTATGATTTTAGATGCTAAACGTGGAGTAGTTGGTTCTCTTTAGAGCCCATCGAAGGTACTTATGGCTTTTTGTTCCCACAAAATTGTTTCACCCCCATATCTGTCTAATAATAATTAGAGATGTTGAGTTTTTGGCGATAGTTAGTTCTTTATCTTCTTAAGAGAATCTTTGTTTTAAAAATTGGGTACACATCAAGGATCCGTAATAAATGAATAAGTGAGTAATCAGTGCTAAGTGATAAAGTAATAAGTAAAGTTGTGAGCTGCGGTGTCGAGATCGGACCCTTGGATCTTTAGCCAGGATTGAATGAGGTCTTAGCCTAGCCAGCCGGGATTCTCATCTCATGAAGCCTATAGTCTTGGAATTACCCTGTGAAGCTCCGTAGTTCACAGCTCATACAAATAAAAGCATAAGTGTGAAAAAAAATTATTGATGAGAAAAAAATGGAAAAATCAAAAGTATAAGTGAATAAAAATTCCTTGATGTGGACCTCATTTTTACGACAATGGTTTTTGAGAGAAGACGGATAACTAATTATCGACTTAGCTTTATATCTTTATCGGATAAAAGTTACGAAACGAGAATTTGAAGAAATTCATTTCTCACAAAAATAAAAAATCTAGAGGAAATAGGAAAATGGGAACAAAAGGTTTTACACAAGTAACTTCCATGGGTAGTGTTAGCATCTAGAATCATATGTAACAATGATTTCGGTTTTACGCTTAGTTTGGGAACTTGTGAAAAATCAGGGACGATGTATTCTCCGTATGGTCACTACGCTGTGTTGTGTTTTCTACTCCGTGATCCTAACGTGTCGTTTGAAAAATGTTTGAGTTATTGATCGACATGAAAGTTCAACAAACCGTCATTCATAATCTGATGTGCTTAATCGTAATATCTATACATGAATTGAAAGGTAAACGGGGCGTTTTTAGAATTAAGGCTTCCTTAATCTCTTTTGAGGAATCTTTGCTACTTCTTCATAGGTTTAGTAGAAAGAGATTGAAATCCTTGGTTTTAGAAGCGTGAGTTGATTGCATTGCGTGAGGACACGGCAATAGTTTCGTCTGGGGTATTTTGGTATGTGCTAAAACACATACCTTTTCTTTATCAAAATAGACCCAAAACAACCAAGGAAAAGCCGTTTATTGCTTATATTTGTGGTTTTCTTGAGTTTGTGCTTATGCAGGTTCGGATATGCAAAAACACGCAAAAAGGATCCAAATCAGATGTAAATCCGAGCACGAGAGATCAAGAGAGTTTTAGCTGAGCTGGAAGGTCAAGATTGTGTATTTTGGAAGATTTTATTCTCAGAAGATGATTTTTGAAGTTTCAGTAAAGTTTGAAGAAAAGTCAAGAATAGTCCCTGCACTTTGAGCTTTTGACATTATTGATCCCTGAGATTTTCAGTTTTTCAAAAGTCACCTTGGATTATTTGAGCTTTACAAGATTGGTCCTTGTGTGAGATTGCCGATTACACTTGTGGTCCCTTGGAAATTTGAATTGTACAAGATTGGTCCCTAAACTAATACTTGGATCACATTTGAAAACCAAAGTCCAATCCACTATTAAACCATTCGGCCCAAAAGTGAAAAAAACCCGAGCCCAACTAAACTAATACTACCCGGTTGGTATCCTAACCCGAAACCCAACTAAACCGAGAATAACCCAGGTCAACCCCCACCCACCCAGTCAAACGTCAAATATTATAAAAAAACAAAGCGCGCCAACATTTACCCCCTTTTCCCTTTTTACCAGATATTTAGAACCCTAATTAACCCAACCCAAGTAATTAATCAAATTGACCGCAATTAAGGGTAGTTTCGTACATTTCCCGACACCCCGACAAGGGAATGACACCTCATCAATCCGTGTGATATAGGGCACTTGGCGCTCTCCTATTGGTCTTAACATGTCATCAGATTTGATCCTAAGGTTGTGATGAGAAGATGAGGTGTGGGATGTAATCCAAGGGCGTATATGAGCTCTAAAGAAGCACAAATAGAAGAATTCGAGATCCTTCCAAGACCTCTAGCTCAAATATAAATAGACCTCATTAGCATTCACAAAGTTGTATCTCTTCGTATCTTAATTCCTGTATTTTTTCTTCTCTCTAGGTTTATTTGTAGCATTATTTACATTTCAAATGTTTTAAAATACTTTGTAATTCATATTTTGTACTCATTTACCTTTATTAATAGAATTTGCACTTAAATTTCAATTGTTATTGTTTGAGTTTTTTTTATTCATATCTGCTTAATATCTCATTTTAATGCTTATTTCAGTTTTATAACCCTATTCTTAGCTTATCTCTTCATTATCTCAAAAATACAAAAAAAAATCAAATAAATCATTTTAAAAATCAAAAATCACTTTAGATCAGTGTTTGGATTAATCCACCTTGATTTATTGTTTCTCATAGTTCATTTAAGCTTTAGTAGCTTATTGTGAGCTTATTTCAGTTTAATCTCAAAACACAAAAACAAATTCACTTTATCAGGAAGCTCAGTCTTGTCTGTTTCTTGATTTTGGATCTGTTTGGATTGGTTATGATCTGGAATTGGGTTAAGATCTGATTTGGTTGGATTAGGAATAGTGGTTGATTAGGTTAGTGGTTCTATTGTCTTCAAAGTGCAAGCCATAGTGGCTATGGAAATTTTGTAAGTTCATAATCTGTTTCTGATCATTAAGTTGTGTTTGAATCTGTTCAATGTTGTTTATTGTTACTGTTTGATCTGAGAATGATGCTTATTTAGTGTAAGTTGATCATTATCTGTTTTCAGTTCTTATTTCAGTAGTATAATTAGTGTTTGGCATAGCTTGGTAATCTGTGTTAGAGATCAGTTAATCAGTTAGTAGTAATTGATGCTTGTTTAAGTAGTTATAGGATAGACATTTGAGGTCTTTGTTTAAGCAGTTTACTCAAAAAGTCAAAAATCTCTTGTAACTAATCTAGGATCTGAATCTGTTGAAATCAGTAGGAGCAATTAGTTGCAAAATAGCTTAAATTAGTAGATCTAGCTTTTGGTTATCATCAGTAGTCAAAATACATCATAATCAGTCTAATAATTTGGATTAAATCTCAATAAGGTCAAAGTTTAAATTCTGTTCTTGAAAGTCAAAAGTGGTTTTGACAGTTTTTCACAAAACTTGTTCAACCTCTCATAGGTTCATTCTAAGTCCATTTCTATTGTAACTTTGGAATTTCAAGCTTCAACTGGTCTATTTTAAGAAACTGCTTTTTGTGGGATCTGGTCTATTCATCTTAAGCCCCAAATAAGCTGCTCAATTAGACAATATTTCCCCTGTTCACACTCATTTTAAACTGAGTGTGAATCAGGCAGATTTGCTGCTACTATATTGGTCTCATTTGTAAGAGTTAGGACTTGAAATTTGGTGGAATTGTAGCTGGCCAGGTGGTCTATAGGACTGCACAATTAGTTTTTGGTTTAAGCTTTTCAATAAGCTGGTGTATAAGCTTAAACAGTGGTCCTGAACCACTGTTTGGTTCATATAAGCAGTTGGCTTAATCATAGGTTCTGAGCTTTAGGCTTGTTAGGAGTAGTTAGAAACAGTTGATATTAGTTCATTTTAGTATAAATTAGCTGTGCTCACTGTTTGGTTGCCTTAGTAGCTAGTTAGCTTATTTTCCTAGCTTATTACATAAGCAGTTGTGCTATTGCTCTTTATTTCTACACATAAGCTGCTAGTTTCTCATTCTTCATAGTTTCATATTACAATTTTAGAATTATCCTGAGATTTTCATAATTTTTGGTCTTTATTTACTATTTTTCTCAATTTAAATAGATTTTAATCACTTTTTAATAGCTTAAATTTGAAAATAATTGAGAAAAAGCTCCAAAAAATAATTTTTCAATTTTCTTAGTTTAAGAAAAATATAAAAAGCTTAAAAAAGATTTTTCCTCATTTTCTCTTTTTTAATTTGGTACTTTTCATAAATTTAATTAGTTTTAAATAGTTTAAATTAGTTTTTAATTTTTATAAAATCAAGAAAAATCCAAAAAAAATTAGTTTTAATTCTAAAATAGTTTTCTTATTTCATTTTTAGAGTAAAAGAAAATTTAGGCATTTTTAGGATATCGTTTAGACATAGTTGCATTTTTAGTCGCGTTTGTTAATTACGTTTTAGTTTAATTCGCGTTTAGGATTTCCCGTAGGATAGATTTCCTTAATTACTTTCCCATTCCCGTAGTTAATAAAATCAAAATCTATAATCCAAATCTTCAAGCATAAAATCCAAACCAAGAACGACGTTGGCAATTCACGCCTCGTTGGGAAAACGATTCGGGTTGACTAATCCGTACTACACGATCACACACGGGATTTGATTTATTATTCTTTTTCCTAAGAGAATTTGAATCTATCTTCGTGAGTATTTTTGATATTGATATTAAGGATTTATCCCCACACATAACCCTTGAGCCTATATCATCCACCAAAAGGCTTCATTCTGTTAGCTACTTCATTTTGAGTATCATATACATAAAGCTGCATAAACTTTGGGTCTTCATTATTGGTAGGACACAATGTACCTATCCAATGGTGTATTTGCCCAGAAATTTTGAACACATATGGACCTTTTCCATTGTTAACTGACTCATCAATTTCTGCCCCAAATGACGTCATACTAAACATCACGTTAATATCCGGATGTGGGTTAGAAAAATGCTTATCTTTGAATAATTCTTTTAAATATTTTGGTGGATCAATTTCTTTTTCAAGCTGGAACGACCACCTCACAACATTTATTGTATTTTAGGC
Organism: Chrysanthemum makinoi; assembly: GCA_910596185.1. Taxonomy (NCBI): domain Eukaryota; kingdom Viridiplantae; phylum Streptophyta; class Magnoliopsida; order Asterales; family Asteraceae; genus Chrysanthemum; species Chrysanthemum makinoi. The sequence continues at coordinate 292,579,231 of OU343220.1, forward strand.
GTCATTTGAGGTTTCGTTTGACCTCTCTCCATACGAGCCGCGTTGCAATACTCGCATGCATATTCACAATCACCCAAATCTAAATAAATTTCCGATGCAGCTGCAATTGCAATAGATAAATAATGGTATAAACATCGTTATATAATCATAAATGTATAAATACAGTAAAGAATATTATTATTCTTGTATCATTTTTTTTTAATTTTTTTCCTGCTCCTTTACCTTTACTACATGATGCTGTTGAAATGTGGGAAATGGTAGGTGTGCTCCATTGAGTATAAGCCATTGTTTCATTTACATAATCATTTTCACCTGCAGCATTTAAAATGTTTAGTACATAGTATAAGTATAAGTTACTGAAAGAAAGTGTAAACAGATGGTGAATCTTAACAGTTACATAAAGCGTGAAAACAGTACTTACTTTTTCCATTCCCACTTTTTTGGCAGGAACTTGAATTGTATGTATGCTGCTGGTTTCCAAAGGTGAATAATTCATTTGACGTCGTAGCAGACCCATTTACGTGTGAAGACTCGACAACACTACTTTGTGGTAAATGTACGGTGGCTGGTGGGTTATTGAACATGCGTGTTTTAAAGGCCCTTCTTTGGTATTTCACATTGGTTTCAGCGGGAAATTGAAGACGTCTTTTTCGATTCTTATTGAGGTAAGCAACATAATCTTGACATTCTTTAGATGGATATATTTGCGTGCGTTTCTTAGTCATGTTATATAGGATGGAGTATAATAATATAGTAGCTTTAAATATATAGTATAACAGATATCTAAGTATGATAGAATTGAAGATAATATTGTTCATGGATATAAGAAGCACAATTAACATATTAGTAAGACTTGATTGAAAAAAGGAACAACAAACAAACAAATAATGCATTTTTTTTTCCAGTGACTTTATGCAGAAAGCTAAGGTTGAATGTTAACATACCTATGTAACAATAAGTTGGTGAAGCTGCTATCCTGCATGCAAAACAACATTAAATGATGTAAATAATGGCTTCAAAATAAATGGTTATACATACATGCACATATGACAAATTGTGTGGGTTCATGACAATAACCTTTGTAAAGTAAGAAATCTTTGTCTTTCTTTGTGGCTGAGTTGTCTTTGTTTGTGATTGAGTAGGACCAAGCCTTATGAAGAATAGGAACTGTCTTATGAAGCCAGATGGTTTGACATGAAAAAGATGAATGAAAAGGAGTTTCTAGATGCTGATGAGATTTTCTTGTCCACATAAAATTTTATTGTTTGTTTGTTTTTGTAATAGTAGATGTAATATTTTTTTTTGGGCTATTTTATTTGGTGGTACACGTGTTCCTAACTACATACTACTTGCTTCCAACTCCAAAATCAAATAGGGGACACTGTTAAATGTACAGTTGCATGAACAGTGTCACCAACAAATATGGTCCGTTTAAATCATAGATGGTGTACATCTTTACCGTCCAAACCATCACCGGCATACTGTTCATCAGGAAGAAGCATTCCCACCTTTTAAATATAAAGTATATAATTAGTAGGTTCTAACAAATCGAATGTTGTAGCTCCAATGAATACGAAGAAGAAATTGATAGGTATTTCGTTTCAAAATACATGTTTACTCTGTGCTAATATTTAAAAATTGCAATTATTATAGAGAAAAGTACAAAAATAAGCCAAAATCTTTTTTGAAGTCCTCTTTGTGGTCATTTTTTAACTCAATGTCCAAAATGGTCATGCGCAACCACTCGACTCCGCAGCTCCACCCAAAATTCGCCACTGCGCAATCACTCGACTCCGCAACTCCACCCACAATTCGCCACGTGCCCAAATGAAAATACAAAAAGTGTACTTTCATTTGGACACGTGGCGTAAATTTTTCTTGAAGATCGAGTGTTGCGACCCCAGACGTTGGGTTAAAACTTGACCACAAAAAGGACTTCAAAAAAGATTTTGGCTTATTTTTGTACTTTTCTCATTATTATATTGTGCACCAATAAATTGTCATATTTAATCTTTAATTGGTTTTTGAAAATGTCCATAGTTTTGAAAGCTTTTGGAAAGTAAAATTTTATTTAATATAAATGTCATGAACCCACTCACTAACTTCTTTTTTCTACTTTTCGATACATTTAGTCAGGGGTGCTCATCGGTTCGGTTATCAGTTTGTCGACTTATTCGATTCGCTCTGTTTGATTAAAAGAGTTTTTGGGTAGAATCGAGAATCGAAACGAACGGAATTCAAATTAGATTAAACAGGACCAAAAACCGAATTTAAGTTCAGTTCGTATTTTGAGTTGACCTGAATAACCCTAATTACATAATTTATAAATATTTATTTAACATAAATATATATATATATATATATATATATATATATATATATATATATATATATATATATATATATATATATATATATTAATGTGAATTGGTTTTCGGTTTATAGTTTACCAAAACCATAATCAAACCGAAAACTGTATATTTAATTTGGTTCGATTCAGTTTTGACAAATCGTTTTGGTTCGGTTTTACCAAATTCGATTCGATTTTATTTAGTTTTAATTTTCGATTTTTGTGAGTATTACTCGATTTGTGAACACACTAAGTCAAAAATAGAATGGGTCGCTTGGGCTATGATATGTCCCTGACATGTCATGTGAGACAAATGAGTACTACATGTCTACATTCAGCCTACTAAAATTTAATTATTTTGTAAAGCACTTACATCAGTTGGTGTGGGCTCGTCATCACCTCGCCACAGTGACATGGCTGGCTCGGCGCCACATCGACCTAGCTTGTCGTGGCTCGCCAAACGCACCTCCTCAAGCAGATGGCGAAGAAAATGAACTGACAAAGAGACGTTTGTGTGGGACCAAGTTTAAAATCAAACAGTAATATTATCGTTTTCGTTTTTAGAAAAAAAAAATAAAAATAAATAATAAATAAAAAAAAACCTTAACCCACTTTATTTAAACACTATAAATACCATAACATTACATTTGCATACTATTTTTCTCATACAATTATAAACCAAAAACTACCATTACTATCTATATATCAATATACAAAAAAAAAGTCTCAAAATCCAAACGAGGGACGATATTTTACGAATCTTCTCACCTCAAAACAACAACAATACGGGAGTTCTTCAAATTCGTCTACCCCATCGTCACAAACTCTAACTCCTCGTCCCCAAAAATTTCTCCATATGGTACGTGTAGCCACCCGTAAATTTCCAAGTCATTAGTCTCATGTAAAAACGAAATAATCGTTTATCTTGATTTAATTAAACGATCTTATACATTTTCACGCCTGAATTTTTACTTTTATTTGAAATATGCAACCACGGTTAGCATTGATAAGCGAACGATACAAATAAACTTCCTGATAATTACTAATGATCAAAACACGTCTACGAGAGATTATCTCAATTTACGAGCCGCACGCGTACCGACACTCAGTTAGTTATGGCTAAAGTTAAATAAATATTTTTCTATGTTGGAATTAATATTTTTATTTTTACCTTTATAAAAACATGCTCAAAATTTTATATTACACGTTTTGTCAAAACGTCAAACCAGGACATCGCGGCACACACTTAAGCTCGAACGGGACACGAAATACATCACGAAAAATTCAAAACTATTTTCTTTTCTAAAGTTTTGGTATTGCCGCCCTTTTTGACAACTAGCATACCACATGATAGCTTAATAATTTATGCAAAGTAACTTTACTACTCTTTTGCATGGTTAAAGAGATGTAAGTTCCATACACACTATTATCCATCAAACAAAGATCATCACTTTGATTCCCTACATAGGATTACTGTGCATCGAGCCCCCTCCTCAAAGACCAATAATATTTTACACCTTGCCAATGGATATGACATATCTATGCATGAACCTTTACATGTATTTATATGGTTAATAATATAACTTGAACACACACTATAATATCCACTAGTAACTAGGCCAAGCTTGGATTCCCTTTTCTTCCTTTATAGCTCTTCGGCCATGACCACAAACACACACACTTGCAACTTATTTTCCTTAAGTCTCACATAAACATAAACACAAACAAAGATTTTTGGTAAGCTTGGAGAAAATTCTTGGGTGAACTTTGGAAGTGAAGTTGGTAAATTTAAAGGCTTGGGTTATAAAAATCTTATCCTTGGGTCCTCTTGTTCGAACCATCCTTAAGACACTATAAGAGAATCTTTTCCTAAAATACAATTGCCTTTAAAACCATGCATGCTAAACTTGCAGTTACTTGTCATTGTTTAAACATATTTAGTTTGGAAACTCAAAAATGTGACTTAGTTATATATACATATACGACCAAGCATACATATATATATATATTTAATATTTTTGTTATTAAGCTTGTGTGGTGATTTCTAAACTAATATAAGCACTACAAAATAAGCTAGAGCTTATTTTGTACTAAATCGACACATACATATTAATATGAGATTATTTGGAGTTTTCAACTAAAAAGAAACTAAAGAAAGTATAGATCTAAAGAAACGTAAGTAATGGCTCGATAATAGACAAGTGCATACTCTGTTACTTTGGTTTAAAGGCTTATTCGACTCTTAAATAATTTATCAAACTCGATTAGCAAACTATGTTTTGGTTTTAATTCCTTTTCGAACAAAACTTAAGTCGAGATCTACTCGAGCCCAACGTATAAACTTCGAGCTTGTGGCTCATTTTCATATTAACACACTATTTTGTCATTTGCAACACACCTAGAACTGGCTAAAACTAACGTAAAATATATATATATATATATATATACGTGCACGCATGCATACTGTTACACATTTGCACTAGAAACTCAGCCCAAAACTGCCTTGTAAAGGCACTGTGAGAAGAAGCTAGCACCAAAGTGGAGCTAGTCCACTGGTTGGGACGTTTGCACTGTGAGGGTGAGGTCTGGGGTTCAAACCCAGCGACTGACTTTTTATCTTCCTTCTTTTCTTTTCCTATTAAATTCTTTCGACCAAGTTACACTTTTAGTACTTAGACTATTAGGAGCTAGTTAATGTCTTTTCAATAAAAGTTCATACTAAACATAGTTAACTAGTTAAACTAATATATAAATTATATTGATATGGGATATTTTGTGACAATTTACATAAGGAAAAATTTATATTTACGACCGGGTCATGCCCGATTTTTGTTAAAAACTTTCTACTTAGCTAATTTCATAAACTCGTCAAGATTTCGGAAACTAAATAGAACAAAATTATTATAACAAATATACCATAGTTAATTTCTAATTTACCACACACTAATTGAATATAGTACATATAAACACATATAAATACTTATCGTAAACTATAAACACTTATATTATAAATATTTGACGTGAGTATTTATTATTTACCGACGACGTATAAACATCACAAACACTTTACTTGTGAATATTTTTCCGTACTTAGTCAATTCGGTTGCTTTCAAACCGAGGACTTATTCGTCAAGACCATTTTCACATATTTATATACGTAAGCACTTTTCCAAGAGCCAAAACTTACAAGCGTTTCGAAACTTATTTAAACTTAACCGTTGCCACACAAGCAATAATAAACACAAACTCTCAAGAATACTTAAACATTTTCGATACATTAAATCATTGATAAAAACAATAAACAAAAGTATTGCCATACTACTATAGGTCGCGTGACGGTACTTCGTTCTCCTACTACTTGATTTTTACACTACTCGGATTTTGTTTGCTAAGGTGAGTTCATAGCCCCACTTTTACTCTTTTAACTATTTTATAAACTCCTTGGGGGAGAATACATGCTACTACTGCTTTTATGATCACAATTGCTTGAAAACTGTTTGCTGTACTCTTGATATTATGACTCTACCTAAGTTGCCAGACCAAAGTCCCCTTCATCATGAACCATTAATCGCAGTGAACGCAAATATTGTGGATAGTACTATGGGAATTGACGACCCCGACTCGGTTATCGGAAATAACCGGGCGCACCATATTGATTATCTCTATGTAATTGGCTATTACATGGGGGGCATTTTATTACTTACACGATGAGTAGGTGTATGCAGTTAGTATTGGTGTCATGAGCTTAGTGCAATAATATCAACTATCTTTTATGGGCGTATAACAATGTAGCCCATGGCTTCTAACAAACTTGAATCTTGTGATCAACTGCTTTATTACTAAACCTATGAATTCACTCAACCATTGTGTTGACTTTTTAGCATGTATTTTCAGGATGATAAGGCGATAGCTAACTCGGGCTTGGGCATTGGCATGGCATGGTCATAGATGACTTTGATATACGGACCCACATTTTATTAATGGGCCATTTTTCCTAACAAATCAACCTTTGTAAACTCTATTTGACTTCAATAAATGAAATCTTTTAAGAAAAATCTTTATTTTTCACTTTGTGTTATGATCCAATTGAGTAGCATCCCAAAAACCTTTTCTTCCGCTGCAAACCATTTTTGGGGGTGTTACAGTACGCAATTGAATCCCGAGGCAATTTACCAAAATCAACAATATGCGTTTCAAGGATTCGCAAACTACCGCAACAACGATTTTAGGCACCACAGTTTTTTAACCCATCACAACCTTCACAGTTTTCTCAATCTCAACTACAACACTTTGAATCACAACCATCAGATTCACAATTCAAAGTACCACAACCTCGTGAAGCGCCCAAGTCGCGAGGAAAAAAAGTTGCCAAAAATAAAAAAAACCGTGAATTTGGTTGCGGACGATGAAGATGACATGGAGGAACTGATGCGTGAGAATACGCGTTGGACAAAGGAAGAAGAAAAGCTGCTAGCGGAATTTTGGGTAGAAGTTTTCCAAGACAAAGATATCGGAAATGACCATTCCGGTGAGTTCTTTTGGAACCTGATTATTACTATGTTTAACAGTCAGTCTGACCGTGACAAGCGTACCAAAATATGCTCATGGGTAAATGGACAAGGGTTAATGGTGATTGTTAAAAATTCAACGTTATTTACAAGCATTTGCAGCTTAGAAGCGGGGAATATGACAATGATCATATCGAGAATGCAAAGACCAATTTTCAACAACGCTTTGCTGAGAGAACCTTCATATATGTTCACGTGTGGGACATTTTGAAAAAGTACCCCAAATGGGATGCGGAGGACCCGATTGACATGTCATGTTTCAAGGATATATTCGGCCCGGAAACGACCGTCCGGCCGCGCCACCTACAAATCTCGAGCTTCAAAAGAAATCCAAGTCGGCGGATACGTCGAGCGCCGAGGGGAGTCAAACGAGCTCTTTTTTGGGACATTTAGCAGACACTTATTCGCGCAAATCCGAAATTCAAATGGCCACGTACGAGGTTAGGAGGCAGAAAGAAATGGGGTACTTAGAGATGGAAGAGTTGAAATTTCTCATGTTTGATCCCGACCAGACCATACCAGCAAAAGCCACTTTCATTCGCAGGAAACAAGAAGAAATCATGAAGAAACATTAGTGCGACGAGTAAAATGCTTAAGTTTCGTATTATTAATATGTGTTGTACTTTTTTTCCGTATCGTTTTTCTTTTCTTTTTCGTATCGTTATTTTAAGTTGCGTCTACTTTAATATGTTGTAATGTATTTTTAATTTTAATGAAATGAATATAGTTTATTTGAAAAATTGAACAAAAATAAAATAAAATTGAAAGTGGTGCGACCAAAATGAGTAAGTTATGATTAATTGTGATAAGGGGTTTGTTATAGTGATGTGACACCCCGTACGACCCAAATGAGAAGATAAATCTCCTCACCACACCTATCGCTCTTATATTGTTCCTTTGTAAAAATTAAGTTATGTGGCAAAAAGTTAATATTTGGTAACCCGAACCAACACACAATCGGTTGTTTTTCATAATGTGACGGATATACATTCTTAGTTAAGGTATCGTTGTAATTACATAGGTTTTTCAAATGATATGCAACACACAATCACTATATGTTCAGAATGTGTTAATGGACAATACGTATTTGAGGGTCAAACCTATCAAACTCGTACAAATAACATGTTAGGGTTAAGTTGCAATCATTACACTTAATCCTGATAAAATGTTATTTTTACTTTTTAGAAGTGAAAAAATTTGGATTGGTCGTCCTGAGAATTGGGTGTACAAACTTATTTTGTGAATCATGATAAAACAAAAAAGAAAGACGAACACTTAATTTGACACGAAATAGTATTAGGTATTTAGGTTTGGGCTTTTGTTCAGTTATAGGATTAAGGCAGTATTTTAAAGGCCCATTATAGTCAGTGTGGTAATAACTTGGATTGCTCTAGGGCTGTTCATAACTCAGGTAATACCCATCAAATATCGAAACCAAACTGAAATAAAATCGAAATGAATTTATCTCTAAAAGGTGAAGATAGGTTGGATCACCCTGGTCCCATGCACCCTATGGATGCCAACCGGACCCTCCCCCAAGGAACCAGCCCCAGGCAATGAGCACCTGTCCCAGTGACTGTACTTATCAGGAGGTGGGCTTTGAAGTTTGAACCATGGCCATTTTCTTCAAAAGCCCCTTGATGACCAGTCAATCTGAGCATTTGCGGTGGGGGGATGATACCAAATAATTTTTAGTGCCATGAAAGAGGTTTGAACCCGGGTCTAATGACCCAAGCCCAAGAGCTCTTACCAATGGACCAAAGCATCATTGGTAATCGAAATGAATTTATAAGTAAGTACAAACTAAAAATTTACATTATAATAGTGCAAATTAAAAATGGCATATATTTGCACTATTCTTTTTTACTCCGATGTATGCTTTAAACATTTGCATTAAATAACTTTTAAGATTTAAAAAGTTAAAATAATGCTATAAATCTGAAATATCTGGTGTATGATATATATCAATACTGAACTTATTTTGAAAGTATCAATGAAAAATTTATAAGAATATAGTTAACATAAATCTATTTTAGTTTTTAATATGGATATCAAAGATATGGTGGAAAAAATTATAAGTGTTGGTATATATAGTGTTCTAGCTGTGATGAATAATATAACACAAAATATTGTATTATTTTCTCATTTAGTATTCACCATGCTAAAATAGTGCTTGGTTTACTGGTGACATTGAAGAACTTAGCATTTTTGCAATTTTAAAACAAAGCCACAATATATAAGAAAAAGAAAAGGAAAAAATGATATTCACAACTCTTTTGTCCACTATAAAATTTCTTGTATTAGTGGTTGTACACTTGTACCCTATCTTTACCTCCTTTCTAAATAAAAAGAGGTAAATGACGAAGGTAAATAATAATAACTATAAGAAATTTGATCGTGTATGATGAGTATATGAATGGTTTAATAATCACGTCCTAAAACAAAAAGCATAAATATTCAAATCTCACTAACAAAAAGGTGAAACCAATAAGCTATTTCCTTAGAATAACCAATTATTAGGCAATCTAAATGTGTGACTTTTGGGTCAATATTTAGTTACTTTTTTATTTCTAAATGATACTGACCAAACAGCGCACCTAATAAATTTCTAATGAAAAGACAGTTTCTTGTCATGCCATAAACAATTTGTGGCATGAGATTGATACCCAGTCTTTGTTATATATTTGAGGTTGGTTTTACAATTAGATCCATTAGATGACATTTTTCACATGTGTGTTAAATTGTGGTCCATAGAACTATTGCATTACAATTTCACTAAAGAAAACCTCACATCCATTTAAAAAAGCAGTACTATGCGTTCGAAAGTAACCACCACCAAATGACTTATCGGTAATACGTTTGACTTATTTACAAGAGGGTCAAAGATCAAACTTCACTAGGTACACATTTGAGGGTGGTCAGGGAAGGTTTGTAAACCGGTTACGAGGATATATAACCCAGTTAAGCAGCATACATCTAAAGGTCTGTTTGGCAGGAGTTTTTTTAGGAGCTGATAGCTTTTTGTTACAAAATTAATCTCTTTTAAAATAAGCAGCTTCGTTTGGATACATTAACTTTAAGCTTTTATTTCAAACAAATGACTCCTAAATGAAAAGTTGAATCATTAAACTTTTTAAACATCTTAGAGCTATTAAAACTTTAAATTACTGATATACCCTCCAAACATTTGTTTAAAATTATAAATATGTCTTTTTATGTCAATATACATTTTATAATTACATTTAACAGCTAATTTACCAAACACTTTTATTGAAAAAAAAAATACAACTTCTAGCTCATGCTAACAGCTTTGCAGTTTACAACTTACAACTTACAGTTAACAGCTTACAGCTAGTTTTGCCAAACATACCCTAAGTAAAATAAAAACCACCGTCACTAAGTAATAAATCCGAACAAAGAAAATCTCATCCGTTTTGTTTTAGGTTTGGGATGACCACATTTCACTAATTTTAGCATAACAAAATCATATTGCGTATAATTTTAATGTGTGTTTGAGGTGACCTCCCTTAGGGGGAGATTGTTAGGATTTAGTAAATCCAGGTATTAAAGTGTCGGTCACCTCAAGTATTTGTAATCATTAAAAAGCTCGTAGTCGTAGATTATTATAAGTTAAGTAGTATTTAGTTTAAGTATCACCGTGGAGGACGGACGGGTCTTTACCCACTGTATGCCTGATCCACAGCCCGTTAGGTGGCGTTTTGTTTTAAGACTATAAATACTCTCTACCTCCCAAGGTAGAGAGTTGGAGCTCATAATAAGATTTTTCTTTCTCTCACTAAAGTTCCCAAACCTCTAACTTTCTCTCTCTAAAACCATAGTATACGCCTACTTATGTTTGTGTTATGATGTGTATGTGAAATCCAATATGTTACAAATGGTATCAAGAGCCATGGTTAGATCATCTCTTACATATCCTTGGATTTCTAGTGGTTTTTAGATGGTTTTTGAGTTTGAAAAAGTTTAGTGGTTTTTGCATCATTTGGATCATCTCTAGTGTTAAAGTTTGAATTTTGGGTGTACTTTTGTGTTTAGGATCATTGTATGTGCTTGGGTTTTGATTTGGTAAGCTTGAATCACTATGGTTGAGATTGTTTTGGATTGAAAAGTGTGTTTTTGAAGTTTTTCTTGGTAGCGACTTGGTCCTCGTTGTGATATTTATCGTAGCGACTTGCTTCAGTAAAAGGTAGCGAGTTATAGTAGTTTTTGGTAGCGACTTGGTCCTAGCGACTTGTCTATTGAGACAAGCCGACAAACAGTACACTTAGT
>OU343220.1:292590535-292647414 GCA_910596185.1 Chrysanthemum makinoi
GATCCACCAACCCCAACTTCTTCCCCTACTCCACCTATTCTAGACCCTCCACCTTCTCCTACTATAGCATCCTCGGACGTCCTTCCCTCCCACAACCCACCACCCCTCCTACACAACCTACGGCACCCATTTCTGTTTCCCAACCAAACCCCCCTGACCCTAACCCTACCACGACATCCGTTCATCCCATGGTTACACGCTCCCGTGTTGGGACTACCCGTCCCAATCCCCGTTATGCATGTCATGTGTCTTCGGTTTCCCCTTTACCCCGCTCATATAACGCTGCCTTTCATGATCCAAATTGGTTAAATGCTATGTATGATGAATTTAATGCTCTTATTAAAAACAAAACTTGGATTCTTGTACCCCGTCCCGCGGATGCCAACATTATTCGCTGCATGTGGTTATTTCGCCACAAGTATTTGGCTGACGGTACTCTCAGTCGCTACAAGGCTCACCTTGTCGCGAATGGCAGCACTCAGATAGAGGGAGTTGATGTTAATGAGACTTTTAGCCCGGTTGTTAAACCTGGCACCATACGTACAGTTCTAAGTTTGGCTGCTTCTAGACATTGGTCGGTTCACCAGCTTGATGTTAAGAATGCATTTCTGCATGGGGATTTATCTGAGACTGTTTACATGCATCAGTCACCTAGTTTTCGTGATACGAAGCATCCAGATTATGTATGTTTATTACGCAGATCTTTGTATGGGCTGAAACAAGCTCCTCGGGCTTGGTTTCAGCGTTTTGCTACATATGTTCTTGGGATTGGCTTCACACATAGTCATTGTGACTCATCCTTGTTTATCTATCATCAGGGGACTGACACTACTTATCTTTTATTATATGTTGATGATATTGTTCTGACTGCTTCTTCTGATGGATTACTTGAGCGTATTATTGCATCTCTACATAAGGAGTTCTCTATGACAGATTTGAGATCATTAAATTATTTTTTTGGCATATCTGTTACTCGTGACTCTTCTGGTATGTTTTTGTCGCAGCGCAAGTATGCTACAGAGATTCTTGAGCGTGCTCACATGGTTGATTGCAACTCCAGTCGGACTCCGGTTACCACTGAGTCTAAACTGGGAGATGATGGCATTTTAGTATCTGATCCCACTTTATATCGGAGCCTTTACGGGTCACTTTAGTACCTCACATTCACTCGTCCTGATATATCTTATGTTGTACAGCAGGTGTGTCTTCATATGCATGATCCGCGAGAGCCTCATTTCTCTGTGCTCAAACGGATTTTACGTTACATTCGAGGTACTTTGGATTATGTTACAGTTGTATTCTTCGTCTACTACCTCATTGGTTGCATATTCTGATGCCGATTGGGCTGGTTGCCCAACTAATCGGAGGTCTACTTCTGGCTATTGTGTGTTTCTTGGCAACAACTTGCTCTCATGGTCCTCTAAGCGTCAACCGACGCTTTCTCGTTCTAGTGTTGAGGCGGAATATCGTGGTGTTGCCAATGCAGTTGTCGAAACATGTTGGTTGCGGAATCTTCTTCGAGAGCTACACACTCCGGTATCTTCCGCAACACTTGTATATTGCGATAACATCAGTGCTGTCTACATGTCCTCAAACCCGGTTCAGCATCAACGAACCAAGCACATTGAGATTGACATTCATTTTGTTCGAGACTTAGTGGCTACAGGTCAGGTCAGAGTTCTTCATGTACCTTCTCGCTATCAGTTTGCGGACATCTTCACCAAGGGGTTGCCCTCTGCTTTATTTGAAGAATTTCGCTCCAGTTTGAGTGTTCGGTGCCCTCCCGCTCAAACTGCGGGGGCGTGTTAGCATTATATATTTATTGTATGATCTTGTATTTATAGTAGGCCCATCTCTATATGTACGGGCTCAAGCCCATGCTACTATAGGGTTTGTTATCTATTTGTATCTCTTGGTTTGGGAGTTTATGCAATAAAACACAAACAATCTTACATCGGTGTTGTGTTTGGTAACATGATGTACAAGAATAGAAACAAAATAACTAATTCTTCTTCTTTAACTATTGATTATTAAAATGACTAAATCATAATGGACCAAACCATATTATCAGTGATTAATAAAAAGTTGGAGCAAAACAAATTCAATTGCAAGCAGCAAAACAATTTTATTGTTAACATGAAAATGCTTAAACGGACATGGCTAGCGTTTTAATTCTTGTAAGTGCTCCAAAATATTTCGGATATTCGATTCTGGAAATCTTCATGAGAATATTGAGATAACAAATGAAATCAATTATTTTTTCAATTAATTAGTGTAAACTTGAGGAAGAACAAAACAGACACAATAGATAGAGTTTGGAAAGTTTTTAAAATTTGTGATGTCATGTGCGCTGCACATGTCAAATGATATTTATATCCCTTTTTTTTGCCACTCTTCATTCTCAACTAAAATTTGACGGAGAATGATCCCTTCTAAAATTTGCATTCTTCACATTTCTTTACTTTTTTAGTAGAATCAAAACCGTAAAAGAGAATGAATATTTAATCCCCATTTCCATTCATTGTGTCCACGAAAAACCAACACCACACAACAAATCCAATACCTCAATACCTAAAATAATCCTGAAGTAAATTCTTAAATTATACGAAGCTCTAAAAATTCAACGAGAAAGGCAAGAACGTGTTTGGCGGAATGAGATTTTGTATGTGAAAGTTTGGTTAAAGAGATGGAGAAAGCAATATAGAATTCTGATGTGTTATCTCATCATTTTTCATGACCTATATCTCGAATTGACATATAACAATAAGTAACTTATGTTTAAAACTGTATAATTCACACGTAACAGTAAGTACGGTACTCAAATTATGAACTTATAGGGTCAGTTTCCCCAATGAACAACCACATATACGATTTTTGCAATTTGCATTGTTTCAAGAATACACTAGCTCTTTAAAATATTGGCACATGGGCCAATAATGAACAAAAGTTACATGGACAATATAGTGGGCTTTATGATAGGCCTACTGAACACTCTAGGTTTATTGCAAATCCACTCAAGAGTCCACAAAGGCACGTAGAATTGTTTTTTTTTTAACCTTTTCATGATACCGGTTAAAGTCTTAAAGACTGAACTTAGGTGCGTTTGTCGCATAGTGTTTAGTAGTATTAAGAGTGGTTAACGTTGTGATTTTTAATGTTTGTTTGATAATCAAAAAGTAGATTTATTTATTTTTTTTTTCAGAATGCTTCTTTTCTAACGTTTCATTAAGTAGCATTTAACAGCGTTGAGCATTTAAGAGTTGTTTTACATATTATAATTACAACTACAACTATGTTACTAAAATAATTTATAAAAAATTACAACTACTGCTATTTTGCCAACATTTATGGTCGTCCAAAGAAGAAAACTACTCCGTATCATTAATGGATAATTGTTACGAATATAAATGATGAAGCTACAAATCAAATAATTGAAAATGTTCTTTGTCCTCGTAACAGTAGGCATCACTATATGACAACCAAAGTAAAAGTTGTAAAACGTAATAATTATTGGATACTGTAGATGCCATTTTGGGTTTATCAAACCTATTTTTTATGTTAACCTTGAATTTTGGTTTTAACTTTTACATGTAAGTGGACACCAACTCACCATTAGAAGCTTTCTAATGATGATTAACACACGTAGCTAATCCTCATTGGTGAGTTCAACTACTAAATGATGAGTTTGTTTCTACATTGCGACTAATTTATGAATGACTAGAATATCAAGTACGTTTCCATTTTTCTTTCCTATTTAGAGCTTTGGCTCGTTCGGTTCGCAGAATGTTTTTGACAGAATTGGAATCTGTTTAAGAAATTGGAATGTGAAGGAATGGAATGTTAGAAATTGAAATCCTTAGGATTTAAAATCTGACGGAATTGAAATTTGCAAATACTAGCGCATGTTTGGTTGGAAGAATGAAATGAGAAAAAACAATTATATTAAAATATTTAAAATTTAATTTTAGTTTAAGATTAATAAATTAAATATTATTTAATAAATAAATTACTTATCAAATAATAATAATAATTTTTTAAACAATATTATATAAACTAATATATTAAATAAATAATTTTTTTTATATAAAATACAATTGTACTTTTTAAAGTATAAATTAAAAAAGTAAGCAATAAATAAATTATATTTAATTTTAAAAAAATAATAATTTTTAAATATATTAATAATAAAAAAATTTAAATAAATAATAATTTATATTCAATTTTAAATAAATAATAATTTTTAAATCTTAATAACATGGTTGTTTATAAAAAATAATAGTAATAACAATAATAATTAAATGATCGTTTATAATAATAATAATAATAATAATATATAATAATAATAATAAAATAAAAAATAAGAAAAATAAATAAAAATAAAAAAAAACAAATAAATAAACAAAACAAAAAACAAAAAATAATAATAAAAAATAAAAAAATAAAAATAAATAAATAAATAATAATAATAATAATAATAATAATAATAATATTAATAATAATAATAGCAACAATGACAATGATAATGATAATATGAATTCCATGAAATTGTAAACAATCCTTCTCATATTGCCATGGAATGTTGAATTCCATATATATGGGATTTTGAAGGAATTTCATTACATTCCGTTTGCCAACCAAACACAGTAAGGAATGGAATTCAGATTCCAAATTCTTTAAATTTTTCAACCAAACACGTTATGAAATGGAATTAGATTTCAATTCCACCAGAATCCTTAGGATTCTGCCGAACCAAACGGGCCCTTAGGTGTCATAACAAACCTCAACTTCGTCGTCGTGCCACCTCAGCGCCACATCAGCATCCCATTTTTCCACAACTAACCACAACAAACCTCCTCCTCACTCATAACAAACCTCAACCTCTTCATTTGGGACCCACCACTACCACTTTATTTTTTTTATTCAATTTTCATTTCCAAATAAACTAAATAAATTCATTTCATTCAAATTAAAAATACAACACATAACTTAATAAAAACGCACTAAACATAAAAAAAAGATACGAAAAAAAACATACGCAAGAAATACATGAAATTATAACGAAACTAATTATCCGGATTATGTTGTTGAAATTGTGCCCATTGAAGTTGTTGCCAAACATGCTCGATGAGACATCGTTGAAGCTTTGCGTGTTTGCGTTTATCATGTAGTTCTTTGGCTTTTTTTCTTTGCACTTGGCAACGTTCAATCCATGTCTGCTGTAAATTTGGTGTTGGAGAAATATACGTTTCAGCAATATCTGATATCGCAAAGTTTTCATCTTTCAAAATCATGTTATGCATTATGATGCACGCGTACATGATTCTCCGTAACTTGCCAATAGTAAATGCACGCGCCGGTTGGGCAATGATATGCCAACGCCCTTGGAGGACACCAAAAGCTCTTTCGATATCTTTTCGAGCACTTTCTTGTTTCGCTTTGAATGCGGCATTTTTTGGATTAGTTGCAACTGTAAATGACTTGACGAAAGATGCCCACTCCGGGTAGATTCCGTCAGCTAGATAATACCCTTGCTTAAATTTACACCCGTAAACTCCAAACTCAACCTCAGGGGCGATGTCATCAAACAAGTCGTCGAATAACGGAGAATTATTTAAAACCGTTAGATCGTTATTCGCACCCGCTACCCCAAAAAAAGCATGCCAAATCCACAAATCGTATGAAGCAACAGCTTCAAGCATTATAGTGGGATATTTTTTATCACCTCTATGAAATTGGCCTTGCCATTCTTTCGGACAGTTTTTCCATTCCCAGTGCATACAATCGATGCTCCCAACATTCCCGGAAGCCCATGAACAGTGTTATGTGCATGGTATATGTGACGAATGTCATCCTCATCTGGTTTTCTTAAATACTCCTTAATAAATAGTTGGATTATGCACATAAGAAAAAAATCTATGCAATCGCGTGCACAGTGTTCACCTATTTGTAAATACTCATCTAATGCATTAGCTGATATCCCGTAAGCCAATTGGCGTAGGGCACATGTGCATTTCATAATCACACTACTAAAACTCATTACACCCCTAGCATCGGGTCGCACTCTAAAGAAATCAAAATGATTAGGAAGAGGATGATGAGTTTCAATATATGTTTCAATACCTTGTACTATTTGTAGAAATAGACGACGGCTCATACGAAATCGACGTCTAAAATTAGCGTCCGTATATTTTGGGTTGTCGCCAAAATAGTCAGCAAGAAGACGTGCTTCAGCAATTCCACTTCACGAGGACATATTGTGACGACGCTTTGAAGGACCGGGTGCTTGTTCCTGCAACGTTTGCTCCGCCTCGAACTCTTTAATAAACATTTCTAATTCCGTTAACTCTTCAAGATCACTATCGCCGGAATAAGATGATTCACTATCGTAACTCATGTTTTCAACAAGTTTGAATGGTTTTGTTTTGCTTGAATATGAAAAAATTGTATGAAATGTTATGTTAATTTATAGATGGAGTGGTGGGTTTAAAAAAAAAAAAAAAAAAAAAAAAACGTTTTTAATCCGTTACACAACGGATACAAATTAAAAACAAAACTTGTGTTTGCCTTTTGTCAGAAAATCTCTTCGTCGTTCCCACGATTTCAAAGCTGACGACGGCCGACGGCGAGCCACCCCGGTGTGGCGGCGGGGCACGGCGAGCCACCACGTCAGCGACGGCGAGGCACGATTTCTTCCACACCGGGTGCTCTTAGATTATTAGTAATGGTGACCACAAACTTGACTAAACAGTCTCGAATAACCCAGTTAGATCAAATGCTTGTAGTATAGCGACCACAATAACAACTATAAACATATCTCACAAAAATAACTAAATATAAAACTCACACTCACAAATACTTTCAATTCATTCGGTCGGCTGATAGACTAAACCTTTCAAAATTAAGAAGGGAGAGGCGCATTTGGTTTGTGCGAAGTAGGGGAGGGGACGCGTACAATAGGAAAGACCAACCGAATGGTTCTATCTTGGTACGAGGAGTCTTAGTTCTAATTGAAGAAAATCTAGTTCCATCCATCATCTCGAATTCTTACTCATAACACTTTGAGGCAAAAAAAACTAACAGCTCTCGTCATTCCTATCTCGATTTATCGCATACACACCCTCTTTTACATTGTCCTAGTCTCAATTCTAGCCATCTATTTCTATCTATAAACGAGAAGCAGAACAAAACCACCATCACATTTATTTTAAATCATTATACATTAAGAGCATCCGATGTGGACTTGGTTGTGGCTCGTCGTGGGTGACGTGGAGGTCCGCCGTCGCTCGCCGCCACACCGGGGTCCCTCGTTGTGGCTCGCCGTGGAAGTGAAAATCGTGGGGACGACGAGCTAAACTTCTGACACAAAAGCAGCAAATTTTACGTTATAACGTAAACTTTAGTTTTAACGTAAACTTTTTTTTTTAAACGTTAACTTTTTTTTTTTTTTTTAAACCCACCACTCTCTATATAAACTATCTTCATCTTCATCATTTTACACATCTTCAAACCCAAAATACATAACAAATCTTTCTTAACCAACAATATCATTTTACACAATGTCTCAAAACCCAAATGACGGAGGATACTTCACAAATCTACTTAACTCAAACCCACAACAATACGGGGGTTCTTCAAACCCGTCTACCCCCTCTTCGACCAATTCCAACCCGTCTCCACAAGAAATCTTTCTTAACCAACAATATCAGTTTCAACAAGGTTTCACAACTTACCCCAGCCGATTTTCATCACTGCAGTTTTTTAACCCGTCACAATCTCCACAGTTTTTTAACCCGTCCCAGTCTCCACAATTGCCCCAAATGGAATCACAACCGTCCGGTTCACAATTCAAAGTTCCAAAAGCACGTGAACCGGCAAAAGGCAGGGGCAAAAAGTCGAAGGCAAAAAAAACTGCTGTAGATTTGGACAAGGACGATGACGAAGATGTTGAAGTCATAGCACAAGCGGACAGGAGGATGTGGACCAAGTCTGAAGAAATGTTACTTGCGCAGTGTTGGATAGAAATTTCCCAAGATAGAGATATGGGCAATGACCGTCCGGAGGAGTACTTTTGGAACGACATTCTCGACATGTTCAATTCTAAGACAACCGATAACCAGCGTGGCAAGAACATGATAACGGGTAAATGGACAAGAATTAACGGTGATTGCCAGAAGTTCAACGCTGTTTACAAACATCTTCAGCGTCGAAGTGGTGAAAATGAGCAAGATCATGTCGAGAATGCCAAAGTTAACTTTACGCATCGTTTTGGTGGAGGGAGTTTTTGTATGAAAATGTTAGTGCTGTTTTGAAAAATTATTCCAAGTGGGATGCCGAAGATCCTATTGACATTACATGTCTCGAGGATATATTCGGGCCGGACAAACGACCTCGGCCTGAAAGAGATGGATGCAAACGAGCCGGAAAGAAACAGAAGTCGACTTCAACGTCAAGCGCTGCAGCTCCGTGGAAGTCAAACGAGTAGTTTTTCGGACATATATCCGAAATATATTGCTCAAAAAGCCGATTCTCAAGGGCTTGTTACAGGCAGGCGGGAGAAAAGAAAAACGTGGCAAGAGAGGATCGAGATGGATTTTCTCATGATAGATCCGAGTACCAATCCTGACCCGGTGAAAGCAGAAATCATCACAAGAGGCAGAACGTCTAGTCAAGAAATATCATCAAATCATCGACGAGTAGTATTGTATTTTTTTTTACCCGAGTCGTTTTTTTTTACCCGTGTGTTGAATTTTTTTTTACCCGTGTCGTTTTTTTTTTGTCGTATCGTTTATTAGTAAGTGTTGTTTTTTTTATGTATTGTATAGTTTAATTTGAATGAAATGAATTTAATTTATTTGGAAATGAAAATTGAATAAAAAAAATAAAGTGGTAGTGGTGGGTCCCAAATGAAGAGGTTGAGGTTTGTTATGAGTAAGGAGGGGGTTTGTTGTGGTTAGTTGTAGAAAAATAGGATGATGATGTGGCGCTGAGGTGGCACGACGACGAAGTTTACCCTTGTCACGACACCTGATGCTCTAAGGTGCGATGGAAAGACACGATGGTGTGTCAATTGATTAAACCATAATAAATTTAGAATTTGAATGTTTCTAAGACATATATATCGACCTTTGGATACGTTTCTATCAGTCGATATACTTTTCAGTTGTAAATTTAGGACACATTCTTGACTATTGACTGTTTTTTTCTTTTATTATTATTATTATTATTATTATTATTATTATTATTATTTAAAGTTCAGTGTATTCAATTAGTTTGTCGAGCATCAATTATTTTAAAGCATTGAATGCTAAATTAAACTCTTCCAGCTAGAATTCGAACATACTCCCCCTCCTACAACCAACTACCATTATTTTTCGATCAATCACATTCAATACTTATAACCAGAAAATAAGCGAATACAAGTTAATTATTTATATAGTATTTGTATTGTATTTATTTTGGCCTTTTAACCAATCTAGATATGATTCTCAAATAAAGGGACTTGAAGCAAGTAAAAATAGTAAAATGCATAAAAGTAACATCGTATTACCAAATTCTGTTAATTTCTGCACTTTAGTAACAACTACGTAACTAATTGTCATATTACTTCACCGACAAATTATGAAATATGTCAATAAAAAATCAAGAAGAGTAGGTGCAACTGCATATTGACAAAGCAAAGTACGTATAATAAATACGACATTTTTATATAAGGGAGTTGGGGTATGGGTTATCTAACAAATGGGGCACGATATTAGCAATCCACGTGACATATATGAAACATTAAATATTTTGCTCGATATATATGAGTTAGTATTATGACTCACTATTTTTATGTCTAACCTAACCATATTTTTCAAAACCACACTGGTCTTACTACTTCGTCGATGTGGAACTAAGAGCATTCAAGTCAATAATAGCATTTTATAGAGCAAAAGTCGTCTCCATGCGTCAGAATCATAAAGTGTGTTCTCAAAGTCTCAAAAGAAACCAATGTTGGGGGCATCAATGACCGAAAATCCTAAAACAGTTGCGGAAAAGTCCTGAAACAACTACGCGAATACCAGTTAAATATGTTGCCATTCTAAAAAAATAATATCGGTTAAACTTAACTTACGTTTATCATAACCATAGAAAAGGACTTAACTTGCTCGGTTAAACTTAACATGTATTCTACCAAGAAGAAAATAACAACTTATGGCTTTTCGAACAATAAAATACTACCAGTTTATCGACTAAAGTTCACAATTAGGGTGGGACCAAATTAGCAATAGTTGTTGTAGACCAAAGAAAATGTGGACGTTGACTTCAACTAGAATTGTGGAATGTTTAGGTGTTGAAAAAAACCTAACAGCCGGATAACTTATATTTTAGGAGGTGAAAACATTTTCTAATTTACAAATTTATATATTTCTAAGCAACTTACACGGGTATTTAAAATTGAATCAGAGTAACAAAGGTGTAAACGAGACAAGCTGATAGGCCTAAAATCAAGGATCAATTTCATATTTACTCAACTTAAACATTATAAAATTAGTCATATTAGTTACTTTCAACCATTTTCATTTTGTTTGTCACATTAGTTTTTTTTGTCTAGTGACCTACAAACGACTTTTTAACACACTAAGACGACAATTATTTTTTTATTTATTTTCTATTTTTATTTTTAATTTTTTTAACAACAAAATTAACTTTCATTAATAATAAAAAACCATTACATAATAATTCAAGTCTCTTCTTCAGACTCATCTGGTTCATCGTTCAAACCCACCTTCCGAGGTGGTTTTAGAAGTTTTGGATTTTTTCGACCTTTTTGTTTCTAGTAAAAAGCATGCATCTCAACTTTCTTCTAAGCAGAATGATCCTTCAAAATGTTCCAACACGACTACAATATAAATGGATGATTGCACACCAATTCGTATTCTGCACACGCTTTTTGGTACACGGTGAGGTCACTCGAACCACTTTCGTGATTATGTTCAATATTATTGATAATAGCACAAAATCCACCAATTCTAGAGCAAACCTTATTTTTCCATTTGCTAAGGATCGATTTGTACCCTCTCGTTGAACCAATTTCGTTAATAAAGTATTTTATAAACGCCTGCCAAAACCCTTTACTCTTCATAGCGTTTTCTCTCTCGCTATTTTTCCGACATATGACACCAAGCTATGCACAATGCGATCTCTTCCATCGTTCTCCATATTGTCGGATCTTGATCCTTCATCTTGTTATCATTCTTCTTGGCCTTTGAAGTTGCTAAGGCTTTTTAGCTTTCATGGGTGACATCTCTTCGACGGGAGAGTCGTCTTCAATTGAATCTGAAGCGTGACCCATAGAATAATCTTGACTCGGATAATTATCTTGATCATACGGTGCACCAAAACCTTGACCCGAACCTTAACCCGCATAATAATCTTGAGTATGCATTAACTGCTCAAAATCCATATTAAGATTAATACGGTTAACCGGAAAATACGGTTATTGATTTGATTGGGAAGACGTTGACGAATCCATAATAGGACAATACAATCCATTTAGTGATTGGAAACGCTAGGTTGAATGGACAATTTTAATAGAACGTGTTTTGATTTTGTGGTAGTTGTGGTATTTGTGAATGATATTCAAAATCGGGGGATCAATGGCGAATGGGTGGTGATACACAGAATAATCGAAAATTTAGATCCGGTGTTAAATGCGGAATGGTATCTTACATTTGGGATCTTGAGGTTTTTGATTTGGGAGTTTTCTTATACATGGTGAAATGAATATGAGAAGTAGTTTGAATTGTTGTTTGAGTGGGGTATTTATAATGTTATTTTATTTATTTACTTTTAAAATAAATCTCAAACGGTTGTATTGTGTCGATGAGAGGGTTGTTTTGTATTTTTGTGTTGTGTTAAACCAGTCGCAGTTTCGATCTAAAGATAAAAAAAATAAAAAAATAATAATAAAAAAAAAACTTCGTCGACTTAGGTTGACTGACATCCCAAACCAATCTCGACCGACGACCGATACCCACGATTCGGTCAACGGCCTCCTTAGTACGTCCAACTTAATGTCATGTATTTTAGGTATATACATTTTGATATTTAAATTAGGTAATGAAATTATCTCTAAAATCAACTAAGTTTGTTTCGAGCTTCGAGGTAAAAACAAGCTAGCTATACGCTACAAACAATTTTTTTGAATGTAACAAAAGTTAAATCTCTTATATAATAAGAGAATATACGAAATGAGAAAAATTAATTTTTTATTGATTAATAGGAGAGCTCAATTTTAAATTGAGCATCCAAATTGTCTAATAAAGTTAAAATCAAACTTTAATTTGATTAAATTCATTTAATTTTCATCCACTAAAAGAAATATATATAAAAATACACATGGCAATTTTGTAAAACAAAAGCTAAAAAAAGAAGGAAGTTATTAATAATTCTTTAGTATAAATTTTAAACTTAGAGCACTCCCATCCATAACACCATAACACCAATAACACCGTCCACGTCAGCGCCACACCAGCTTTAACATTTAACATTAACATCCCCAAAAAACACTCTCATCCATAACATCCCAATAATACCATAACACCAATAATATTTCATATTTTCAATTTCAACCCCTAAACTAAAACAAACACTTCAAAACTAAAACAAACATTTCATTAAAACTAAAAACATATTACAATACGAGATTAAAAAATAAAATAAAATAAAAATACAACGAAAAAAAAAACACACACTGCAATACGAGATTAAAGGAAATACGATCTACTGACGAGGTTTCAAGTTATATTTTGCGATGATTCGATCTTTTTCGTCATTGATCCACTGCACGACCATTGGATCTTCCCCCTCAGTACGCGTCATCAAAAACTTGATCTCTTCCAACCGGGTTATTGTGAGATCTTTTTCCTGCGCGGCCCGATACGCCGCTTCGGAGACTTCTCGTTTCAAACGAAACTCGTTTGCCATAGTTTCGGTGAAATAAGCTGACGAGCTCGTTCCTCCAGTGCTTGTTCCCCCAGTACTTGTTGTAGTCTCGGATCGTGCTTTCTTGGTAGCACGTTTCTTTCCCATGGGGCGTGGTTGTTCATCATTACCAAACAAAGCCTCGTTTGTTTGGCTTGGGACTTCGCCGGTTAAATCAACCGGTTCCGGCGTCTCCCATTTCTTATAATGACGCAAAACATCCCAAGCGTCATCCAGACCAAACAGTGCTCCTCTGTTTTCCTCACGATACCATTGCTTTGCCCGTTTCATCACATCCACCTCACTTTCACCGCTTCGTTGCTCTCGTTGCGCACGTACGTAACAAGAGTTGAACTTTGTGCATATCCTGTTCAACGATGTCCATTTGCTTGACATCATGTCCTTGGTGCGCCGTTGAAAGTTGAGTCTATTGAACTCATTTCTGACCCGATACCAAAACGTATCTCTAGGTTGGCACTTTCCAACTTTTGGATCCTCCGAAACAGCTATGTAACACCTTGCAAGTAATGCTTCCTCTGCTGAATTCCAACGATTGGTAATGACAACCTCCTCATCAGAATCAATTGGTTCGGGCTCGGGGTCTTTGGATTTTTTGGATTGTCGCTTAATACGACCTTTTCCTTTTTTTGGTGGAGATATGGGTGTCTCAGCAACATCTTGTGTTTCAGTTTGTGATTGTTGTGACTGTTGTGTGAATTGAAGGTTTTGAAAGTTGGAGTTAAGGTGTTTTGGTTGTTTTGTTGTTGCCAAAACAGTAATGTTTGTTGTTGTTTCCACATTTCTTGGGTTGAAAGCCTAGTGGGTTGGGTTTGAAGATGAACCAGCGTTTCGTTAGATGATGACCGGGTTTGAGGGATTTCACCCATCATTGAGAAGATTGAAGAAAGTATCGTCGTTGCCTCCCGACATTGTTTTTTTTTTGCAGTTAATTGAAGTTGATAGATTGAGAGTATTGAGAGGATTTAGAAGTGGAAGTGTGAATAAAAATGGTGTTTTGATTGTGTATTTATAGTGGTAAAAAAAGGTTTTTGAATTTTTATTTTTATTTATTTATTTTTTTTTTATTTTTTTTTATCAATTCTAGCCGTTAGGGACTAAAAATGAATTTTTTTTTAAAAGTTAACGGCTAGTAGCCGTTAGAGGGACTAGATTTGAAATTTTTTTGATTTTTTTTCTGCCCCTTAACGCGCGTTAAGGGGATAACGTTGGGGGATTAACGCCGTGACACAAACACACTTCCAAGGGTAATAACGGACCAACGCCGTTATTTTTGGCTATAACGCCGTTTCGGCGTTAACAATGGAAGTGCTCTTATAAGTTTCTATGTATTTTAAAGTTGTATAAATTTAATAAATTCTGATAGACTTCAAACTTTTTAAAATACATTATTGTTTTAAATATTATTATTAATATATATTAAATTAATATAGATACACATTTGTTAATACAAATAACCGTAAAAACATTTATTTATATTTTACGATTTTATTATGTTTTGTCGATAACAATTGTAAAATCATTTTAACGAAATTAATAAAATATGTAAAGCTTTGAGCAAATAGTTTACTAACACATTTCACTAAATATATAAAACATTAAACATGTTTAGTTAAATGGTTTATATAAAACCAAGACCATTTTTATAAAACAATTATAAGTAACTTTGGTTACTTACTTTTTATAAAAATACATACTAGTTCAATATATCTTGAAATATATATGTGTTGGGTAAACCATGATTCATAACCCATGCCCATGACCATGACCCATGACTCATGTGCATTTACATCATGTTGGGTTAAACCCATGACCCATGTCTCATGACCCATAACCCATTGTCTATATACATTGTATCTAGTTGGGTACCCATGACCCATAGTCCATGACCCATGATGCATAACCCATAACCCGGTTGTAACCCAAGATCCGGACTGATCTCACCAGATAGCCGGATCCCTTTGGGAAGGGATTCGGCGGATCCGGGTGAACAGTAGGCAGAAATGTCTATAAATAGTGAGAAATTTATTTCTCATTTCTTACACCTTTTAGACATATCTTCTCTCTATGTTCTAAACTCTCTAACCTCAGATTCAAGGATCTTTCTATGTAGTTTCTCTTTGTAATTCTCTAGGTTCCTCTTAAAGGCAATATCACGACCTCTCGAAGACTTGCAAGCTCAAGACATGATTTTCTAGGATTCTTCTTCTTTACAAGATCACAGAAGTGTATCTTGTCATTCTATCTTCTTCTCAAGGGGTCTTATAGACGTGTTGAGTCGTTAGGCGTAAAAGGACGTTGGTTCCTTGAGTTATGTTGTGCTAGAAGTGTTGATCGAGGAGTGGTTCCTCCTTTGTAATGGAACCCGGTATCTAGCCTTGTACCGGATAAAGTGTAGGCGACGAAGGTTTGGCTCTACCTCGTGGAAGAGCTCGGTATTTAGCTTTGTAGCGGATAAAGTGTAAGCAACGTTGTGTAGGATTCCCGGCCGATGAAAGGAGTTCATGTTGTGTAGTGTTTACGGAACTCTCAAGTTGGGTACTCGGGGAGTGGAGTAGGGCAAGGAATGTATCCTTGTAGCCGAACCACTATAAATACTTGTGTTGTGGTTGTGTCTCTCTGACTCTATCTCTTTGTTTAGTTTATATGATTTCCTTACTATCAATATCCAACACGCCAAAACTAGATTGACATAAGTCGGTCTATAAGTTTTAAAACGTAGTTTTAATTGGTAAAACTATTCAACCCCCTTCTAATTTTTCACAACATTGAAATTTAAATATCAACATGAAAGCTAGTTGTCGTGACAATCATGTTGTTTAAGAAATAAAAAAAGAAATGTGTGAGGGGAATATTTAGGTTTAGGTTAATGTTTTTTGTGTGTGGTGAACTTAAGGTGGGTGTAGTAAGCCGATCGAAGTCGGTCGGTCAGGGTTACCCGACGCGTCGGCCCTACTACGACGACCCAAGAGGGACGCGTCCTTAACCGTAAATCTTTTAAACTTTAAACACTTTACCCTATAAATACTTTATAATTCTTCATTTTTATACACACTTTCAAACATATTCTTTCTTATACACTTTACACATTCCATCTAAAACAAATGCCTTCCGATCTATTCTTTTTTACATCCTCAGATGATTAAGATGAACTTAGTAGTGATCTAGTGTTTTTTACGGAGACCATTACTACGATTATTTAAGCTTCATCTTCTTCAATCCCAAAAAATCCACGAAATTAGGTAGATAGAGATCGTTACGATACCCATGATGGTTTAGTAGCGGCTTACTTTTCTGAAACTCAATGTATGACGTAGTTGAAAGGATTATGTGCAAAGATACAACCGATATCATGATTGTCCTTCACAGAAAGGCCGAATGGTCACACCGGTACACACTAAACGGAACATGCAAGTGGAAATGAGAAACGAGTTGTGAAATGAAGTAATGGTAGTGAGGAAATGAAGATCCTATAGCATTTTATTGAGGGGTAAAACGGTAATTGTCTTGAGTTAATAATATTTATCGGTTAGATTAATACAAGTAATAAAAGGCAGTGTATATATCCCTTTAAAGATATATGAATCAGCCGACCCCTTTAGGGGACAAGTTTGACAAGTTGTCAAACTTGTATTACTTGTAGGACAAGGTTTAGAGTTTCTTCATTGTTCTAGAACTCTCCTTGATATCCTATAAATACCAAAAGTTTTCTAAAGAACCTCATAACAATCCTTTAATCTCTAAAATCCTCACATCTCCTCCTCTTTGGTCTACCAGTCCAACAAACCAAACCAAAAGGTTCGAAACCTATTGGTTGATTCCCAAAGTCGACTTTAGTCGACTAGGTTTTACCCGATTCCGTATTCGCCAAACTTGCATAGGTTCGTAGCCGTAGTTCCAGCTGTGCAGTACCGGTGGATACTTGACGCAGTCCAAGTGGTGGTTTTCTCAATAAACAATAGAGAGTTCGTTAAGCATCAAGATCAAGGAGAAGGCTTTTCGCGCAGTTAAAGAAAGTTCGAGGAGCTTACGCAGTTTTCTTAAACACCCTTCATACGTGTAAGTTAGGCTATATCCCTGATTAGGAGATCTAACTAATTAGGGTTTGGTCTGCTTGGTCTTTGTTTGTTTTTTTTTTTGGTTGTGCATGTTTTATAAACTGTAACACCCCCCAAAATGGTTTGCAGCGGAAGAAAAAGTTTTTGGGATGCTACTCAATTGGATCATAACACAAAGCGAAAAATAATAGCTTTTTCGTAAAATATTTCATTTATTGTGGTAAAACAAAGTTTACAAAGTGGAATTGTTGCGGAAAAATTGTCCATTAATAAAATGTGGTCCCCATACGTAAATCATAGTCATCTATGACCATGTCATGCCAATGCCCAAGCGCCTCCAGAGTTAGCTATCGCCTTTTCATCCTGAAAATACATGCTAAAAAGTCAACACAACGGTTGAGTGAATTCATAGGTTTAGTAATAAAGCAGTTGATCACAAGATATATCAGTTTTATAAAATCGACAATGTACGCATACAAAGTCATAGTTAGCTGGGCTAAGATGTTATACCCCCATAATAGAGAATTGATATTATTGCCCTAAGCTCATGACACCAAGACTCAACTGCATACACCTAATTACTGGTGTACGTAATAATATGCCCCCCAAGAGGTAATTGCCAATTACCTAAGAGATTCAAATATGGTGCGCCCCGGTTATTTCCGATAACCAAGTCGGGGTCGTTACTCCCTATAGTACTATCCACGATATTTGCGTTCACTCGCAAGTGACTAATGGTTCATGATGAAGGGGTCTTTTGGCAAACAACTTAGGCATAATAATAATAATATCAACAACAAACAGTTTTCAAGCAATTGTGATCATAAAAGCAGTAGTAGCATGTATTCTCCCCCAAAGAGTTTATAAAACAATTAAAAGAGTAAAAGTGGGGCTATGAACTCACATTAGCAAACAAAATCCGAGTAGTGTAAAAATCAAGTAGTAGAAGCACGAAGTACCGTCACGCGACCTAAAGTAGTATGGCAATACTTTAGTTTATTATTTTTATCCATGATTTAATGTATCGAAAATGTTTAAGTATTATTGAGAGTTTGTGTTTATTATTGCTTGTGTGGCAACGATTAAGTTTAAATAAGTTTCGAAACGCTTGTAAGTTTTGGCTCTTGGAAAAGTGCTTACGTATATAAATCTCTGTTGTAAAAATCGGTCCAGGCGGCCGATTAATCCCCGCATAATCGCTGATCGCTCACTAAGCGTCTTGATTTATCATAATCGGCCTATTTAATCGTTTTGGTCAAAGATCGCTTAAAAATCGTTCAACAAACCGATTAATCGGAAAAAATCGCTTAAAAATCGGTCAACAAACCGATTAATTGAACAAAATAGGTCAAAGATCGCTTAAAAATGGTCAATAAACCGAATAATATCTATGTTTGATTTTAAACTTTGAAGAATTATGTATTATGTTTATATTTGAACACTTGAAATATTTGAAATTTGATGCCCTCTTCTTATCTCATACATATAATATAATATAATATCTAATATTACAATTTTGTGTATAAAAATTCCAATCCGATTAATCCCCGATTAATCCCCGTCTAACCGATTAATCGCTAGGCCTTACCCGACCGCCTCACTAGCGCCTAGCGATTTTTACAACCTTGATATAAATATGTGAAAATGGTCTTGACGAATAAGTCCTCGGTTTGAAAGCAACCGAATGACTAAGTACGGAAAAATATTCACAAGTAAAGTGTTTGTGATGTTTATACGTCGTCGGTAAATAATAAATACTCACGTCAAATATTTATAATATAAGTGTTTATAGTTTACGATAAGTATTTATATGTGTTTATATGTACTATATTCAATTAGTGTGTTGTAAATTAGAAATTAACTATGGTATATTTGTTATAAATACTTTTGTTCTATTTAGTTTTCGAAATCTTGACGAGTTTATAAAATTAGCTAAGTATAAAGTTTTTAACAAAAATCGGGCATGACCCGGTCGTAAATATAAATTTTTCCTTATGTAAATTGTCACAAAATATTCCATATCAATATAATTTATATATTAGTTTAACTAGTTAACTATGTTTAGTATGAACTTTTATTGAAAAGACATTAACTAGCTCCTAATAGTCTAAGTACTAAAAGTGTAACTTGGTCGAAAGAATTTAATAGGAAAAGAAAAGAAGGAAGATAAAAAGTCAGTCACTGGCTTTGAATCCCAGACCTCACGCTCAAAGTGCAAACGTCCCAACCAGTGGACTAGCTCCACTTTGGTGCTAGCTTCTCCTCACAGTGCGTTTATAAGGCAGTTTTGGGCTGAGTTTCTAGTGCAAATGTGTAACAGTATGCATGCGTGCATGTATATTTATATACTTTACGTTAGTTTTAGCCGGTTCTAGGTGTGTTGCAAATGACAAAATAGTGTGTTAATATTCAAATGAGCCACAAGCTCGAAGTTTATACGCTGGGCTCGAGTAGATCTCGACTTAAGTTTTGTTCGAAAAGGAATTAAAACCAAAACATAGTTTGCTAATCGAGTTTGATAAATTATTTAAGAGTCGAATAAGCCTTTAAACCAAAGTAACAGAGTATGCACTTGTCTATTATCGAGCCATTACTTACGTTTCTTTAGATCTATACTTTCTTTAGTTTCTTTTTAGTTGAAAACTCCAAATAATCTCATATTAATATGTATGTGTCGATTTAGTACAAAATAAGCTCTAGCTTAGTTTGTAGTGCTTATATTAGTTTAGAAATCACCACACAAGCTTAATAACAAAACTATTAAACATATATATATGTATGCTTGGTCGTATATGTATATATAACTAAGTCACATTTTTGAGTTTCCAAACTAAATACGTTTAAACAATGACAAGTAACTTCAAGTTTAGCATCCATGGTTTTAAAGGCAATTGTATTTTAGGAAAAGATGCTCTTACAGTGTGTTAAGGATGGTTCGAACAAGAGGACCCAAGGATAAGATTTTTATAACCCAAGCCTTTCAATTTACCAACTTCACTTCCAAAGTTAACCCAAGAATTTTCTCCAAGCTTACCCAAAATCTTTGTTTGTGTTTGTGTTTATGTTTATGTGAGACTTAAGGAAAATAAGTTGCAAGTGTGTGTGTTTGTGGTCATGGCCGAAGAGCTATAAAGGAAGAAAAGGGAATCCAAGCTTGGCCTAGTTACTAGTGGATATTATAGTGTGTGTTCAAGTTATATTATTAACCATATAATTACATGTAAAGGTTCATGCATAGATATGTCATATCCATTGGCAAGGTGTAAAATATTCTTGGTCTTTGAGGAGGGGGCTCGATGCACAGTAATCCTATGTAGGGAATCAAAGTGATGATCTTTGTCTGATGGATAATAGTGTGTATGGAACTTACATCTCTTTAACCATGCAAAAGAGTAGTAAAGTTACTTTGCATAAATTATTAAGTTAGCATGTGGTATGCTAGTTGTCAAAAGGGGCGGCAATACCAAAACTTTAGAAAAGAAAATAGTTTTGAATTTTTCGTGGTGTATTTCGTGTCCCGTTCGAGCTTAAGTGAGTGTCGCGGTGTCCCGGTTTGACGTTTTGATAAAACGTGTAATATAAAATTTTGAGCATGTTTTTATAAAGGTAAAAATAAAAATATTAATTCCAACACAGAAAAATATTTATTTAACTTTAGCCATAACTAACTGAGTGTCGGTACGCGTGCGGCTCGTAAATTGAGATAATCTCTCGAGGACGTGTTTTGATCATCAGTAATTATCAGGAAGTTTATTTGTATCGTTCGCTTATCAACGCTACCCGTGATTGCATATTTCAAATAAAAGTAAAAATTCAGACGTGAAAATGTATAAGATCGTTTAATTAAATCAAGATAAACGATTATTTCGTTTTTACATGAGACTAATGACTTGGAAATTTATGGGTGGCTACAATACCTACCCCTTATGGGAACCTCGTCCTCGAGGTTAAGTTTGTGTTAGTCGCTTATGTGACAAAGGGAAATTTTTGAACTTTTCTAGTTTTGTTTGCAAACGTGAAGTGGATAAATTTATTCGAATAACCATTTTAAGAAACACAATTTCGTTGAGATATAAAAATTGGGAAAGGGATTTGCATCCTCGAAAGGATCATATAAAATCGGTTTTTACACATGATGCAAATAAAACAATTTCGCAAAGGGCGATGATTGATTTTTCTTAGCATAAGAAGTTTTGATAAGGTTTGACCAGAAAATTTTTAACTCGTAAGGATGAGTCTATTAGAAAAATGTCACTACACGTTTTATAGTTGAAACGAATGTTATTTAAAGAAAATTTCTCGAAGTTTGAAAACGTCCTAGAAGAAGTTGTTGGGTATGAATGTTTCCAAAAGTTATAAACGCGTATCGGCAGGATTTAGTTGTTAAGGTTGTTGATTCGCTCCAAACCGTCAAGTTTTATCACACAAGCTAACCACTTGTGAATGGTCAACCGTAATAAAAAGTCTAAACAGTCTGAAAACGAAATGCAACTAAGTCCAGAGGAGTACAATGTTACCTCAGGTCGTTAAGTCCCACGGAGGATTAATGGTGTTTAACACTTTCAGATGTCGAATAATCACTAAGGATAGTGATCAGTAAGGATTTTTGTTTATAATTACACTACTGATTGATTGGAATATATTTGAATACAGAATTTTAAAGCACAACAATCAGATAAGACAAACGTAAATACGTACGTTTATTAAATTACGTAAACGTACAAAATAAAACGTGAGATCTAAGAAATAAAAGGCCTACAAATATGAAAATGATATTTTTGGAATCCTAAAAATAAAAGAAAATTATTGGAAAAGAAAATTATTTTTACAACTATTTATTTAATTATTATTAATTAAAAACTATTTTTAACTATTTAATAATACCCTAAAATATAATAAAATATCAAATAAAGCTTAGAAAAATAAAATTATGACTTAGGAAAATCTAAAATTATAAAACTTATTGAAAATTGAAAATATATTTTTACACTTTTTATCTATTTATTACTAATTAATTACTATTTAAAATACACTTAAATTCAAGAAAATATAAAATTACCCTGGAAAAATAAAATTTTAACTTAGAAAAATCTAGAATATTAAAAAACTAATTTTAAAACTGAAAAGATATTTTTTATGTTATTTATTTATTATTATTAATTATTTATACTTTTAACTATTTTTAATTTTAATAAATACTAAACAAACTAGGAAATTAT
This sequence comes from Chrysanthemum makinoi, assembly GCA_910596185.1. Classification (NCBI taxonomy): domain Eukaryota; kingdom Viridiplantae; phylum Streptophyta; class Magnoliopsida; order Asterales; family Asteraceae; genus Chrysanthemum; species Chrysanthemum makinoi. Next base: position 292,612,797 of record OU343220.1, read on the forward strand.
GAATTTTTTATAAAATTATCCTATGGTGAAAGAAACTAAGAAAAATATAAAAACTGAATTTGCTTAATAATAAGCTGAAAAGAAAAATTAAAAAGCTAATTTCTATTAAATAAACGCTATCACTATTTTAAAATGATGTTTTTGTGGTTTTTATTTTTGAAAACTATTTAACTACTGATATTAAGTAACTTTAATGAAAACAAAAATTTTACAACTTAAAAATAAGCTGTTAATGAGCTTATGAGTAACAGTGCAGTTTATGAGCTTATTTGATGTTTTTAAGCTCAAACAAGCTTATAAGCTGGAACAAAAGCTGAAATAAGATGCAAATAAGCTAGTGCTACTTATATGAAGCTAAAAAGAACAAATTAGCACACTGATAAGCTATAATAATCAAATAAGCACTTATATTAAACTAAGAAACCAAACAGTCCTGTGGAGATTTTCTTAGCAAGATTAAGCTAATGAAATAAGCTCAAAAGCTCAAAACAAAGACTGAGTCAACAAGCTGGGTTGGTGGGCTATCCAAAAATTCCAAGCTCACTTACTATGGTTCACTAATGAGCTTGTGAAGAGCTTGAGAAAAAGCTTGTTAGCACTGGTTATTCAGTGTATACAAGAAAATGGGACAAAGAAAAAGCTATATGCAGCCCTAGCAAATAAGCTACAATGGAAAACTAAGATTGGAACTTCAAGATAGCTTGGTTAGCTTTCTAAAGAACCAAAATACACAAGCTTATGCTAACTAATAAGCTCTGTGTAAGCTTATGAAAATGGTGGTAAAACTGTGCACAGAGCACATTTTTGAAAAAGTACTAAAAAGAAGCTAGGAAATAAGCTATCTAGAAATTATAAAAAATACTAGGGTAAAGCTGAGCAACTATATTTTGATATCCCAAAAGCTCAAAACATGAAACTCAAAGTTAAACCCTATAGAAATTAATCTATTTTATTCAAAAACGACCAAACTGAAATTTTGACTTTTCATAAAAACCAAATAAGTTGACTAAAATGAACTTTGAATCAATCCTAATCTCTGATTATGATGTATTAAGGTGGATTAAGACTGATTTGATCAACAATAACACCTTATAATCATGAAAACAAGATCATGGATCATGAAAATCCAACAGTTAGTTAACAAGATAAGATCAAAGGTAATTTTGACTTTTACTCTAACAAGCACTGTATTTTATGGTCTATATGAACTAATATGACCTAATGAAACATGCATCAAACAAGAACAATGGTTTGCACAACTTCTAACACATTTAAAAGCAGATCCAAAACCCACTTTAATAAACTGTTTTTGTGATTTTCAAAGCTTAACTCAGATTAAGACCATGAAACTGACCCAAAGCTTTTTATTATCAAATAACAAGTCTAAATGAGCATTAAACAACAGTGGTACAAGCTTAAAACTTAAGAACAAATAATAAGCTATTGAAATTGTGAAAATGAGATTTTAAAGCAACTACTAATTATAAATAACAAGTATACTGTTTTATTGTATAATTCTATTTAACTACAACTTAATAACATAAAAACACAAAACTTTAAAGCTTTAAGCTACTTAAACAGTGAAATGCAAAAATGCTTTTAAAGAGCTTACAATTGTTTTCCAGCCAAAGACCATGAACTAGGAATTAATACCACACCTAATAGCTTTCCACAAAGCTTCTAAACCCATGGCAATCCAATATCATCCTTGCTCCAGCTTCTTGATCTTCCTTTCCATGATTTTTTATTTTTAACTAATTTATTTGTATTTTTGGTGATTTTTGCTTTTTTGGTACTAAACAGACTTTTAAAAGTTTCTAATAGCTTTTAAACAAGCTATATAGGAGCTTATGTGATCTTATGAGTCCAAAGCAACCACTAAAAGCAATATTCGATCATATTGAGATTTTTAAGCTTAAAAATACATAAACTTGAAAATGAGATTAAGACTTGAAATTTATCACTGAAAGAGATTCACATACACTCAAATAATTTAAACAAAGTACTTTAAAGCTTGAAATTACACTGGAAGATTAAAATTAATTAAAACGTCTAACATTAACTAAAATTACACTTGATAGCTATCTACATTGCACCATTCTTCTTTATAGAGATCTTTTAGAGCCTTGTCGACATCTCTGAATCTTTCCCAGCTCATTCCAACCATTGGATTGGTCAAAATCATCATATTCGTCCATTTGTAGTTTTTGGCGCCAAAAAGTCATGAGCAAGAAGTGGTTTGAAAGCAATTAAAGAGTTTTGTTGGATGTGGAGGTGGAGGGGGGGGGGTGGTTAAACAGTGGTGATATGAGGTGGAAAGGTGGAAAATAGCTCTGTTTTGGGATGTAGGTGTGGGAGAGGAGAGTGAACATGATGGTGGTTTTGGCGGGTTTGACTTATTTTGACCATTTGATATTAATAAAAGGGGGGGGGTCAAAATGGGGTCACAGTATATTGGCAGGGGTTCTTTTGGGTTGGCTGGGGATCAAAATACACAAAAGGTCAAGTTTGGTTTGTTATTAATACAAGGACCATTCATGTAATTTCTGCAAACTTCAAGGACTGAAACTGAAATTTTCCCAAAGTTAACACAAGGACCAATCCTGCCAAATATGAATAGTACAAGGACCACATTTGATAATTTTCCATTTTTAAATATCCGAGGACTATTTTTGACATTTTTTCAAAGTTGAGGGACCAAAGTTGTCATTTTGCAATTTTTAAACTTTGAAGGGCAATTTCTTACAACTTGTGAATCCCAAGGACCTTTTTATGACTTTTTATAAGTTTTGAAATGACCAGGGACTAGATTTGACAACTTTTGAAACTTGGGGGACTAAAACTGCCAATTATGCAAACTTGATACGTTTTTCATCTGATTTTGATATTTTTGCATTTAAAACACATAAAACACTTATTTGTGATATTTTTATCATTTTGATGCATTTCTGAGTGTTTTCAGATGTTTTTGGCATTCTAAACGGTACAAAAATGATGAGTATTTAGACACTCATCAATCCCCCACACTAAGATATTGCTAGTCCCTAGCAATCTTTTATGAAGAATTAATGGATTTCATCTCTTTACCAAAAGCCATTTGCTCCTAGATTAGCCAATTGTTTTAGTTCAAGTAAGAACCTTGGCACAATGATAACAAAATGATTTTGAGCAAATCATAAGCTGTAAACGGATTTGATTTGTCTTTACCAGAAGCCGTTGGCTTCTGGACTAGCCAACTCTTAGATAAATTATCAATATTATCTTTGGTGAGCCGATTACCAATTATGGCTTTCCAACTGCCTTTACCACAAGCCATAAACTTGCGGGCTAGCCAACTTTTCACTAGTTAAAGATATGGTGAGTCGAATACCATACAATTTTAGGCAAATTTCAAGCCGTCAACGGATTTGAGATATCTTTACCAAGAGCCGTTTGCTCTTGGATTAGCCAATCCTTATGTGGGTTAGACATGGCAATGATATACCATTTGCTGAGTAAGTGAAAAACACTTACTCCAAAACAAATTTGCCCAAAAAATGGGGAATTGGGTTGTATAATTACATGATACAATTCGTGAGAATTCCCCCCCACACTTAGAAATGAATATTGCCCTCAATATTCAAGTACCGGCGGTTATGCCGAAACATTGAACATAAAAGGGAAATACTACGGCCATTATTTTATTTTTGATATATACACAATTTTTTTTCTTTTTTTTTTAGGTACTATACAACAGCGGGGGGTAACTCCCCCACACTAGGGTGGTAGAAAGTAGAAAGAAGTCAGAAATATGGGTGAAAACCCATATGGTGTGTGCTATGTTTTGATTCCCGAGTCACTAGCTTGACTCGATCCCCGCATTCATTGGTTCATGGGGAATGTTGTAGATCTGGGACAACCATGGGTGGAATGTCCTCTCCAAAATAGTGCTTTAATCGATGACCATTCACTTTAAAATTTGGACCATCGGGCTGAGATAACTCAATGGTACCATAAGGATAAACCTTAGCAATAGTAAATGGACCAGACCAACGGGACTTAAGCTTTCCCGAGAATATCTTCAATCTTGAATTGAAAAGAAGGACTCGATCACCAACGTTGAAAACGCGGTTCTTGATTTTGGAGTCATGAATCTTCTTTGTCTTTTGTTTGTAGATCAAAGAGTTCTCGTATGCTTGATCACGAAGTTCATTTAGTTCATTCATTTGAACTTTTCTGTGATCACCAGCTGTCTGAATATCGAAGTTTGCATGTTTTAAGGCCCAGTATGCTTTGTGCTCTAGCTCAATTGGTAGATGACATGCCTTTCCGTATACAAGCTTGTATGGAGTACACCCGATTGGTGTTTTATAAGCTGTACGAAAAGCCCAGAGTGCGTCATCCAGTTTATCCGACTAAGATGTACGATTTTCGCCTACTGTCCTTTCAAGAATTCTTTTTATACCACGGTTGGAAACTTCCACTTGCCCACTTGTTTGGGGGTGGTACGCAGTAGAGAGACGGTGGGTTACACCATACTTTTGCATGACTCTATCAAATTGGTCATTGCAGAAATGCGTACCACGATCACTGATTATAGCTCGCGGAGTTCCAAACCTAGCAAAAAGAGATTTTAAAAATTTCACAACAACTCGGGCATCATTAGTAGGTAAAGCTTTTGCTTCAACCCATTTTGACAAATAGTCAACAGCCACAAGTATGTATTTGTTTCCTCGAGATGATGGAAATGGCCCCATAAAGTCAATGCCCCAGATGTCAAAAATATCACACACTTGAATGGCGTTTTGCGGCATTTCATTTCTTTGTGAGATATTTCCATGACGTTGACAAGCGTCACAGGCTTTGACAAATTCGTGGGCATCCTTGTAAATCGTGGGCCAATAAAACCCGAATTAAACACCTTTTTGGCGGTGTAGTTTGGACTATGATGGCCCCCGGTGGGTCCAGTATGGCAAGCTTTGAGAATTTCAATAGCTTCCTGTCCATAAACACACCGTCAGATGACTTGATCCGCACATATTTTGAATAAGTAGGGGTCGCCCCGTAGAAGTAATGTTTAACATCCTTGAAGAATTTGTTCTTCTGATGGGTCGACATCCCTTTCACTATGAAGTTACCCGCATGGTAATTTGGGCGTAAGTCAGAAACCATGGGGTAGTAAAGTCTCCACGAAAAGAAACCGCATTGAGTGTCTCGAGAGGAAATGTTTCATTTATTTCCTTTTTCGCGAAAACATCTTGGTGAGGGTTTTCTAGACGGGACAGATGATCAGCAAAGGTTCTCACTCCTTTTTATCACGTATGATGATATCAAATTCCTGGAGGAGGAGAACCCAACGGAGCAATCTCGACTTTGCATCTTGTTTTGCAAAGAGATATTTGAGAGCCAAGTGATCCGTATACACCACACATTTGGTCAAGATTAAGTACGGCCGAAACATCTCAAATGCATACACCACGGCTAATAGCTCTTTTTCTGTGGTGGTGTAATGAGTTTGAGCTTCAGTCATAGTTTTACGTGCGTAGTGGATAGGCTGAAAATGCTTGGATCTACGCTGCCCTAGGACTGCACCGATAGCAAAATCACTTGCATCGCACATGAGCTCAAAAGGCAAGTCCCAATTGGGAGCAACGAGAATGGGTGCTTCAGTAAGCTTTTTCTTTAATGTTTCAAAAGCTTTGATGCACTCAGGGGAGAAGATAAAAGGAGCATCTTTTTCAAGAAGATGGGTCATAGGCCGGGCGATCTTAGAAAAATCTTGTATGAATCTGCGATAAAACCGGCATGACCTAAAAACTCCTAATACCTTTGACGGTAGTAGGATGAGGCAATTTAGCAATAACATCGACTTTTGCTCTATCTACCTCAATCCCGTTTTTGAAATCTTATGGCCAAGGACTATGCCTTCTTTGACCATAAAGTGGCTCTTCTCCCAATTTAGACAAAGATTGGTGTCTTCACACCGCTTTAGCATTTTATCTAGATGGGAGAGACATGTTTGAAACGAGTCCCCAATGACCGAGAAGTCATCCATAAACACCTCCATTGTTTCCCGATCATGTCGTGGAAAATGGCCATCATACATCGTTGGAACGTGCCGGAGCATTACATAGCCAAAAGGCATACGTATGTAGGCAAAAGTTCCGTATGGGCAGGTGAATGTGGTCTTTTCTTGATCCTGGGGATCAATGGGGATCTGAAAATACCCCGAGAAACCATCAAGGAAACAATAGTATTCATTCCCTGCTAATCTCTCAAGCATTTGGTCCATGAAGGGTAGAGGAAAATGGTCTTTTACGGTGGCGCCATTCAACTTACGATAGTCAATGCAAACACGCCATCCCGTAACCAATCGAGTTGGAATTAACTCGTTTTCATTTGTGACAACAGCTTATGCCACCCTTTTAGGAACACAATGAATTGGGCTAACCCAAGGACTATCTGAGCTCGGGTAAATCAATCCTGCATCAAGAAGTTTGATAACCTCTTGTTTGATAACATCATGGATTTTAGGATTCACCCTTCTCTGATGTTGAACTGCTGGTTTGAAGTCATCCTCCATCAAGATTTTGTGAGTACAAAATTCAGGGTTGATACCCTTAATGTCGGAGAGTTTCCAAGCAATTGCTTGCTTGTGTGACTTCAAGACCTTTATGAGAGCAGCTTTTTCATCTTTACTCAAATCTCGAGCAATAATGACGGGTAATTTATCATCACCCTCAAGAAATGCATACTCGAGATGAGGTGGTAAGTCCTTAAGTTCGACTTCAGGAAATTCTTCGCTTTTCAACTGAATTGACTTCCTTTGTTATGAAGCTCGACGAGGGAGGACGATGGATCATCATTAAGCAACTTCAATGAGAAGAATGTCCCCTCATGTCGATGGGAGCGTGATTAATTTCCCATGGAACTGAATCACTAGACAAGTATGCTTCAATCTCTTCCAAGATGAAGTCACTTTCCTCAAATGGAGTGAGAGAAGAAGTAGAATTGGCAATGATGGGTTGAGATGAATGAGTGAGATTATCACTCAAAGAATTATGATCATAACCAAGAACTTCTTGAGAGTACTCTTCAGAAGCAACATCAATGATATCTATTCAAGCGTTAACCGACTCAATCATAGTTTGCGAGTACCTCAAGTTTGATCAAGGTTAAAGGTGACAGCTTCATTACCACACGTAATGTGATTTCTTGCTCAAATACATCAATGAGAGCACGACCCGTTCTCGTGAATCCTCGCCCAACAATGAGAGGAACCCGATGATCAGATCGAAATCAACAACTACAAAGTCACCGAAAATGGAACTTTCCTACTTTCACAAATACGTCCTCGGAAATGCCAGTGGACGGATATTGTACGATCTACAAGCTCGAGAGTCATGCATGTAGGAATAAGGTCCGAAAGAGAAAGTTTCTTCCATACCGAATGAGGCATCAGATTGATGCTTGCACCAAGATCTGCTAAGGCAAAGCATTCAACCATTCCGGGAAATACACAAGGTAAGAGAAATTTTCCAGATCTCCAAGCTTTTCCGAAGCTTCTTCAAGATAATCTGCAGAGCAGCTTCTCGTTCAGAGGAGATTTAGCCATTTCAAACAGCTTTTCCTTGTTGCTTAACATATGTTTGAGAGTTGATGCAAATTTGGGCATCAGCATGATAGCATCCGCAAAGCTTATGTCAAAATGTAGTTCTTGGAAAATTTGAAAAAATTTGTCCATTTGATGACTGGCTTTTTCGCGAAGCTTTTGTTCATTCAAACGTGATGGGTAAGGAATAGAAGATTTGGATTTGGGGTTTTCAACGGAAGCTACTGGAGGTTCAAAAACAACTCCTGGATTGGATTTGGGTTTCGGGACAACTTGAGGATGGACATCGTTGGTACCTTCGTTATTAGTAGGAAGTTCCTTGTCCTTTGTAGCCTCAGGTTCACTTTCCACTACTTTAGGGAGAGAAGAAGAAGAAGAGGTAGTAGGAATAGCGGTCCATTGTATGAAACACCACTTAGTTGTGATCGCCTTTGCATCGGCCCTCGGGTTAGCGATCGTGTTGCTCGAAAGTTTTCCTGAGCCCGAGGGTTGATCATTTAAAGACTTCTTTAGATCAACGATCGACCGACTAACCAACAACCTGTACATTTCATCTTGGGATTTCATGAATTGTTTCAATAACTCATCAGATGATGGTCCAGTTGGAACAATGGCTTGAGTTTGATTAGGAAAATTCTGGCCTCTATCGATGTTCAGATTAGGGCCTCGATTTTGAAAATTTCCTTGATTAGGATTCATATTCCCATGAAATTGATTCCCTCGATTGAAATTGTTTTGATTAAGATTTCCTTGATGTTGGAAACCTTGATTTGGTCCGAAATAGAAATTACCTTGGTTTTGATAACCTTGGTTCATTCTAGGTTGGTTCTGACCCGTTTTGTATGTTAGGATTCTGGCTAAAACCGGGTGGTCCCTGATAAGTATTAGCATGGTAGCTTGGTTCATTTTGAGGACGGTATTGATTACCTCCTTGATGAAGTACCGCTATAGCATTGGCTTCAAACGGACTACCATCGTGGGCAGATTTGTAGTATGCATGAGGGCCACCACAAGTAACACAGACTTCGACTTTCTTTACTTCACCATGTGATGGTGTCTGTGTAAAAGTGACTTTCTTTTGGTTTGCAAGAACCAAAGCCTGAACAATATCCGTGAGTTTGTCAATCTTAGCATCGGTGCTAGATGTACTCACGTGAGATGAAGTAGAAGGTCCCTGCATTAGACCGAACTGATATGTCTTTGTTCGAAAGGCGGACCGGGACTTGTTTTCAATTATTTGCAAGGCTTCTTTTGTGGTCTTGCTCAGAAAATTACCTCCCGCGGAGGCATTTAAAGAGTCTTGGTTAGTCTGGTTCAAACCATTGTAGAAAGTATCCATTTGCATTAACTCGGTAAAACCATGATGTGACACTTCCGAGCAACTTTTGTAACGATCCCATGCCTCCCCTAATGATTCATCAAATCTTTGAGAAAATTTCATTATCTCATTCTTAAGACTTGTAGTTCGAGATGGAGGATAGAATTCGTTAACAAACTTAGTGACTAGATCTTCCCATGTCTCAATGGAACGAGGGAGTTGTTTCTCAAGCCAATTCCGGGCTTGTCCCTCTAGAGAGAATGGAAACAGAAGAAGCTTAATTGCTTCATGTAGGACATTCTTGTATTTGATGGTAGATGCAATCTTGTTAAACCATCGAATATGTGCATGAGGGATCATCCCGCCAAAACCATAGAATTTGCTTTGGGTTACCAGATTAAGCAACCCGGTTTTGAGCTCAAAGGTATCAGCCACGATGGTTGGGACAATAATGGCATCTCCGTAACCCTCGATGGGTGCTTGGAGAAGCTCATTCATCGGTTTGTCTTCTGCCATTACGACTGGGGGTGGTGGTACTAGACGTTCCTCAGTCACGGCTGAAGGAGCAGAACGTCCTCTACGCCTACGTGGAATATTTGCAAGCTCGGAAAGTGGACTTGTGGAGTGGAAGAACGAAAGCGCATGCACTAAGTTTAAACATCAATTTTCAAAACAAATGCGAGGCAAAACGACAAGTGAACTTAACCAATAATCACAAATGAAATGGCTTTTTGAAAAGGTACACCAAATCACAAGGACACAAAGGCAAGTTTTAAATCTTTTGTTCGAGAACTTATTAATGGTCACACCCCCAGTTGGTAGGTGTACTGCCTTGATTTGCGGTGGTTGATTTTATGTATTTATTAAGTACCACTGAAAAGACGTAGGTATGGATTTGTGCTAAGGGTTTAAATAATTTTGGACAATATTTTTGGTATCGCCTCGTTTAACCAAATCGTATCTCTTTAAGAATCACCTTAAAGGAAATACAAGATAGAAAACGTTACGATTGTTTTGTTGTTTTATATTTTGTTTGGTGTTGTTAACACTTTAGAAAAGTGTTTGAACTTTTTATACTAAACAAAAAAACTGCTTACAAAAGGTGGTATATGTGCAAGTACGGTTCTGAAAAGTTTAAGACACGCTAAAGCCTCGCAACGGCGCCAAAATTTGATTCCGTCTGAACCGTCAAGTTTTATCACACAAGCTAACCACTTGTGAATGGTCAACCGTAATAAAAGTCCAAACAGTCTGAAAACGAAATGCAATTAAGTCCGAGGAGTATAGTGTTACCTCAGGTCGTTAAGTCCCACGGAGGATTAATGGTGTTTAACACTTTCAGATGTCGAATAATCACTAAGGATAGTGATCAGTAAGGATTTTTGTGAATAATTACACTACTGATTGATTGGAATATATTTGAATACAGAATTGTAAAGCACAACAACAGGACAAACGTAAATACGTACGTTTATTAATTACGAAACGTACAAAATAAAAACGGAATCTAAGAATAAAAGGCCTACAATATGAAAATGATATTTTTGAATCCTAAAATATAAAAGAAAATTATTGAAAAAGAAATTATTTTACAACTATTTATTTAATTATTATTAATTAAACCTAACTATTTTAAAAACGGACTATTTAATAATCCCTAAAGTATAATAAAATACGCTGAAATAAAGCTTAGAAAAATAAAATTATGACTTAGGAAAATCTAAAATATTACGAGTAAAACTTTTCTTATTTTAAAAAAGAAAATTTTAGAAAAAAGATATATTTTTACACTTTTTATCTATTTATTATTAATTAATTACTATTTAAAATATAACTTAAATTCAAGAAAATATAAAATTACCCTGAGAAAATTCTAAAATTTTAACTTAGAAAATCTAGAATATTAAAAATACAAAACTGAAAATATATTTTATGTTTTTTATTTATTTATTAGCTTATTTAATACTTTAACTATTTTTAATTTTAATAAATACTAAACAACTAGGAAAACAAGGGTTATGAATTTTTTATAAAATTATCCTATGGTGCAAGAAAACTAAGAAAAAATAAAAACGAATTTGCTTAATAATAAAGACCCAAGGGAAGATGGTAAATTAAAAAGCTGGGTGAATCGGTGGCCAGGTTCTATTAAATAAACGCTATCACTATTTTTAAAATGATGTTTTTGTGGTTTTTATTTTTGAAAACTATTTAACTACTGATATTAAGTAACTTTAATGAAAACAAAAATTTTACAACTTAAAAATAAGCTGTTTAATGAGCTTATTGAGCTAACAGCTGCAAGTTTATGAGCTTATTGATGTTTTTTCGCTCAAACAAGCTTATAAGCTAATCAAATAAGCAAAAGCTGAAATAAGATGCAAATAAGCTAGTGCTACTTATATGAAGCTAATGTTAAAGAACAACAAGCACAATGACTAGAAATAAGCTATAATAATCAAATAAGCACTTATATCAAGGTAATGCGGACTAAGAAACCAAGGTACTTTTAGTCCTGTGGAGATTTTCTAAGCAACATTAAGCTAATGAAATAAGCTCAAAAGCTCAAAACAAAGACTGAGTCAACAAGCTGGGTTGGTGGGCTATCCAAAAAGTCCAAGCTCACTTACTATGGTTCACTAATGAGCTTGTGAAGAGCTTGAGAAAAAGCTGTTAGCCTGGTTATTCAAATACAAGAAAATGGGACAAAGACTTAAAAGCTATATGGCAGTTTATCAAATAAGCTACAAATGGAAAAACTAAGATTGGAACTTCAAGATAGCTTGGTTAGCTTTCTAAAGAACACAAAAAGCTAAAATTCACAAGCTTATGCTAACTAATAAGCTCTGTGTAAGCTTATGAAAATGGTTTTAAATCGGTAAAACTGTGCACGAGCACATTTTTGAAAAAGTACTAAAAGAAGCTAGAAATAAGCTATTAAATAAGCTAAAAATTATAAAAAATACTAGAGTAAAGCTGAGCAACTATATTTTGATATCCCAAAAGCTCAAAACATGAAACTCAAAGTTAAACCCTATAGAAATTAATCTATTTTATTCAAAAACGACCAAACTGAAATTTTGACTTTTCATAAAAACCAAATAAGTTGACTAAAATGAACTTTGAATCAATCCTAATCTCTGATTATGATGTATTAAGGTGGATTAAGACTGATTTGATCAACAATAACAACTTATAATCATGAAAACAAGATCATGGATCATAAAAATCCAACAGTTAGTTAACAAGATAAGATCAAAGGTAATTTTGACTTTTACTCTAACAAGCACTGTATTTTATGGTCTATATGAACTAATATGACCTAATGAAACATGCATCAAACAAGAACAATGGTTTGCACAACTTCTAACACAGTTTAATAAGCAGATCCAAACACCACTTTAATGAACTGTTTTTGTGATTTTCAAAGCTTAACTTCCATTAAGACCATGAAACTGACCCAAAAGCTTTTATTATCAAATAACAAGTCTAAATGAGCATTAAACAATAAAGGGTACAAGCTTAAAACTTAAGAACAAATAATAAGCTATTGAAATTGTGAAAATGAGATTTTAAAGCAACTACTAATTATAAATAACAAGTATACTGTTTTATTGTATAATTCTATTTAACTACAACTTAATAACATAAAAACACAAACTTTAAAGCTTTAAGCTACTTAAACATGTGAAATGCAAAATGCTTTTAAAGAGCTTACAATTGTTTTCCAGCCCAAAGACCATGAACTAGAATTAATACTCACCTAATAGCTTTCCACAAAGCTTCTAAACCCATGGCAATCCAATATCATCCTTGCTCCAGCCTTTCGATCTTCCTTTCCATGATTTTTTTATTTTAACTAATTTATTTGTATTTTTGTGATTTTTGCTTTTTGGTACTAAACGTACTTTTAAAAGTTTCTAATAGCTTTAAACAAGCTATATAGGAGCTTATGTGATCTTATGAGTCCAAAGCAACCACTAAAAGCAATATTCGATCATATTGAGATTTTTAAGCTTAAAAATACATAAACTTGAAAATGAGATTAAGACTTGAAAATTTATCACCGAAAAGAGATTCACATACACTCAAATAATTTAAACAAAGTACTCTAAAGCTTGAAATTACATCGAAGATTAAAATTAATTAAAAACGCCTAACATTAACTAAAATTACACTTGATAGCTATCTACATTGCACCATTCTCTTCTTTATGAGATCTTTTAGGTTTAGTCGACATCTCTCATCTTTTCCCGTTTCATTCCAAACCATTGGATTGGTCAAAATCATCATATTCACCATTTAGTTTTGGCCAAAAATCATGAGCGGTGTTTTTGTGATTAATGCAATTGGGAGGTTGTAGTGGGAAGGGAGTGGGTATACAAGTGGTGAGAGGTGAGGTGGAAAGGTGGAAATGTGCAAGGTGGAAGAAAACCACCCCGGTTTTGGAATGCGTGTGATGGAGAAGGAGATGTACAAGACTCCGTATTTGGCGTATTTGACTTTTGACCGGTTTATTAATACGCTGGGGTCCAAATGGGGGGCTCAAGGATATTGACAGGGGGTCTTTTGGTTTGGCTGGGGTTCAAAATACAAAAGAGGGTCAAGTTTGGTTTGTTATTAATACAAGGACCAAAGTTGTAATTTCTGGATTTTTTAAGGACTGAAATTGGAATTTCTCCAAAGTTATATTAAGGACCAATCTTGACAAACTTTAATAGTACAAGGACCATATTTGATTATTTTCCATTTTTAAATATCCAAGGACTATATTTGTCATTTTTCAAACTTTAAGGACCTTTTCTGCCATTTGACCAAAGATTCATTCAAGAACCATTTTTTGACAAACTAGAATATTTTAGGGACCTTGAATGATAAAAATCCATATTTTTGGATTCCAGGGACTAGATTTGACAACTTTTGAAACTTGGGGACTAAATCACAATTATAAACTTGATATGTTTTTCATCAGATTTTGATATTTTTGCATTTAAAACACATAAAACACTTATTTGTGATATTTTATCATTTTGATGCATTTCAGTGTTTTCGCATGTTTTTGGCATTCTAACGTACAAAAATGATGAGTATTTAGACACTCATCAAAACCTGTGACACCTATGCCACACCAATGGCTCATACCAAGAAGCTAGACGCTGATTTACATGGGAAATTGGTAGACCCTACAAAATACCGTAGTATTATTGGGTCTCATGTATCTAAAGCCAGCGTGACCTGATATTGTCTTTGCCGATATCTTTGCCTCGCTATCACGCTGCACCAACTGAACCCACCTCTCTCGAGGCTAAAAGAATCCTCCCATACATAAAGGAACCATTAACTGGGAATCGTATCCGGGATTCTCGGTTTTGAACTAATCGCTTTTCAGACGCCACCACGCAGGATGCTTAGACTCACGGAAAAGTACTTCGTGAGCTTTACACTCTTGGTGATAAACTGTGTCATGGCAATCGAGAAGCAGGATTGTACACGCTGTCCTCAACCGGCAGAATATGTAGCCATGTCGGCATGTTGTGCTCAAGTCATTTGATGAGAACACAACTCAAAGACTATGGTTACGATTTGACGAATCCCGATGTGTCGCGACAATCGAGTGTGCCATTGCGATCTCGTGCAACCCGCCCAGCACTCGAAATCAAAGCACATCGATCTTCGATATCATTTCATCAAGGATCACGGGAACAGTAATGTTGAATTATTATATTTTAAGTGGTACGAATCACCAATTATGTGATCTTCTCACCAAAGCCTTGCCTCCCGCTAGGTTTAATGAGTTGGTCCATCGGATTGATATGAGGTGTTTGACTCAAGAGGAATTGGATGACCTCCTAAAACAAATTTTAAAAACTCACAAACACCAAAATATCTTTCGAAATAAATTTTTTCAAAACAAAATACAAAAATATAAAACCCTCGATAAAACAAAAATATTCTTCTATATACTTTTCTCAACATGGCAAGTACATTTTTCCATCAACACTTTAATCTTCAAAATTCATTACCGATCAAGTGTTGAGGGGAGAATACAAAGACTTAACTGTTTCAAAACATCCGCGGTATTTGCATGTTATCATATCTCTGTTGTTTCTCTTATCAATGGTGGTAAATTTCGTTCAATGACACTCCTGACCAAATTAATAACCTTTCATCACTTTTCTTAAGTCGAGGGGGAGTGTCGTCATGTTTCTTTCTTAAAATCTTTGTTTGCTAACCAAAATGGAAGTTAAATGGCTTTGTATGAAAAAGGAAAAGGTGGAGGGACCAAACTGCAAAATGTTAAAGTCATTTTAATACAAACACTTTTCCACCTAACTTACAACTCACATTTATTATCATCAAAACTAATCCTACGCCTAAAATTCGTTCATCAAATCCGTTTATCTTCTCAATTTGTAATTTTTGTGTTCCTAACAAGATTACAAACAATGGTTTTAAATCCTTTTAAATGTTAACGGTTAGATATTAACCTATGGTCGATTTTGTGTTCTACGCTGCGATGCTCAACACATAATCTTGTTTATGTGTTTGTGGCTAAAAGGATGGTGCCAAAATGTCTTAATAACATAAATGATACTTTTTCTATCCTCAAAACGAACCTGATTCATTTAATTGAATGAGTTTGAAACATTAGGGTTTATGCGGTTTGGGTATTTCCAAATGTGAATGTTTTGGTCCAAAGATTGTTGTGTAATGTTTATATGATGATGAATTGATGATTTCCAAGCTCTATAACCACCCGGAAACTCTAAATGATTAAAAATTTGGAATTAGGGTTTAAAGTTCATAAGTTTGGGCATTTTTGATTCTCATTTATTTAGATGTTAAACTTGTTTAAAACTCTCACAACATCTTAGAACTACCAGAAATTGTTTGGTGCATATCCCATATAGAAATTATACGCCAGAATTCATAACCCTTAGGTTTTGACTCACGCTTATGACTTTCTACTCATAATCAAGTGAATCTAATGTTCATGCCATGATTTGTTATTAAATGAACTTTTGTGTTAATATTGATGATTTGATGAATTTATTTCAGGCTTGCTACGCTTAAAATTCATAATCAAGGTCATTTGAATCTCTACGCGATAAGGATTACCTATCGCCAGAAAGTCATGTTATGCGCGAAGAATAAATCCTACGCATAACTATTACGCATAAGGTTCTACAATGGGACTACGCAGTATCTCATGGTGAAGGATATGCGTAACAAAGGACTTACGATAAGGTCTACTTACGGTGCAGTTTACGCTAAGGTATAAATATGCCTACGCTGCAGTTTTCCCACGCATAAGGTCCCCTTTTCCTACGGTAACATTTCTACGCTGCAGTAGTTAAGATCCTACGTGATAAGCTTACGCCTACGCCAGTATGTCATTATCGCTACTAACTTTGCCAATTCTTCATGCCTTGATTGACCTTCATTATGAATTGTTACGGGTACAAACTTGTTAATAAACTTATCATAACGTCACGAATCCAATAATGTCACTAATAAACTTAAACGCTTGATATGTTGTAAATATAAGTGAACATAAACTTTAAAACTTAAAGTTAACTAACTCAATAAACATTTCACGACGCCATTGGACTATTGGACAAACAAGTGACTTAGACTCGAACAATCATTGACACTACACATTCAATAACTAGACAATAAGACCTTCTGTTGACTAACATTATGTCTCTCGATATGTTGGTTCTTTTGGCTAATGTTATTTCGCATCACTACATGGTCGAACAAATGAATGTGGATGCATCGAGTTCTTACAATTGCCGATATCTTCCGAAGGTTATCCGAGAAAGATTGGAAAGAACAACCTTAGGGTTGACTTTGATACCTCACATGCCGAATCTTCTTTGTCTCATTGCAAAGGATATTCTCGTGAATCATCCCTACCGTAACATGCTCTCACCGCCAGCCTGCAGGTCTACATCAACAATTTGGGATTCTATGCAGGATCACCGTCAAAGTGCAAAGTAATGTGACACTTAATCACAAACAAGTCACTATCACTCCTGCTGACTTACGGCTGTTCTCATCATTCCCGACATCGCCCAACCTAACTTCTTTGCTACCCCCTAACAAGAGACAAATTCAAATTCTTGATAGATATTGTTATGATGAAGCTTCGGAATCATTACTAAGCACTTCACGGAGCCTAAGAATATTCTCAACCATGGAGAACACTCTACATGATCATCACCAAATCGGTCTCGGTCGCGATAAAGTAAGAGCATCCAAGCTCATGGAAGCAGCAAATTTTCTTGTCGCGATCAACAAGAAGGACATTGAAATCAAGAATCAATGGGAGACATGATGCTATTTCACGAAGTTTGGCTCCAAGATTCCCTATGTCGTGATACACCAAATGTTGATCCAGAGAGCACTTGGACTTCATCCCGATATCCCCATGAGGCTCAAGACCCATAATTCCATATTGATCTAACCCATACTATCTCAGAATCAAAGAATCGTCAACAAAGAAATGTGGTGCGTGATACTTCCGATCACCTTCTCACTACCGAATCAAAAAGCTTGAAACATACAAAAGGTACTCTGCTAGTCAGAAAAGAAGGCAAAGTTGGTCATCTTGATGAAAATCTTCCGTACACCTACCGGAGGACCGTAAGAGGCGCGGCCGAAGATTCACAAGTACAGAAATTCAAAGGAAGTTTCCCAAAAGGAATCCTCCTAGCAAAGGATAGTTCCAGCTTAAGGAAGTTGCTCCTATTCCTACACCGAACCGCAGAGAAAGCTTATGGATTGAGGACTCGATAGCCATCAATCGATGAAGAGACTTCTACTCAATCGAATTGCAGAATACCCCTTCACAGCCTAAACCTCCAAGTCCACCACCGACAGGAAAAGGGAAGACTTGCATTTGTGTCAGATGAAGAAAGCTCGATGAAGAAGAAGAGCAATGGATACCTCATATGGGAAGAAGTTCAAATTCCTAGACTCCAACACGTGGCAAAAGAATTTGCAAAGAACAAATGGGTGGCCCCGAGGGTCAAGTGGTGTTTCAACCTTCACCGCATCCCTATGCGTTAATCAACCCGATAAGGGATCCGTACCACCACTTTGAGCAACAACAAAAGCCCGGAAGAAAAACTATTGAGTATGAATTTGAGGTACCGTTAAAGAAAAGGCCGAAAGAAGAAGGTGACAAAGAGAAGACTAAAACAAAAGATCAAGAGAAAGATAAGTCAAGATGACGATTATGATAAGTTTCGCTAGACAAGCCCTCGCCGCCAGAGGACAAAACCTCGCACTAATCAAGGACCCAGAGTCTCCTCACATCTCATCATCATCAGATTCTTCTTCTCACTTTTCACCACCACCATCAAAGAAATCCACCAAATCATCATCCGGGGAGAAGAAGCCAACTCCATCTTGGATCTCTCAATCTAGAACGAATCGCAAAGCTGTCCAACAAGTCGAAGAAGGACAAGCTCTACGTAAAACCAAATTGGTTTGCCGACCAAATACAAGATCTACATGATGAGAATGACAAGATGCGTAATGAAAGGGAGTATGTACAGAAGCCTGCGCGGATGATCTACAAGGGAAGATGGACGTAATGATCAAGGCTACACTCACAAGTACCTTTCTCGATATCGCTCCAAAGTCACAAAGGAGATGTTTACCGATTGAACTATATCCAATCTTATGCGATAGCCAAGCAAATTATAAGATCAACACTTTAACTGCCAGTTAAATCAATCCATCCGATCCCGTATTTTCTGATAATGAATTGGTGGCCAAGCTTGTCACACAAATGTCTACATCGACCGGGACATTACTGATGAAGGAAAGTTGTTTAAGCATTGCTGACTACCAACTTCAAGAAGCATGCAGAGATTCTGGCCGAAAGTCTAAACGCCCTAGAGACGATGAAGATAAGGATCGATAATGATGAAGCTAAACGACAAAAGAAGTCCGTGAATCATTTTCCATGCCACCACCTCCCAACGCCTCCCTGCCAACAAAGGTCCCTCCTCGCTCTTCTACCGATAAACCTCATGATTCCGAGACACCTCCCCGCATCAAAAACCGGTGATTAATTTGAGTATACGGGTGGTGACGATGAAGAACACCATGAGCCCCTACAACAACCCACCTCTCCCAAAAGTACTTAAACCGTAATCCTCATCTAGGCCTAAGAAACAAGAAAAGGCCTACAAGTGACGCCCTATCATGGATAGATGAAGACACCACAGAGGAATTTGAATGGTTTTCTACACTTGTCAATTCCACACCTACCCCAAAAGGTCAAGATCTGGTAAATGGTAATACATTGGAGCATGCTAAGATTATGCAAGAAAAGTTCCATGTGAAGAAGATGACGAAACCGAAGTTGAGGCGCATACCAAGAATGATGCTTTTCAACCGTGGAAAGACACTTTGAAAAGTGCCATCGGGTCGAATATCACCTTGAAAAACATTGCTCAGCTATGTCTAACAACATGGATTGGCTCAACCCGTATAAACATCGACTTCACTAAACGACAATCCTTCCATACTACAATCGACGGTCAAAACCTCTACCAACAATTGGCCAACCAGATGAACCAAGGATTCCATTCGCATATTTCTTCAACAAAGACCTTGAATTTCTTCTTCATGGTGGCGATGGTTCAAGGAAGTATGCTACATCTCTGACACTTCCATTCCCGTTCTAATACTCAAACTCATAGAAATATCGAGAACGCCAATCACTTGTTCTCCAACAAAGTGGAAGCTCACGACCGATGCACGACGGATTCATCATTACCGAACGCCAAGAATCTACTACGGCCGCTGTGTTCGTGAAATCTCATGCAAAGATCTCTAAAAGTATCGTAAGCCACCAAACACGCCGATCTTTCATCGGTGGGACTACACCTTCCTAAATAATATCGTTGTCAAACGACAAGATGAAAGGGATTATGAATTCTTCTGAAGTTTACTTTGAGAATTTGTCTATCAACCATATCAAGACATGTACCTTGCCAGCACAGTATCGTATGAGACAATTCTCCAATCAAGTACAACGTGAATTCATCAAGTCAAGACTCATCTTCATCGACGCATAGTTATCAAAGAATGTGTACAAGATATCCATCTGGCAGCTTGAATCTTATCGACTCGCGGTCAAATTTCACTCCACCGCAGCTAGATCTACCCGATATCAACCACCTTCCACAATATACGCCACAGCAAACCTTTCGCGCATTTAATGGGTGAACTTCAAAGAAATTGCTTGATGGCGTGTAGATCTTCATAAGTTTGAGATCACACTTTGAAGATGGTTCGACGGATTAGCTTATCGGCAGTTGAAGGATATACATCGTAAGACAGTCTCCTAAGCGCATGGAATTCTCGTGGATCGAAGGGACGGAAGAGATCATCACCATGATTGATGAACGGTTGTATCGGGGATCACTAGAAGACCGAAAGTTATGTTATGGTTTAATTCGTGAGAAAATCATCGGCTTTCAACGCCCACTCATACACCCTCAAGACATCTCCGACTACCGGTACCCCTTGAACTCGCTTCTTTTCATTATCAATTTGATGTATGATTTATTATGTCAATGGCTTGTGCACACATTACAAAGCAGGCAACCCGATTTGTAATAAAGGACTCGTGGTACGCCAAGGCCACAATCCTTAAAAGAAGGAAAGCTTCTTACTTTTGAGTAAAACCTATCAAACCTTTCACTATTCAAGGTTTTGCTCAAAAGAACAAAGTACTTTCCTTATGATTTTCAAACATCAACCGCTTATATCACTCGTTGAGGGAGAGTACTTGAATTAAAACTTTGTTCAAAAATTGTTCACAGTGGTCATTCTTCCCGCAACACTCGAATGGCATATTTATTTTCAACTTTTCAAAAATAACATTTATATGCCATTTTGGAGGGGAGAAAATACATGATAAGAAATATGTTGTGTAAATGCAAATGAATCTTTGTGCTATAGACTTAACCTATGAATTGACGAGATCTTAACCGTTAGTAATCAAAAGACTTGTCCGGACGGTAATAATTTCAAGCTAGTTCGCTAGTGATGTAAACGCGGTCTCAAGAAAGGACTTGTCCGAGTAGAATGTACCATTCGAGAAACTCTTGGTAGACATGAACTCGATGGTTTGACAACCTTTTGAGGATTGTCTACACCTTCAAGGTAGTTATTAGAGCTAATTGTCACCTAAAAGCCGACAATGCAACTCTTAACTATGCCAATGCGAACCGTGTCTCAAGGGGAATGTCTATCTTGAGTTAATCAATTCAAAGTGTGCGGCTTTTCCTCACTATGCATTTTAACCGTTAAAACTCTTAAGCACACGTGGAGGGGGAGTATTTATGCAAAATCTTATCTCAACAAAGTGGTACTAAAAATGTTTTTCATTAACAAACACTTTGAGAGATTTTTCACAACAATGGTTTTAATGGCAACATAGGTTAGTCATGAAGTTATAAGGTGACTAAGGTTAGAATAATCAGTTCTATGATCCGCCAGAGCCAGATGGATCTACCCAAGGACACCACCAATAGTTAGAATTTAGAAGTCCTTAGGTATGATTATAAAAAGGAGAATAGAGAATCGGAGAAAGAAGGTGTTGAAGAATTAAAAAGAAATGCAAAGAAAAGGGTGAAAAGAAATAGCCCTCCGGATTATTCAACTTAGGCGCATTAATCGTTCAATTATATGCTAAATGTTGTCACTAGATGACACCGGTATTGAAGATTAAAAGTCACATGGACCAAGTGGATTTGATGCACTAAACTTTCTTAACTACACCGAAGTTTCTCTCTCAACGAAGCTTGTTTCATTCTCACAGGGAACCCTACGTAAACTATCGGCTTCCTCTTAGAGATTGCTGGTATTGAAGAAGGAGACCCTCTCCTAGTCTCCTCTCCGCTTCAGAAAACCAAAGCGCACTATTGAGTCTAGAGCCACGAGATTCATCAAAAGATCTCTTAGGTACACTTGACATTTCATCACTTGATATTCAACAATAAGAATTTCAAAGGGTACATTATCGAAGTCCTTCATGATCTTAGCAATTTGTCGAACATTTATGAGAGGTTCACATTTGTGATCCTCAGGATTGAATGAAACTCCCGCCAGTCAACATCAAATGTTTCTCGACAAAGAAGTCGCTCGCAACTCCCCGTGGATTGCGCTTTAGTGGTCTCAAAATGGTCTATAAGGCCAGAGGTGATGCTTCTGTACCTCAAATGACTATCCGAATCAGAGGTGTACTTCGGTACATCGGTTATCTCAATTTTGTGGGACTCCGATTCAAAGAACGCCTTTGTAAGAATTAGAGTTGTGTTTTCACACTATGCCGTTAACACCTCGTTCAAACTTGTAAGTGCCGAACTGCTTATTACTAACCGCTTTAATGTTTTCTTCTTATGGAAGCCTCGAGCTGAAATGATCGTGCAGATTCTTCTCATGCTCACGCCAACATCATCACTAATGGAAGTTCTATCTAAAAAGCAACACAACAAATGTAATGATTCTTCTCACAATACAGAATCTAAGTTAAGACTTAAAGAACTTCATCAAGATCAATTCCAACGCCAAAAGAGCGTGTGAGCATGCCAAGAATGACTTTGAGACACCGGAGCGCGAAGCGGCACTGGTGCGCATATGATGCGCATAACAACATACTATCACTTTCATCACAAAGAACAATGATCAAAGAACAAAGTAAAAGATGACGCCAAAGCATAATCGTTTCACAGCTAACTATCTCCCCTACACCGGGAGATTGTTCAAATCAAGGCAATTCTTCTCACAAGAGTAAAGAATATCGTAAGACGCCAGCTACTATTACATCAACGCCTTCATCATTTTTCATCACCAACACTTGAGTGTTTGCCATTATATGTATAACACTTGAGGGGGAGATTGTTGGAATCACTCCTTAACCTTATTCAAGTGTTAGTTACTCATATGTAATAGTTAGCTTATTATGGCCTTTGTAGAAAACTAGAAGGGGGGTTGAATAGTTTACCGATTAAAAACTTTGTTTTGAAACTTATTGAAAGATCAATTGATATTGATCTTAAGTATGTTAATGAAATATGCAAGCAATATGTAATAAGTAAATAAGGAAAGAAATGATCAAACCACAACAAGTTGTTTATAGTGGTTCGCTCTACAAGGACTCTTTTTCCTTGCCCTACTCCACTCCCCGAGTCTCACACTCGAGAGTTTAACTTCACTAGTCAACAAGCTCCTTTCACCGGCGGAGAAAACCTTTACACTTCGCTAACACTATTTCCGACACTAAGCTAGATGTCGAGTTCTTTCCAAGGGTACAACTACTCCCACACACAATGTATTTTGAGGACTAAAATACTAACCACTCACACTCACAAGATTATGATGGTTTGATACAACAATGAAGTATGGATCAACACTAGATCATACAACACTAAACAAACAAGACTTCCAACTTCTCGTTGAAGCTTGAATATGACTTGATCTTCTTTGCTACAAAAGAGATCACTAATATGATATGAAACCGAGTTAGAAAGGTTAGAGAGAAGATATGTATGAGAGTATGTTAGAAAGGGATGAAAAACTACTTGGCTTGGCATTGCTATTTATAGCCAAAATGGACAGAGCTGCCCACGGACGCCGGACCCCTTAAAAGGGTTCCGCCCTGTACCAAAATGGTACCGCCAGTCCGACACCAAGATATCAAATCTTTCTTAAAGTCAACTCTATCTAAGAGAGATTGTGCAAGATATGAAGAGTACAAATCTTCACAAAATATCTAATGGAATCTTCTAATGATTTCCATGATGTAATACATGATGTCAAATGTTGTATTACTATTTATAGAAATATGCAAATGCTTAAGTAGTGTTTGGTTTTAAGAACCTAACACATTCTACAAACTACTTATCATACATAATGATTAGAGTCATATCAAGATGTTACTAATTAAAATTGTAAATGCTTGAATGATGAATATATTGTTTGAGAAAGCTTGTTTTAATATCTAATAAACTTGACAAGCTTTAAGCTTTTATAAATTAAATTTACTTTTGTCGTTAACAAAACTTAGGCAAAGATCAAAAATATAAATAACGTTTAATGACGATATTTGTATTAACAATCTCCCCTTTTGTTGAGGACAAAATATAAATTTTATTTTTATAAAAGAAACAAAGTTTGTACAAGAGTTATAAAAATATTAGTTTTAGAACTTGAAAAGGAAATGATAATGCAAGTGTATGAAATTTGACTTTTTATGAAAGTCAAGTATTATCAATGAGGGTTCCTGTTGACTTTTTAGAAAGTCAAGTATGCGTTTGACTTTTCTAAAAGTCAAATATGAATAATTTCAAAGTTCTATATTTTCTCCCCCTTTTTGTCTCAACAAAAGAAGAGGCTATGCGGAATGTAATGAGCCCGAGCTATTATCTCCCCTTGTTCAAAGCTCCCCCTAAATTGGGTGCTTTAATGGGAAGATACATGGATTGTGAAAATAAAGCTACAAAAAAAATGTTAGTAATAATGATCATTCACAAGCATTTCCAAGCACTATGTAATGACACCATCAATATGATAAACAACATTCATTAGTTAAAATTTTTCATGAATTAAGATCATGAAAAGAGAACACAATGATGTGTTTCTAGTACAAGAAAAAAAATTATCCTAAGAAAGCAAATAAAAGAAAAACTATTCTAAAAC
Source organism: Chrysanthemum makinoi (assembly GCA_910596185.1). NCBI lineage: Eukaryota > Viridiplantae > Streptophyta > Magnoliopsida > Asterales > Asteraceae > Chrysanthemum > Chrysanthemum makinoi. The sequence continues at coordinate 292,637,435 of OU343220.1, forward strand.
CATCCTAAAGTGATGGTGGATGGGAAAGAGCGCTTGAGACGCCAAGAATGTGGTTGAGGATGAACCTCATTTCTTCGTGGAAGTCATGGACCATAACCTGGGTCCGTTCCACGGTTTGACCCGTTTGCTCACAAGTTGAGCAACCATGCCTTGGAGGGTAGAAAGTTTGGGGAGGTTGTGGTGGTGGAATGGTGGATGTGTTGGTGGTGTTGGGAATGTTTGGAGTGGTCATGATGGATGCAAGCAAAGCATTTTGCATTTGCATTGTCTCACTTAAGTGAGAATCCACCATGCCTTTGAATTGGTGGAGGTTGTGGAGTTCCGCTTGAATCTCCTCTCTAGTGGGATTGTCATCCCACATGCTTTCCGGAATGTCCTCAATATGAGAGGACATTGATGATGGAAGTGGATGATCCCCGTATAAAGGACCATGAATGTCCTTGTGAATGGGGTGGAAAAGGAGAGGTCTTGGCCCTAATGGGGCTTTTGGGTCAATGGATGACCGAGGTGACTCATGAGCGATTCGCTCAATTGTGCCAAAAGATGGCAATGGTGGTGGATGACTTGGCCTAGAGGCAAGTCTTCCAAATCCTCTAGAAAAGGATTTGGTGATGTTGGTGGAGTTGAAAATAACTCCATGGGAGTGAGAGTGGGAGACCTTGGTGAAGGTGGTGAGGGGGTTTGGATGTTTGGATGGGTGCCGGTGGAGGTGAAGTAGGTGGTTTTGTTGGTGGTGGAGTGGTGATCACAATGTGTGATGAAGTGGGTGTAGCTAAGGTAAGAAGTGTATCATCTCTAATGGGAGATGAAATTGTAAGTGGTGAAGATTCGGATGATGAGCTAAGATGAACAAAACAACAAGGCCTTACGCTCATTCTAGCGTTTTTCTTGCAAGGTTTTGGTGATGATTTAGTCATTTTAACTTGGGTTTTGATTTGCTAGATAGTAATGAGAATGAAGAAGGTGTGAGGATGATCATGGTAAAGCCTTTCAATTTATAGAGGTTAAAAAATGTTGAGAAATGTGTTTGATTTGATGTTGAACCATTGAAGAGATGAGGTTCCTAATGATTTGGAAGTGGGTTGAATGCTAGTCATATCACCCAAGTCAATCCATACAAAGAAGATGGAGTGAAGAAGAAAAGATATGCAATAAATGTGTTCTAGTGAGTGGAATTTCCTAATATTCAGATTACCCACGGATTTGAAGGTACCAAAATTTTGGTTCCTTCCTTTATGCCAAAGGGCTCCTTGGGTGGATTTTTCAAATTTTAGAATTTTGGTGGGAAATGGATTTCTTATACACCTTAGTACATAATACTAGTTCTAATACCAGTATAAACTAGTTAAGATTGATTTATAAGTGATGGAAGATAATTTGGAATCACGAAAGAGTCGAAATTCAGAAAATTACCTGGAGGATCCACGGCACCAAAATCATACACGGACGGTACCCTAAAGAGGGTGCCGCCCGTCCGTCTGCATGTGCATGGCGGTACCAAATTACATAAAGGACGGTACCAAATTATGGTGCCGTCTGATCCGTGGAGTGTCAAATATGGACAGAGTTCGTTTTTAGGTGTCGGGAAATTCGAAACCCGAAATTTTTCTCAAAAGCTGTTATACTAAACATTTCTAGTTAGGAAAAGTAAATAACACATATGTAAACATAGTGGAGCATAGATTTTGAGCAAGGCTTATTGATTTTCACAATATAGTGAAAATGGGTAAAATTTGATAGCATACTTGTGCTATCCCCCAGCATGAGATTGTTAGCATACACCATTGTTTCAAGTTATATTATCATCCTACATAATAAAAGCAACTAAATTGTATCAAACATTAACGATAATGCATTGTTCCAAACACTCCTTAAAGTACCCTTATTTGTCCAATTTCTTGTAAATCTTGTTCATCATCCTACCAAGGCACTTGAACATTCCCTTAGTTTGCTTGAATTCACGCCGATTCATTCTCTATTTCGGGAAGAGATGCATAATACTCATGAGGCGGAAGATGAGAGCTTGGAAGACCATCCTCGGAGCTATTTGATGATGATGATGATGGAGTTGGAGGTTTTGCTCTCTTGCCTTTTGTCTTAGCAACTCTTGCATCACTCAAAGGTACAAAGATGTGAGGGATGAGCTCATAGTGAAGGTGCATCCCTTTGGGGGTTGGTGGAATTGGAGCGAAGTTTCTATAGAGACGGGTGAGAAGCATCCCGTATGGAAGAGCAACGGATCCTTGAGTTGGAATATCAATCATTCTCCTAGCTATGTAGTAGGCTAAGTTGAATGGTTGTCGGGTGGACAAGTTGTAAAGCATGTGGCAAAGACAAGCGTTTATGTGATCCCTATTCCCTATGGTGCTAATGACGTTTGCTCTAAGTAACTCCTCCCATTTCTTAAATTTGTGCTTAAGTTCATTTAGCTCCATTCCATATGGATCTCGGTCTACCTCTTTTCCCTTTCGGGTTACTCGGGTTGTATCGGTTTTTGGGTTAAAAAGGTGTTCACGGATGACATCCTTATCGGCCAAACGGGTTAGATAAGGAGAAGTGCGGTCATTGATTGCATCAAGGGCGGTGAGTGACCACTTATCCGTATAGACACAAGTTCCTCGGTTGGGAATTCCTAGTACTCTAGCAAATTCGCTTAAGGTGATGGTGTAGTCATTTTGGTTGATTCTAAAGCTAAGACAAAATTCATCATCATCTTCATCACTAAAACCGGTCACACTAGCATAGAATTCTAACACAAACCTAGGACAAATTGGTTCATCAATGTCAAGAAGACAATCGAATTGAATGGCGGCTAGTTCTTCACGAAGATTAGTATGCTCAAGGAAGGATGAGTGAATGGTTCTACCCTCATGGAAATACCTTGATTCTAGACCCCTAAATATTTCTACTTGTTCCTTGGTAAGTCCTTTGGTTTTGTGGTGTTTGGGAATGTAGTTAAGGGTGTCTTTGTGATCATAGAATCTTGCGGCTACCATGGTTATTCCTAAGGACAAGAATTAATATGTTTAAAAAATTAAGATAAATTTTAACGTTTTTGATTCTAGTGTGTGCCTATATGAAAACAATTTGGAGTTGCGGTTATCTCGACTCATTTTATGCACAAAATGGTTTTAGTGGGATGTTTGGCAAATACCATGAGATAACCCAAATGCTCCTAATTCAATGTGGCTACATTTGAATATACCCGGGAGTGCATATTAGTTATGCAATACCTTTAGTATTCAAGAGCATGCAAGTGATGAAAATTCTAACGTTTCTATTTGTATTAGCAATGAAAAATGTTTTCCTACAAGTGAGAAGCTTTTCAAAACTTTTGACATGGGGTGTTTGGTTGTTTGAATAAGGCCTTATATTTATTATCTATCAATTAGTGGGAAACATGATTTGTTTATGCAATATGATAATGTAGTACCTAATTTGAATGACTAGTTATGCAATTTGCCAATTGAATTCATATTTGGTATAAAACATACATAACACCCCATGTAATGATTTGTGATAGTTTTGTGCATAAATAAGAATCCTAGACTTAGAATTAAGAGATGAAATGTAGTTAGGATACTTACAATGATGTTATCTTCAGTGATTAGTGAGTGGGAAGATCACAATAATGAGCTTGGTTTAAGTTTTACACGTTTTGGTAAAGTGGGTTGTGAGGAAGAAGATGTTATGTATATAGCGTTTTGTTTTCTCAGAGGCACCACGACCGACGGCACCAAATAATTGGTTCCGTCCGTGTTGTCGTTTGCGCCGTATACAAGAGCGTATATAAGGCAAAATTGTATTGGTTTGACTATTCTAATGTTTTAGGCTATGTTTATCCTACATGTTTGGTTCCATTAACCCTAAACCAAGTCTAAGAAGATTAAAAGGTTCTCGTTTAAGAGGTTTAGTTAAGATGTCGGCAATGTTGTCGTCGGAGGATACTTTCTCGATTGAAATGTTTCCTTTTTGAACATTGTCGCGAAGAAAGTGATGACGGATTTCAATATGTTTTGTACGAGCATGTTGAACGGGATTCTTGCTGAGATCGATGGCTCCTTTGTTGTCGCAAAGTATCACAATGTCGTTGAGATGAATTCGTAGTCACGAGAGCTTGCTTCATCCAAAGAGCTTGTTGACATGCTTTTCCCGGCCGAGACGATTCGCTTCAAGTAGAGATGGCTAAAACCGTTTGCTTCTTTGCAAACCATGAGGTGAGACAATGTCCAACAAAAGTGCAAATACCACTTGTACTTTTTCTATCGACATAATCACCGGCATGATCCGAGTCGGCATACACTATGGTTTCTATACCCGCTCCTTTGGGATACCATAATCCTAAACACGTTGTTCCCTTAATGTATCTAAAAATCCTTTTAAGGCTTCTAAGTGTGATGCCTTTGGGTTTTCTTGAAAGCGAGCACATAGACAAACACTAAACATAATGTCGGGTCTACTAGCCGTAAGATAGAGTAGGCTACCAATCATTCCTCTATATTTAGTGTTATCTACGGATTCACCTTCTTCGTCCTTGGTGAGTTTAGTGTCCGAGGACATGGGTGTTTTAGTTGGTTTGGAATCTTCAAGACCAAATTTCTTAAGCATGTCTTTTATATATTTAGATTGGTTAAAGAAAATACCATCTTCTAGTTGTTTAATTTGAAGTCCTAGAAAGAAGTTTAACTCACCCATCATACTCATTTCAAACTCGTCATGCATGATTTTAGAGAAATCATTACATAGTTCTTGACAAGTTGATCCAAATATAATGTCATCAACGTATATTTGAACAATAATAATTTTGATTCCTTTTCTTAGTAAAAATAGTATTATCTACTAATCCCATAGTATATTTGTTATCAATAAGAAAAGTCTTAAGACGGTCATACCAAGCTTTAGGTGCTTGTTTAAGGCCATATAATGCTTTCTTGAGTTTGAAGACATGATGTGGTTTCTCAAAGTCGGTAAAACCGGAGGTTGAGCAACATACACTTCTTCGTTAATAAACCCATTAAGGAAAGCACTTTTAACATCCATTTGAAATAATTTAAAAGCATAAGCACATGCATAAGCAAGTAATATTCTAATAGATTCAAGTCTAGCTACCGGTGCATAAGTTTCATCATAGTCAATTCCTTCTTGTTGATTATAACCTTGTGCAACAAGCCTAGCTTTGTTTCTAGATACTACACCATTTTCGTCCATTTTGTTTCGAAAGACCCATTTTGTTCCAATTATAGTTTGATCTTTGGGTTTTGGAACTAGTTTCCAAACATCATTTCTAACGAATTGGTTTAATTCTTCTTGCATGGCAATTACCCATGATTCATCTTTTATTGCTTCATTTATGGTTTTGGGTTCAATGGTGGATACAAAACAAAAATGATTACTTTGATTTTGAGCTTGTGACCTTAAGGTTCTTTGATTAAGTTGTCCTATGACCTTTTCTAATGGATGACTTTTAGATTCTTTGATGTTGACAATTTCTTTATTTAATGGTTCATCTTCCTTGTTATTATTAATTTGACTTTCTATTATTTGACTTTCAACTAAGTCATCATCTACCAAAGGTGATGTCTTAGAGGGAGGTGGACTTTCGTCAAATGTTATGTTCAACGATTCCTCAACTATCATTGTTTCTTTATTAAGGACAATGTAAGCTTTACTAGTTTGAGAGTAACCAAGAAATACACCTTCATAAGACTTTGGGTCAAACTTGGTGAGATAATCCTTAGTATTAAGAATAAAACATTTACAACCAAAGACTTTAAAATATCCTAATGTTGGCTTTTTACCTTTATAAAGTTCATATGGTGTTTTGTTTAGGAAAGGACGAATTAGGACTCTATTTAAAATATATGTAGAAGTGTCAACGGCGTTACACCAAAACTTTTGAGGAATGTTTTGTTCATTAAGCATTGTTCTACTCATTTCTTGAATTGTTCTATTTTTACGTTCTACTACTCCATTTGATTGAGGTGTTCGTGGAGCCGAAAAGTTATGTGTTATACCATTTGTATCACAAAAGTTTCCAAATTGAGTTTCGTTGTCAAATTCACGACCATGATCCGTTCGAATCGACACAATTTTGACACCTAGAAGATTTTGAATTTTCTTGCTAAGTATTTCAAATTTATCAAAAGCTTCATTTTTGGTTTTCAAAAATAACGTCCAAGTAAACCTTGAGTAATCATCTACTATGACCAAAGTGTATAAGTTGCCTCCATAGCTTCTTATAGCGGATGGTCCAAACAAGTCCATATGTAATAATTCTAGACACTTAGATGTGGACACCATATTTTTAGATTTGTGACTACTATGTGTTTGTTTACCAATTTTGCAAGCGCAAAAGTGTTGGTCATATTTTAGTTTTGGTAAATTTCTAACCAACTCTTTTGAAGATAGGTTTTGTATAAGTCTCATATTAGCGTGACCTAAGCGTCTATGCCAAAGAGATGAGCTATCGTCTAATGTTGTTAGGCAAAGTTTGTCATTATATGTTTTATCTATTTTCATGACGTATATGTTATTTTTCCTAACTCCTTTAGCTATGGTGATACCATCTTTTAGTATTTTACTACCATTTTCATCAAATAGTACTTTATACTTTTTATCACATAGTTGGCTAATACTAAGTAGATTAAATCCTAACCTATCCACATGAGCAACATTTTCAATAGTTAGAGAGTTATGAGCAATCGCACCTTTGCCAATGATTTTGCTTTTGAGATTGCTACCGAAAGTGACATTACCTCCGCCATACTCTTGGTATGATGAGAAGAGACTTTTGTTGCCCGTCATGTGTCGTGAGCATCCACTATCTTTTATCCATTCATCGGGTTCCAATCCAACTTTCAAGCATACCTAAGAAGCAAATAACTCAAACATTTGGTCCCCAATATCTCATGGGTCCGTTTGGGTTAAACATACCATTTATTTGATTCATGTATGGAAATGATGGGTAAGGGTTCCATGGCATGTAATCGAGAGTTTGATATGGTCTAGGAAAGTTTTGATTCCAACCGTTGTGTTGGTAGTTAGGTTGAACGTTGTGGTTGCTCTTAGGAAAGGGCGCTTTGGCAAAAGGAAGTTTTATATCGTTGTTGAGTAGTTTTTTATCTAAATTCATTTTTAACAAGTCCTACTCCGGATATAATGGCTGGTTTTAGTTTAACATTATCATTGGTTTTCTTTGTTACTTTAACAAATTCAAGACGGTCCGATAAGCGAACATTCTTGTTTCACTGAAGTACCCACGGTACCATTTTGCACAACGGACGGAACCCTTATTTTGGTTCCGCTCGTCCGTATGTACCAGCAGTTTTGACAGAATGTTCGCCTTTTTCGCCGCTTTGTTTTGACTCTTTGGAATTAATACTTCATTAAAACCTAGCCCATTCATGTCTCCCGGTGTTTTATGGATTTTAACTATTTCATCAGCAAGAGCGATGTTTTTGTTAAACCTTTTAAACTTAGAATTATTTTCTATTAAAACTTCTTGTGTGAGCTTTAGTTTTTCTATTTCAAGATTAAGCTCTTGACATGATTTACAATCATCGTCATTTGCTTTTCCTTTTCTAGTCGTTTTGCTTTTTCTTTTAACTCATATACTTCATTTTCCAAAAACTCCTTTTTGGTTTTTAGAAATTTATTTTTAGTTATGATTTTTAGACTTAGCTCACACAATTGATTATATTGTTTTTGCAAAGTGTCATCATCTATAGAAGAATAAGAAGAGTCGGAAAGTACCTCATTTGACTCATGTGCCATTAGGGCGATCTCTTCCTTGCTTGATTCTTCATCGTCTTCACTATCACCCCAAGCACCACTTACAAAAGCTCGTTGAGTTTTGCTTTTAGGTGGCTTGGGACATTCTCCTATGAGATGACTTGCATCACCACATCTAAAACACTTTCTTTCACCTTTAATCTTCTTATCATCCCGATCTTTCGAATGGCTTTTTCTTCTCGAGGTTATCTTACAAACTTTCCTCTTCTTCTAAAGAACTTCTTGAAATCTCTAACGGCCATGGCATACTCCTCATCTTCACTATCGAAACAAGATTCACCATCATCGCTTGATTCCGCCTTTGCTTTAAGAGCAACGGATTTGATCTTCTCCTTTCTTCCTTTGATGATCTCCGAATCTTTCTCCATTACCATTTCGTGAACTTTGAGGTTGCCAATTAGCTCGTCTAGTGACATTATTGAGAGATCTTTTGATTCTTCAATAGCGGTCACTTTAGCTCTCCATTTGGGATGGAGTGCTCTAAGAAATTTCCCGACAAAGTTCTTACTACGAAAAGATTCATCAAGTGCTTTAAGTGATGTAATGATAGTGTTAAAACGAGCAAAGCCACAATCAATGGTTTCATCTTCGGGGATAACAAATTGTTCATATTGTTGAACAAGAAGATCAATTTTGTTATCCTTGACTTGTGAATTACCTTGATGTGTAACAATTAAAGATTCCCAAATATCTTTGGCGGTTTCACACACAAAAATTCTTTCATATTCTTTTCTAGGTAAAGCATTATAAAGCATCATTTTAGCTTCATTATTTTTAGCAACTAATTTCTTTTGTTCATCAACGGAAATATCCTTTGTTGTAGAGCTAAAATCTCCTTTAACAATAATAAACCAAAGATCTATATCTTTTGATTTTACATATGTTTCAAAACGGTTTTTCCAATAGATAAATCCATTGGTTTCAAAGAGTGGTGGTCTTTGCATAGATTGCCCTTCTTTAAAGTTTTCGTAATCCATGGATCGTTTCAAGTTTATAAAATACAATATATTTTAGAAATTCTTGAGCAACGAGGCTCGGGTACCAATTGTAGAAAACTAGAAGGGGGGTTGAATAGTTTACCGATTAAAAACTTTGTTTTGAAACTTATTGAAAGATCAATTGATATTGATCTTAAGTATGTTAATGAAATATGCAAGCAATATGTAATAAGTAAATAAGGAAAGAAATGATCAAACCACAACAAGTTGTTTATAGTGGTTCGCACCTACAAGGACTCTTTTTCCTTGCCCTACTCCACTCCCCGAGTCTCACACTCGAGAGTTTAACTTCACTAGTCAACAAGCTCCTTTCACCGGCGGAGAAAACCTTTACACTTCATTTACACTATTTCCGACACTAAGCTAGATGTCGAGTTCTTTCCAAGGGTACAACTACTCCCACACACAATGTATTTTGAGGACTAAAATACTAACCACTCACACTCACAAGATTATGATGGTTTGATACAACAATGAAGTATGGATCAACACTAGATCATACAACACTAAACAAACAAGACTTCCAACTTCTCGTTGAAGCTTGAATATGACTTGATCTTCTTTGCTAAAAAAGAGATCACTAATATGATATGAAACCGAGTTAGAAAGGTTAGAGAGAAGATATGTATGAGAGTATGTTAGAAAGGGATGAAAAACTACTTGGCTTGGCATTGCTATTTATAGCCAAATGGACAGAGCTCCGACGGACGGCGCGACCCCTTAAAAGGGTTCCGCCCTGTACCAAAATGGTACCGCCGGTTGACAGCAAGATATCAAATCTTACCTAAAGTCAACTCTATCTAAGTGAGATTGTGCAAGATATGAAGAGTACAAATCTTCACAAAATATCTAATGGAATCTTCCAATGATTTCCATGATGTAATACATGATGTCAAATGTTGTATTACTATTTATAGAAATATGCAAATGCTTAAGTAGTGTTTGGTTTTAAGAACCTAACACATTCTACAAACTACTATCATACATAATGATTAGAGTCATATCAAGATGTTACTAATCATAAATGTAAATGCTTGAATGATGAATATATTGTTTGAGAAAGCTTGTTTTAATATCTAATAAACTTGACAAGCTTTAAGCTTTTATAAATTAAATTTACTTTTGTCGTTAACAAAACTTAGGCAAAGATCAAAAATATAAATAACGTTTAATGACGATATTTGTATTAAC
>OU343220.1:292647514-292701972 GCA_910596185.1 Chrysanthemum makinoi
GAGGATAATCTATGTAGGGAATCAAAGTGATGATCTTTGTTTTGATGGATAATAGTGTGTATGGAACTTACATCTCTTTAACCATCACAAAAGAGTAGTAAAGTTACTTTGCATAAATTATTAAGTTAGCATGTGGTATGCTAGTTGTCAAAAAGGGTGGCAATACCAAAACTTTAGAAAAGAAAATAGTTTTGAATTTTTCGTGATGTATTTCATGTCCCGTTCGAGCTTAAGTGTGTGTCGCGGTGTCCTGGTTTGACGTTTTGACAAAACGTGTAATATAAAATTTTGAGCATGTTTTATAAAGGTAAAATAAAAATATTAATTCCAACAAAGAAAATATTTATTTAACTTTAGCCATAACTAGGAGTAATGATACAGCGTCGGCTAAATAAATTGAGATAATCTCTCGTGGAAGTGTTTTGATCATGGTAATTATCGGAAGTTTATTTGTATCGTTAAACATCAGCCACCCGTGGTTTACATATTTCAAATAAAAGTAAAAATTCAGGCGTGAAAATGTATAAGATCATTTAATTAAATCAAGATAAACGATTATTTTATTTTTACATGAGACTAATGACTTGGAAATTTATGGGTGGCTACATAAACCATGGGAGTGACCACCAAATCCTACAATGGGAATACATTACATGTGGTTTGGAATAGTAGAACCTATTTTTGTTGGGTAATGGTTTTCTCCGGTAAATATAATACTCCAAAAAAATGTTTAAGTACATACGATGTATGTGAAATTACACATCTCAGCCCGTTAAATAGACCAAAACAAACGTAATATTTGTCTTTGCAAACTAAACATATCATAAGAATGACAAACCAAGCTTATGAACTACTATAATGAAAACAACCACTAACTAGATTACATTTGACTCATAGGGATACCAAATATAACCTAGCATCTATGCCTTGGTGATGCTCCGAGCATCACAAATGCAAGTTGTTCTTTCGTTAAGTCCGATACCACATTTTCATATCCGTCATACAAGCCATACTCATCAAGTTTACGCATACTCGAGTCATTAGTTCTGCCACTATGTCGATTATAGAAGAGGTCATAAACTGAACAGCGGTCATTATCATACACTTTAACCTCACTTTCTGATTCACCATTTTGCACATTCATCAAAGTACTAGACATAAAACCCGATTCCACAGTCACCCATTTATCCTTGTTAACATCCATAACACGATTAGGCATTGGCCCATGTTCTTTCAATTATTCACCTCATTTTTACTAATGAAACTGAAATGACCCACACCCGTATCATCCTCCATGTCACCCATACTGCCCAAAGCATCAAAAGAATTTGAAGTAGAGTTGTATTAACAACTTGTGTAGCACACAAAACCCTTGGCTTAGGCTTGCTAGAATCAATCTTCTTATCGTTCTTTGGTTGAACAAGTTTATAAACATGATGCGACTTCGAACCAATATAAACACCACAAATCGTTTTCCTAGTTGCCTTTGTATTCTTTAAAACATCGGAGACAATTTTCGTCGGGAATTGGTTAAATTCGTGGCAAAACACCTTGCAATTTGAACATTTTTTTGGTTTCCCTTTCGTACTCAAGCTGAACGCTATTCACACGCATTGTTCGAGAAATAACCGATATTTGTCCGTATTTTCAACAAACTAGTGATTTTTCGGGAAGACTTGTCATTTCCTCATTGACGAAGTATACCTTATAATTAGATCAATTGGCATCACGACGCCGTCGATACTCACAGATGAATATACGCGTACATGTGTGCTGTCCGTGATGATCTCAAAGCTTTTTGTAAGGCTATTATGGACTTATATAGAGACAAGTTTTTGCGAAAGACGACATATATTGATATCGAAAAACTCTACGCTTATCATGAGGATAACACATGGGTTTCCTGGGATGATAGAAAGCATTGAATGTACAGATTGGTCGTGGGCTAATTGCCCAAATGCAAATCGTGCTCAATTTTGTAGGGGTGATCAAGGGTTAGATCCATTCATTTATAAAAAGCGGTTGCCTCACAAAACTTATAGATTTGGCATGCGTACTTTAATGTTTTCGGTGCGAACAAAATATGAACGTTATACGTCAATCGACTCTTGTCAACGATATAAAATACAGGATAGCACCATAGGTTTCATTTGTAGCTAACGACGTGACTTATAAAAGGGGATATTATTATCTTACTGGCAAGATATATTCGGAATGGTCTGTTCTTGTTAAGTCCATTTCAAACCTGAATGATACAAAGTGGAATAGGTATAAGAATGCGTGAAACAACAAGGAAAAATGTGGAATGAGCGTTTGGCGTTCTAAAGAAAAAGTTGGCTATGATAAAAACTCCCGCACGACAGATGAAACTAAATAAAATAACGGATATGATGTACACATGCATCATATTACATAATATACAAAAATGGAGACGTCGGTCTCCTTGTTACATCAAATTGGTCATGAAGTATTACAGGAGAAAGAAAGCTGAGATGGCAAGGGGATGTCGCTTTCCTGATGATCACTACTACACCCGTCTAATAGTCTTACTACACTTGTTTGTTAGTGGAGAAAAAAAGCTGATATGACTATGGTGAACACAATTACCATTACACCACTCTAAAATATTGCCATATTTACTGGCATTAGAGGGGTGGGTGTGGTGATGGAGGATAAACTCTTCATCACTGCCACGTCACTGCCACATCAGTATAACAAACCTCCACAACTAATCACAACAAACCCCCTCCCTTATAACAAACCTCAACCTCTTCATTTGAGGCCCACCACTACCACTTTATTTTTTTATTCAATTTTCCAAATAAACTAAATTCATTTCATTAAAAATAAAAATACAATACATAACACAATAATAATAAAATTAAACACGATACGAAAAAAAAAACGCCACGGGTAAAAAAAATACAACACATATTAATGGATCGGATCTTCGACATCCCACTTCGGGTAATTTTTTAAAATCTCCCAAAAGGTGAACATACTTGAACTCCTTTCCACCAAATTGTTGCTGAAAGTTTAGTTTAGATTCTCGAGATGAGTGTGGTTATTTTGACCACTTCGACGCTGCAAATGTTTGTAAATCGCGTTGAATTTTTTGCAATCAACGTAAATTCTCGTCCATTTTCCCGTGATTGAATTTTTGGTACGATGGTCATCGGTAGTCTGATCATTGAACATCTCCATAATGTCGTTTCAAAAAAAAAAAAAAATTCGGAACGGTTATTTTCCATATCTAGAGCTTGCGAAATTTCTATCCAAACTTGCGCAAGCAACATTTTTTCAGAATTGTACTACTTCGGATTTTGAGACATTGTGTTTTTTTTTTACCAATTTGAATTGATGCAGATGTGAAAAAATGGTGGTTATAGTTTGTTATTTAAAGGGGTGGTTTTCAAATTGAAATTCAAAAATCAGATTCAAAATTCAAATTCAAAATTCAAATTCAAATAGGAGTGTGATTATTTTAAATTCAAATTCAAATTTAACGGTCTACTTTTGAGCGGCGTATATTAAATTCAAAATAAAAATTCAAATTTAGAATCAGATTCAAATAGGAGCGGGATTATTTAAAATTCAAATTCAAATTTTAAATTCAAACGGTATAATTTTGAGCGGATTATATGTGCCATATATACAACCCTACCAGTACAAGTTACACACACAACTCGCACAACTCACACACAAAATGTCTCGCAGAAGATTTTTCTCAAAGAATTCCCAAGTCCACAAAAGTTGCCGGAAACAAGCTTTCCAACTTCAATCGCAGCTTTCCTCCAACTAACTTTTCAACTTCTACCACAGTCTAACTAGCTTTCCAACTTCGGAAGAAGTTGAAGTTTACTCAATACCACCTAAAATGTCTTTCCGGTTTTCCAACCTGAAAACGTATTTTAAACACTTCACCTGTGGACAATCCATTGTTCCAACTCCACATGAACAAAGTCCAATTCATGTGGATTTGAAAACAACCCATTCGGGTTAAGTGAGGCTTCCTTCACAACTCGAACAAGACGAATAAAACTATAGGAGATTATGGAAGAGCAAGCAAATAGGAAGTAAGTCGTGAACAAGAAGCAAGTGGAAGCTCAAAGATCTTCAAGATAACTACTTTGACATAATGGAGACTACCGTTAATGGCGAGTTTTATTCCTCTTCAAGTTCGAGGGTTGGGTCTCAGATGATTCGTTTATTAAGTTTTAGTAGTTTTATTTTCATTAATAGCGTTGTAGTTTTTATGTTTAAGTGTATTATGTATTTCATGTTTCGTTAATTGTTCAATGTAATTTGTGTTTTTCATCAGTATGCGTTTATGTTTGCATTCTTTTTTCATCCACGAACCTTTCAATCTTTATAAAAAAACACTTCATCTTCAAAAATATTTATCCTCACAAATAAATTAAAAAAAAAAAAAAAAAAAAAGGGACAACTTCACCTCGTCGTGCAGACGGCGAAGCATCCCACGGCGAGGCACAACGAAGGGGGACGGTGTGGTGACGGCCGACGGCGAAATGCCACATAGGCTCACGGCGAGCCACGAAATTACCAAACCCTCCGCTCTTAGTTTGTAAAAATAAAACACTATTAGTCATGTGAAGTTGTCATGGGTCACTTCAAGAAATATACCAAGTCCCTAACTTAATGCATGAGATCATTGTACATTCACGCACTTCTCGTGACAACTATAACAATCATACATGTCAATTTAGCCACCGACTATTCAATGCTTCGAGCCTTCGAGTTTAATAGTATTTAAGTGGCATGACGACTGTAATCTTTTCCAATAAGTAACTCGTTATCCCAATCAAGAAACTATCGATCGTTTTTTAATCTTTGTTTTATCGCTACATTGTTCGGGTCATTCCAATTTTCGGCTACCTTTGACGATCATAATCATTGTTTTTAAAAATCGGGTTTTAACCAACCTGACCGAGGTACCAGTTCTCACCAATCAAACCAGCTTTTCTTTTGTTTTTGTCTACAATAAGTTTCGATAACTCAATCCGGTTGAACCGATCGAGTCGACACGAGATTTAAATCAATCGACCATTTAACTAAAGTAAGATATTTTTATTTTTCTTTTCTTACTGTTCACTCACGAGTCTTAAAAGGTGGATTGACTAAAAAATTCTAAGAATAAGTCAAATTATATGGTTTATATATAGGTGTTGTTTTATTCATTGTTTGATGGCTAGGTGATTAACATAATAAGTCATATACTTTACACTCTTCAAAATGGTCCACTTTCTTTACCTTCTTGCACATGACTATTTGATCATCTTTAAAGTCTCATTTATTTTCCATAACATTTCATTCTAGTGCATGTATACACATTGTATTATGTATATGGTACACCACACCAGACACTAGCTGATCAAGTTTTTAAGTCGGTTTCCTCACTGCACATGTAACTTCATAAAATATTAGGCCCCACTTTTCATAAGTCCATATATTCACCAAACATTGATAAATATTACATGTGCTAAGGGTCTAAAGAAAGTAAGACAAATGGAAGGAAAAGCAGTGGTGGATGAGCAAAAAGATGCAGAGTTTGAGCACAAGAAAGTGGTTGATCAAATGAGAGCTTTAGTTGAAACACATGATCCAACATCCAAGGTACTATTGTTTTCTCTTTCTTTCACAAAAACACAGTATAATGTTGTTTGTAGCTAATGATTAGGACAAAATCATGACTGTTAGATATATTTTACTAAAGTTTTTTTTTTCCCTTGAAGATCTATTATTTATATTATTATATATATTTCTAGCACATTGTGTGGTTGAAGACTTGCATGATGGCTTTTAATATAAGTAAAGAATTCAGTCATGATCCTAGTTTCCAGGGAGAAAATTCTATCATATTTAGGATTGTGCAAATTTCGAGACAAAACGTTATACATGGTAGCAAAAAACTAGCACTCAGATTAGTCGGCGAGAAGGTCGGAAATCATGTTTTTTTTAGAAAAGACATTTTTGTCCTTTTACGTTAAACTACAGAAGTTTTGTTTTGCTTTTGATATGATGCCATAATGTCATACTATGTAGTTTATTGTTTGAATTGATCAACATTGTATGGAGTTTGAATATTGAAATTTGAAAGTCAAATGCTTTCAAGTTTGAATACAAGATTAGTAATTTGTGGCATTAATCATGCTGTTAATGGACTATCTAATTTAGGAAAGTATAACAAACTAGTAGCAAAATTACCTCCAGTAATAGAGCAATTTTTTTTTGTGAAATTTCTTGACTCGGAGTTTGTATTCTAGGAGTGTGATGATGCGACAATCAGAAGATTTCTACGTGCGCGTGATCTGGACATTGACAAAGCTTCTGCCATGTTTCTCAAGTATCTGAAATGGAGAAAAACGTTTACTCCAAATGGGACTATCTCGGTATCAGAAGTTCAAAATGAAATAGCACAGAACAAAATGTTCATGCAAGGATCTGATAAAAGTGGACGCCCGATTGCAGTCGTGTTTGGTGGTAGGCATTTCTGTAACAAAAAAGGAGGTCTAGAAGAGTTCAAGCGTATGTCCCTAAACTTAACACACAAATGTACCATCTTAAAGGGTGTTTGGGATTGTTTGTTTAAGGTGCTGTTTAAAGTGTGTGGTAAAACTGCTTGTTTGCTAATTTACGCTCAAATAAGCACTTAAAAAATAAACATGTTGGCGCCTCTCATGACAAAAAGTAAACCAGATAAGCACTTTGAAATAAGCAATTCCAAACACCCTCTAATATCAACCTTTTTATGTTATTAAATCAATTGCAATCGATATGCAGGTTTTGTGGTCTTTGGGCTAGACAAATTATGTTCCAGGTATAATTTCTAAAACATTTTTCGGAATGTAGATAGGGCTAATAATAAGATACTGGTCATTAATAAATATCTCACATGTGAACATCAGGATGCCTTCGGGCCAGGAGAAGTTTGTGGTTATCGGTGATCTTCAAGGATGGGGATACTCATGTAGTGATATACGCGGATATCTTGCAGCACTCTCTATTCTGCAGGTTTGCAAAAATAATCATTTTGTTCATTCAGATTTTTATTAATTATTATATCATTGTTTCCGTGACAATGAGTTCTACCTAAATAATGTCGTAAGTGTCACGGTAACATGTTGGAAATGAATTGTGATAATCCTTATAACTAATCGGTGTGTGGCTGATGATGAAATTATAGTTATACTATCTATCAGTCACACTTGATAAGTGACCCAACTATCCAATGCTCACGCAAATATGGACCTTCACCCACTTTATGATACACAACACATGTCAATAACTACCGAAAATGGTTAGTATGTAATCACGTTCTGAACTTATGATCTATCACATTGACATTTATGACAGGATTATTATCCAGAAAGGCTTGGGAAACTATTTATAGTGCACGTTCCTTACGTATTTATGACTGTATGGAAGATGGTTTATCCCTTTATTGACGAAAAAACAAAGAAAAAAGTAAGTTTTGCAATGTCTTAGAGAGCGACTGAAATATAAAACTATAGGTACAAGAGTGTGACTGAAGAAATATTTAATTTGCAGATTGTATTCGTCGAGAACAAGCAGCTGAAATCAACATTGCTAAAAGACATTGACGAGAACCAGCTTCCAGAAGTTTACGGAGGCAATCTGAAATTGGTTCCCATCCAAGATAACCAATGTGTGTAATGTTGCGATTAAATTTTACTATTATCGTCTTAAGTCTCAAGTATAGTGCATTAAAATTCTTATGTCTTGTTGCGGACATCTTTATATCTATGTAATTCTGCAACTTTGTGGTCGAATTAGAATCAGGCAGCTCCATCCTTTCGATCATATATGAATCTATGTAATTTCACGGATGTAAACATTATAACATAAAACCAAAATGCCCTGTACAAAACGAAACAGGAACTATTACATGATAGCAATAAGGATACCAAGCTTACCTTGTCGCCTGATTGCCAACTACATTTACCTAAATGGAAATACTTGGTTAAGCTTAAATAACGGGCTAACTGCGCAAAGAACAACATACTTTCACACTTTGAGCAATCAAGAACCATACTTTTAAAGTTGCACACAACATACCAAATGACAACCTACTTTCAGTTCATTACAGCTTATAGCAACTTTTGGTCCCGTAATACTTTATTCAAAAGAGATGTAATTTTCGAAAAGAAAGAAATTTATCGAGACCCCTGTTGTCTAACATTTAAGGACGGAACCAGAGCTTAAAATGATCGGATGCACTATTTTTTTGACTATAGTATAAGAAAAAAATAACAAAATTTTACGATTTTCAATGTTAAAATGATTAAAAGTGTAGTGAAAAATAAGTTCACTTTTCACCTGTTGATGGACTAACTAAGATAAAACTAGAAACATAATGCATCGGAACTAAATGCATTTTAAAAATCTAATACTTTTTACAAAAAATTAGTACTACTAAGCAAAATTTTATTGGGGTCCGTGACACCGCGAAACCCTAGTTCTGTCTCTGTAAATACTACAACATCATTAAACAGTGGATAGCTAGCTGCTTGTAACATGCATTTTATCTGTACAAAAGTAATTCTCCTATGACATGTCATCTCATCTCACTTTCTAGTATTTCAGAAATAGTATATCAACATTCATAAAATTAGTCAGTGATTCACTGTTCATTACTTAGGAGTAAAGTAACTAAAGAGTGTATATCAAACAAAACTCAATAATCTTGTAAGCAGTTTTGGACATGGGTTAAGTACAATCCATAAGAATTGAGATGACTAAAAATGAGCTTTTTAGCCCATTTGATACAGGCTCTAAATTAACTTTATTTGGGCTTCAAACACAAAATTTATGTTAGTGTATTGCTCACTAAAATACTGAACAATTTTGATTTTTGAGTACCGATTATGATGACGTGTATCGCGAACCGGAGGTCATATGTTCAAATCTTGTTTTCATGTTTTTTTAAGTATCAGGGCGGAGTCAAAAAGTTATGGTTGGGTGCAAACCTTAATAACTTTTAAAAATTACATTACAAATCGGTTCGTTAAAAGACAAATTAAAAAATAAATAGGTATTAAAAAAAAATTATACTACATTTTTTTTGCTAGGGGGCACGTGCTCGCCCTGCCGTTTCCCGTCTCCGCCTATGCTTTTAACCATGGAACTACGTCTGATAGCCGTAAAAATCGACCGCTTAACGTTGTTAGATGATCAGTTGCTTTTTCTTTTAAAATTAGTAAGACCGGTTGTAATAAGGTAAATATAGTCGGCCAGTCACCACTCAAAGACTAGTCCCAGTCGGTCGAGCTTATCACACTAGGTCGAGAGAAGTCGGTCGCCAAAGATGAATATGGCGGAGTGGGTCAGTCAAGCGACCATTTCATTCATACTCAAAGACAAAATTGTGTGAGGCTTGTGTGTGTTTTAATTTATTTTTGTGGGTTATGTTTTTTGTGCTGTTAGTATTTTTATTATACTAAATTGATCACGAAGTAATTTTTAAAAAAGAAAGCTCGAGAGATATAAGTTACTTTAAGTTCCTTATTACAACTACTCTAAACAATAAGTCTTAACAAAAACGACTCGATTTTCTGGTCAAAATGGACAAAATAGAAGCTAGAGGCCTGTGACATAAAAAAATAGAATATATGCTGCTTAACTGAGAAAGGTTGATAAGAAAGTGGCTTCTGGGTGCATTAAGCATTTCTCTAAATAAAATGTGAGATCATTTTTAGCTGCATGCTTTACACAAAGTTTTCACGCGAATAACCTTTTATCAGAGTTTATTTTTCGAAATTGTTAAATACATGTACTTTTTGTATGTGGAGACAGATAAGGTATTTATGTACTGTATTTTCCAATTAATGCAATATTGGTAATAACTGATGAAATAGATCTAAACATTATTGTATCTTAAGAAAATATTTAGTGTACAATATATGTGATTTATCCAGAAAGAAAATCCTATGGCTAGCTCAAAGTAAGTATTTGAAACTTTTATTTGTGTTAAATAGATTTATACAGTAGTACTCTAAACAAATTTTAGGTATAAGTTTTAAGTTTGATTGTTACTAAAGATAACGAAAGCGTTGTTATTCGTTAAAAGACCTATTCTTAACATCTACTGTAATTAAAAGCATACTATATATATACTCAAACAAGTGATATTTACTTCATTAGCTAGAGAAAAAAACTACTCTTTCCGACTCAAAAAAAATGTCCACCTTACTATTGATGTTTGTCATAAAATAAGTGTCCAGTTTTTATATATGGACAATAATTATGACTTATAATTACTGGTTTTCCTACTTTACCCGTATTAATTTCTAATTTCTATATTAACTATAACAGTAAAAACACTACAAAATAAATGACTTTTGCTCACTAAAAAAAGTATGAGCAAAAGATAAGAAAACAGTAAGTAAATGCTAATTTCTCAACTCCCACTAAAGAAAAAACAGTAAGTAGAAAAGGGATTACTAAAAGTCTTTGCTTACTAAAATTTTAGCTAGCAAAAGCTCAAAAGATTTAGTGTCTAAATGTTTTTAGTCACTAAAAATGGTACACCACCTTTCTATAAAATCACTAAAATGACACAATTTATAGCAAATTTCAGTCAGCAAAAGTCTAATTTGCAATGTACAGATGCATGCTTCCTGGCAGAAATACAAATTGAATTGTCAATTATGCAGATTGCATTTCTCAACAAAACAGAGCAATTATTGCACAAATAAAAATTGCACTCAAGTTAAGTTCAAATACAAATCTCTAAAACAATCTCAAATGTACAAAATATTGTAACTGGTACCCAAGCATTTACAATCTCTAAAGAAAAAACAATCTCAAATGACATTTACAAAAAATATTGGTCTATGTAACCTGCATTTACAACTTGAATACTGGACTCTGTAAATGTAAAATTTGGTCTCAACTGGAACTGGAAATGGAAAATACCATCTATTGTCTTTGTAACCTGCATTTACAAAATAAAAAATTGTTGTATTAGTGCATTATATAAATCTTATTTACTGATCCAAAACAGCTTATTTATCAAGTAGGCTAAATCGTTTTTCCAATAAAGTGACCCAAAACAACTTATCGATACAACTAGTGTACGGATTAGCTAATCCGACCCAAAACAACTTATCGCTTTTTCCAATAAACTCACTCATTGTATACAACTAGTGTAATGGATTATCGATACAAAATGTACCTTATGTGCACTTACAAGTGAAATCAAATGATCACCTTCTTCTTCGGTGGAAAACCCCTCATACGTATTTAATTTGATAAATGGTAGTAGTATTAATTTCAGGCAGTGATCTTACCTCATAAACTTCATCAGGAACAAGAAACCGGCGGCCCCTGTCGAGCAAAAACAGTATTAGCCAAAAGTATGAAGCTAATGTTCCTGAACCCCCGTCTAGTAGTCTACATTTTTCAGCTATGAAAAAGAAAATATATGATATTAGTCAGAAATGAAGTTTCATGATAAATGCTGGAGGTTGCAAGGATATTTCAACCCAATTATGCAAAAATAGGTCGATACAGGTTATGTTTCATCTATAAGATGTCAAACAAGTGAAATCCAAAAATATTAGCTAATGTGTAAATGAGTCAAACGGGTCGAAAGTTGCAAAAAATTGAAGTTTTGATGTATTAAACTGCCAAAACCTAAATCATTGTATTGAAAAAGCTATGTTATTATAAAAATAGTAATGTTTTGTAAGTATACTTGACGTCAATTATTCATTAACCTTGTAAAAACATAAACCCAAAGTTTTTGGCTGGACCCGTCTCATTTTGACTGTTATGCAAGCCGCCCGCGAAACCCGTCGTGTTTATCCACATCTAATAAATTCTACTATTCTGGTGTTATAAGTTTTGACACTTCCATCCAAAGTCGTGGTGCACACCTGATATTAGACAGAGGATGTAATAAACTACTTAGCTAACAGAAACTTCCTTTAATACTTGCTCAGTTACCTGAAAACTAAGTAGCATAAAACTTCTAGCCAATAAAATATCATAAGTTATATCCAAACAAGATTTTAAGAAACTAACACTCTTCTTAAAATAGATTAAGACACTGTCGCACTACAGTCACAGTTGATATCCTTAGAACCTATAGAATTTTCTTTACTACCAGGCATTTTTCCATAAATTAGCTATTTACTATCAATTATGTGACAACAAAGATCAGATTCATGTGACGACAATAGCATAGCTTTAGCAGTATGTTATGGATACTAATAGTTAAACAGTTCCCATATCTTAGTATACTACGCCAAGTCCAATACCAACCACACAGATGCATTTGAATAACAAACTAACATAAGGGCTAAGGTTTCATGTCATACACGAATACCATTTCGGTAGAAGGTCAAGAGGCACTTATATTTATCCCATGTTTCAACCAAAGGGAAGAAAAAGCATCCAATTAGCAATTCACTTTCCAAATTCAGAAGCATGGAATGCACTCAAAGACTAGATTTTATCATATGTGTAATACCTGACCACAATGAGATGACGGTTTGATAATGGAATTCATGCCACTTTTCAGCCCCACTCGTTCTTTTACCAATTTTTGCACCTTTTTACCAAAAGGTTTCAACATGGCAATATTTGGATAGTATTAAAGTGTGACAATTAAACAAGTTTCAAGAAGGACTCACCTTCCTAATAGACCAAAACTCATTCTCGGACAATAGACCGCCCATAACAGATTGCACATAAAGTTTCTTCAACTCACTACAAAAAAGTTATCTATCTTAGCCATGCACGTGAAAGTAATTGCAATCAATGTAGACATATTGCTTATGTAAAGTAACTTGCCCGTCCTCTTTCAAAAACTTCCTCGCGTTCGTGGAGAGCTAATATGAGTAATAGGAGATGTTATAGCTTTAGCTGTTGAAATAAATAAGTGCAATTATTTATTCATTCCATTTTTATGAATTTGTATAACATGTCAATTATTCAAACAAGATAATTAATGGGTTAAAATAAATAAGTACCCGAGTTTTTAGTTTTACTTGGACCAGATGTTGTTGAGTTTCCACAAGGACCGTGATTATCAACACCAGATGAATCATTAGCAACCTGAAATCATTTATCATCAAAACATGAAAATTATATCTTCAAACATTAAAAAATAAATTAGAATCCTTAATGTTTACCTCTGTTTTTGTACTATTCAAGACATTTGAAAACTCCGCATTTGGATTCTGATTTTTGTAGTTTGCCATAAATTGTAATATAACCGCTTGGTTTTCCTTCATTACTTTCACTTCGTCTTCAAGTTCGTTGATTCGAGCCTTTAAAATTGGCACTTGAGAAACACGAGATCGTTTCGACTTAGGCATTATGATCTTTGGCCCTACGCATCGTGTATGATCTCCTTTTTCCTTTCCTTTGACTCTCGCCAAGTCATCATTGCTCCAATCAACAATCCCGTGGTTTGTACTACTTGTGCTTGTAATCGGTACCACGGCAATCACCTTTATGTCATCCTAAATGTGGTTTCAAGTTAAAATGTAGTACATAAGAATACTAATACAAATATGTCGTAAAAAGGACTTAAATATACATAAAATAACTTTTTGCAGCTTGTATTGACTATGCTTCCATTTTTTTTGTACGACTGATGATGTATAAGTCTCCACGTATTGGTTGAACGCCTCTTTTTCCTTTTCTACAATATCATACGCATGATTCATCATTTAACAAATTCAATACAAATACTAATGCAAGTATACCACTAATATCTTCATATACTGGATATCTCAAATACATATTTTTGCTAGTAACTGTTCAAACAAGTTATAATTTTTGAATAATATTAAAAAAAAAAAAAATAGAATCACCTTTTCATCAGCTAGCCTAGCAAAAGATTTGGTCCCCAACACGTGAGGCTCATTTGATTTAGTACTGATCTCCTTCTTTTTCTCACTGATAGCCTATCAATTAAGTTACATGATTATTTCAGAGCATATTACATACCATCCGCTGCAAGCATAATCAACCAAATCACATCAGGGCACCAGGGGAGAAGCAATAACTACTCTATCTGTGATTAACTCACGAAATATGATAACATAGATCAAGAAAACAACATGTGTAACTGAAAATGCATGTGAGAAGAGAATTTCAGACACAAAATATACATATAATAACATGTACCTAGTAATGTCATAAATCATAACAGAACAAAAGCACACAATCGGTATGGTAGTTTACTGATTTATAACACTCTTAATATAGTAATATGAACTACTCCACACATCCATAAAATCAGCATTTTCATAAAGTTTACTGATTTACGTAGGATCATGCTATAAATGAATATTAAAAAGAAGAATTGGATTACATGAGCTTCTTCACAAAACCAATGACTCACTAGCTTTCTGAAGTTCTCTTTCTCGACTCTAGAATCAGTTTGAGTGGCTACAATCTCATCAATGGTTAAGCTTGAATCGAATGAACGCTTTTTTAACTCATATTTCCATGTCTTCCATTTTCGGTTTATGTCTGCCATGACCCACAATCTGATTTCTTCTGTTTCAACGGGAGCAAATTCAAATTTCTCCTACAGTTTAATATTTAGCCAACATTTTAGTGATGTATAAATCATGAATATTTTTAAATTAAATAATATCTTTGTACATATATTATATCAAATTTACCTTAACGATGCTCCATTAATCATCTTTCTTATCTTGTGATACTTTCCTCCAATCTGTGATACTTATTTCGAGATGTTGAGATTCTCAATAAGCATACTAATATCAGATCTAAGAGATTCTCAATAAACTATCAGATATCAGGCTTGAGTACATCTCTTAAAGAGATCAGCTTATTGATACACCCATAATATCACCACTATACTTTTATGATTAACAAACAACATTATTATCTATGAGTTAAATCCGGTATTAATTTTGTTTGAATGCCTACTTTTGGCTATTTCAGGAACCAGAGCCAATTGACTGGGAGTACTACAGAAAAGGACTTGGATCCCACATAGTTGATTCCTACAAAGAGTACTATGACAGTATGTACTGCTTTTCAAATATATTGTTGTATCTTGTTTTGTTATCGTTTTCAATAGAATATATATGTAAGACTTAAATAACAACTTAAAGCTGGTAGTAATTCAAGAAATTAAAAAGGTTCACTAAAGCTATACAATCTAGATTTCTATAACCAGGTAGTATGCTTTGTTGGTGTTAAGCCCATTTTAAATCTTATTGGCTTTTCAAATCATACATAAGCTCATAAGCTTACCATATAAACTACTGTGCAGTACTAACCTGAGATCAATCCCTTCAATGCAAAGTAGATCATTCACAAGCGATATGATCTTGGTGCTATTGGTCAACACCGATCTGAAAAAGAAGACTAGATGCAGAAAAGAAGGATTAATTCGAGAACAATATCAGAGCACTACAACATCAGGGTACAAGTGAATCAAAATGTTAACATATCATTGATAAGCACTAGTAGTCTAGTATATGAATGTAAGCCACTAGGTTGTTATTTCGTACAATTTGCCATACACAAACTGTAAGTACCTAAGAAATCGTACATAAAGCCACAAACAACTCAAACCTTCCAATTGTGTGTGGATGCATGACTATGCCTGTGTTAAAACCTTAAAATGTAACAAGTTACCTATAAGGCTGCAAAAATATCGAGCATGGTCTAAGCTAGCAGCCTTGACATCTCCTATTTCATGGGCACATATACTTTGTCTCCTATTGAGACATAAGATAAATAAGCATATTGCTCTTGTAGTCTTTCTACGTAAACAGAAGCTAACTAATACAAAGTAATATTGAAAGACAATAAAAAAAAGTAATAGAAATGGATCTGACCAGACCTGCACCAGGTACATTCAGACCAAAAATATCATTACATAACAGAATATACACAACCAGATCAACTACAATAAAATTTCATATAATCACCTATAAATCAACTAACATTTCTTAATCATAACATGTTATCATCAGCTAATTAGTATAAGTAATTTAATCCAATTCATCTTCATCTTCATCAACCTCTTCAGATTCGATAACGAGTGTACCATCCAATACTTCATCATCATCAACTCCAACCCTATGTAGGTTTGGTATGTCAAGCATTCTAGAAGATGAAGTAAGACTGTTCTCATCATTATCAAGTCGCATGTTAAAGGCATCTTTAACTTTAACATGTCGAACAGCTAACCACCCTTCTAACAATAGATCACGAGAATAAAAAACTTTATCAACTTGAGATGCTAAACGAATGGGTCATCAAGTAATTGAGCACATGTGTGTACCGCATACGAGAAGTTCACTAGTGTGACACCAAATTCATCTTTTTTATATCCTCTACTAGCATCAACCCAATCACACTTAAATAATATTACTCGTACCTTACCAAAATAATTCAACTCAATAATGTCCTTTAAGGAACCATAGTAATTCACCACTACTAGCCTAGTGTTGCCATCTTGAGGATTAGCATCCACCACACTAACAACGACGCCACTGTTTTGAGATTTAAGTGTTTTTTCGTGCTCTTTTGTGTGAAAACGATATCCTTTAACAAAGTTGCCTGAATATCGGTTCACATGATTATTCGAACCACGAGCGAGCCACTTAATTTCTTCTGTTACTCTTGGATCCCTTTGTTCTTCCAAGCGTTTAATCTAAAAGATATTATGAATGAACTACTTAGACCTAACAGATAACTTAGTAGTAATGTTTGTTTTGGTTTAAGAAAATTACCAGATTTTGAAACCATTGACTAAATTGTTGGCAATGAATCTTTTGAAGTTCATACTCAGATGGTCGACATGAACGGTTTTTCCCCCTAACGATACTTTTATGTTCCCTTATATAAGAAATAAGAAAAAATCAATATTAGACACTTTTGGTTATAGATTAAATTTTTTATTAGGAAACAAAGTTCACTTACTCTCGAAAAGGCGTGACCGAGTTAACATTGAACAACACATATCGATGTGCTTGTTTAAGGGACTAGTCATTGATTTCATAATTAGGGATCCTCTTCCTTTTGAGAGATGATAGGTCAGAATGTGTATGTTTTCCCAACGGTCGACCGGGACGAAGGAAGTTTGATTCTTCAATCTCATTTTGATTGTCACCATCATCATCATCATTCCTTACTGGTCTCGTAAATAAGGTTTCTACTCCGAATAAGTATTGAGAGCAAAAGGTTAAGCTTTCTCTCACTAAATACCCTTCGGCAATTGAACCTTCAGGATAAGCTTTATTGCTTACATACGATTTTAGAGTCATAAGATCCCTGAAATGGAGGTTAAGTGAAAGCTTTACTAACTTATGAAATAATAAGGTATATGGTATAATTATGGATAAAAAGTACCTTTCAATAGGATACATCCATTGAAACGTTACTGGACCTCCGAGTCGTACCTCCCTAACTAGATGGATCACCAAATCAACCATGATAGTAAAAAATGAACGAGGAAAAATTTGTTCCATTTTGCATAATGTTACAACAACCCGTGATTCAAGAAATCTAAGATCATATTCCGTTAAATCTTTTACACAAATCCGCCTAAATAAATCGCATAATTTAATTACCACTTTGGTAACATGGTCATGCAAAGTACCACGTAGCGCTATTGGCAAATATTCTTGCATCAACATGTGGAAATCGTAACTTTTCATCCCGATAAGCTTCCTTTCTTTTAATTGCACAAAACGAGAGATATTACACGAATATTCATCAGGAGGCTTGATAAATTTAAGTGTTTCCAAGAACGTATCTTTTTCCTCTCGAGTCATTTCATAACATGCTTTCGGCAAAGATAGATTATTGTTTCTTGGATTCCTTTTTGGATGAAGTTCTTCTCGTATACCTCATTTTTCCAAGTCTAGACGAGCTTTCAAGTTATCTTTCGACTTCCCCACTTAACCAAGCAAAGTCCCGACAATATTATCACATACATTCTTTTCAATGTGCATTATGTCAAGATTGTGACGCAACAACAAGTTGTTCCAGTAAGGTAACTCAAAGAAAATGCTTTTCTTTTTCCAAGGACCTTTTTGAACATTTTCTACAAGAAAATCGACACCTTCCAATTGATTTAGAATATCATCTCCAGACGACGGGATAAGAGCTTTTCTTAATTCTTCATGTCCATCAAATGATCGAGTATCTTTACATGATCTATGATTTGGTTCAATCCATCTTTGATGGCCCATGTAACACCATTTTCTACCGTGATCTAGCCATTTTGAAGTTTTGTCAAAAGCACATATAGGACATGCATATTCCCCTTTAGTGCTCCACCCAGAAAGGTTGGCATATCCCGGAAAATCAGATATTGTAGATATAACAGCGGATTTCATTTCAAAATTTTGATTCGTTGAGGCATCAAATGTATCAATACCAGCCCACAACTCTTTTAACTCCTTTATCAAAGGTTGCATGTAAACATCTAATTTATTACCGGGGCTTTTGGGACCCGGAACGATCAAAGAAAGAATAAAATTAGGTTGTTTCATGACATACCATGGATGTAAATTATATGGAATAACGAAGACAGGACAAATACTGTAGTTTAGATTCATTGACCTATATGGATTGAAACCATCACTTGTTAGAGCCAAACGAACATTTCGAGGATCACTTGAAAATTCAGAATGCTTCTCATCGAAGTGTTTCCATGACAATGCATCGGCCGGGTGTCGTAGTTTACCATCTTTTACCCGTTTCAAATGATGCCATTTCATAAGATGAGCCATTTTCGAAGACATAAACAATCTTTGAAGCCTTGGTTTTAGTGGAAACCAACGCAAAATGTTCATTGCTTTCTTCTTTTTCATATTTATGCCCGCCTCATCTTGTACGCCCGTCTCATCTTTTACACCCGGCTCATCTTGTACACCCGCCTCATCTTGTACACCCGCTTCATCTCCAAACTCATCTCCAGAGTTATCTTGGGTGGGCCTCCATCTGGAAGCATTACAAACGGAGCATATTTCTTTATTCTCATTTTCATTCCAAAATAACATGCGTCCGTTAGGACATGCATGTATTTTTTCATACCCTAACCCCAACTTCTTCATGATGTTTTTCACCTCGTCATGTTTCTTAGGCAGTATATTCCCGTCAGGCAACAACTCTTCTTGAAGAAACTCCAATAACATAGAAAATGATTTGTTGCTCTAACCACAAAGAGATTTTATGTGGTATAAACGAACCAAGGCAAACAACTTGTTATTCTTAGCATTAGGATACACCTTCTGATTAACATCTTTGACCAAATCATCAAACTTCTTTTTATCATTTTGCTTTTCACAGTTCAAATCAGGTTGAGGTTGAGGTTCTCCTTCACCCATACTTCCTTCCATCGATACCGTAGGAAAAGGTCATGTAGTATCTCATGCATTTCATGATCCTCGCCTCCTTCTTCATCATTTTCCATCATACTCGAAGATGATACCTCCTTACTTTCCCCGTGATCTGTCCAATTCTCGTACCCTCTCTTGAAGCCAACACATATAAGGTGATCATACACCATTTTACTTACATGGTGAAATAGATTGTGACAATTCGCGCATGGACACAAAATCTCTCCATGTTGACTCGATTTCTCAAAAGCAAAATTCAGAAAATATTCCACATCATTAACATATTCTGGACTAGCTCTCGGTGCAAGATACATCCAAGATTTGTCCATAATGATGTCAAAAGTAGAAAACGTGAACTAATATTCAACACTTACATGCCTAAAAACAACAATGTAACTCTATTAGCTACTTAAAAAAATCTTTTTGATTGTGTATACAACATTCTCATCAAACAAACACACAAAATTTTAAACACAAGTAGCGGTATTCTTATTGAGGGCAAAAAAGTTAAGTCTACTACATTATGTTAAATTACAAGCATCAACCTAAGTTAACTTCAACTCAACTATAATGGGTCAATATCTATACAAATTAATTTATCTATTAAAATTCTATCATTCCTCAAAATATTTTATCAAGCATAAATTTAGAGTGCTTCAATCTTCATGCCTATGTTAATGGATTTTCACATACGAGACAACACAAGCTCGTTAAATTATCTAGGATTTAGCTTATGCATTTCAACTAGAAACAACCTATTAGCAACAGTACAAGTCGAGCTAACTATACAATCGTATCAACTCGAACAACCTTTAAATTAGTTAGGCTATAACATAGTAACCAACAACAACAATAAAATCACTTAAAACAGAATTTTACAATGCCTCATCAAAACTAATAATATTTCGCAAACCATACAACACTAGCTTGCTAATAGCACTCGTTCCTAAGACGAAGTCTCTCCTATACATTTCAACTAACCAGCAAATTTATTTACAAAATAGCAAACATCAAAACGCTTATTAACAAATCAGCTATCAGTTTATTAGCAAAACAGCAAACATAAAAAACGCTTATTAACAAATCAGCTAACAGTTTATTAGCAAAACAACAAACATCAAAACGCTTATTAACAAATCAGCTATCAGTTTATTAGCAAACTTACACTAGCAAAGATATCAGCTTATAAACAAAACAACAAATATCAAAACACTTCTGGTGGTGGTGGATAACGACGGTGTCGGTGCCGGAGTTAGGCTAATCAAACAATTCCGTTGGTGGTGGATACCATGGTGATAATGTTACTTCTGAAAACAATTGATTGATGGTGATAACGGTGTGTGGTGATAACGATGGGGATACGATGGGGATATGATGGTGATAACGATGGGGATACGATGGTGATTGATGGTGATAACAATGGGGATTACGGTGTGTGGGTTTTGGTGTTCCCCAAAGTGAATCTGCCCCCAAAGTGATAATGTATTATGGTGTGTGGGTTTTGCATTTAAGTGTTTATATTTTGGGATAACGCTTTTTATCTTTGTAACATATTGGATTTCACATACACACTAAACCATAATCACAAAAGGCGTACAAGAAGGTTTTTAGAGAGAGAAAGTTAGAGGTTTAGGGAACTTAGTGAGAGAAAGAAAAATCTTATTATGAGCTCCAACTCTCTACCTTGGGAGGTAGAGAGTATTTATAGTCTTACAATAAAACGCCACACAACGGGCTGTGGATCAGGCATACAGTGGGTAAAGACCCATCCGTCCTCCATGGTGTTACTTAACTAAATACTACTTAACATAAAATAACTACGACTACGAGCTTTCTAACGAATATATATACTTGAGGTGACCGACTCTTTAATACCTGGAATTTATAATTCCTAACAATCTCCCCCTAAGGGAGGTCACCTCAAACACACATTAAACTTACATTGAATACAAACAGATATTACATTATAAATTGTTCTTGCACTCTTGATGTAGTACTTTGCTCTGTAGCTCGTAGTCATTGATTCTTCACATTGCATGTTTGGTTAATCCAAGTGGAGGTCTTTTACTGATCCACGTGATAATGAGAGTTGAGCCAGCTTTGAGATCATCAGCCATATTAAATCTCTCACTCTTCCTTAGTGGTGTTGATATTATGTGATGATGTGACATTTGGACCGACATGCTCACATTCTAGATCATGATTTCTTCTTATCGAGTAGCGAAGCTTTCGTTGATTCATGATATTGGCAGCAGCGTAGCCGAAGCATGGAGTGAAAATATCAGAGTCATTGATGCACTAATCATGATTTCTTTAGAAATGAATGTGTAGTGTGAGCATGCGGCTATGGATTGACCGCTCCATTCCGATCACTGCAAACGTCGGGTGTACCGCATAAGACGCTTAGCAATAAAGCGCATGAAAGTGTCTTTGATTACTTTCGTTAAATTGAGGTACACGGCCCACGGTTCCCGCTGATCAAGCAGTACGCCTCGTGATCAAGTATAATTCTGAAGAATTTCCTTGACAGGTTTCGCACCGCTCTAGCGTTCAAACCGAACGCCTCAAAGAAGACAACACGAGTGAGTGAACCAAATAATAGAGATTCACCGATTGATGAAAAGATATTTGAAAAACAATCGAGTATCGCTCAATAGAAATTATTTTTGCAATACAACGAAGGTTTTAATGAAAATAAATTATCAATCATAAACACCTTTTAATTAGAAATATTCGTACACGATCGATGTGCTAGAGAAAAGAGTTTTTGAGCATAACGACCGGTTTTTCAAAGGTATCCGTCAATTCATAACCTGAACCAGGATTGATTCAAAAGATTGAATCGCCCCATTGTTTCTGTTCAGTTGTCACATGGTTGATCTATAAAATAGATCTCACATGCCACCTACCAGGAGCTTGTATGATGTTGGCGCCAGAAGGCTTTCCATCTTCATTGTGAGTATGATTGCATATCACTCAGATGTTCTGGCAATACCACAAGGATACTGCGAAGGACTCAAGATATAATCTCTCTTTCCATATTGTGTGAAACAGAGAGTCTTCAAGAAATAAGTGTCCTAAAGAGATTAATTGATGATCTCGTGGCTCTAGACTCAATTTGTGCATATTTGGTTCCTATGCCGGAGACTAGGGAGAGGGTCTCCTTCTTCAATACCAACTATCTCTAAGAGAAAGTCGATAGATTATGTCGGTTCCCCGCGAGAATGAAACAAGCCCTTTTAAGAGGAACTTGAGTGGCTTGGGAAGTTAGTGCAGTGCGTCACTGGGTCCATGACGTCTTGTCTTCAATACCAGTGTTACCTTAGTAACCACCAGTAGCATATGAATTGAACCCGGTTTCTGCCCTAAGGTTGAATAAATGGAGGGCTATTTCTTTTCACCCTTTTTCTCATTCAATTTTTTTCATTCTTCAACCCCTTCAGTGCTTACCGAGACTTCATAACTAGAAACTTGTTGGGTTTGTTCCAGTACTAGCTCAATCTCAGTCCGCACTCTTCCCATATCTCACTTTTCTCCTTTCTTTATCATACCTAAGGACTTCTACACTATCTAGTGGATTGTCCCTGGGTAGATCCCTCCGGTTCTGGCGGATCATGGGAACAAAGACCTAACCTTATCATCCTTATATCTCCATACATAAAGTAAAGTTGGTCGGTCTATTTGATATTGTTCGTCTGCCATTGGAACCAATTGAAAACCATTTGAAAAATCAATCCAGATGCTTGTGATATTTTATCAAAGCATTTTGTACCTGAATTGTTTTTGATATTTTTAGAAAGAGAGCTCCCCTTCAACATGTGCATCATGTATTTGAAATCGTTTAGCATACGGAGGCAAGAGGAAGAATTAACTTCTGTGATTTCTATTTTCTAAAAGATATCAACATCACTTCCCTTATCAAATCAAGTAGATAAAGCATTTTGGAAGGATGAGGTTTTCACAAGTTTGCTCCCCCTCAATATGTGCCTCGAGGTTTGAAAGAATTTTGCACATATTAGAGGGAATCTGCACTTAGAGACAAATTCAGACACGTTTCAATAATTTGAGGTTTAAAATAGTTGCTCCCCCTCAATGTGTGCATGGAAAATTTTGAAATCGTTTGTCACTTGCGGGGAGGCAAACATACTACTCACTTATGAAACCATTTATCGAATTATCGCTTAAAACAAATTTAAATCACAAATTCTCCCCCGATCACAATTATCAAATCATTGAGATTTGTGATCTCTGTAGATTTAAATTGATTTTGAAAGCTTTTAAGGAGAATTGTGACTAGTTTATGAAAACGTTTTAACTGATAAGGATCAAATTTTGAGACTTTAAACTCCATTGATTAAACATGCATGATTATCTTTTGAAAACATAATAGTAACCAAGGTCCGTACCATTGTTAAAAAATTACACTTTTTGATTTAATTTGAAAAATCATTCTCCCCTCAATCAATGACATAAGTTGTTGATTGAGAGATAGATATTTTTGACAATAAGTACCGATGATTTTCAAAACATTGAGTCCGAGTAATTTTTCAAAGCAATTAGTTTTCATTAGATAGTAGGTGATTGTTTTATAGAATCAGAGCATGAGATTTGAAAACCAATTTAAAGCATGGCTCGTTTTTCATTAAAGAGCGGGTTATCGCCTGAAATGACAATAAACCATCTGTTTCTCTTTCTCCCAAAATTTATTATTTTTTTTTATTTATTTTTTTATGAACATTCGAACAATATCTAAAGTCCCGTGTCATTCTTTGAATGACAGCACAAAAACCGTAGATATTTTTCGAATCGAGAAAAATATGATAAGGAGACATTTTTTTTTTTTGAATTTTCAAGTTTTATAATTTTCTATTTGATTTTAGAAGATTTTATAATTTTGTATTTTGCTTTTCGAAAAGATATTTACAAGAGGATAGATGAAGGAAAGACCTTTACTCCTCGCCTTCCTCCTCAAGACGTTGAGTGTTTCAGTTGAAGGCTTTTCAGGCCAAGTCGTGGAAGAATAAACTCAAAACGTTCTCTTGGAAGAGCTTTAGTGAAGATGTCTCGCTAACCTGTATTCAGTCCTCACAAAATAGAGTTCCACCACACCTCTTTCCACTTGTACCCTGATGAAATGATGTCGGATGTCGATATGCTTTGCTCTTGAGTGTTGAACATTGTTGCATGAGAGAGCAATAGCACTTTTATTATCACAAGACAGAGGGATTTTGTTAAATACAAAGCCATAGTCAGATAATTGAGATCTCATCCATAGGATTTGAGCACAACAAGATGACATGGCTATGTATTCAGCCTCTATAGAGGAAATAGAAGTACTCATTTGCTTCTTTGATGACCAACTCACAAGCTTATCACCTAAGAACTGAGCACCTCCACGTACTCGACGAGTATCTTGACACCCCGCATGATCTCACCGCATATGCCGTTAGTGACATACCGGTGTCCTTCGGGTACCAAAGTCCCATGTTGATGGTTCCTTGGAGGTACCGAAGACCCGCTTTAACCGCTTCAAGTTGCCTTTTGGTAGGCTTAGCCTGGTATCTAGCACACATGCATACAACGAACATAATATCGGTCATGTCTGTGAGGTACATCAGGGATCCGATCATGCTACGATATTTTGTTTGGTCTACCATGATCCCCGAGTGGTCCTCATCAAGCTTGGTTCGTTCAATCATGGGAGTGTCAACGGGTCACTTGAATCAAATCCAAATTTCTTTAAAATCTCATTTGCATATTTAGATTGATTTATGAAAATGCCTCCTGGACTTTGTGAAATTTGTAATCCCAAGAAAAATGACATTTGTCCCATCATTGACATTTGAAATTTGGAACCCATTTCTTTTGAAAAACGATCACATTCATTGGGGTCAGTCGAGGCAAAGATGATATCATCAACATAAATTTGAACGTGAATTAAATGTTTGCCTCGACTTCCTCGGTGAACAGAGTAGGATCAATCTCCTTTGCTCAATCCGTAGATAGAAGAAAATTTGATAGCATATCATACCATGCCCTTGGAGCTTGCTTTAAACCGTAAAGAGCTTTCTTCAAACGATAAACGTGAGTAGGATTCTCTGGATTCACAAAGCCTTTAGGTTGGCTGACGTATACGACTTCTTTAAGATCTCCGTTCGAAATGCCGCCTTTACATCCATCCGATAGACTACCATGTTCTTACTTGCAAAGATTAGCCAAGAATATTTTGATTGCCTCGATTCGAGCCACTGGAGCAAATGATTCTTCAAAGTCTATGCCCTCCTCCGGACGGTATCCTTTTGCAACCAATCTAGCCTTATTCTTTAAAACATCGCCATGCTCATCAAGCTTTACTTTGAAGATCCACTTTGAGAGCAATGATCCTAGCACAACTGAGCGTACTAATTCCCATACATCAAGTCAATCAAACTCATTAATTTCTTCTTGCATGGCATTGAACCAAATTGCCTTCATTCATGGCTGTTTTAACATCTTTTGGTTCGATCTTAGAGAGTACGGAGTTGAAGAAGCACCATAAGGCATCGGTTGCAAGTTGTTTCCGTGTGGATACTGGACGAGAGGGATTTCCAATGATGTTGTCTAATGGATGATCGTGAGTCCATTTTCTCGAGGTGTTCATGTGGTTGTTGTTGAGGGATCAAGTAGCAGAGTCGATGTCTCCTGAGAAGATGGTTCGATGACGGGAGCAAATATATTCTTAAATGGAGCATCTTCAGGAGTAGCAAAGGGATTGACTTCATCCTGTGAATCAAGCATTTCCATGATGTACACTTGATGATTGAAGATTTGTTGATGAAATATATTGGTCAGCAGCAGGCGCTTCTTGGCTTAATGACATAGAAGTTGAAGGGTTAATATCATTGATAGGGATAGAAGCAGCCTCTGTTGATTCAATTGTCATATCATTGTTACTTGGATCAAATTGTTCATCAAACATTGGATCAAACAGTTTCTTTAAATCATCTTCTGAGGGGGGTACATATGGAGTTGCTGATGAGGAGTTTGGTACAAGAGATGAACCAATGGGACTGTTTTGAAGTGCGGGTCCAGAACTGGAATGTCCAGAGCCATTTGACCGTCACCATCAAACGTGACGTGAATTGTTTCCATGATATTTCGGTTCTCTTGTTATAGATTCGGTAACCTTTTCTGTTTGGTGCATAGCCTACAAAACTCCAATGTCCGCTTTAGCTCTCAGTTTTCCTAAATCTTGACCATCATTAGTTGGATAACATAAAGCACCAAACACACGAAGGTATGATAGATCGGGTTTTCTATTGTGGACAAGTTCATAAGGAGTCTTTACATGAGAAGTGTGAATTAGAGATCGATTTTGAGTGTAACAAGCAGTGGCAATAGCTTCAGCCCATAGAAACATTGGAACCTTTGAGTAAATCAACATTGTCCTTGCAGCTTCTACAAGAGTTCGATTTCGTCTTTCAACTACACCGTTCTGTTGAGGAGTTCGAGGACACTTCTTTGGGGACTGATTCCAACATTTCCATAAAATTCATTGAGATCTTTATTAACAAACTCGTTCCCATTGTCCGGACGATTCAACTATTTTGTTGAGACGGATCTGAAGTTGTTTAATGAGTTTAATGATGACATCCGGAGTTTCATCCTTCGTCCTCAAAAACTTAACCCAAGTGAATCTAGAGTAGTCATCAACCACTACTAACACATATCTCTTCCCATTAATAGTTTGCACTCTCATTGGCCGCATG
The DNA here is from genome assembly GCA_910596185.1 of Chrysanthemum makinoi. Lineage (NCBI taxonomy): Eukaryota > Viridiplantae > Streptophyta > Magnoliopsida > Asterales > Asteraceae > Chrysanthemum > Chrysanthemum makinoi. The sequence goes on from OU343220.1 coordinate 292,674,654, forward strand.
CATCCATATGAAGAGTATGAAGACTTTCATTACAGAGTTTTAGGTTTTGGTTTGTGGGCATATTTCGCTTTTTCCCGGCAGTCTGAACAAAGATGATCTTTTTCATATTTTAACTGTAAGCCTCTGACAAGATCCTTTCTCGAAAGGTTGTTTATGGTGCCGAAGTTCAAGTGATTGAGACGACGATGCCATAACCATGACTTTGTTTTAGAAGCCTTTGACAGCAAGCGGATTGGAGAAGACTTCATCATGTCTTCGATAGAAATGGTGTATAGGTTAGAACCTCGAGTACCTCTTAATAATTCCACACCATCAAGTTGTCTAACGAAGCACGTATGTTTTCTAAAGGCCACCTCTAGATCGAATCAGAATTGACCAACAGAGAACAAATTATGACCAAGACCTTCCACATAATATACTGGAGATTACACTTTTGCCAACTACATAGTCACCATAACCCATAATTGTACCGAAATGATCATTCCCGAATCTAACTGTCCTGATGAATTTGCTCACGAAGTTCATGAGCCGCGACCGGTCTCCAGTCATATGCTTGGAACAGCTGAGTCCGTGTACCACGTAACGATTTGAACGATCTACGTTGAACACGCACAAGAATGGATAATCGATAATTGGGATCCCCATGCAAGAATGGGTTCCACTTGGTTAGTAACAAGAATTGGAACTCCCACATCGAAATAGAAACATCCATATCGTAGAAGCAATGGAATCATTGGGAATAGATGCAATTCGGTGTCTCAGATTTGACCTATTCAAAGTATGTTCACTTCTTAACGGAATAGTTCTACCAGAGGCATCCATTTTCTAGTGGGCATAATCTTAGCAGTTGAGGGCAAACCGATTATTCTTATGGCTAAAAGGTATCCAATAATAACCTATCTTTATAAATGTTCTTCCCGTGGGTTTCCACTATTTTCTAACAATCTTTCGTCTTTGCCTTTTAGCTTTCTTTGCACGATTATTAGCCTTAACAATTTTAACTGGGCATTTGACAAAATTAGACAAAGCATTCACACCACATTCATGATTAGCAACTGAATTCAAGCAGACATCATTACAAGGTTTGCAAATAGTATCGAATTAATTAATTACAAGACGCCTAAGGCTAATAAAAGAATCAACACGATTCGTTTTATTCAACTCAAGCTTAAAGTTCCTAGGTTGGTCTTCTACTCTCTTTCAATGCACATTTTTAGCTTGCGAGGTCCTATCATTCCTTGTATTGTCTTGAGACTTTGACCTGCTCTCTTTAATGTCACTGATTACTCCTGTAGAGGGAATGGGAACATTAGTTGGTTGATCTAATTTTTGCATTCCTGAACTTGATGTGCAAGGATCTGAACTACTAGAAGGCACATTAGTGTTTACTTTCTTAAGACTGTGATTTGAGCTATTTGCAGGCACCCTAAAGTTCACTTTCTTAGCACTAACATATCTGGAATCTGAACTACTTGAAGGCACATTAGTGTTTACTTTCTTAAGACTGGGCCTAGAATGGTTTGAAGCCTCGGCACTAGGCATAGAACAAGGCATCACAGCTTTGCCTTTTGCACCTAAGGTTAAGGATTTAGGACATGTTGCAATTACACATTCTAGCAGCTCTTGAGATCGTTTGGCCTGGAGTCAAGCAAACCTAATTTCTCTATCAAGAGGTTTGTTAATGAAATCCTCTTCGACAATCTCACAGAGACATTCTAGACTATCCTTAAGGTAAGCACAGTAGTCATGAAAAGCATGTTCATTATTCCTAAGATGAGGAGGAATATATTTAATTGTCACAATGTATTTGCAATCTAAGGGTGATTTTGAGACAACATTCTTATTGAACACAAGTGGCAGTTTCCCATTTTCCTGACTTCTCAGATTCTCAATTTCCTTTTGTAAAGACGTTATTTTTTCGTTGTTTTGGTCACGAGTGACTTTCATTGAATCATATAACTCTTTAAAGTGTCGTTTAACTTTTTCATTTTCTTCTAGAAAACTCTCGTTTTCCTTTTGTAAGGCATTTACTAAGTTTTGAAGATGAAAAGTTTGAGAGTACTGAGAATCTAAAGGAGGAGGCATTTGAGATCCAGTCACATTGTTCTTGTCACCCTTTAATTGAGAGATTTGGACTTTCAACTTTTTGATCGTGTTACAATGAGCTCGAATCTGTTCATCACGTTTGCTAATTTCAAAAACTGCATCAAATTCATGAGCATCCAAAGAAGTCTTGATATTTGAGGTTTTAACCTTTTCTTTTAGATGTTGATATTTTAGTTGTAAATCAAAATGTTCAACTTCTAGTTTAGAAAGATGCTTTACCAAATTATCATGATCATCCTGATCAATTTTCTCATTAAGTTTCGAATTAATCTTTTCAAGCTCAATGACACGATCATGGGAGACTTTCAGGGCAACAGATAATTCATGAAATTGAGAAGCATTAATGGAGCAATTAGCAAAGGTAAAACACATCTTGAGCAATACATTAGAAATAAGATTCTCATTCAAGGTATGCAAGTTCTTCCTCTCAATCTCATTATATTTTAATGCTCGCTCATAGTCACTAACCTCAACTACCATTGCATCAAATTCTTTTTCCATTCCTTTAATATCTGAACTTATCCCCTTTTTAAGACTCTCAAAATGATCTTTTAGTAGTTTGAAGAAAGGCATTACCTCAATTAGATAGCATTCTTTTGTTTTCTCAAAACCCCTTTCCCCTTCAGTTATCCCAGTGGTGTGATCCTTTTCTTACAAGTTTTCTCAAAATCGACAAATAGTTGAAGAATAACATATTGGCTGATTAAGGTCTTGCTCTTAGTCGCAATAGTTCTAGGAACTAAATGCATCGGTGTATTTGGAGGATACACAGTCGGCAGAGGCATTTTCCTAAGGGGCGGGTTTGTTTCAACAAGATTTTCAGCTTTTAGCTTATCTAAATCCTTTTTCCAAAAAACTTGTTCAGGTGTTAATAACGTTTGAGGCTTAAATTTGTTTAAGGAGATCCAGTTTTCCTTCTTGTAATCATGGGGTGTGATAATTATTTTCTTCTCTTTACATATTGGATCATCTAACTTTTTGTTCATCCTTTCCCTAGTGACTTCATCAGATTTATTATCTTCCTCATGCACTCACGCAACTAGGTTTCTGCCTAGGTTTAAGGATTTCATTGCCATCATAGAGTACCTTATGAGCATTTCTAGCCTTTTAATGACCTCTGGATTTGGTTCCTCAACCGGGGAATGCTATGCTTATCGCTAAGACTCTATGCTTAGTGATCATGTGGCATCAATGGTGTTCCCTTGTACGCATAACTTATTTTCAAGCTTGTTCTTCAAGGGTTTTAGATTAGAAAAATCATTCAAAAGTTTTTATTCCTTGGCATGAAATTCCTGCTTAAGTACTTTAACATTTTCTTGAAGTTCTTGTTTTTGCTTAGCAGTTTTTGAAAGTTTTTCTTGTAAGGAATTTAACTCTTGTTTTAACACTTCTTCTCTAAAATTACTTTTTCTAATAATTGTACGCATTTGGTTATCCAACTCCTGCTCACGAGTATTTAGCTCAAACTTAGCACGTTGTTCATAAATGGCAACTCGTTCTTTATAGGCATTAAGTTCAGAGATGACTGAATCATCGTGGGCACATGCAAGTATTCATCAAAAATATAATCATTATTCCAGGAGATACATCACGTGATACAATCACACTTTCACTTTGTTTCACATATTGATCATATGGGACAACATTGATATTACCCATATTTTCAATATATTGACTCAATGATTTCAAATGATTGTATTTCATTATGTATCTTTTGCACATCAACTTCATCATATAATTTTAATACCTCAGAGATGATTTTGTCTTTGGATGGTCCAAATTGTGATGAAGTAGAGACTTTAGGAGATACCATTGGAGAAATGCTAGCCATGAAAATTGTTTGTGCAAGAGGTCCATCATCAACATCGAGTCGTATGCATCACACCGCTGACTTGAAAGGCATTCTGATGATTGTGACCTATCTCCTGAATAGGCTGCTCATCCACATCGCATCATATGTCTTAGCATTCTCTTCAAGAAGAAACAACAGCTCCTCTTCATCCAAGGTTGCTCCATTGTCCAGAGCTTGCACTAGCAACATCTTATCCCTCAAGTATTCAAGATTCTCGAGGACGCTGGAGATGTGCAATTCCTTGCAATGTGTCCCTCACCACCACGCTTGTAACACTTGATTGTCTTAACTTGTCCTTGATTTCCATTTCTTTCCCTATTCTGATTTGCCACATATTCTCTACCGACTCCACCTATTCCTTGTTCAGACCGTCTTTCTTGAACTGGTTGCACCATAACCTTCCCATCTCTGATTAGAGCATGATTGTGAAGATTGGATGCGCTCGATCTCATTGTTGGTGGGAAGACGGTTGGTATGTGGACTGAGAGTCAAGTTTTGTTTAACCATAAGTGCTAGTTGAGTAATGAAGTGGCCCACGGCTGCATCAGCATCAGCTTGTTTGAATCTTGGATCAGGAATGAGTTTGTGAGTTCCATCACCCATGGGTATAACTTGTGAAGCTTTAGTGGTAACCCCAATGTTTGAGTAAAGGCATTGAATCATTTGATGAGCTTGTCTCTCCCGGATTTGTTTTGAATTGTTCAAGAATCCTCTTTTCAAACATGGCATGTCTCTCATTCTCAAGAAGGAAGGCATACAGTTGCTCATATATTGTATTCTTCAATCCTTTAGTGAGCTTCACAGAAGTGACAAACTTGTGCCATTCGGGATTCATGTTGTTTACAAACTTTGAGTTCAAATGAATGTTAGGCATGGTCATTCTGATGTTCCTCATGTCATTAACAAGCTTGTGGAATCTCACGTAATACTCATAGACACTCTCATCCGGTTTCATCTTGAAGTGCTCAAATTCATCATAGAGTTGTGATTCTCTGTCTTCCATGGTTAATTCGGAACCAGAAAGAAGCATCTTGACATTATCCCATACATCCTTTGCTTCAGTGTTGTGATTGATAAGCTTGTAGATGTCTTTTGGAAGACCTTGCAATATGATGTTAGAAGCCCTGATATCCGCATCGAATCTCTTCTTCTCCTTATCATTGAGCTCATCATACGTCTTTGGTCTGTCTATTCCATAGATCATCGTTCCATCTTCAGCAGTATCAATTATGTCTCTAGTAGTCTCAACTCGATACGGTCCTTCATCAATTGATTTGAGAATGTTGACCCCATTTTCCTTTCCAAGACAAGACAAACTGATTCTTTGAGCCCAAGAGTCATAGTCAGCTCACAAGCATGGGTGGACGAGTATCTCAACCACTGCTTGAACATCCTCTGCAACAGTGGAGATGATTGTAGGAGCGTTGGTAGACATGATGACTGATTAAACGGGATTTTATAACTCTATGATTAAACCAGGAAATAGATTCTTTCACGGGATTTTACTAAATCAAGAGAAAACCGTATTCAAAGGATATCACCCAAGTTGCTAGGAAACTTTGAACCAAGTCGCTAAGTGCCAAGTCGCTATAGTCCCAAGTCGCTAGGAAACTTTGAACCAAGTCGCTAAGTGCCAAGTCGCGATAGTCCCAAGTCGCTATATAACAACTCGCTACAATCCAAGTCGCTAGCAAAATTTTGACAAAGCACGCTTAGCACCAAGTCATTGATTTGTCAAGTCGCTAAATAGCAACTCGCTAGGTACCAACTCGCTAACACCAAGTCGCTAACAATATAAAGTACAAGTCGCTAACTTACACCAAGTCGCTACGTGTAGTGGAGAATCCACTACGTACTTTTGTCGGCTTGTCTTAATAGACAAGTCGCTAACCCAACTCGCTAATTCCTTTAACAACAACTCGCTACCAAATTGCAAAGCAAGTCGCTACCAAGAAAACTTTTCCGTGGCTCAAGTCGCTAGCATGAAAAACACATAAACACCACTTTTCAATCCAAAAACAATCCAACCAAGATGATTCAAGCCTTCTAAATCAAAACCTAAACACTTGTGATGATTCTAAACACAAAAATACAATCAAAATCCAAACTTTAACACTAGAAATCAACCAAATGATGCAAAACCACTAAACTTTTTCAAACTCAAAACCTCCTAAAACCCACTAGAAATCCAAAGATATGTAAGAGATGATCTAACCATGGCTCTTGATACCAATTGTAACATATTGGATTTCACATACACACTAAACCATAATCATAAAAGGCGCATAAGAAGGTTTTAGAGAGAGAAAGAGTTAGAGGTTTAGGAACTTAGTGAGAGAAAGAAAAATCTTATTATGAGCTCCAACTCTCTACCTTGGGAGGTAGAGAGTATTTATAGTCTTACAATAAAACGCCACACAACGGGCTGTGGATCAGGCATACAGTGGGTAAAGACCCGTCCGTCCTCTACGGTGTTACTTAACTAAATACTACATAACATAAAATAACTACGACTACGAGCTTTCTAACGAATATATATAATTGAGGTGACCGACTCTTTAATACCTGGAATTTCTAATTCCTAACACTCTTTTTTTGACAAATACAAATTTTTTATTTTAGTTTTGTTATTTAGTAGTTTTAGTAGGTAAAAGTTTTATTTGGTTACTTTTATAAGTATTAGTGGGTAAAAGTTTTATTTGTTTACTTTTGTAAATTTTAGTGGGCAAAAGTTTTAGTGAGTAAATGTCATAAATTTTGTAGTGAAATGACTTTTTATAAATCAAAATTAGCATTAATTACACATATCATAATTTGTCAATTTTTTGATAGTGGACACTCTTTTTAGGACGGAGGAAGTACAACATTTTAACGATATACAAGACGATTTTGGATCACAAATCCACTCTAACCACCTAGTTATAGCCGTAGGTCCTTTATTTTTTCAATGGTCCTGCTTGTGCTTATGCTCGTACGTTCTCCTTGCCTCATTTTCGCTTATGTATACCTTTTTCGTATATACTTCTTTTTTTCGAAAGGCAAATTTTATTAACACTTCGAAACGCTAAAACGCAACAAACACCAAAAGGCTACAAGGAGAAGCCTTAAAACAATTATCAAAAACACCAAAACATCAACACAAGAAAAAAGAAGAAAACTCGCTCACAAAGGCTCATTTAAGCTATAAAGCTTTGAGACCCAGTTATCCCAATTTAGAGATGAACGGGCACTCCTATTATTAAGCCATAAAAGAGATAACATGTGCACCGATGAAAAAATGTCTTCATTTTTAGCCTTCTTTAACTCATCAGGTTTAGCATGAACAATTTTCTTTCGCCACTTTCAAGTAGACCAGAGGAGAACATAGCAAACGCCAAATAATGTTTTCACCACACTTTTATTGTTGAAAGATAATTTTATTTTGTGATAAATAATGTTATCTAAAGAGAGGTCATCAGGAGGTCGGATGTTCCACCAACTCCAAATCTTCAACCAAGGAGGTCGGATGTTCCACCAACTCCAAATCTTCAACAAAGTAGTCCTTATATTGGGGCAACTAATAAGGCAGTGGTCCAACGTTTCTTCATGATCATTACAAAAGAGACAATGAGCAGACGCGAAATTGATCCCTTTATTTATAAAAGTAGCGGGTTGGCAAGAGATTTAAAGACGCCCTCCAAAGAAGAATATCAACCTTTTTCGGCACCGAAGAGTTCCATTTGAAACTCACCTCCAAGTTTGACTCTGCTAGTAACTTGGATTATATTATATCATAAAGACTTTTCACTGAAAACTTACTTGATGAGGCGACATTCAAAGTCCAGGCATCATATTTTCCGGGTTGCAATGACATCCCACTAAGACCATGTTTATCAATAATCTATATCACAATCAAATCTCTTATTAAAATATTATTTTCTTATGCTCCACCTATACAACCAACCTTAACTTTTTTTTTATCATTTATCAATAACCCAACCTAACTTATAATTTTTTTAATGCATGTGAGTTGAATCATACATGGGCATTAGTAATGATAAGGAGTTTGATTGGTCATTTCTAGTGTGACATGTTGCGTGGTTGGATCAACTTTTTGGAGGTCACCAAACGAACTGGTTGTGAACATCTCTTTCTTCCTTTTATGTAATAATATAATATTAGTTATTTGTGTTCTTTGTACCCTCTAACCGGTTGGATGAGATCATGAATAAACATAGCCTAAGCAATTGTTGAAAAGAGGCAAGATTAGATTTAGCCCGTCCACGCGGAGGAGATCTCCAAGCCCAAACACCCTACCAATTCCCGTTCACAATCTTACAACAATCACATAAAAGATAGTCTTTCTCAAGCTCAAGGGCATACAACCTAGGGAAGCTATGTCTAAGACTGACACCAAACGTGGACCAATGATCATTCCAAAGCTTGTATGGTAACCAGAGAAAACTTTTCATATTTGCTTCTAGCCGTAGCTTTGATCTTTTCTGCTGGTTTCCTCAAGCTCTTGGTCTTATGCTTTTTTGTTTCTTATGATGTCTTCTGTTGTATGTCTTTATGTCTCTATTTTTTTATTTCTCTTTATGATGATATATGTCTCTTGCCTGATTTGTGTTCTTTATGTGTTGTATGCTTACATAGCTTCTCCTATCATGAGTCATATGCTTTCATATCTTCCTTTGCCATGTATCCTTGCATAATCATGCATTTCATATTTTTTTAGCACTATCACACTCATTCATACATTTTTGTCGGAGGTCTTTTCGGAAGCAGTCTCCTTATCATTGGGTTTACAAAAAATTAGGGGTATCATTTGTCTATATTTTACCTCTCTCATATTTTGTTGAGACGGGATTAGATATCGTTATTGTTATTATTCTTGTATGCCTATTTAAAATCCCAAAGATGTGAAAAACCCTTGATGTCATCTACAAAACTCTGTTTTCTTGAAAGCTCGAAACGAAATCAAATAATAGAGAATAATTTATTATCATATATAAAAGATATATTTATTTGGGAAAATTAGTCAAATAGACCGCGTGTTAGGAATTAGAAAATTCCAAAGTGAAGTATCGGTCACCCCAAATACTATCTAGCATAAGTTAGCTCGTAGACATTACGTTATTTACTAAGTTATTTAGTTAGCTATTTAGTTTAGTGCAACACCGTGGAGGAAGGACGGGTCTTTACCCATTGTATACCTTATCCACAGGCCGTCAGGAGGTCGTTTATTTTGTAACCTATAAATACCCTCTACCTTGCAAGGTAGAGGGTTGAATGTTCATTGGGAATCTAACATTCCACAAGTTTCTCTTTCTAGAATATCCCACTCTCTCTCTCTAAAACATCTAATTCGCCTACTTGTGATTATGGTTTAGTGTGTTTGTGAAATCCAATATGTTACAAATGGTATCAAGAGCCATGGTTTGATCATCTCTTACATATCTTTGGATTTCTAGTGACTTTTAGGTGGTTTTAGAGTTTGAATAAGGTTAGTGGTTTTTGCATCATTTGGATCATTTCTAGTGTTAAAGTGTCACACCCCCAAATTACCTGTTTTGCAGCGGAATGGAATTCCTGGGGATTGACGGTCATAGCATCACAATCACAGTTATATTGAACGACCTAAAGTGTCGTTTGGAAAATACATCGTTTGATTTAATAAAACAATCAGAGTTTACAAAGATAGGTCCCAATTGAAAATCATCTTGTGCGGAAATAAGTTGTTACAATTCAAACGATGTTTTAAAGTATGTAAAACCCAAGTGAGACGCGTCGTCACCACGACTCCATGAGGTGTCCAAATGCATGCCATGAAGTGTATGCCTTAGATACCTGAGATAAAACATGCTAAAAGTGTCAACACAAAGGTTGAGTGAGTTCATAGAGTTTGTGTTGAAATGTAAAGCCTTTCGAAATCGTTTATACAGCAAAGGCATTGTAAATCGTTGAAATGTAAAGACTTTCAAAATCGTTTATGTAGCAAAGGCATTGTAAATCCACTCAGTTCCAAGTCCCGCCCATACAAAACTTGCAACCTGTGTGTTCACAACCCACTGCCAGAATATGTAGAGTTAATGTTCAAGTGCATGATGTCAAATGAATTCACATAATAGTGCATGGCTCAATGTATCGAAATCGTTATGCAGCAAAGGCATTGTGAATCCACTCAGTTCCAAGTCCCGCCCATACAAAACTTGCAACCTGTGTATTCACAACCCATTGCCAAAATGTATATAGTGTATGTTCAAATCGTTCCAAGACCATTAGTTCATGATATTACCAAGACCATTAGCTCAATGAATATACCAAGACCATTAGCTCAATGAATATACCAAGACCATTAGACCAATGAATATACCAAGACCATTAGCTCAATGAATATACCAAGACCGTTAGCTCAATGAATATACCAAGACCGTTAGACCAATGAATATACCAAGTCCGTTAGACCAATGAATATAATATGGAAATTCTAAGTATGGCAAAACTGTTACTACGCATGACTAAGCATTCAGTTCGGCTAAACATATGATTTGCAAATAGTCATGAATGTAATAAAAAATAGTCGAGCATGTATCTCCCCCAAAACAGTTATGAAACAAGTAAAAGCAGGGGCTATGAAACTCACGGTAATTCATATAAGTTAAAGTACTTGTGAAAGTAAATGAAGTTAGCATGTCTCCCCCCAAAAGTAGTATAAAAACAATTAAAAGTGGGGCTATGAAGACTCACCTGTTGCAATGATTACGATGACAAAAGTGGATACACTGAAATATAGCGTGAATCTCGAAAATGACCTATTATGAATGATATGATATGTAATGAGTTGCAATGTAATGTTATGCATGCATTTCGTATGTTATTTATACCATTTACGAGTTTTGAAAAAATATTACTTGTCGTCGAAAAATACTCGTTTGACGTCTTGACCCTTCAAAAATGACTTTACAAGTTTTTACGTCAAAATGTCATCCTACAATGGTTTTATAATGATTTATGGTGAAATTTTCACTTTTCGTCGCAAAACAATGTCGTCGGAATATCATGAAATTAACAAAAATGGCTTCGGAAAACTAGTCGTAAAACGGTGTACGTCGATCGTTAGAGAACGAACTCGACGGTTTTGGAAAGTTTGTATCGATATTTAGAAGTTTCAGTTCAGGAGTTTTCGTCCAAAAGGTCTCGAACATAAAGATATTAAGGGTTAAAGATAGTGATTTTGGCTAATTGTTGTGCAGAAAATGAGTTTCGGCCAAGTTTGAACATCCATAAATAATTTACTATAACTCCGCTTTACAAACAGCTTGTTGTTTTGAAAAATATGGCCGGTGAACTTGATTTTACTAGAAGACAATTCGTTCCAAAAAGTTTCACAACCTTGTTAAAAACAGCCCTCAACAGGGACGTTACAGCTACCGTAACACTTGTATCGTAAAAATAATATAGATTTTCAGAAATAATAGTTACGGTAAGTTTTTGAAAACGTGCATATATTTGTCGTTTCAAATCCGTTTTCTACGTATAATACGTCCTTAGCTTCGTATCGAAGTAAACTAATATATTTTTGAGAAGTCGAAATAATTTGTGAAGCTTAAGGCTCGTTTTTGACCCGAACAAGATAAATATATGTTGCTGAAATTTCAGAAAACTATTTATTTCGTCGCCAAACTTTAAAAATTCACCACGGCTTCGTTATAACTCCGTTTTTATCCGTTCAAGCGGCCACGGATTCGTTTTAAAGTATATTTTCTAAATATCAAGGCCAAAATGTCGTACCAACTGTAGGTTTTTCCAGAAAATCGAAACAAAAACAGAACATAATTTATAGTTATCGAAAATAGTTTTTCTCGGACAAAACCTATTCTAATCCCTTCAAATCAACTCCAAAACTAATCTAATCCTACCATACACCTTCTTAGGGTGTCATGGGTTCCTAATCACCATCAAGACCAAAGAATACCATGGGGATAATTATAGGATGACCAAATATATATATATAACTCTTAAAATCATGAAAAATGGTATAAATCACATATGTCTTGCATGTTGCTCCACAAATGAAAAGATGAATATGAAATGATAAGGAAACATGAAAATGATAGAAACATGCTTACAAGTGAATATGATGAGGTGAAAGTAACAAGGATTAAACTTAAATACCCTTGGTTTTTATTTCAAAACCATATAAAGAGTAATAACTAGATTGTTATAAACACTTGATCTAGAGAAAATTTTTGATCCCTTGGAACCTTGATGTAGAACCGGTTTTATTGAAGAGAAAACAAGAGAGAAGAAGTTTTTCTAACTAGTGAATTATTTGATTAAGTGAATGAATGAAAGGAAGAGTGTAAAATGGAGTATATATTTAGACATGTAAGAAGATTTTTCAACAACCCATAAATGTTATCACCCTCCCCCCCACATGGCCGGTTCTAGGGGGGGATGAATCTCTCAATTATTATTTTTTTTTTATCAAATGTATAATGTAAACATTTACTTGTATATAATTTGTGAGAAAGTGTAGTAAATGTGTAAGAAAATGCACAAGTATAGGTAAATGGAAATTTTTGGTACAAGTAAGTTTTTAATAGGTCAAAATAGAATGTAATGAGATAATAAAATTTGTAAAAATACATTCCTTGTGAAATTTGAGTGATAAAATAATTATCGTATAGTTTTTTTTTTAAGAAAAACGTCGTAATATTTTAACTTTAACGATTTATGTACCAAATAAATTCAAAACACTAGGAAAACTAAAAATATAGTTTTTACAACTAAATGTAAGTATAAAAATACATCGGGATCATTTTTGAAAATAACGGATTAATTATACAAAATAATAACTCACGCGATAACGTTTATTTAATATAAAAATTACGCGTTGAAAGTGAAATGAAATGTCATGAATGAATTAATGTGATGCAAATGATGTGAATGAAATGTAGACTAATCTTAGTCCATATGAAATGTACGTGATGTTATGATCATGAATTCGCCGCTAAACCATAAAGGTTACGCGAATTTGAAACAAGTAAACCAAGTTTACTATAAATGTTGAAATAGTGAGGCATAAATTGTGTCGAGAAATGACCTGAAAGTACGGGTTGTCACATTCGCCCATCCAAAAGGAATTCAGTCCCTGAATTCAGTTCGTGTTGGTCTCTCGGGTTTAGGTTTGATGTGGCAAACTTTCCCACTCCCGAGCAAAATCCTCAAAAGACTTTTTGGTAACCGATTTTACTTAATCCCACAACTCATCAAACAAGAACTGTCATACGATTAGGCTAAATCGTTTTAGGTAACAACTTGTTTCTAGCTCGATCTTTGCAACTCATCAAACAAGAACTGTCACGCGGATCAAACTGGAAACAAGTGGTTTGAAGAAAATCTTTTGAAAATTTGGCTCGATTACGGAATTGCTTACACATATAAGCCTACTACTACCTTCATTGCATGATTCTTCCTGAATTAGACATAGGTGATCAGGCTATGTATAATTTAGGAGTAACTATGCAATGCTTGGACTAATCGACTCATATGTTGTTTGGTGTTGAGTCAACTGATGTTAAAATTGTGATAGGGAATGACAGGGCATCCATGTGACAATCGTTATGAAATGAAAGTAAATAACTCGAAAAAATGTACGTATAATCGCATGCAAAGTGAACATGCACTTATGATGAAATGATGAGATGCTATGATGATGTAGTTATAGTCTAGGGTCAATGATGCAACCTAGTTCTCTATAACCGAAGCTCTGATGCCAATCTGTCACACCCCCAAATTACCTGTTTTGCAGCGGAATGGAATTCCTGGGGATTGACGGTCATAGCATCACAATCACAGTTATATTGAACGACCTAAAGTGTCGTTTGGAAAATACATCGTTTGATTTAATAAAACAATCAGAGTTTACAAAGATAGGTCCCAATTGAAAATCATCTTGTGCGGAAATAAGTTGTTACAATTCAAACGATGTTTTAAAGTATGTAAAACCCAAGTGAGACGCGTCGTCACCACGACTCCATGAGGTGTCCAAATGCATGCCATGAAGTGTATGCCTTAGATACCTGAGATAAAACATGCTAAAAGTGTCAACACAAAGGTTGAGTGAGTTCATAGAGTTTGTGTTGAAATGTAAAGCCTTTCGAAATCGTTTATGCAGCAAAGGCATTGTAAATCGTTGAAATGTAAAGACTTTCAAAATCGTTTATGTAGCAAAGGCATTGTAAATCCACTCAGTTCCAAGTCCCGCCCATACAAAACTTGCAACCTGTGTGTTCACAACCCACTGCCAGAATATGTAGAGTTAATGTTCAAGTGCATGATGTCAAATGAATTCACATAATAGTGCATGGCTCAATGTATCGAAATCGTTTATGCGGCAAAGGCATTGTGAATCCACTCAGTTCCAAGTCCCGCCCATACAAAACTTGCAACCTGTGTATTCACAACCCATTGCCAAAATGTATATAGTGTATGTTCAAATCGTTCCAAGACCATTAGTTCATGATATTACCAAGACCATTAGCTCAATGAATATACCAAGACCATTAGCTCAATGAATATACCAAGACCATTAGACCAATGAATATACCAAGACCATTAGCTCAATGAATATACCAAGACCGTTAGCTCAATGAATATACCAAGACCGTTAGACCAATGAATATACCAAGTCCGTTAGACCAATGAATATAATATGGAAATTCTAAGTATGGCAAAACTGTTACTACGCATGACTAAGCATTCAGTTCGGCTAAACATATGATTTGCAAATAGTCATGAATGTAATAAAAAATAGTCGAGCATGTATCTCCCCCAAAACAGTTATGAAAACAAGTAAAAGCAGGGGCTATGAACTCACAGTAATTCATATAAGTTAAAGTACTTGTGAAAGTAAATGAAAACAGTTTGAGCATGTATCTCCCCCAAAAGTAGTATAAAACAATTAAAAGTGGGGCTATGAAGACTCACCTGTTGCAATGATTACGATGACAAAAGTGGATACACTGAAATATAGCGTGAATCTCGAAAATGACCTATTATGAATGATATGATATGTAATGAGTTGCAATGTAATGTTATGCATGCATTTCGTATGTTATTTATACCATTTACGAGTTTTGAAAAAATATTACTTGTCGTCGAAAAATACTCGTTTGACGTCTTGACCCTTCAAAAATGACTTTACAAGTTTTTACGTCAAAATGTCATCCTACAATGGTTTTATAATGATTTATGGTGAAATTTTCACTTTTCGTCGCAAAACAATGTCGTCGGAATATCATGAAATTAACAAAAATGGCTTCGGAAAACTAGTCGTAAAACGGTGTACGTCGATCGTTAGAGAACGAACTCGACGGTTTTGGAAAGTTTGTATCGATATTTAGAAGTTTCAGTTCAGGAGTTTTCGTCCAAAAGGTCTCGATCATAAAGATATTAAGGGTTAAAGATAGTGATTTTGGCTAATTGTTGTGCAGAAAAATGAGTTTCGGCCAAGTTTGAACATCCATAAATAATTTACTATAACTCCGCTTTACAAACAGCTTGTTGTTTTGAAAAATATGGCCGGTGAACTTGATTTTACTAGAAGACAATTCGTTCCAAAAAGTTTCACAACCTTGTTAAAAACAGCCCTCAACAGGGACGTTACAGCTACCGTAACACTTGTATCGTAAAAATAATATAGATTTTCAGAAATAATAGTTACGGTAAGTTTTTGAAAACGTGCATATATTTGTCGTTTCAAATCCGTTTTCTACGTATAATACGTCCTTAGCTTCGTATCGAGGTAAACTAATATATTTTTGAGAAGTCGAAATAATTTGTGAAGCTTAAGGCTCGTTTTGACCCGAACAAGATAACTATATGTTGCTGAAATTTCAGAAAACTATTTATTTCGTCGCCAAACTTTAAAAATCACCACGCTTCGTTATAACTCCATTTTTATCCGTTCAAGCGGCCACGGATTCGTTTTAAAGTATATTTTCTAAATATCAAGGCCAAAATGTCGTACCAACTGTAGGTTTTTCCAGAAAATCGAAACAAAAACAGAACATAATTTATAGTTATCGAAAATAGTTTTTCTCGGACAAAACCTATTCTAATCCCTTCAAATCAACTCCAAAACTAATCTAATCCTACCATACACCTTCTTAGGGTGTCATGGGTTCCTAATCACCATCAAGACCAAAGAATACCATGGGGATAATTATAGGATGACCAAATATATATATATAACTCTTAAAATCATGAAAAATGGTATAAATCACATATGTCTTGCATGTTGCTCCACAAATGAAAAGATGAATATGAAATGATAAGGAAACATGAAAATGATAGAAACATGCTTACAAGTGAATATGATGAGGTGAAAGTAACAAGGATTAAACTTAAATACCCTTGGTTTTTATTTCAAACCATATAAAGAGTAATAACTAGATTGTTATAAACACTTGATCTAGAGAAAATTTTTGATCCCTTGGAACCTTGATGTAGAACCGGTTTTATTGAAGAGAAAACAAGAGAGAAGAAGTTTTTCTAACTAGTGAATTATTTGATTAAGTGAATGAATGAAAGGAAGAGTGTAAAATGGAGTATATATTTAGACATGTAAGAAGATTTTTCAACAACCCATAAATGTTATCACCCTCCCCCCCACATGGCCGGTTCTAGGGGGGGATGAATCTCTCAATTATTTTTTTTTTTTTTATCAAATGTATAATGTAAACATTTACTTGTATATAATTTGTGAGAAAGTGTAGTAAATGTGTAAGAAAATGCACAAGTATAGGTAAATGGAAATTTTTGGTACAAGTAAGTTTTTAATAGGTCAAAATAGAATGTAATGAGATAATAAAATTTGTAAAAATACATTCCTTGTGAAATTTGAGTGATAAAATAATTATCGTATAGTTTTTTTTTAAGAAAAACGTCGTAATATTTTAACTTTAACGATTTATGTACCAAATAAATTCAAAACACTAGGAAAACTAAAAATATATTTTTTACAACTAAATGTAAGTATAAAAATACATCGGGATCATTTTTGAAAATAACGGATTAATTATTCAAAATAATAACTCACGCGATAACGTTTATTTAATATAAAAATTACGCGTTGAAAGTGAAATGAAATGTCATGAATGAATTAATGTGATGCAAATGATGTGAATGAAATGTAGACTAATCTTAGTCCATATGAAATGTACGTGATGTTATGATCATGAATTCGCCGCTAAACCATAAAGGTTACGCGAATTTGAAACAAGTAAACCAAGTTTACTATAAATGTTGAAATAGTGAGGCATAAATTGTGTCGAGAAATGACCTGAAAGTACGGGTTGTCACATAAAGTTTGAATCTTGGGTGTAGTTTTGTGTTTAGAATCATTGTATGTGCTTGGGTTTTGATTTGGTAAGCTTGAATCATCGTGGTTGGGTTGTTTTTGGATTGAAAAGTGGTATTTATGTGATTTTCTAGCTAGCGACTTGAGCCACGGATAAGTTATCTTGGTAGCGACTTGCTTTGTAATTTGGTAGCAAGTTATAGTTGAAGGTATTAGCGAGTTGAGCTAGCGACTTGTCTATTGAGACAAGCCGACAAACAGTACACTTAGTGGATTCTCCACTGCGGGTAGCGACTTGGTGTAAGTTAGCGGCTTGTAGTTAAGTTTGTTAGCGACTTGGTGTTAGCGATTTGATGCCTAGCGAGTTGCTATTTAGCGACTTGACAACTTAGCAGCTTGATTCTTAGCGATTTGCTCTTTAGCGACTTGCCTACTTAGCGACTTGGTGCGTAGCGACTTGCTGTCAAAATTCGTAGCGACTTGGTGCTTAGCGACTTGCTGTTAAAATTCTTAGCAACTTGGTACTTAGCGACTTGGATTTTGAATACCTTGGTGAAGTGAAGCAAGTTACTTATATCTAATATCCTTAAACACATTCATCAACACAATGTCTTACATCACTGATCCTTTAATCAACAAAGTACTTGCACTCTATGATTCATCACAAAATAATGAAACAGGCTGCTTCCTAGAATGCTCTACAGTGAATGATTCAGCAACTTATAATCAAAATAATTCTGATGAGTCACTCTTAATATTGACAAATGATGCAAAGCAAATGGAATGCAACATTGAGCCCTTTCAACTACTTCATCAGCATCTCAAACTACTTTTATCTACAACTATGGATCGAACAAGCAGTGCTCTCCTTCGTCAGGACTTTCCCACCTTGACAAGAACTGTGTTACTTAACTTAGAACAACTGAGGTTTCAAATTACCAATGAAAAGTTCTCAACTGATAAATCTAATGCAGCTCTTCATGTTATCTTCAATCAATTTCAGCCACTTATCCGGGGGGAATATTCCTCAGATTTTGATGATGACATGACTGGAATCTCATTCAAGAAACACACTGGAATGGAAATTCATGAGTTCAGAAACACCTTTATTCAACTTATGGGTAATGTGGAAATATACATTAAGGAAGTTGCTAAAGTGAATGACAAGCTGAATGAATTGAATGGGTGTCAAGTGGTGCTGTGGGAAGATTGTGATAGGTCATGCAATGGATCAGTTGAGCCAATGAATGATACCGAATGCAGAAGTTCAGTTGCAATTAAAGAGGATGAAGACAACTGTACTGATCTCAAAGACTCAGAGTCAGAAAAGGTTTCAAGTGATGAGGTACACTTAACTAATCAGAGTAATTCATATGTTAATGTACCTGATTCTAACTCTGAACATAATACTCTGAAATCGATCTTGGTTGAGCCTGAATCTAAAATTATTAAAGCTAATGACATGATTGAAAAAAGGGTATATGATGAACTTTCAAACAAATACTCAATTCTTGAAAAACATTGTATTTCATTGGAAATTGAAATACAACAAAAGGATGAAAGCTTTTATGCAAAAAAAACTTGCATTAATCAGGAACTTCCAGAATTTCGAGAATTTTTTGAAATTAATCAATTAAAAGCCCAGATTCAGGACAAAGACTCAACCATATGCAATCTGAAATTTCTACTCTCAGATATGCAGAAGTATGACTGTCATGAGATGAATGACACACTTGAATCTAGAAATGCTGAACTAACTCTACGTGTGTCCAGTCTATTAAGTTAAAATGAGTCATTAAGAAAGAACTTAGAGGAGACCAATTCCAAGTTGTTCAATCAATCTAACATCTTGTTGAAAGACATTGATGACCTCAAAGCCCAAATTCAAGATAAAAGCTTCAATATTGTTGCCTTAAAAAATGAGCTTAGGAGATCTATTGGAAACAGGGTGAACACTAAGTTTGCAAAACCATCAATGTTGGGAAAGTCAACTGTTCAGAACCACTCTAAGCATACAGTAGTTAAGCAGCCAAATGCCTTTAGAACTGAAAGAGTTAAACCATCAAAATCTAGGCTTGCCTCCCAAGTTGATGAGAATGTTGTTTTGACAAAACCAGTCACTTCATTGCTTCGTTCTGATATGATGAATCTCAAACCCCAGGTAAATGTTCAAAGCTCAAAGATCAGAAATACTAGAAGTATGACTAGTTCTCATAAGAAACATCAATTGGCTGATCAATCCCCTAAGAAACAAACTAATCACAAAAGGACCAATAGTCAAAACAGGGAAGTGCACACATACAAATCTACTAGTAGCTGCTTCAAATGGATTCCCACTGGCAGATTATTTAAGTTTACAGGATCCAAACGGACTTACATACCTAGGTCTTGCCTTAAGTGGATGCCCACAGGAAAACTCTTCAAGTACATTGAGCCTAAAGGGATCTCTAATAATGATGCGTCTATAATAAACTGTGATACATCCAATAGTGAGATTACTCATGTCACTAACCCATCCATTTACAATTCTACATGTGCTTCTAGTACAATGTGTTCTCAGTCTTTTTCAGGTACAATGCTCAATTCAATCAGGAACTTCATGACTTGGTTTCCATCAGAAATGAATATTGCTCATTCAGGAGCTATAGCATGCCAGAATTGATGCACCTCGTACTTTGACTCCTATTCATCTTGAATCTGTACTCGCTCTTATAAAGCTGTGTACTAATCAAGTAAAAATAAAAATAAAAAAATTAATACATTTTATACTTTTTATACATTTTGTTTAATACTTTATAAATATTTCACTCTTTTAAGTTCTTAATTTTAGTCAGTTACCTCTAACTAATAAAGGATATATTCTTTGTTATCGATAATATCTACGGTCCTAGAAATGTCATTCAATAATGATACGGGATATTAGATGAAGTTCGAACAACTGATATATTCTCTTTTTAAACGGGTGGGTTAAAATCAATCAATATTCGTTGGTGACATTGATTGAGGGGGAGAATTTTTCAAGATATCTTGTTTATATCTGAGTCAGTGCTGGTTATGTTGTGTGCTCAGTTGCAGGTTGTTGTCTTGTATTGCCTTTGTGGTGATCTGTGTGTACCCATGTATTGAATGCTTATTTGTTTCATGGTGCTCATTCAGTTAGTGTTTATTATGTTAGTGTGCTCATCTCTATCTGTGTTAGTATGCTATCTATCTGATAAGTCCATGGATTGTAAATGTCTACGATACATAATATGATAAGATAGCAACTTACCATGACTATGTTAGCAACTTGCTTTAAAAAAGGTCAGCGACTTGTCAAAATTCTTTGATAGCGAGTTGCTAAACAATCACTAAACCACAGGGACCGTAAGTGACTACTTGGTATTCTTGGTTAATCTCTTCTCCTTACCCTAGCGACTTACCACTTTTTTTTGTTTTTCAAAAACTTAAAAACTTTACTTTCTCTTTTCTCTCTCTTAATTGTTCAAGCTAGCGACTTAGAAGTGGTATGATTTGCATTTTCTTCTCTGCTCTCATTTATATGTCGTAGATGCTTGACTAACACAACTTCTTACACAGATCCCACCGAGCATTTGATCCGTAACTTGATTCCCCGTAGGTTTGCTAATGAATTTGTTATAATGGAATCACTTTTCTTGTGTATAATAGTCGTTTAAGTGTTATTGGAATGTATAAATGGTTTTTGTATTGCGTCAATAGGGTGTCGCTGAATGTGTTGAGTTTGATGTTTTTGTCGATTGCAAGTGTGTTAAATATTTGGTCCTAACCGTTCTATATTGCTTGTTAAGTGTGCCCATGAAATGGTATTGAATGATTGTTTGGTTGGTGATGATTGTCAGTTGCGTAAAATTTGTTCTTGATGGCGACTTAGTAATGTTCTTGGTAGCGAGTTAGTGTACAAATTCATCGTGGCGAGTTGTTGTCTTTAAGTGCATTCAAGTTAGCGACTTAGTGAATTAATTTGTAGCGACTTAGCTGTATTACTGCTGGTGGCGACTTGTCGTTACAAGTCAACGACTTAGTAATAGTAGCAACTTAGTTAACCAATCTGTAGCGACTTAGCAGTTTTACTGTTGATGGCGACTTGTCTTTACAAGTTAGCGACTTAGTAATTGTAGCGACTTAGTGAACTAATTTGTAGCTACTTGGCACTGTTACTGTTGAGGGCGACTTATCTTTATAAGTTAGCGTCTTAGTAAGTTTTCATGTAACGACTTAGCCTGGTTTAGCGACTTGTAAATTTTCGATTAGCGACTTAATTGGTTTATTTTTCATATGCGACTAGGTTATTAAAATGTTTAAAGGCAACTTGCTAGGATAATCTCATGCTTACAATCCTGATTCAGGATTTCCTGTAGCAACTTGTATTGACAACTTACTTTTTGTGACCTGCTATAACATTTCTGTTTGAGCAAGTTGTACGTGGATTATCTTGTAGCAACATAATATCACAACTTGTTTCATACAAACTGTTATATCATTTCCACACTTGTATCTTGTCTCATGATATTATTTCTTAGCAAATATGCTTTGTAAATATTTTAATTCCAAAACAACTCGTCTCGTGAAAACTATATCAAATGGAGTCCTTAACCTTATACTCTCGCTTGTGCCACTCAATCTATCTCTATTTGCTTATGGGAACCCTGTCTGAACTACTAAGTTTGTGTGTTTATGTCATAAGGATGTGTTCAATGTTGTCTTGACTAACCACTTATAATCTAACGTGTTCCCATTCATTGTTGTTGGTTGTGTATATCTTCAGATCTTCAATGGCAATCACTACCTCAGCTGAAAACATTACTTCTTCTGCACCACCCAATGTTCTCTCAGACGAAGAAATCCTTCCTAAAAGTCAATGGGCAGAAATTGGAAAAAGTAACTGTTATGTGGACTTACAAAAGTTGCAACAAAATCCACCCTCAAAGTGTCTATTGATATCCTAAAAAACACTAACTTCTTCGGTGCACTAACAAAGCAATGCACAATTCCCACCATTTACATACAACAATTCTGGAACACCCTTGAATGGAACAAAATCACAACTAAATATTCCTGCAAACTGGATAATAGGGAATTTGAGATAAATTCTGACATTCTTAGCAAGGCTCTAGGAATCACTCCCTGCAACCCCAACATACGATCTGAACCTCCACCTAGTGCTGACAATCTAATAGTCTTTCTAATTGGTTTGGGGTACCAAACTAGCATTACAAGGGCTTCTGACATCATCACCGGACACATGTATCAACCCTGGAGAGCAATGACAACAGTTCTCAACTTATGCTTATCTGGCAAAACATCAAGGTTTGATAAAGTGAGAATTACCATCTTGCAAATCCTATGGGGTATCGTCAATGGTGTGAATGTGAATGTCTCAGAACGTATCTGGGAAGAATTTTCGCTGTCAATGAACACATTCATATCTGATAGAACAAACTTTCAGAATAAAGCTCAGGGACGAAAGAAACAGAACAAACTTGTGATTCCTAGCATTAGATTTTCGAAGCTTGTTTTCCAGTACCTGCAACAGATTCACAACTTCTACCCTAGGATTGAATTAGAACTACACAATGCTGAGGATGAATTTGTTCTAGGCAATCTCAGATATATTTCCAGTGGGGTCAATAAAGAGGTCTTTGGATTGCAAATTCCTGAGTCTCTTCTTACTAAAGATATTAAAAAGACGGATCATTTCAAACTATTCATGAAAAGGGCTTCCAGATCCAGTGATGATGTTGATGTCTCCCCACTCACACCACAACCACAACCCAAAGCTGCTAAGTCTGGTTCTGGCTCAAAGACTTCAAAGACCTCATATGCTGCTCTTCCAAAAAGAAGAAGTGAAAAGTCACAAACTTTTGACAGACCCACCCAGAAGCAGAAAAGAAAGAAGAAGGAAGGGGAAAAAGTAAACGTTGAGGAAACTGAGGTCTCCAGGGGTGATATGAGGTTGACTGATGAAGATGATGCCGCTCTGCAACTTGGAATCAAGCAAAGTCTAGAAAGTCAGAACGTGAGTACACCAATTGGAGGTATTGTGTTCAGAGAACCTGCACCAGAGCCGAGCCATTCAACTCCAATCACTCAAGACAAAGGAAAAGGGATTGTTAGTGTTGATACTGAACAAGCCGCACACATGCTTCTAACAATCTCATCGTCTCCAGCAAGTACCACCAATCAATATGAACTGAAGAGAAGAACTGAATCCTCTTCAGCTAAAGAACAATCTGGTTTTGTAAAAGTGCCTGAAACATTAAAAGAACCTCCTGCATCAAGTGATACCCAGTCTGATCAGAATGTTGATGAATTGTTGTATAAAGACTCGCAGGAGAATCTTGAGTCAAGATCTGATGAGACCATGCACTTGGAAGAACCAAATCTGTCTACCGATTCTCTATCTTCATTGAAGAACTTAGATACAGACTTCACTTTCGGTGATCAATTCTTAAATGACAAACCCATAGATGCTGAGTCTTCTAAGCAAGATAATGATAAAGAGGATGCACAATCCATGTTTACTGTCAATATTCAGCAAGACACATCAACCATTCCACCTATGTCAGCATCTTCACTTGCAACCGCACTTCCACCTCCCAAACCTGCTCAAGCAACCGCACTTCCACCACCTGAATCTACAAAAAATATATCCCTTGAACCAGTGGTTACAGTTGCTGAAATGGAAACTCCACCAGCTTCACCACCTCAAATACTTACATCAGATCAATTGCTCGATAAAGCAGTGAAAAGAATTGAAGCTCTTGAAAGACAACTACCTAAATCTGTTGATTCCCTTGTGGATCGTGTCTATAGGTTGGAACACCTCAACTTTGATGAAGGGGTTGTAGACGCCATTGAAGGTGAAGTTAGGGATGCGGTGGAATGGGCAATGGAAGCTCCATTGCTTAGACGGTTCCAAGATCTACCTATTGCAGATATGAGAGCTGTACTTTCAAATAAGATGTATGAAGCTGACGAGCATAAGCATGAGGTCCATAAGAAGCTATATGAGGCTCTCAAAGAATCAATTAAGCACGACAATCATGAACAGTTTTTGATAGACATTGGAGAAAGAGAAGCAAAGAAGAAAAGGAGGACCATAGTGTTGGAAACATTGCGTAAAGGTCCTAAAGATCCTCCTCCACCTCCACCTCCAACTGGGGGTGCTGGAACTTCTGGAGCTGGTGGATCTTCTAAGACAACCTCTACACCTCCACCACCACCACCATCACCATCATCACCACCAAAGCCTGCCAATCAACCCAGTTCACCCGGAAATCAAGGAACGCAGAAGAAATGAGCAGCTTGGACCACGACTGATTCAAGGTTCACTTCTACAGTCTCCTCTATCCTTGAAGATCAAGTGGTTCATGAAGAATCGTATGTCATGGCAGAGTCAGAATCAGATGAAGATGATGCATCCACCAGGTTTATTCCTAAGCCGTCTGAAGATGATTGGTTTGATACTTACATATCAGGTGAACGACCTAATCCATCCAGAGTTGCACCTTCTAAAGACACCATTCGAAGTTGGCTCACTGAAGAGAGACCTCATACTCCAGAACCCTCGTGGTCCATCTCAGAGACTGACACGATGATCCCTGACAACAATTGGGCTTTAACTATTTCTACGAACTATGAAACCCCAGATGAAGACTCTCTTCTTCATGCTACTGGTGATATGGGCAGCTTCATTAAGTGGTTTTGTGAACAGAAGGGAATCTCGTCAATCACTCCAAAGGACCTTGAAGGACAAGCTTTTGAAATTGTGAAGGTCTTTCACTCTGATGCCAATCATCTCCAATATCAGATGGAAGAGTGCCACAAGATGCTAAGTGATCAAGTCAGTGAGCAGATTAGTCGTTTCAATGTGAACAAGCCTCTTCCTCTAGGTGGTGAACCTGGACAAATGACCATTCAGTCCGAATTCTTCTTCAACCGAGACTTGGATTATCTGTGTGCTCGCTCTACTGAAAGAAGACCAGCTCTATCGATTTCAAAGATGAAAGCTGCAACCTACTCTGATCAGGGACTTGAACAGATGGTTCCTGATCAATTCTGGGCTGACAACCAACAAAAGTATGACATCAAAGCCTCATATGGTATCCCTTACTGGTGGTACAAAAAGAAGAAATTCTACATCGAGAGACATGGTGCTGATAAAAGACGCAAAGATGTTCGATCTAAGCTGCAAATCTTAAGTGTTGTACGAGTAGAGGTCTTCCCAATCTATGGCTATGAGTATTTGAAGAAGATCGTCCTTAAAAGAGCAGACTTGAAAGAGTATGTTATTGAAGAAAACGACTTCAAACATCTGCTGCCAAATAACTTCGAAGATCTCTATCTCTTGAATTTCCAAGGACACCTTGAACATTTGCCTATCCGTGAGAAAAAGGCTCTCTCTGCTGCTGTCAACCTTTGGATCAGGGGGTTAGTCATTCGAAAAAGGGTTGAGGATTTTCAGCTTGGAATGGAAAGTTACAAAACCAGGGTCAATCTTACAAGTCCATAATGGAATGCAACAGGGCATGAATTTCATCGTGAATATAGAGTTCTTGACACCCCTAGAGCCGTCATCTTCACCGATAGATACGGGAATCGCATGCTTATGATACTATGTGAGCTCTACAAATTCAGTTATGGTACTCTAAAATTGGTCGAAGAAGAATTAAACTCTAGAGTGAATGAAATTAAAGTTGATATGAAGCCGTGGGACAAGACTAAATTCTGGACTGATGATGATTTAAAGCGGTGTGAAGATTTCATTGCTGTAATCAGGCGAAGACTTAAGACTCGAAGGATCTTCCGCAGCCTTGAAAGTTTTGTTGGTGGTAGACTTCGTGATGGTCATTACAAACTGCTTCAAAGAACTGAATGAAGACATCTTCTGGAAGTAGTTTCTGTTCTGTATTATGTATATGTATAATGTGGTGTACAAACTATGAACAACTATAATGCATGTAATAGTGTTAGGTTATGTACTGTGGTTTCCCTTTGTGTCTAAAAAGGGAACCTCAGTGTTGTCCACTTCTGATCATATAAAATTGGACACATTTTTCTCTCCAACAAATGTTTTGTCTCGTACATATTTAAATCACTTGATATCCAAAGTCTCAAAGGATTTGAAAATTTTGATCAGGGGAGAAAATGTGATATAAATATGAAAGATGATAAAAGACGATGATCATTTTTGCCTCAAAGTGCATACTGCTCACTAATATGTGCTAAACAATTTTCGAATCTCGAAGCATATATTAAGGGGAGCATTCAACAACAAATTCAAACCTTCAGGTACAAAGTTTTCTCCATGCTTTTACATAAGGTACCTTGATTGTGTGATAAATGGTTTCTAAATGTTTGGTGATCATGGTTGTATTTCAAAGAACTTCCCTCTTATATGTGCAAAACTCTTTCAAACCTCGAAGCACATATTGAGGGGGAGCAAACTTTTGAAAACCTCATCCTTCCAAAATGCTTTATCTGCTTGATTTGATAAGGGAAGTGATGTTGATATCTTTTAGAAAATGGAAGTCAAAGAAGTTAATTCTTCCTCTTGCCTCCGTGTGCTAAACGATTTCAAACACATGATGCACATGTTGAGGGGGAGCTCTTTTTCTAAAAATATCAAAAACAATTCAGGTGCAAAATGCTTTGATAATACATCACAAGCATCTGGATTGATTTTCAAATGGTTTTCAATTGGTTCAAATGACAGAAGAACAATACCAAAAGACCGACCAAATTTACTTTACGTACGGTGTTATAAGGATGGTTAGGTTAGGTATTCGTTCCCACGATTCGCCAGAACCGGAGGGATCTACCCAGGGACAATCCACTAGATAGTGTAGAGTCCTTAGGTTTGATGAAAAAAAGAGAAATGTGAGATATGGGAAGAGTGCGGACTGAGATAGAGTTAGAACTAGAATAAACCCAACAAGGTTCTAGTTATGAAAGCTCGGTAAGCACTGAAGGGGTTGAAGAATGAAAAAGAA
>OU343220.1:292702072-292867375 GCA_910596185.1 Chrysanthemum makinoi
ATGTTGTCGGTTTTATATAACCCAAATGGGGTGGGGAAAAGAGCGGGGTTAGGGTGACATGGGGTTTATTTTGAATTGAAGTCTATCTGAATTAATGTGGATAGTCAAGTGGTGAATAGTTGAGTCATGTCAAGTAATTCTTGTGCACATTGGCCAAAGTTTAATTAATGAAGCTTATCTTGTACTCAACCGATTCCTGGCCACAAGATAACCATTTTGGGCAACTAGTTTCAGTTTGTGGGCAACCAAACCAGTTTGAATTTTGTTTAGTTCCAAATGCAACAAAATTTTACGTCCCTTGGGTTAGAAAAATTATAATTGAGTATGTTTTGTAAATAGACGCCATTAAACAGGTTTATATTGATTACTTTTTGGTTACATCAACTAACACACATATGCTATTATTAGATGTACATATCGTTTATATTTTATGTAATAATACACTACCATAATATAACTCAAACTTTTATATCATAAAGTCTGACTAAGTGTGCACTTGTTGCTATTTCAATATTGAATGGATATTTTGTAAAAAACCCAAGTCGGAGATGCACATAAGTAGGACAAACTTTATTAATGAGAAAAGGACGTAAAGAAATGATGGTGGTAGCTAGTGGCATGTACTTGAAGGGAACTAGTCCATTAATTTTTCAACTTTAACTATTACACAAAAAAGGCACAAAGAAACTTGTGTCCAACAAGTTAATTGTTTTTTGGCAAGCACATACATACGATGGGCAACTAAATCATATGTGGCCCTATTAAATCATGAACCTTATGTGTGTTGTAAATTAATAGTAATCAAGCTTGCTAGCTAAGTATATATTTCCTATATCATTATTATGTGCGGGACACAATGTAAATTAAAATCAGGAAAATAAATAGTTAAAATACGGAAGCAAGCAGATTTATGTACTTTATTTTTGGTTGGTTCTAGTTAATGTACACATATTTTAGATAATCTGTTGTTAGTTGTGGTATTCGTTTGATGTTACTACTATAGAGTATAGACAAGTAAGTATAACAAATGTTTATGAGAAACTATGTTGTTGGTTGTGGTAAATAAAATTTGGGATTTCAAATAAGAAGGACGGTTTATTAATGGTGAATAGATGTAAGGAAATGATGGTGGTACATAGTTGCATGTACTTGAAGGAACTAGTGTGCACAAAACTCAAAGTCAAACTGCTACAACACAACACCCAAGAAACTTTGGCCAACAATAAATTTGTTCTTGGGCAACTAGACACAAATAATGGGCAACTACTCACAAGCATGGTGTATTGGTTCGGTCACAAAGTATAACAAATTACTGTATAAGTTTATTTATGTATGTGTTGTCCGTAATTGAATTATATATGTTGGTTATAAGAAGCATATTGTGCGGTCACAAAGTATAACAAACAAGTAATAATATGAGTGGGTTATAATAAGAAGATACCTTAAGCACTCCTAACCGAGACATACCGAACCGTGACTCATAGTCATGCGTGTCGCCGCTATCATAGAATGTTACCACTCCTGTAGGTATGTTAAATTGGGCAAGACACCAGTGTTTAACACTCTCGTTGAGAGGAATAAAAACCTAAAAGAAAGTTGGTTGTGTATTAGGATATAGTTAGTCTAGCGTCTGAAATTAATAAAAGTGACTTTTTATTTATGTGGTCAAAGGTAAATACAAGAATACAATTGTCGTGTTTGTATGTCTTTGTTGACCAAACTACGGTAGCAATATTTACTTAGTAATGGACGTTTAGATAATGGAAACGTTTCATGCGGTCTTGGGTGGTATAGAAACTTCTGCTTTGGGAAACTCATTTGCATGTAGTTCGATATGTTGCTCAACTGTAACTCTTGCGTGTTTACCATAACTGCTGCTAGG
Source organism: Chrysanthemum makinoi (assembly GCA_910596185.1). Lineage (NCBI taxonomy): Eukaryota > Viridiplantae > Streptophyta > Magnoliopsida > Asterales > Asteraceae > Chrysanthemum > Chrysanthemum makinoi. The sequence goes on from OU343220.1 coordinate 292,703,955, forward strand.
GTAATCAATATCTGCTTTGGGATCGAACGATTACAAATGGAGGGGCTCAGTTTTTGGAAAGCAGACTTATCTTATGGCAGTGTAAGACGCAAACAATTATGGCGAATTCCACCACTTGAAGGTAGTATGAAGGCTGTACGTTCTAGAACTACGTTGAAGGCTCGACTAGTCATTCAAGGCTTTAAATCAACTAGTTTTGGATTGTAAATTTCATGCATACTTGGTCTCAAGTCTCAAGATGTGTTTTTCAAAACTTTGTAACAAAGGTAGTACTGCTATTGGAAATCTTAGTACGGCTAGTATGTGATTCAAGCTTTCTTTTGTTAAGTTACGCTAGTGGATATCATGTTTTTGTGGTTGAGTTACACTTATAAGTGATAACTACTATGTTTATGAGCACTAGGATTTTTTCGGGCTTTGCTGCGGGACCTTTTAGTTTAAAAAAAATAATAAAAAAAAAACAAAAAAAAAATGAATTGAAACATTAAATAAATAAATAAATAACAAAAAAAAATAATAATAATAACATTGTGTAAAAAAAATTATAATAATTTGGTTGGAAGATTGGAGTGCAAAACTGTTCCAACTGCTAGCTTGCATGGAGAAAATGCTGAATGTTACGAAACTTTGCTAGTCGGGTTATCATGAGGATACCATAAAACTTATAAAGGAATTGAAGGATAAATGTACTATAGGTCTAAGATCATGGCATACAACAAATAACCGCTTCTCAGGATGACACATCAGAAAGTTGCAGCCTGGGTAAGAGGTTGGCGCGACAAGGGAGGCCAAGGATTAACAGATGTAAAAGATATTGCTGATTTTAAAACCCCTTTTAGTGATCAAGGATAAGCTTCAAAGGAGAAAGAAGAGAGAATGAATACGGCAAAAAAACTGTCGATTATGGTTAGATTAGGATGGAGCATACAGATTATAGCACTTTGGAAGCACCGTCCAAAAAGAAGGTATTTTGTGCCTAAGAAGTAACTTGATGATTTGGATTGTAAATATCAAATTTAGGGGAGGATTGTTTGGTTTTTTTACGGTGGGCGAATTATTCAAAGTATGCATCAAATAGCATCTTTTAACAGAAACCACGACTAGTGGCAATGGAAGAACTGCTGATAGATAAAAAGTTGTGGATAAAGTTTGTGAGTATCAAGTTTGTTAATACGTAAAGGAAAGTTTATGATTTGAGGAACAAATATCAAGTTTGTTCATACTTTAAAAGATGCCGTTTTTAAAGTTGCTATCATGAACCACCTGATTATTGAGTGACCGTAAATGGTAAAAATAGGAGGAAATGAAAAGTAAATGTATTACCTTTCAACATCATTCGGGCATGGGATACCTCGTCCGTCGCATAAAACAGCATGCCATTTTGAAGAACAATCTGAACAGTAACTACTAACCATCGCCCAATTAGCATTCTGAGGTCGTACGTGCCACATGTAGTCAACCCATAGGTCTATATGCGCATTTGCGCAAATAAAATACCAATTTAAGAAATGGTGAAAATCAACAACAGGGTAAAAAAGAAAATCTGAATAAGAATGCGTATATAAACTAACCTCCTCAGTTAGCCAACCTTTTCTATCAGGGTCTAAGCAAACAAGCGAAGGCGAATTGCGGTCTACATATAATCATCGACCATGGAAATTTTACGGTGTCTAGGATCAGGAGGAATTCTTCAATCTCATCACAGACAGAGTTTCGACAGAATGAAACCATCTACTTTGATCCTAGAAAACAGGTTCAATGTATTAGTTTGACAGAGCATTATTGATAAGCAAGTATATTGACAAGTTCGTAAAAAGTATCACAATACCTCAAGGTTTCACTCTGTTAAGCTCATCAGCAATAGTTGGGTCGTTCATGTTAGGACCGTGTTTTTTTTATTTTACACGCCGTTTAACTGCAGTGTTTTGTGGCGAAACAGGTTCCATGAGAATCCTCTTGTAGGGTGGTAACCGACTTAAAGCCTTTTGAAAATGTGACGAATTCATAAACGCGCGTCGTTTTTTCTTCTTCTCCTCCTCCAACTTCAACATGTCAGCTTCTTCCAACGCGACCTATTAGCCTCTTCAACCTTAAGATGTTGGCCTCAGCATTCGCTTTTCTTTTCCAACTGTAACCTTTCTTCCTTAGCGAATCTCAATTACTCTAAAGGAGATACTCACGGAACAGACTAGCGCTGATGACATTTGTGTATATCTGCCCCATACAACTAAATGCAAAGAAGAAATATTAACCTGAGCAACGTCCACTTCAGATTCCGGCAAGTCGATAAGTTTGAGATAAATGTTGTTAAGTGAATCGGAAAACGCAGTCCTTGTGTTTGGAAAATGTGACTCAAAATCAAGTTTGTCCTGTAAAAAAATATGCATGAAATTTCTAAAATTAAACAATGGCAGCGAGAAATAACTATAGATTAGTTGAAAGGAATACCCGAAGACCACCAGTTCTGTCATGTGCAAGAACACATGAAGGTCTAAGTGTTAGAAATTCCGGCGGTGATGTTAAAAAAAAAAGTGAATCTACTATTCTTATATTATAATGAATATAAAGAGAAACTGAATAATACACTCAAGTTTAAAAACTTGGCGATTCAGACCGGCAATTACATGATCCTTAAGGCTTTTTGCGGAACTACTTTCACTCTTGCATTGTTTTGAATTTACTTTCAAACCAGTTTTCGCACGTTGCCGTGACTTTTCCGCCTCGAAAGTAGGTATCAACAAGGTTGTCTTTGGGTCGACCGGCGATGCTGGAACGCGTAGTCATTGAAAAAAATCTTGGCTATCTATCCACCATGCACATTGGAACTCATGTATAGTAGGTCTCAGATCAGTAATTGTAGTTGAATCCTAAAGTTCATAATGGTTCAAAAAAAATATGGTTTAGTTAATTACTTTGAGATACATCGACACACCATTTTATAAGGGATTCGTAATTAAAGTCATAAACTGCTAGATTCTGGGCAATCCTGCAAATAATATTTCCACTGCTAGCTAGCTTGAAAACACTGCTAGTTCGGGCAATCAGCTACTTAGTTTCGATGATTGTGGAAACTATAGGAGCTGTTTTGTAACTTTTGGTGATAACATATTTATTCCCCAAATCACTGCTGGGGCGGCGGTGGAAACGTAAGAGACCCAATGGCAACTCCTAATGTGAATAGTTCTTTGCAATTCAACACAGGTGGAGGAATCCCTAGACAACTAACTAATTTGGGGGACATGGATGTTCAGGCTAGGTCTGATGCAATTTTAGACACATCTCGAATAGATGATGCATCCAAACAGGGGAGGAGTGAGAGTACAAATTCAGGCGACGCATGGAAGGTAAAGCGTCTTGGATGATTCTTTAGGCTGCAGTTGAAGAAAAGGATAAGGAGTGGTGCAGGCAATCAGTGCGGTGTTGCTGCATCCGATAGTATTGAAGTAACCCTTTTGCAACAACTGGCTGGTATTATTATAGCCACTGCCAATTCATACGTTTCAAGCCCAGAGGCAACATCTGCTACAATTATAAGCACCACAATAACACCAACACTAAAACCAAAATAAGCCTGAGAATGAGGTTGCCATACAATTGCTCAACATAAAGCAATCGACCCTATCCCCACCAAACCTATTGCTAAGATTCTGGTCGTGAAACTGTCAGAAAGGTGTAGTTATTGAACCTGATATTGGAAAGGGTAAAGGGATTGCGGAGCCAACATTGAAGTTTAAAAGTAGAGAGGAGCATATAGCCTTAATTGCGAGTGTACAAAATCAACTAATCAATTGTTCATCCACTGCTGAAAAGATTGAGAATATTGCAGATTATGAAATTCATTTGGCCATCAAAGGCAAGCCTCAAGGTAGAATGAAAAGAAAGGCAAACAGATAAAAAGCATTTGATGAAGAATCTGATGTCGATAAGATATTGTGTGCTTAGATAGGTGGAAATGGAACATTAATTTTGTGTGTAGGTTTACTTTTTTTACCTATAAACAATAAATAAATAACAACAAAGTTTAACTGGCTTACGTTTGAAAAAAGGTTCGAACGATCAGTTCTTTTAAATATGGACTTCCTAGACCAGGCAAGTGCTCTTGGTATCACATTTGGATGTTTAATCCACCAAGCATGAGATTTTTCAAACGACTCAAGGATCCACACCTAGGAGAATAAAAAAATAAAAAATGAAAATAAAACATAAACTTATATACAAATCAGTAAAAATGTTAAGTTGGAAAATGGATACGTGAAACCCAAACACAAATCCAGACAAAGTATATGTCTGACAATGCTTTGGATCTTTCTTCAATTTTAAAAGGTGGTCATCCGCGTGCTTATCAAATACATTATGAAGTTGGTCGTATAAATGAGTCCAAATATGCTCACCCCATGGAAAAGCATTCAAATCATCTAGATTATCAACTAACCTCATCAGTGTATCATCCACCTCGCATGTCAAAAAACGACCCATAAAGATAACCTCTAAGGCTAATAAAAGACAAAGACGTACAGCATCTTCATCAGATATCTTTCGAAACCGCTCTTCATCCTCGATAACACCAATAACATCTAAGTTGGTTAGAATATACCCTTTCTTGTCAGGAAATACCCTGTTGCGAAAATTTAGAGAACTAGATGTATACAACCCAAAGCTTACAGATCCAAACCGCAGACCGGTCATTAGACAAAACTCACGACGACCAAAATGTAAAGCATGCCCTTGAATATAAAAATGAAGGGCATATCATAGAGAATCGTCGACTTATCTTTGCTTTCCTTAGCATATAATCTATGATGTGCGTTTCATGTTCAAAAAAAAACAGATCAATCCATCTTCCAAAGCAGGTATTCCTAAACAAGATGCGGCGTCTTGCGTCTAACTTTTGCTTTATCAACCAAAAGTAGTTCAGTTCTACTGTAATGATTAACTTAGCTTCATAGTCCTAAAAAAGGTAAAAAAAAATAATTTAAATAAGACCATGGATGGAATCTATACCAACGTCGTAAACAATTGCGTATACGATGCATATAAACCACTCCTTATTAGTCTAGAGAGTGCCACTAAATTTTTTAATGAACCAGGTTATGTTACATACCTAACAGACGACATCTACCGTATTATACCCCTACATAATTACGAATCAGACAGACATAAAAGAGGAGAAATCAAATGTATTAATCGAATAACAACAACGATTTGTTGAAGCATATAACCAATTAGAAATAAATAATGTACAATAAACAGAGAAAATATTTACGTACCATATTTGGCCACATTTTTAAACAAACTTGATCAATCCAATGTGGGTTGCACTCAACAGTGTGCCTTTATAGCTGGTGACATAACTGACGATACAAGGAAAAGAGGGACTGGCGAAGAAGACGGTCTCATTTGTGAAAACAACTTAGTTACAATGTTTTTATGCGAGAAGCAAGGAGAAAAGCGGTAACTATGAATGTTTTGTCTTGAGTGGGAAATTTATTTTGAATACATATGTAATGTACTTTCACTATTCAATTGTGTACGTTCTATATAATGTAAAATGACCAAAAATCCTTTTTTAAAAAATACGGTTGCCCAGCGCTTTTTGGTTGGCCCAAAAACAATACCTTACACATACGGGACACTTGTGTCAATTTCGATGAGTTGCTCAATGACAGCAGTTGCCCTCGGTCTATTTTCAAATTAAAAATAAAAGTGGTCCAGAAAGTGATAAGCCTCAGGGCGCGCGGTCTATTTGCGTCATTTTCCCTATTTAAATTGGTAAAATGATAACTAAGAAAAGTTATTATGTGAATGCACTTAATTATATTTAGAGCATGCATATCAAATATTCAACATTCATAACTTATTTACGAGTATTAACCTATATGTATCAATATCTATATTGATACTATATATAAAGGAAAAATCAAAAAATGAAAAGTGAAAACTTAAAACTAATTTAGAAAACTAATTTGTTTTTTTACTTAAATGGAAGACTTGAAACTAACTAAAGAAATTTAAAACTAATGTATTTCATTCAGAAAAGAGAAATGAATTACAAACTCAGTGAGTGAAACGATACGGTGTTTTTTGAATATTGAAATTAGATATTAAAATTTATAGTTATATTTTGATTTTTCACGTTGTATGAATAAATGTTATACGAAACACATAGCCAAAATATCACAATCATAATTATGTGACACGATAAAATCTCGTTACTATGCATAGTTACTCGTCTAATCATTCAAAAGTTAAAAATGATTGCAATCAAATTCTCAACCTGTCATTTACATTTGCATACCAGATTTTCAACAAACTGCGTAATGTGTTGAGCAATATCGACATATTGTTCGTGATTCACAACTTTTATTTCTTGTTCATCAATCCATCTTCGACCTCTCATTTGTGATGCTCTTATGCAAATGAATAAATAACTAACTCTTCATAAATAAACGTTAAGACAAGTTTATAAAACTTAATCGATAAGGCTTATAGTTATTGATTAATAAACACATGTAGTAACAAAATTGAAACAAAAGAGAAATATATGGGAACAATGAAAAAATCAAAAGACAATGATTCATTAACAATCCAATGTGATTGCTTGACTTAGTTAGAAGTGTCATCAGTGATTGCAGTATGGTTTACTCCCTCCGTACCCAACACCCTAAAAACCCTACTAGACCTCGTACACTGTTCATATGGTGACGTGTCAGTGTTTCATTGGGTGACTGATCTCTCATTGATTCTTCTCTACCCTCTGTTGACCATGTATTGCACCCTTCCTTCTCCACCATCTTGTCTCTTCAGTCTGCAGCCTTCCTGCACCCTAGCTACCCCCCTCTTCTCTTTTGTTTTTTATAAGCTTTTATTTCATCTCGTGTGAAGGAAAATTGCTTACAAATAATTCACGAAAGTCTTCTTATACTTATCTGGTAGCTAGCAACAATAATAGAGCCATGACATCTTTGCTTTAATGTCACATAATTTTAGGGTTATAACACAACAATATGTGTCAAACATGTATATCGTATATGTTAAAAACACTTAACGAGTTATACCATGCATCAATATTACTTTGTACACAATATATATTGTACTATACTACTATATATAGCCTTTTATGATTCCATGATGGTATTGTTTAGAGGTTCTTTGAACCCCCATGTTTATGTTATAGAACGATGGAACGTTGCTTGGTTTTGGGAAATTTGGTACTACGACGTGCAGTGTTGGTTTTCAGTATTTGTTCAAACATGTTTATCTTTACATTGTTTGTGTGAGGTCCTGAGTCCTGAGCATTATATATTGCATGCAGTAAATCACATTGTATAATACTTATGATTTTGGTTTGTGGCATCTCCATTATCATGTGTGAGTTTACTGTCAAGCTAACTTGTAAATACGATAGCAAAAAGTTAGAACATCTTAATCAGTTAAAAGACATGTCTTGGCTCTAACTATTTTGTATGCAACACTTGTAATCATTCAAAATTGATAATGTATTTATGTATCCCATTTGACTTTTTCTAATCACGTAGTGATCATTCAATGTCAATACAACAATTGGTTGGACGGGCGAGGAGACTTTCGCCGGGGACACCATCCCCGCGAAAGTCTAACGACAAAATAAAATCGTGGCACATAAATCGACTGACTTGTTATGGAAAATTCAAGGACACTTCGGCATGTCCCGTGGCGAAAAGTTTGATTTTTACCAAACACCAGCAATCAAAATGCAATGTAACCTTCCGGGGACTTGTCCCCGCTGAAAGTGTATTTCATTTTTACAAAATTTGAATTCAAAGTCCAAAGGCTTATAATGAAAGTGCGGGAAAATTCCGCCAAACCTTTCTTCCGGGACATGTCCCTGGCAAAACCACTATTTATAAAATGCACTTTATTGCAAATATTAATACATAACTAAAACCCCGATGATTGGATAGTCTTTTCATTACGTAAAACTCTAAACTATTTTAAAATTAAGCGGCATATCTTTAGTTCCATCGTCTGTCGTTACAAAATATCTTGTCAAAAGAAACGAAGACTTGAATTTTGAGTAGCTGGGTTGTATCTCCGGTTATCCAACTTGAGATTTATTGATGAGACTTGGCCGAAACAGTAGTATATATAGCTATGGGAAAAACAAAATATTAAATTTGATGATGAATTAATATGGTTCTTAATTAAGTGTTTGTTAAATATGATATTGTTTCTTCAGTTTCATTCTTTGAGCATATGTAATTTAGTATTGGAAAAGGGGTGTTTGGACACCATAATCTGGTTAACTAAGAACATGGTCAGCTTTACAAATCCAGCATGTGCTTTGATTTATAAAATACTTGACAGATATACATGCAAACAACAACAACATCAACAACAACAACTACAAGAACAACTACGACTTTGATCAGCAACAACAACAACAACAACAACAACAACAACAACAACAACAACTACTACTACTACTACTACATACGAAGATTTTCCATGTCACCCAACGACTCCAAGTAATGCATCCGATTGACATGCGTGGTCGTCGTGAATCCTTGCCATTTCAAGTCTTGCCTCCAAAGCAACCTTTACTCTTGTATCTAGCAAATGTTTTGTGATTCCATCAAGTTTATCCTAAGATCTTTTCATGGCAGCTCGAAGCACTGGTTGGTGCAGATCCGAACCTTGAGAAAAGATTGTTCTTACGTATCAAATGCATCCTTCCACATAAAATATCCATGCAGCCATTATCTTTTTCGGACATTTACATAATAATAAAATTATAAGAGATTACAACCCAATTATTTGTATATTTACATAAATAAGAAATTTATGATTGTTCACCTTTGACAGTGGACACGCATAATATTGTCGTTCAGATGAATATTCTCTATGTGATGTTCTTAATTTTATATTTCGCCCACAAGAACACATAATAGGATTAAATGGCTCCATCTCTGGTTTTGAAATTTGTGTGAAGATAAGAGGTTGTGAGGTTGAGTGGTTTTGAGGATAAGATTTGTAGCTTTTGGGGGATAAGACGTTTTTTATGTGATATATATAGAGCAGATCGGTAGCTTTTAGTGGGAAGTTTTGGCTACCATGTTTTTGTGGAATTCTAGGCCATTTTTTGGTGGGAAGTTGAGACTAGTAATAATAATAATAATAATAATAATAATAATAATAATAATAATAATAATAATAATATATTAATATCATACCAATGCATAGCACCTATACTTGGTCGTTTAACATGATACGTATACCATAGCACATATACTTGGTCGTTTAACATGATACGTATACCATAGCACCTATACTTGGTCGTTTAACATGATACGTAAACCAATGCACCTATATTTGGTCGTTAAACATGATACGTATACCATAGCACCTATACTCACTCGTTTAACATGATACGTATACCAATGCACCTATACTCGCCAAGTTTAACATGATACGTATAACAATGCACCTATACTTGGTCGTTTAACATGATACGTATACCATAGCACCTATACTTGGTCTTTTAACATGATACGTATACCATAGCACCAATACTTGGTCGTTTAACATGATACATATACCAATGCACCTATACTTGGTCGTTTAACATGATAAGTATACCGATACTTGGTCGTTTAACATGATACGTATACCATAGCACCTATACTTGGTCGTTTAACATAATACATATACGAATGCACCTATACTTGGTCGTTTAACATGATTCGATACCCACAACACCTATACCGCCGTTTAACATGATACGATACCAATGCACCTATACTTGGTCGTTTAACATGATCATGTATACCACAACACCTATACTGCTTAACATGATATGATACCAATGCACCTATATTTTGGTCGTTTAACATGACATATACCAATGCACCTATATCGCCAGAACATACGTATACCAATGCACCTATACTTGGTCGTTTAACATGATACCATAGCACCTATACTTGGTCGTTTAACATGATACGTATACCATAACACCTATACTTGGTCGTTTAACATGATACGTATACCAATGCACCTATACTTAGTCGTTTAACATGATGATACCAATGCACCTATACTTGCTCGTTTAACATGATACGTATACCAATGCACCTATACTCGCTCGTTTAACATGATACGTATACCATAGAACCTATACTTGGTCGTTGATAACGCTCAGATTGTGCATGTTTTTAGTAGCGTTATGTGTACTTTTATATATGTTATTTGGTTATATTTACATGATTATAGTGCTTAAACGCATCAAAAGATGTTTTACTAGTGTTTATAACCAAGTGCAGGGAAATGGAAGGAAAGTAAAGAAATGTTCAGCAAATGGAAGATTCATGTTTCAGTGAAGCCTAAATCAGTATCTCAAGGACCTTTGAAGACCATAGTGATTGAAGAACCAAGTTCTACAAGATATAGAGAAGAAAAGATCAAGTTTCCGTAACTCAAGAAATCCAACCAGATCGGTTACAAATGTAACCGGATCGGTTGGAAATTGACCAGAAACGCCAAATGACCATCACCAACCGCTCGTCGCCACCAAAACCCGAACGGTTGGCCTTTTAGAAGACCAACCGGATCGGTTGGTCATATAACCGATCCGGTGGAGAAGTCGCATCCGCCAAATCTTCATCACTAAGTTTCCCTTTTGCATCCAAACGATTCTAGGTCCTTATCTTGGTGTATTCTAGTCCCTTCCTTACTCCTTGGAGGCCAAGTTCAGCAATTAATACCATAGGCTTTGGAATTAGTATAAATAGAGGCCATTTGTGAGCATATGAGACACACACTTAAAATACAAATCTCTCTACTCATCAAACAAAGCTTTAAGCTCTCAAATTCGTCCTTAGAAGTCCAGAGAAGTTTGAAGTTCCAGAAGTTCCACATTTGGAGGCCAAATCACCAAGAAGTCTACCCCAATACTTTGGGAATCATTACTTCACCATTTATAATCTTGTTCCAAGCATTGTAAGACTTTTAATCATGTTTTCTAATGTTCAAAGTTCTTAGTTTATGTTCATGTTTGCTATGAGTGGCTAGTTTCTTTATACACTTGCTTAAATAATGTTGATTATCATATGATTAGTTAGTGATTGTGTTAACATGTTTTAATTCAATTTCAAGTTGATTCTAAGATCCAATTGTGCTAAAGTTTCATAGTGACATTTGTTAATCAAGTTTGGCTAATTGATAGTAATCGTGGAGGTCGAAAGAACTTATTGTTATTCAACTAGTCATAATCATTTTGTCTATGGATGATTGTTTTACCCATTATTCTTGATTATACAAAGGAACTAAGGTGTGGTTGTAATAGAAATGCTTTTTGATTATCAAATTGGATTGGTTGGAAACATCTAAAATGTCGTAAGATTAGTTGTTGAGAATCAATTGTAGCCTTTTGTCTATGATCGGTTACCTTTTATATTGACCATTTCTTAAGCAATTTGATGAAACAAGTGGATGTTTTTGTGTTTAAGTTTATGTATGTAGACTTATGAAACTTGAATTGATCTTGAATTGATTGGTTAAACGTAATGCTAGTTTTTATGAACTAAAATCTTGATGGAAGTTTAACTTGTAAGAACGATAGATTAGTCCACCAACTAATTATCATAACCAACATGTTAAGAGGTTAACACAATCACATTAAGCTATGATATGAAACTAGTTTAAGCAAGTGTAGTTTTTAATCATCTGAATTTCATTATATCTATTTGCTTTGTTATATGTTTTGGATAGACTCTGTTGATTCAAACTTGTGCTTAGATTCACTCAAATCCTCATAACGATCCCGACTTCCTTACCTTCATAACCTTGCTATAACGGACGAGTATACTTGCTCGTATGTGTTATTGGTAATATTGGTAATTCACTTTTATAAATCAAACACTTGTACACACCCAAGCACATCAAGTTTTTGGCGCCGCTGCCGGGATTTGATTGTGTTTCAAGAAGTTTTTGAATTTCCTACGATTCAACCAAAATTTTTCTCTCAGAAACCTTAACCGGATCCGGTTGTCATTCAACCGAATCGGTTACGATTTTACCCATAACTCAATCGGTTTAACCGACGGTCGCGAACCCCGCAACCGATCCGGTTATTCAATCTGCCCTAAAAATTGTTTTCGTTGTTTGTCCGTGTTTAGATATTTCCGGATTCTCTAGGACATTTTATGAACACTCAGCAGGAATAGAACCAATTACACCTCTTACCAACCCGAACGTTTGATTCAATAAGAAGAAGAACATTTTATACCATTGGAAAATCGTGTACCAAGAGTACCAAACCCACCATTTGATAACCTCGCAGAAGCCAAAGTTGTTTACAACCCTTTCACCAATTTACCTTTTCCCATGGCGGACGATCAACCCATGGGGGGAACCAACCGAGCCGTAGCACCAACCCCCTGGTGCTATTGTTGCTATCAATCTTGGTGACAACTTCACCGTGAAAGGACATCACCTTTCTATGATCAAAGACCGTCAATTGATGGCCGTGGCGCGGGCCGATCCCATAAGCACATTGCCGAATTCATTGAAATTGCGGCATGTTCCGTTATGGCGACACCGATGTCAATGCCATCAAACTCAAACTTTTCCCATCATCACCGCCTGAGATGCTAAAGTATGTTATAATGAATTAACCCCGGGAATCATCAATACTTGGGAGGAGATGAGGCAAGCTTTTGTAAGCCGATTCTTTCCACCGGCCATGTTTGATCGATTAATGGGAGAAATTCGTGCTTTCAACCAAAACCCAAATGAATCACTTGTCGAAGCTTGGCTTCGAATGAAAGATTTGCTTCATAGTTGTCATGGACATGGACTATCCAAAGGAACCATTATCCAAATATTTTACCATGGATTAGATGAAATCTCTCAAGGCATCCTTGATTTGAGGAATTTTTCTCTTTAAGACTCCCAACGATGCACATCAATTGCTCGAAGATCGAGTACTTCTCAAACTTGATTGGTCCAAAGATTCCAAAACTAACCTCTCCTCAAAAATGTTGCTTTTTTTCGAAAACACCGATACCTCAAAACTCATGGAGAAGATGGAAGCGTTAACCTCAAAAATCGACTCACAGTACAAAGATATCAAAGATGAAATGAAGGAAATGCGAGACGGATGCAACAATTGTGGAGGAAATCATCCATCGTCCAAGTGCGACGATAAACCTATGGGTGAACCGAAGGAAGGAAAGCGGTTAGCCAAGGAGGATACCGTGGAGGAGGATATCGTAGTAATTATTACGGTCGGAATTTTGGAAATTGGCAAGATCGCCGACCAAGGGATGACAACCGTGATTCTCAACCACAAACCGACATCACCACAAAACCCGACAAAAAGATGGAAGAAACCGAATTCGAGAAAACCATGAGAGAACGTGGTGCTCAAAAATCTTCACATGATTTTATCAAAAATCAATTTTTCAATCTCAAAGCCAAAGTTGAGCAAGGACGGAAAAATCATCAAGCATCTATCCAAGATCTTGAAAACAAGTTTGGCGACTTTCTCGACCAACATTCCTCTTGACCATCCGGTTCATTGCCAAGTAATACCCAATCCAACCCAAAACCATCAAATGATAAAACGTACCGTCCACCGCAAACAAGAAATGAACATATCAATGTTGTCTTCACAAGAAGTGGTCTCTCATACGATCCACCACTAAATCCTAATACTCCTGTCACCATTGATAGTGAGGATGAAACCGAGGAACCAAACACAACTCAAACCACCAAAAAGAAAAACATTCCATCCGTCAAGGCGTATACACCAAAAATTCCTTATCCTCAACGCCGAAGAAAGAAAGATGGAAGAACGTTATTAGAAGTTCATTGAAATAATCAAAGAGGTTAGACTCAATGTTCCTCTCGTTGATGTCTTAGCCGGAATGCCCAATTACGGAAAATTTTTGAAAGAACTTCTTAATAACAAAAGCAAGCTTGAGCAAATATCACTACTTTCTTAACGAAGAATGCCTGATATTGTCCAAAACAAAATCCCACCAAAGCTCGGAGATCCTGAGAGCTTTCTTATTCCATGTACTTTCAGGAATAATGTTAAATGTGATGCTTTGCCGATCTTGGCCAGTATCAATTTGATGCCTTATTCGCTATATTCCAAGTTGTGCAACAACAAACTGAAACCAACAAAATGAGCATTCGCTAGCAAATCATTCCTATCAATATCCTGTGGGTATCCGAGAATATGCTTGTTCAAGTTTCCAAATTCATTTTCCCTGTAGACTTTGTAATCTTGGAAATGGAAGAAGATAGTAAAGTTCCACTCATCTTAGGAAGACCTTTCCTAAATACCGATGATGCAATCATCAAAGTGAAAGGAAAAGAACTCAACCTTGGAGTTGGGGAAGATCGAATCACTTTTCTAATCGATAAAGCAACGCGCTACACATTCCAGTGATGACACATGTTTTAACATCGATATCATTGATGAAGTCACTGATGAAGAATTAGACGACATTAACGAACCGATCCATTCATGACTACTTCTGAAAAATCAATGAAACAGACTTTGACAAAGAGTTTGATGATTTCATGAAAGTAGAATTCAAGGAGATAACTCGTAAGAAGAAGAAATAGAGGAAGAGGAAGAAAATTTTGAAGAAATAACTTTCAATGACGAGATGCTAATTAAATCCTCTATCGAAGAACCACCCACGATCTCAACTCAAAACCTCCTGATCATCTTGAATATGCTTACTTGGAGGAAAACTCACTTCTTCCAGTAGTCATATCTTCATTGCTCGAGGATAATGAGAAAGAAAGTTTAGTTTCGTCCTCAAAATCACAAACAAGCTGCGGAAAACATCCGACATCCCGTGAATTAGTCCTATTTTCTGCAAACACAAAATCAATTTTGAAGAAGGGATTAAACCTGTGGTAGAAAGTCAACGTCGACTCAATCCCAACATGAAAGAAGTTGTTAAAAGGAAATCATAAAACTTCTCGATGCAGGAATCATTTACCCAATTGAGGATAGCCCTTGGGTAAGCCCGCTCACGTGGTTCCCAAGAAAGGAGGAATGACGGTTGTGACTAATGAGCGAAATGAACTAGTTCCAACTAGAATCGTCACCGGGTTGGCGCGTTTGTATTGACTATTGTAAGTTAAACAAAGCCACCGAGAAAAGATCACTTTCCACCCCGCTCATGGATCAAATGCTTGAAAGACTGGCAGGAAATTTTGTTTCTCGACGGATTTTCATGATATTTCCAAATTCCTATCGATCCTAACGATCAAGAAAAGACCACTTTCACTTGTCCTTTTGGAACACGATATCGGCGATGCCTTTTGGTCTTTGCAATGCACCTACGACTTTTCAGAGGTGTATGATCGCCATATTCCAAGACATGCTAGAAACCTCCATGGAAGTTTTCATGGATGACTTTTCATCTTTCGAGACTCATTTGAAGCTTGTCTTTCTAATCTCGATAAAATGCTCTAAAGATGGCCGCACATCTTGTCCTTAATCGAAAAATGTCACTTTATGGTAACCGAAGGAATTGTGCTTGGCCACAAAATCTCCAAGGCAGAATGGAAATAGACAAAGCAAAGGTCGATGTTATCTCAAACTTCCACCACCAACTAACGCCAAAGTCGTTAGTTTTTAGGACATGCTGGTTTTACCGCCGATTCATCAAAGATTTTTCAAAAATATCTCGTCCGATGACAAAACTTCTTGAGAAAGAATCTATCTTTGACTTCAATGCTGATTGCATAAAAGCTTTCAAAACATTGAAATCTCAACTTACTAGTGCTTCGATCATGGTTTCACCTAATTGGTCACTACCCTTCGAACTTATGTGCGACGCAGTTTATTTTGCCGTTGGAGCCGTCTTAGGCCAACGTGAAGGCAAACACTTTCGGCCTATATATTTTGCTAGCAAGACACGAATAGTGCTCAAAGAAAATTATACCGTCACCAAAAAGGAATTACTGTCCGTCGTTTGATTCGAAAAATTCCGATCCTACCTGGCTCTCTAAAATAGTCGCTTACCGATCATTCAACAAGTATTCTGTTCACCAAGCAAGATGCTAAACCACGCCTTATTCGATGGATTTTGCTACTCCAAGAATTTGACATCGAAATCAAAGATAAGAAAGGAGCGGAAAATCTTGCTGCCGATCACTTATCTCGTCTTGAAAACCTTGATCTTGAGGAGTTAAGAGGAAATCGATGATTATTTCCCTGATGAAACTCTCATGACCATCGATGGAACTGACGATCCTTGGTTTGTTGACTTTGCGAACTACCTCGCAGGAGGAATTCTCAGAAAAGGTCTAACTCATGCTCAAAGAAGCAAATTCTTTCTGAACTTAAATACTATTTTGGGAAGAGCCATATCTTTTCAAAATGTGTCTCCGAATGATCCAAGATGTGTTTCGTTCAAACCCGCAAAATTTAACGAATGTCATCATGGCCCAACTAGGGGACATTATGGTCCTTCCACCACAGCTAAAAAGTTTTTGATGCTGGATTCTATTGGCCAACAATATTCAAAGAAGCACACACACTTGTTCAAATTTGTGACGCTTGCCAAAGGACCACCAATCTCTCTCGAAAAGATGAAATGCCATTAACAAGTATTCAAGTGTGTGAAATATTCGATATTTGGGGAATAGATTTCATGGGACCTTTCCCTAAATCCCACAAATTCGAATACATTCTCGCTTGTTATAGATTATGTGTCCAAATGGGCGAGTTTAAGCTTTACCAACTAACGATGCTCATGTCGTCGTAATTTCAAAAATCTTTCTGTTATGGAATTCCCAAGGCCTTGATAAGCGATCGAGGAACTCATTTCTGTAACCAACAAATAGAGAAAACTATAAAAAGATATGGAGTTCATCACCGATTCGCGACTTCCTATCATCCACAAACCAGTGGTCAAGTTGAAAATACCAACAGAGCTCTCCAAAGAATACTAGATAAAACAGTGAAGGACAATCCTTCAAGATGGGCAAAGAAACTTGACGATGCTCTGGGCATTTCGTGACGGCTTATAAAACTCCAATTGGCACAACTCCTGCACTCTTGTATGGAAAGACTTGTCATTTGCCGCTCAAGTTGAACATCGTGCTTATTGGGCTCTAAACCGTAACACCGATCTCAAAATAGCTGGAGAAAAGAGATTCCTGCAATTGCACTAACTCGATGAATTAAGACTCCAAGCTTATGAAAATTCCAAATTGTATAAAGCTAGAACAAAAGCTTATCACGATAAAAGCTACGAGTTCGAAAAGAATTCAAAGCCGGAGATAAAGTTATGCTTTTTAACATGAAATTCAAATTCAAAGCTCCTAAATTACAACCAAAATGGTTTGGACCATATATCGTTAAACATGGATATCCATCCGGGTATGTCGAACTCTATGACAAACAGGTGGGTGAAGTTTCATTGTTAATGGGCACCGAATCAAGTTATATTACGACAAGGAGCAAACTAATGAAGTTTCAGTTGCAACAGTTTCCCCTGAAAATGAATTCGAAACTATCACCTTTGTAGCACCATTTTCAGGAAGAATACCACAAATTGTTCCATGGAAACCATCTGCTGAGTTCGTCTGGGACGATATTGAAGCTACTGGTGAAGAATTCATGTACATCCCCGAACTTTTCAAAATGTTCAATGCTGCTCTTGTGGCCAAGTGAATTCGGGAAGATTCGAGTCAGGCTGATGACTTGGTAATAAAACAAAGCGCTTTCTCGAGAGGCAACACCCCTGTGTTTCAGATTTGAATTTCTGTGGTCACTCCCCAAAGTTTAAACCTTTGGTTGAACTTAAGTGTGGGGGGTGCCACCTTTTAATAAAACCTTTTGTTTGTTTATAAGATTTTGTGCAGGTAATGATTTCTCCATATGGACGCTAGGAATGAAGAAAAGAATTTTAAGCTGACAACTCATTGACATATCTGGTTTCATCTCTATTTTCCCTATTTCTATACTTTGAAGTTCGTTTTTCATTGAGGACAATGTCTAACTTAAGTGTGGGGGGTGAATAGGAAAAATTAGAGTTTTCATGCTTAAATTTTAAATTTTGTTTGCCCTTGTGATCTAGTTGTTTTCACACTTTTAGGATTATCTATTAGAATAACTGGATCAAACCACTGGTAAAACTGGTAATATTTGAAACTTCGAGATGTGTTCCGATTACTATTGCAATCCATTCTGGGATCGATAAACATTTGCTAGCACATATTATACCCTTTTCCACTAAATTGTGAGGATTTGAGCCTATTTCATAAACAACATACATCTTTTATGCTTGAATCTTTTGCTATGAGTGTGCCGGTGATTTTATTTATTCTAGAACTTGTGCTTGTAAATCATTACCAGACCGTAGTGAGATTACATTCGTGCGATATAAGTGAATTCGTGTGATAAAGAGGCACCTTAGGATTTAACCCAAATGGCCTTCCATTTTACATCTAATGATATATTAGCTATCCGCATTGGTTAGTTAACCACCCACATGGACCCATTTGTAGTGCTCATTTTTTGCACTAGATACCCCTAGTTACACCCTCTGAGCCTTCCTTTTCATTTTTGCTTCACCCAGAAAATACAAAAAGATTTTACACTTTAAACCTTAGCTTACCCCGTATCAATGTCTAACGGTTGGTTGCTAGTCGCCGGGAAAGTGAAGATTGTTCAAATGATTGTGAGTACCACATCCTGTGAGATTGATTGAGCCATGCTTTTTGTTATGTTAAAAAAATGTGTTGAAAGTATGGAAATAATAGCCAATGTGCTATGATCGAAGAACTATTGTCATGGCAAAGCAAAAAGCTGTGGAAAGCGGAAAAGAAGAAATTGAAGCTATAATCATTTATTTGGTTCGTAGAATGTTTGGTAGCTAGCAACACGGGTATTAGACTTGATTTCATTTTTATTTTAACACCAATTTCATATACTTTCCCATGCCTTATCCATACCCTTCACCCTAAGCCTATCATTATAACCCGAATAAAAGCCCTCTTTAGATGTTTTTACTTGGTGCTCACGCCACGTCGGTGGATTTTTGTTTCTTGTACAAGCTTATGGTAATAATCTAATCATGACTGAGTAATGAGTGTGATTTATCTTGTTACTCCACTAAAAATGAGTGATTGAGTGAATTATATTTCGTTCCTTTTTCGTGAGGTGTTTTGAAATGTTAATCATGCAAGAAAATCATTGGATATTGTCAAACATCTTGATGTTTCACCTTTATAAAGCATAATTGATGAATCTTCTCGCGTATTTATACTTGGTTGATTTGCATCACATTTTTCATAATCACGATCTTGTACCAGTGGATGTTTTTCCAAGATTTACTTGAGGGCAAGCAAAGTTTAAGTGTGGGGGAATTTGATAACGCTCAGATTGTGCATGTTTTTAGTAGCGTTATGTGTACTTTTATATATGTTATTTGGTTATATTTACATGATTATAGTGCTTAAACGCATCAAAAGATGTTTGTCTAGTGTTTATAACCAAGTGCAGGGAAACGGAAGGAAAGTAAAGAAATGTTCAGCAAATGGAAGATTCCCGTTTCAGTGAAGCCTAAATCAGTATCTCAAGGACCTTTGAAGACCATAGTGATTGAAGAACCAAGTTCTACAAGATATAGAGAAGAAAAGATCAAGTTTCCGTAACTCAGGAAATCCAACCAGATCGGCACAAGTGTAACCGATCGGTTGAAATTGACCAGAACGCCAAAATGACCATCACCAACCGCTCGATCGCCACCCGCAACCGGGAAGGTTGGCCCCTTTTAGAATACCAACCGGATCGGTTGGTCATATGACCGATCCGGTTGGAGAAGCTGCATCTGCCAAATCTTCATCACTAAGTTTCCCCTTTGCATCCAAACGATTCTAGGTCCTTCTCTTGGTGTATTCTAGTCCTTTCCTTACTCCTTGGAGGCCAAGTTCAGCAGTTAATACCCTAGGCTTTGGAATTAGTATAAATAGAGGCCATTTGTGAGCATATGAGACACACACTTAAAATACAAATCTCTCTACTCATCAAACAAAGCTTTAAGCTCTCAAATTCGTCCTTATAAGTCCAGAGAAGTTTGGAGTTCCAGAAGTTCCACATTTGGAGGCCAAATCACCAAGAAGTCTACCCCAATACTTTGGGAATCATTACTTCACCATTTGTAATCTTGTTCCAAGCATTGTAAGACTTTTAATCATGTTTTCTAATGTTCAAAGTTCTGAGTTTATGTTCATGTTTGCTATGGGTGGCTAGTTTCTTTATACACTTGCTTAAATAATGTTGATTATCATATGATTAGTTAGTGATTGTGTTAACATGTTTTAATTCAATTTCAAGTTGATTCTAAGATCCAATTGTGCTAAAGTTTCGTAGTGACATTTTTTAATCAAGTTTGGCTAATTGATAGTAATCGTTGAGGTCGAAAGAACTTATTGTTATTCAACTAGTCATAATCATTTTGTTAATGGATGATTGTTTTTACTTATTATTCTTGATTATACAAAGGAACTAAGGTGTGGTTGTGATAGAAACGCTTTTTGATTATCAAATTGGATTGGTTGGAAACATCTAAAAGGTCGTAAGATTAGTTGTTGAGAATCAATTGTAGCCTTTTGTCTATGATCGGTTACCTTTTGTATTGACCATTTCTTAAGCAATTTGATGAAACAAGTGGATGTTTTTGTGTTTAAGTTTATGTATGTAGACTTATGAAACTTGAATTGATCTTGAATTGATTGGTTAAACGTAATGCTTGTTTTTATGAACTAAAATCTTGACGAAGGTTTAACTTGTAAGAACAATAGATTAGTCCACCAACTAATTATCATAACCAACATGTTAAGAGGTTAACACAATCACATTAATCTATGATATGAAACTAGTTTAAGCAAGTGTAGTTTTTAATCATCTGAATTTCATTATATCTATTTGCTTTTTTATATGTTTTGGATAGACTCTGTTGATTCAAACTTGTGCTTAGATTCACTCAAATCCCTGCGAACGGTCCCGACTTACCTTCATAACTTTGCTATAACGGACGAGTATACTTGCTCGTATGTGTTATTGGTAATATTGGTAATTCGCCTTTTATAAATTTAAAACTTGTACACACCCAGCACATCTGTTGTTTAATATGATACGTATACCATAGCACCTATACTTGGTCGTTTAACATGATGCGTATAACAATGCACCTATACTTGGTCGTTTAACATGATACGTATACCATAGCACCTATACAGGCTCGTTTAACAGGATACGTATACCAATGCACCTATACTTGGTCGTTTAACATGCTACGTATACCAATGCACCTATACTCGCTCGTTTAACATGATACGTATACCAATGCACCTATACTTGGTCGTTTAACATGATACTATACCATAGCACCTATACTCGCTCGTTTAACATGATACGTATACCAATGCACCTATACTTGGTCGTTTAACATGATACGTATACCATAGCACATATACTCGCTCGTTTAACATGATACATATACCAATGCACCTATACTCGCCGTTTAACATGATAATATACCAATGCACCTATACTTGGTCCTTTAACATGATACGTATACCATAGCACCTATACTTGGTCGTTTAACATGATACGTGTACCAATGCACCTATACTTGGTCGTTTAACATGATACGTATACCATAGCACCTATACTTGCTCGTTTAACATGATACGTATACCAATGCACCTATGCTGGCTCGTTTAACATGATACGTATACCAATGCACCTATACTTGGTCGTTTAACATGATACGTATACCATAGCACCTATACTTGGTCGTTTAACATGATACGTATACCAATGCACCTTAACTCGCTCGTTTAACATGATACGTATACCAATGCACCTATACTCGCTCGCTTAACATGATAATGTATACCAATGCTTCGTTCATGATCGTATACTATACTTGGTCGTTTAATATGATACGTATATCATAGCACCTATACTCGCTCGTTTAACATGATACGTATACCGTGTCCACGCCATGTCCGTGTCATATATTTTTAGACTTTTCCGTATCGTCGTGTCCGTGCAACCTAGGTTAAAAGTAATTAGATTAATTTTATAATTTTTAGGTTAAATTTAATTATATAATTTTATAATTTATTATTAATTCTATTTATTTAAAATGATAATTTTAATTTTATAATTAAATTTTTTCCCGGAGACATGTCCCTTGAAAAGGTTTTGGCGTAAATTTTCATTTTCCCTCCTCTCTTTTATTTTATCCCGCCATCACTTTCCTCGGGGATTTGTCCCCGGAAAAAGTGTCGCTAGAAGACAAAGAAGACTTTACCCGGGGACATGTCCCCGGGGAAAGTGAAAATCAAATATTAACCTCAATTATTAGCGGAACTGGTCACACTTGAAAAAAAAATCCGAAAAACACTGCTGTCTTCCTCCCTCTCAACTCACCACTGGCAACACCGCAGCACCACCACTAATACTTCACCACCACCTCCATTGCTACTCTCACGACTAATACTTCACCACCACCACTGCGTTGTCTTCCCCTCACTCGCACCACTGTGCACAATGCATCTCAACCCTCTCATTGTTTAATTCTTTCCTCAAACCCTCTCATTGTTTGATTATTTCTCTTCTCTTCTCATTTCTTATTCTCGACAGTGGTACCACATTACAACCGAGGTTAATTTTTAATTTTTTCAACTGTTTTTAATTTTTGTTAATTTGTTTTAATTTGTTTTAATTTGTGTTAATTTGTGTTAACTGATATGTGTCTAAAAACACATATATTTTATACCGTTTAGAATGCCAAAAACATCTGAAAACACTCAGAAATGCATCAAAATGATGAAAATATCACAAATAAGTGTTTTATGTGTTTTAAATGCAAAAATACCAAAATCAGATGAAAAACGTATCAAGTTTGCATAATTGGCAGTTTTAGTCCCCCAAGTTTCAAAAGTTGTCAAAATCAGTCCCTGGTAAATCAAAATAAAGCAAAATGTTATTTAAGGTCCATAAGATTCAAAAGTTGTCAAAACAAACCCTTCAAAGTTCAAAATTTGTAAAATTACAACTTTGGTCCCTGAACTTTGAAAAATGTCAAATATAGTCCTTGGAAATTTTTTAAAAAAATGGAAAATAATCAAAATTAGTCCTTGTACTATTCATAAATGGCAAAATTGGTCCTTATGGTGAACTTTTGGAGAATTTACATATTTGGTCCCTCAAGTTTCAAAGTTTGGCAGATTTAGTCCCCGGAAGTGTAAAATGGAAATTATCAATTGAGGTCCTTGTACTATTGAAGCTTGGCAAAATTCACCCTTGGAATAACTTTGGAAGGTTTACACATCCAGCCCTATACTTTCAGAAAATTGCAAAAGTGGTCCTTATTATTAATACAAACCAAACGGACTCTTTTGTTATTAATCCAACAAATCCAAATCCAACCCAGTCCAACAACGCGGCCCATATTTTAAAAAGAAGAATACCGCCAGCCACTGTACACCTCCCTCTCCCACAACTTCATCCCAATACCAGTGGTTTCACCACCACTTTCCACCTCACCACCACCTGTATACCAACCCCCTCCACCTCCACAACCTCCCAAAACCCATTAAATGCAAAAAAACCTGCTAAAGACTTTTTTGGCGCCAAAAGCAGTTTGAACAGCTGAGATTAAATTGAAGCAATCCAAGGGTGCAGAAACGTTTAGGGATGTCGACAAAGCTTAAAAAAGATCTATAAAGTAGAAAAAGGCAGAAGAATACTTTGTCACTTGTTTTAGACCGTTTTTAATTTTCTTGTAATTGTTTTTATTGTTTTAAAATTAAAATATTTATGGGTTTCATGTTTCATTCATAGTACAAGTTATTTTAAGTATTAATTAGTAAGTTTCAGTTATCAATATCATGTTGTCTGTTTTCTTTATGTTCCCCGCCAAAATCAGTTTTTGTCACAAATTAAGTTTTAATCTGTTTACGTGATTCAAAATAGTTTGTTTTAACTTCTCAAAAGTTAATTAAGATAAGTGGAGCAATTTCTGTGGGTATTGCAAAATTTTCATATTTGGTCAACAAAAGTCAACCTGCAGTTACAAAGTTGTAACTGATCTGAATTGCTGGTATTGATGGTAAAAATGGGTTGAAATCAGTTTCATAATGGGTTGATATCAGTTTAGGGTACTGTTTCATTGATCTCAGCTTTCATACCATAGTAGCAGGACTGTAAGCCTATATTTCTGTCTTTCATTTGATTCAGTAGAATACTTGTTCTTATGTTTGCTTAGTTTTGTTAAATTCAGTTTAATTTGGTTGCTTTTGATCTCTGCATTTCAGTTGTAGAATAGTTCTGCATTTATTGGTTCATATTTGCATATTAGTGTTAAATTGCATAAGTAGTATAAGCGACTCATTGATAGTTATAGCTATAGTAGTTGCATCATTTAGGTATTTTAGTGATATTGGAATCTGATTGGATAGTTAGCATAGAGTAGTTTTGAGGATTGTTGGTAGTAGGTTGCTTATCATTTTCATAAAAGGTGTTTGGATCAGATCTAAAATCTGAGTTAGAGGATAAAACGATAGTTAAGCTTAGTCTATTTAGTATAGGATAGGTTGATTAAACTTTGATTGAACCTTACTTTGCACTAAAAATAGCTCATAGTCAAAATCACTTCAAATCTGTCCTAGGTTTATATCTGTTAGGATTTTTAATTACAAATCTCATCAAAGTAGCTTATAACTTGATACAATAGCTTAATCTCATCTTAATATAGCTTAATATAACTTATTCAGTCCATAGAATTGATTCAAAGTTCATTTAAGTCAACTCTTTAGTATAATTTAAAAGTCAAAATTTTCCTAGTAGCAGTTTTTGAATAAACTTTGTAATTTTATTGTGATCTTACCATTAGGATTTAGGATTTGAGCTTGTGGGATATTAAAATTCAACTGCTCATCTTAACTAGAAAAATATTAGTTCATATCTTCTTAGCTTTTAAATTGCTTATTTTCAATCTTGTTTTAAGTCCCTTTCCAAAAGCTTGCCCTGTGCAGCTGTTACACCACCACCACAGTGGCCATCTTCACCACTTTGGTGGGTCCCACAGGCCACATCAGTGGACCCCAGTGGTGGTTCTTGGTTCCATAGCATTCACCACCTTGCTAGCTCTCATTTGCAGTCAAGCTTTTGAGCTTAAGCTCTGTGGACCCCAATCCTAAATCAGCTGTAATCTTGTCCCATTTCTGAGTTGAAACTAGTTTAGTATTGCTTAATTTTTGGCTTAAATTGCTTTTCAGAGGTTTAGGATAGTTGGAATAGGTTAGTATTAAGTTAATTTAGCATAAATTAGTTGTCTTGATCATTTGGTGCTCATTTGGTACCTTTAGCTTATTTTGAGTTCTTATTTATAAGCACTTTTCACTACAGCTCCATAATCCTGTGCACTAGTATATGTTTTTATATTTTTCATAGATTTAGAATATTAATTTAGACTTTTCCTGAATTTTTCATAATTTTCATCACTTTTTACTATTTTTCTTATTTTAAATCAGTTTTTAAGACTTTTTAATTAGCTTTTATTACAAATAAATCAGAAAAAGTTTTAAAAAAATATGTTTTCAATTTTCATAGATTAAGATAAATATAAAAAGCCAAAAAAAATATTTTTACAGAATTTTCTTAGTTAAAATAGTATTTTCTAGCATTTTAATTAGTTCTAAATAGTAATTAATTAATAATAAATAGATAAAAAGCATAAAAAATATATTTTCAGTTTTATAATATTTTAGATTTTTCTAAGTTATAATTTCATTTTTCTAGGTTAATTTTGTATTTTCTTATATTTTAGTATATTTTAAATAATTAATAAATAGTTTTTAATTAATAATAATTAGATAAATAGTTTTAAAAATAATTTTATTTTTCTAATAATTTTCTTTTATTATTAGGATTGTAAAAATATCATTTTCATATTTGTAGGCCTTTTATTTCTTAAAACTCACGTTTTATTTTGCACGTTACGTAGTTTTTAATTTAAACGTACGTTTTAGGTTTTAAACGTTCATCGATTTTAAAAATAGTGATAGCGTTTAATTAATATAATTTAGTTTTTTAACTTTCTTTAATCTGCATTTAAGCCCCTGTAATTTACAAACTTTTTCCTTTAGGTATAAATATTCCAAATCTTCAAACCCCCTTTCCCATTCAATATCACTCGATCACAGATTCGTCTTACTACAGTGTTCACACCTCGTTGGGACTTAACGACCCGGGGATACACTAAACTCTCCAGATCATAATTGCATTGGTTTCTGACGTTTGAATTTTATTACGGTTGACCATTCACAAGTGGTTAGCTTGTGTGATAAAACATGACGGTTCAGACCCAATCAAATTTTGGCGCCGCTGCCGGGGAGGTGTGCTGCGTTCTACGAATTTGAAGAATCAGTGATTGTTGAATATACACCCATTTTATATTTACCATCTTTGTCCATATTTCCTTGTTTTCATATAAAACCTAAATTATCGTGAAGTTAATTCATTTAACGGATCGATTTCCAAAAACATTTTTTTATTATTCAAGTTTTCAACAAACACAAAAACCCAAAAAGATTTTCTTTCTTATTTTTACAACATGTTTTTCAAAAATCCAAAAATATCCATCTTTACCCTCTCACATCTTTGATTCTTCATCCCAAACCCCTCTGTAACCCTTTGATTCTTTTCTATGTCTTATCCTCACCCTCTTGGTTGTCAATGGTGTGGTGGTCCTTATAATGGTGGCAATTGCCCAGTTGTAGCATGGTGGAATCAGAAACTGGTCTGTCTATAACCAGTATCCCTATTCCTACCATAACACAACCTGATTTATTCCATCACTACCACACTGGAGAATCAGCTTTACTGTTATGAGTACTGTGGTGGTTCACACTACAGTTCTGATTGTCAATCGGAAACACGCTTGTCTATGAGCAGGTTCCTGATAACAATTATGACTACAACACATACGACTCACAGCCACATCGCCATTTTACTGTTGTGAGTATTGTGGAGGTCCACACTCTAGCTCAGATTGTCAAACAAGGAATCCATTTCCTTGTAACAATTACGACTCTTCATATCATGAACAACCTCTACAGTACCAAATGAATCAAGCACCACCTCAGCCTGAGCCACTTCCTCAAAATCTTCTCCTTGATCTTTTGGATTTAGTGAAAGATTTGAAGGAATGTAAACACTCCCAAGATAATCCAAATGAGAAATCCATGGAAGTTTTGTTAGCCGAAGAGCGGGATGCTAAATTAGATTCCCAGATTGCCTTTGAAAAATCTATTAGGGAATCAATTGCAAAGGAAAAAGCAGCCAAATCTAGCTCTCGATTCCGTTTCATTCCTGATGACGATGATGATGAAGTTACCCTTGATATTAGTCAATTATACAGTTCTTCTTCAAGTTCATCAGTTGAAATTCCTTCCATGAAAAATCAGGGAGAAAAGACTATGATGGAATTACTAGCAGAAGAACAAATGGAAAGTATAAAACATATGTATGCTAGTCCTTCTCAACTCCCTCAGTCTGCTGTTATCACACCCGATATTCCCACTCACTCTCTAAACATGGGGGATGAGCATCTTGACACTGTTCCTGAAAAGGAATCGGACGAATTCATAAAGTCTAGTGTTGAGGACCTTGTCCCAATCCCGAGAGAGTCACAGGGAACTTCTGATCATATGTGTGATTCTCTTTTCCCTCTTGAGTGTTCAAAAGATCATTTTGAAACTTTCTCTGATCTTAGCGACGATTGTGCTTCTTATGGAGACATTGAGTATGTTGAAACATCACTCCCACAGTCTGATCCTCTTCTTGAGGAGTTCACCGATGAACTCACTCACATCAGTCCACTTTCATCAGAAAGTGACGATGATCTCTTTGATTTCGAAGCCGATCTTGGAGAAATTGAAAGTCTCCTATATAATGATCATTCACTCATTTCTTGTCCCATTTCCGACTCTTCCATTCCTTCTCTCACTCCAGATGAGGAAGATGACAACTTTTGGAAGGAGGTCAATGCTTTTCTTAGTGATGAGTCAATTCCAACAGGGATTGACAATACTTACTGTGATTCGGAGGGAGACATCCTCTTTCTTGAAAATCTGTTGATTGAAGATCCGTTTCCAGCTCTCCCTCCCGGAAATTTTGTTGCCAATCACCATACAAGCTTCAAGTCTAAGCTTAAAAATCTAACAAATGGTGATTTGCTCCTCACTGATGAAGAATGGGATTGCATTGTGATGCACATCTTTATTCCATTTTTCACAGATGGTGTGGTTTCTCGTTCCCTTTTCTCCTTCAGGAATGAGGACACTATTTTTGATCCCGGCATTTTCATTTATTATTTTTGAGCCGGTTCTATGTATATCTCATCAGTGTGGAACTTTCGCGTATTTCAATGTTTATACAAACATCTTGAATGAAAGTCCGATGGAGATTGTCTCTTCCACTTACTTCCCCATGAACAAATTAATTCGGGGTCGAGTCAAGCTAGCGACTCGGTAATCAAAAACAGTAGTTAAACATGGGTTTTCACCCGTGTGTACCACCTTAGTGTGAGGGAGATGCCCCACATGTTGTATGTAGATCTAAAAAAAAAAAAAAAAAAAAAATGTATATATTAAAAAAAGAGAGAATAATTGTTGTGTTTCCACACTTGGCTAGTAATGTTATCTTTTTACGTTCAAGGATTCATAAGATAATAGTCGGACTTTGAATATTGAAAACAATATTCATTTCTAAGTGTGGGGGGGAAATTCTGGCGAATTTGATCATAAATGTACCCTTTTAGTCCCTTTTCCCCCCAAAATGGCCAAATTAAAAAAAAAAAAAAATAGTGGAAGTACTATGTACTAAACACAACAAATGGTAATCAGTCCACCATGTCTAACCTACATAAGGATTGGCTAATCCAGGAGCAAACGGCTCTTGGTAAAGATATCTCAAATCCGTTGACGGCTTGCAATTTTCCCAAAATTGTATGGTGTTCAACTCACCATATCTTTAATTAGTGAAGAGTTGGCTAGCCCGCAAGTTTATGGCTTGTGGTAAAGGCAGTTGGAAAACCATAATTGGTAATCGACTCACCAAAGATAATATTGATAATTTATCTAAGAGTTGGCTAGTCCGAAACAAACGGCTTCGGTAAAGACAAATCAAAACCGTTGAAAGCTGGTGATTTGCTCAAAATCATTTGGTTATCATTGTACCAAAATTCTTACTTGAACTAAAACAATTGGCTACTCCAGAAGTAATGGCTTTTGGTAAAGAGATAAAATCCATTAACTTTTCATAAAAGATTGCTAGGGACTAGCAATAGTTTAGTGTGGGGGATTTGATATGTGTCTAAAAACACATATATTTTATACCGTTTAGAATGCCAAAAACATCTGAAAACACTCAGAAATGCATCAAAATGATGAAAATATCACAAATAAGTGTTTTATGTGTTTTAAATGCAAAAATACCAAAATCAGATGAAAAACGTATCAAGTTTGCATAATTGGCAGTTTTAGTCCCCCAAGTTTCAAAAGTTGTCAAAATCAGTCCCTGGTAAATCAAAATAAAGCAAAATGTTATTTAAGGTCCATAAGATTCAAAAGTTGTCAAAACAAACCCTTCAAAGTTCAAAAATTGAAAAATTACAACTTTGGTCCCTAACTTTGAAAATGTCAAATATAGTCCTTGGAAATTTTAAAAAAAATGGAAAATAATCAAAATTAGTCCTTGTACTATTCATAAATGGCAAAATTGGTCCTTATGGTGAACTTTTGGAGAATTTACATATTTGGTCCCTCAAGTTTCAAAGTTTGGCGATTTAGTCCAGGAAGTGTAAAAATGGAAATTATCAATTGCGGTCCTTGTACTATTGAAGCTTGGCAAAATTCACCCTTGGAATAACTTTGGAAGGTTTACACATCCAGCCCTATACTTTCAGAAAATTGCAAAAGTGGTCCTTATTATTAATACAAACCAAACGGACTCTTTTGTTATTAATCCAACAAATCCAAATCCAACCCAGTCCAACAACCCAGCCCATATTTTAAAAAGAAGAATACCGCCAGCCACTGTACACCTCCCTCTCCCACAACTGCATCCCAATACCAGTGGTTTCACCACCACTTTCCACCTCACCACCACCTGTATACCAACCCCCCTCCACCTCCACAACCTCCCAAAACCCATTAAATGCAAAAAAAACCTGCTAAAGACTTTTTTGGTGCCAAAAGCAGTTTGAACAGCTGAGATTGATTTGAAGCAATCCAAGGGTGCAGAAACATTGAGGGATGTCGACAAAGCTTAAAAAAGATCTATAAAGTAGAAAAAGGCTAAGAATACTTTGTCACTTGTTTTAGACCGTTTTTAATTTTCTTGTAATTGTTTTTATTGTTTTAAAATTAAAAGATTTATGGGTTTCATGTTTCATTCATAGTACAAGTTATTTTAAGTATTAATTAGTAAGTTTCAGTTATCAATTTCATGTTGTCTGTTTTCTTTATGTTCCCCGCCAAAATCAGTTTTTGTCACAAATTAAGTTTTAATCACACGTGATTCAAAATAGTTTGTTTTAACTTCTCAAAAGTTAATTAAGATAAGTGGAGCAATTTCTGTGGGTATTGCAAAATTTTCATATTTGGTCAACAAAAGTCAACCTTGCAAGTTACAAAGTTGTAACCGATCTAATTGCTGGTATTGATGGTAAAAATGGGTTGAAATCAGTTTCATAATGGGTTGATATCAGTTTAGGGTATTGTTTCATTGATCTCAGCTTTCATACCATAGTAGCTGTAAGCCTATATTTCTGTCTTTCATTTGATTCAGTAGAATACTTGTTCTTATGTTTGCTTAGTTTTGTTAAATTCAGTTTAATTTGGTTGCTTTTGATCTCTGCATTTCAGTTGTAGAATAGTTCTGCATTTATTGGTTCATATTTGCATATTAGTGTTAAATTGCATAAGTAGTATGCGACTATTGATAGTTATAGCTATAGTAGTTGCATCATTTAGGTATTTTAGTGATATTGGAATCTGATTGGATAGTTAGCATAGAGTAGTTTTGAGGATTGTTGGTAGTAGGTTGCTTATCATTTTCATAAAAGGTGTTTGGATCAGATCTAAAATCTGAGTTAGAGGATAAAACAGTAGTTAAGCTTAGTCTATTTAGTATAGGATAGGTTGATTAAACTTTGATTGAACCTTACTTTGCACTAAAAATAGCTCATAGTCAAAATCACTTCAAATCTGTCCTAGGTTTATATCTGTTAGGATTTTTAATTACAAATCTCATCAAAGTAGCTTATAACTTGATACAATAGCTTAATCTCATCTTAATATAGCTTAATATAACTTATTCAGTCCATAGAATTGATTCCAAGTTCATTTAAGTCAACTCTTTAGTATAATTTAAAAGTCAAAATTTTCCTAGTAGCAGTTTTTGAATAAACTTTGTAATTTTATTGTGATCTTACCATTAGGATTTAGGATTTGAGCTTGTGGGATATTAAAATTCAACTGCTCATCTTAACTAGAAAAATATTAGTTCATATCTTCTTAGCTTTTAAACTGCTTATTTTCAATCTTGTTTTAAGTCCCTTTCCAAAAGCTTGCCCTGTGCAGCTGTTACACCACCACCACAGTGGCCATCTTCACCACTTTGGTGGGTCCCACAGGCCACATCAGTGGACCCCAGTGGTGGTTCTTGGTTCCATAGCATTCACCACCTTGCTAGCTCTCATTTGCAGTCAAGCTTTTGAGCTTAAGCTCTGTGGACCCCAATCCTAAATCAGCTGTAATCTTGTCCCATTTCTGAGTTGAAACTAGTTTAGTATTGCTTAATTTTTGGCTTAAATTGCTTTTCAGAGGTTTAGGATAGTTGGAATAGGTTAGTATTAAGTTAATTTAGCATAAATTAGTTGTCTTGATCATTTGGTGCTCATTTGGTACCTTTAGCTTATTTTGAGTGCTTATTTATAAGCACTTTTCACTACAGCTCCATAATCCTGTGCACTAGTATATGTTTTTATATTTTTCATAGATTTAGAATATTAATTTAGACTTTTCCTGAATTTTTCATAATTTTCATCACTTTTTACTATTTTTCTTATTTTAAATCAGTTTTTAAGACTTTTTAATTAGCTTTTATTACAAATAAATCAGAAAAAGTTTTAAAAAAATATGTTTTCAATTTTCATAGATTAAGATAAATATAAAAAGCCAAAAAAATATTTTTCCAGAATTTTCTTAGTTAAAATAGTATTTTCTAGCATTTTAATTAGTTCTAAATAGTAATTAATTAATAATAAATAGATAAAAAGCATAAAAAATATTTTTTCAGTTTTAAAATTAGTTTTATAATATTTTAGATTTTCTAAGTTATAATTTCATTTTTCTAGGTTAATTTTGTATTTTCTTATATTTTAGTATATTTTAAATAATTAATAAATAGTTTTTAATTAATAATAATTAGATAAATAGTTTTAAAAATAATTTTATTTTTCTAATAATTTTCTTTTATTATTAGGATTGTAAAAATATCATTTTCATATTTGTAGGCCTTTTATTTCTTAAAACTCACGTTTTATTTTGCACGTTACGTAGTTTTTAATTTAAACGTACGTTTTAGGTTTTAAACGTTCATCGATTTTAAAAATAGTGATAGCGTTTAATTAATATAATTTAGTTTTTTAACTTTCTTTAATCTGCATTTAAGCCCCTGTAATTTACAAACTTTTTCCTTTAGGTATAAATATTCCAAATCTTCAAACCCCCTTTCCCATTCAATATCACTCGATCACAGATTCGTCTTACTACAGTGTTCACACCTCGTTGGGACTTAACGACCCGGGGATACACTAAACTCTCCAGATCATAATTGCATTGGTTTCTGAGCTGTTTGAATTTTATTACGGTTGACCATTCACAAGTGGTTAGCTTGTGTGATAAAACATGACGGTTCAGACCCAATCAAATTTTGGCGTCGCTGCCGGGGAGGTGTGCTGCGTTCTACGAATTTGAAGAATCAGTGATTGTTGAATATACACCCATTGTATATTTACCATCTTTGTCCATATTTCCTTGTTTTCATATAAAACCTAAATTATCGTGAAGTTAATTCATTTAACGGATCGATTTCCAAAAACATTTTTTTATTATTCAAGTTTTCAACAAACACAAAAACCCAAAAAGATTTTCTTTCTTATTTTTACAACATGTTTTTCAAAAATCCAAAAATATCCATCTTTACCCTCTCACATCTTTGATTCTTCATCCCAAACCCTCTGTAAACCTTTGATTCTTTCTATGTCTTATCCTCACCCTCTTGGTTGTAAATGGTGTGGTGGTCCTTATAATGGTGGCAATTGCCCCAGTTGTAGCATGGTGGAATCAGGAAACGGGTCTGTTCTATAACCAGATCCCTATTCCTACCATAACACAACTGATTTATTCCATCAGCTACCACATTTGTGAGAATCACAGTTTTACTGTTGTAAGTACTGTGGTGGTTCACACTACAGTTCTGATTGTCAATCGGGAAACACGCTTGTCTATGAGCAGTTTCCTGATAACAATTATGACTACAACACATACGTCTCACAGCCACATCAGTTTTACTGTTGTGAGTATTGTGGAGGTCCACACTCTAGCTCGGATTGTCAAACAAGGAATCCATTTCCTTGTAACAATTACGACTCTTCGTATCATGAACAACCTCTACAGTACCAAATGAATCAAGCACCACCTCAGCCTGAGCCACTTCCTCAAAATCTTCTCCTTGATCTTTTGGATTTAGTGAAAGATTTGAAGGAATGTAAACACTCCCAAGATAATCCAAATGAGAAATCCATGGAAGCTTTGTTAGCCGAAGAGCGGGATGCTAAATTAGATTCCCAGATTGCCTTTGAAAAATCTATTAGGGAATCAATTGCAAAGGAAAAAGCAGCCAAATCTAGCTCTCGATTCCGTTTCATTCCTGATGACGATGATGATGAAGTTACCCTTGATATTAGTCAATTATGTACAGGTTCTTCAAGTTCATCAGTTGAAATTCCTTCCATGAAAAATCAGGGAGAAAAGACTATGATGGAATTACTAGCAGAAGAACAAATGGAAAGTATAAAACATATGTATGCTAGTCCTTCTCAACTCCCTCAGTCTGCTGTTATCACACCCGATATTCCCACTCACTCTCTAAACATGGGGGATGAGCATCTTGACACTGTTCCTGAAAAGGAATCAGACGAATTCATAAAGTCTAGTGTTGAGAACCTTGTCCCAATCCCGAGAGAGTCACAGGGAACTTCTGATCATATGTGTGATTCTCTTTTCCCTCTTGAGTGTTCAAAAGATCATTTTGAAACTTTCTCCGATCTTAGCGACGATTGTGCTTCTTATGGAGACATTGAGTATGTTGAAACATCACTCCCATCACGATCCTCTTCTTGAGTAGTTCACCGATGAACTCACTCACATCAGTCCACTTTCATCAGAAAGTGACGATGATCTCTTTGATTTCGAAGCCGATCTTGGAGAAATTGAAAGTCTCCTATATAATGATCATTCACTCATTTCTTGTCCCATTTCCGACTCTTCCATTCCTTCTCTCACTCCAGATGAGGAAGATGACAACTTTTGGAAGGAGGTCAATGCTTTTCTTAGTGATGAGTCAATTCCAACAGGGATTGACAATACTTACTGTGATTCGGAGGGAGACATCCTCTTTCTTGAAAATCTGTTGATTGAAGATCCGTTTCCAGCTCTCCCTCCCGGAAATTTTGTTGCCAATCACCATACAAGCTTCAAGTCTAAGCTTAAAAATCTAACAAATGGTGATTTGCTCCTCACTGATGAAGAATGGGATTGCATTGTGATGCACATCTTTATTCCATTTTTCACAGATGGTGTGGTTTCTCGTTCCCTTTTCTCCTTCAGGAATGAGGACACTATTTTTGATCCCGGCATTTTCATTTATTATTTTTTAGCCGGTTCTATGTATATCTCATCGGTGTGGAACTTTCTCGTACTTCAATGTTTATACAAACATCTTGAATGAAAGTCCGATGGAGATTGTCTCTTCCACTTACTTCCCCATGAACAAATTAATTCGGGGTCGAGTCAAGCTAGCGACTCGGTAATCAAAAACAGTAGTTAAACATGGGTTTTCACCCGTGTGTACCACCTTAGTGTGAGGGAGATGCCCCACATGTTGTATATAGATCTAAAAAAAAAAAAAAAAAAAATTGTAAATATTAAAAAGAGAATAATTGTTGTGTTTCCACACTTGGCTAGTAATGTTATCTTTTTACGTTCAAGGATTCAGCATAATAGCCGGGACTTTGAATATTGAGGACAATATTCATTTCTAAGTGTGGGGGGGAAATTCTGGCGAATTTGATCATAAATGTACCCTTTTAGTCCCTTTTTCCCCAAAATGGCCAAATTAAAAAAAAAAAAAATTAGTGGAAGTACTATGTACTAAACACAACAAATGGTAATCAGTCCACCATGTCTAACCTACATAAGGATTGGCTAATCCAGGAGCAAACGGCTCTTGGTAAAGATATCTCAAATCCGTTTATGGCTTGCAATTTGCCCAAAATTGTATGGTGTTCAGCTCACCATATCTTTAATTAGTGAAGAGTTGGCTAGCCCGCAAGTTTATGGCTTGTGGTAAAGGCAGTTGGAAAACCATAATTGGTAATCGACTCACCAAAGATAATATTGATAATTTATCTAAGAGTTGGCTAGTCCAGAAGCAAACGGCTTTTGGTAAAGACAAATCAAATCCGTTGAAAGCTGGTGATTTGCTCAAAATCATTGGGTTATCATTGTACCAAAGTTCTTACTTGAACTAAAACAATTGGCTACTCCAGAGGTAATGGCTTTTGGTAAAGAGATAAAATCCATTAACTTTTCATAAAAGATTGCTAGGGACTAGCAATAGTTTAGTGTGGGGGATTTGATATGTGTCTAAAACACATATATTTTATACCGTTTAGAATGCCAAAAACATCTGAAAACACTCAGAAATGCATCAAAATGATGAAAATATCACAAATAAGTGTTTTATGTGTTTTAAATGCAAAAAATACCAAAATCAGATGAAAAACGTATCAAGTTTGCATAATTGGCAGTTTTAGTCCCCCAAGTTTCAAAAGTTGTCAAAATCAGTCCCTGGTAAATCAAAATAAAGCAAAATGTTATTTAAGGTCCATAAGATTCAAAAGTTGTCAAAACAAACCCTTCAAAGTTCAAAAATTGAAAAATTACAACTTTGGTCCCTGAACTTTGAAAAATGTCAAATATAGTCCTTGGAAATTTTAAAAAAAATGGAAAAT
Organism: Chrysanthemum makinoi; assembly: GCA_910596185.1. Classification (NCBI taxonomy): domain Eukaryota; kingdom Viridiplantae; phylum Streptophyta; class Magnoliopsida; order Asterales; family Asteraceae; genus Chrysanthemum; species Chrysanthemum makinoi. Next base: position 292,740,353 of record OU343220.1, read on the forward strand.
AATCAAAATTAGTCCTTGTACTATTCATAAATGGCAAAATTGGTCCTTATGGTGAACTTTTGGAGAATTTACATATTTGGTCCCTCAAGTTTCAAAGTTTGGCAGATTTAGTCCCTGGAAGTGTAAAAATGGAAATTATCAATTGCGGTCCTTGTACTATTGAAGCTTGGCAAAATTCACCCTTGGAATAACTTTGGAAGGTTTACACATCCAGCCCTATACTTTCAGAAAATTGCAAAAGTGGTCCTTATTATTAATACAAACCAAACGGACTCTTTTGTTATTAATCCAACAAATCCAAATCCAACCCAGTCCAACAACCCGGCCCATATTTTAAAAAGAAGAATACCGCCAGCCACTGTACACCTCCCTCTCCCACAACTGCATCCCAATACCAGTGGTTTCACCACCACTTTCCACCTCACCACCACCTGTATACCAACCCCCCTCCACCTCCACAACCTCCCAAAACCCATTAAATGCAAAAAAAAACTTGCTAAAGACTTTTTTGGCGCCAAAAGCAGTTTGAACAGCTGAGATTGATTTGAAGCAATCCAAGGGTGCAGAAACATTGAGGGGTGTCGACAAAGCTTAAAAAAGATCTATAAAGTAGAAAAAAGGCAGAAGAATACTTTGTCACTTGTTTTAGACCGTTTTTAATTTTCTTGTAATTGTTTTTATTGTTTTAAAATTAAAAGATTTATGGGTTTCATGTTTCATTCATAGTACAAGTTATTTTAAGTATTAATTAGTAAGTTTCAGTTATCAATTTCATGTTGTCTGTTTTCTTTATGTTCCCCGCCAAAATCAGTTTTTGTCACAAATTAAGTTTTAATCTGTTTACGTGATTCAAAATAGTTTGTTTTAACTTCTCAAAAGTTAATTAAGATAAGTGGAGCAATTTCTGTGGGTATTGCAAAATTTTCATATTTGGTCAACAAAAGTCAACCTGCAGTTACAAAGTTGTAACTGATCTGAATTGCTGGTATTGATGGTAAAAATGGGTTGAAATCAGTTTCATAATGGGTTGATATCAGTTTAGGGTACTGTTTCATTGATCTCAGCTTTCATACCATAGTAGCAGGACTGTAAGTCTATATTTCTGTCTTTCATTTGATTCAGTAGAATACTTGTTCTTATGTTTGCTTAGTTTTGTTAAATTCAGTTTAATTTGGTTGCTTTTGATCTCTGCATTTCAGTTGTAGAATAGTTCTGCATTTATTGGTTCATATTTGCATATTAGTGTTAAATTGCATAAGTAGTATAAGCGACTCATTGATAGTTATAGCTATAGTAGTTGCATCATTTAGGTATTTTAGTGATATTGGAATCTGATTGGATAGTTAGCATAGAGTAGTTTTGAGGATTGTTGGTAGTAGGTTGCTTATCAGTTTCATAAAAGGTGTTTGGATCAGATCTAAAATCTGAGTTAGAGGATAAAACAGTAGTTAAGCTTAGTCTATTTAGTATAGGATAGGTTGATTAAACTTTGATTGAACCTTACTTTGCACTAAAAATAGCTCATAGTCAAAATCACTTCAAATCTGTCCTAGGTTTATATCTGTTAGGATTTTTAATTACAAATCTCATCAAAGTAGCTTATAACTTGATACAATAGCTTAATCTCATCTTAATATAGCTTAATATAACTTATTCAGTCCATAGAATTGATTCAAAGTTCATTTAAGTCAACTCTTTAGTATAATTTAAAAGTCAAAATTTTCCTAGTAGCAGTTTTTGAATAAACTTTGTAATTTTATTGTGATCTTACCATTAGGATTTAGGATTTGAGCTTGTGGGATATTAAAATTCAACTGCTCATCTTAACTAGAAAAATATTAGTTCATATCTTCTTAGCTTTTAAACTGCTTATTTTCAATCTTGTTTTAAGTCCCTTTCCAAAAGCTTGCCCTGTGCAGCTGTTACACCACCACCACAGTGGCCATCTTCACCACTTTGGTGGGTCCCACAGGCCACATCAGTGGACCCCAGTGGTGGTTCTTGGTTCCATAGCATTCACCACCTTGCTAGCTCTCATTTGCAGTCAAGCTTTTGAGCTTAAGCTCTGTGGACCCCAATCCTAAATCAGCTGTAATCTTGTCCCATTTCTGAGTTGAAACTAGTTTAGTATTGCTTAATTTTTGGCTTAAATTGCTTTTCAGAGGTTTAGGATAGTTGGAATAGGTTAGTATTAAGTTAATTTAGCATAAATTAGTTGTCTTGATCATTTGGTGCTCATTTGGTACCTTTAGCTTATTTTGAGTGCTTATTTATAAGCACTTTTCACTACAGCTCCATAATCCTGTGCACTAGTATATGTTTTTATATTTTTCATAGATTTAGAATATTAATTTAGACTTTTCCTGAATTTTTCATAATTTTCATCACTTTTTACTATTTTTCTTATTTTAAATCAGTTTTTAAGACTTTTTAATTAGCTTTTATTACAAATAAATCAGAAAAAGTTTTAAAAAATATGTTTTCAATTTTCATAGATTAAGATAAATATAAAAAGCCAAAAAAAATATTTTTCCAGAATTTTCTTAGTTAAAATAGTATTTTCTAGCATTTTAATTAGTTCTAAATAGTAATTAATTAATAATAAATAGATAAAAAGCATAAAAAATATTTTTTCAGTTTTAAAATTAGTTTTATAATATTTTAGATTTTTCTAAGTTATAATTTCATTTTTCTAGGTTAATTTTGTATTTTCTTATATTTTAGTATATTTTAAATAATTAATAAATAGTTTTTAATTAATAATAATTAGATAAATAGTTTTAAAAATAATTTTATTTTTCTAATAATTTTCTTTTATTATTAGGATTGTAAAAATATCATTTTCATATTTGTAGGCCTTTTATTTCTTAAAACTCACGTTTTATTTTGCACGTTACGTAGTTTTTAATTTAAACGTACGTTTTAGGTTTTAAACGTTCATCGATTTTAAAAATAGTGATAGCGTTTAATTAATATAATTTAGTTTTTTAACTTTCTTTAATTTGCATTTAAGCCCCTGTAATTTACAAACTTTTTCCTTTAGGTATAAATATTCCAAATCTTCAAACCCCTTTCCCATTCAATATCACTCGATCACAGATTCGTCTTACTACAGTGTTCACACCTCATTGGGACTTAACGACCCGGGGATACACTAAACTCTCCAGATCATAATTGCATTGGTTTCTGAGCTGTTTGAATTTTATTACGGTTGACCATTCACAAGTGGTTAGCTTGTGTGATAAAACATGACGGTTCAGACCCAATCAAATTTTGGCGTCGCTGCCGGGGAGGTGTGCTGCGTTCTACGAATTTGAAGAATCAGTGATTGTTGAATATACACCCATTGTATATTTACCATCTTTGTCCATATTTCCTTGTTTTCATATAAAACCTAAATTATCGTGAAGTTAATTCATTTGACGGATCGATTTCCAAAAACATTTTTTTATTATTCAAGTTTTCAACAAACACAAAAACCCAAAAAGATTTTCTTTCTTATTTTTACAACATGTTTTTCAAAAATCCAAAAATATCCATCTTTACCCTCTCACATCTTTGATTCTTCATCCCAAACCCCTCTGTAACCCTTTGATTCTTTTCTATGTCTTATCCTCACCCTCTTGGTTGTCAATGGTGTGGTGGTCCTTATAATGGTGGCAATTGCCCCAGTTGTAGCATGGTGGAATCAGGAAACGGGTCTGTCTATAACCAGTATCCCTATTCCTACCATAACACAACTGATTTATTCCATCAGCTACCACACTGTGAGAATCAGCAGTTTTACTGTTATGAGTACTGTGGTGGTTCACACTACAGTTCTGATTGTCAATCGGGAAACACGCTTGTCTATGAGCAGGTTCCTGATAACAATTATGACTACAACACATACGTCTCACAGCCACATCAGTTTTACTGTTGTGAGTATTGTGGAGGTCCACACTCTAGCTCGGATTGTCAAACAAGGAATCCATTTCCTTGTAACAATTACGACTCTTCGTATCATGAACAACCTCTACAGTACCAAATGAATCAAGCACCACCTCAGCCTGAGCCACTTCCTCAAAATCTTCTCCTTGATCTTTTGGATTTAGTGAAAGATTTGAAGGAATGTAAACACTCCCAAGATAATCCAAATGAGAAATCCATGGAAGCTTTGTTAGCCGAAGAGCGGGATGCTAAATTAGATTCCCAGATTGCCTTTGAAAAATCTATTAGGGAATCAATTGCAAAGGAAAAAAAGCGACCAAATCTAGCTCGATTCCGTTTCATTCCTGATGACGATGATGATGAAGTTACCCTTGATATTAGTCAATTATGTACAGGTTCTTCAAGTTCATCAGTTGAAATTCCTTCCATGAAAAATCAGGGAGAAAAGACTATGATGGAATTACTAGCGGAAGAACAAATGGAAAGTATAAAACATATGTATGCTAGTCCTTCTCAACTCCCTCAGTCTGCATGTTATCACACCGATATTCCCACTCTCTCTTTAAACATGGGGGATGAGCATCTTGACACTGTTCCTGAAAAGGAATCAGACGAATTCATAAAGTCTAGTGTTGAGAACCTTGTCCCAATCCCGAGAGAGTCACAGGGAACTTCTGATCATATGTGTGATTCTCTTTTCCCTCTTGAGTGTTCAAAAGATCATTTTGAAACTTTCTCTGATCTTAGCGACGATTGTGCTTCTTATGGAGACATTGAGTATGTTGAAACATCACTCCCACAGTCTGATCCTCTTCTTGAGGAGTTCACCGATGAACTCACTCACATCAGTCCACTTTCATCAAAAAGTGACGATGATCTCTTTGATTTCGAAGCCGATCTTGGAGAAATTGAAAGTCTCCTATATAATGATCATTCACTCATTTCTTGTCCCATTTCCGACTCTTCCATTCCTTCTCTCACTCCAGATGAGGAAGATGACAACTTTTGGAAGGAGGTCAATGCTTTTCTTAGTGATGAGTCAATTCCAACAGGGATTGACAATACTTACGTGATTCGAGGGAGACATCCTCTTTCTTGAAAATCTGTTGATTGAAGATCCGTTTCCGCTCTCCTCCCGGAAATTTTGTTGCTAATCACCATACAAGCTTCAAGTCTAAGCTTAAAATCTAACAAATGGTGATTTGCTCCTCACTGATGAAGAATGGGATTGCATTGTGATGCACATCTTTATTCCATTTTTCACAGATGGTGTGGTTTCTCGTTCCTTTTCTCCTTCGGGAATGAGGACACTATTTTTGATCCCGGCATTTTCATTTATTATTTTTTAGCCGGTTCTATGTATATCTCATCGGTGTGGAACTTTCTCGTACTTCAATGTTTATACAAACATCTTGAATGAAAGTCCGATGGAGATTGTCTCTTCCACTTACTTCCCCATGAACAAATTAATTCGGGGTCGAGTCAAGCTAGCGACTCGGTAATCAAAAACATAGTTAAACATGGGTTTTCACCCGTGTGTACCACCTTAGTGTGGGAGATGCCCCACATGTTGTATATAGATCAAAAAAAAAAAAAAAAAAAAAATGTATATATTAAAAAAAGAGAGAATAATTGTTGTGTTTCCACACTTGGCTAGTAATGTTATCTTTTTAGTTCAAGGATTCAAAGATAATAGCCGGGACTTAGAATATTGAGGACAATATTCATTTCTAAGTGTGGGGGGGAAATTCTGGCGAATTTGATCATAAATGTACCCTTTTAGTCCCTTTTTCCCCAAAATGGCCAAATTAAAAAAAAATTAGTGGAAGTACTATGTACTAAACACAACAAATGGTAATCAGTCCACCATGTCTAACCTACATAAGGATTGGCTAATCCAGGAGCAAACGGCTCTTGGTAAAGATATCTCAAATCCGTTTATGGCTTGCAATTTGCCCAAAATTGTATGGTGTTCAGCTCACCATATCTTTAATTAGTGAAGAGTTGGCTAGCCCGCAAGTTTATGGCTTGTGGTAAAGGCAGTTGGAAAACCATAATTGGTAATCGACTCACCAAAGATAATATTGATAATTTATCTAAGAGTTGGCTAGTCCAGAAACAAACGGCTTCTGGTAAAGACAAATCAAATCCGTTGAAAGCTGGTGATTTGCTCAAAATCATTTGGTTATCATTGTACCAAAATTCTTACTTGAACTAAAACAATTGGCTACTCCAGAAGTAATGGCTTTTGGTAAAGAGATAAAATCCATTAACTTTTCATAAAAGATTGCTAGGGACTAGCAATAGTTTAGTGTGGGGGATTTGATATGTGTCTAAAAACACATATATTTTATACCGTTTAGAATGCCAAAAACATCTGAAAACACTCAGAAATGCATCAAAATGATGAAAATATCACAAATAAGTGTTTTATGTGTTTTAAATGCAAAAATACCAAAATCAGATGAAAAACGTATCAAGTTTGCATAATTGGCAGTTTTAGTCCCCCAAGTTTCAAAAGTTGTCAAAATCAGTCCCTGGTAAATCAAAATAAAGCAAAATGTTATTTAAGGTCCATAAGATTCAAAAGTTGTCAAAACAAACCCTTCAAAGTTCAAAAATTGAAAAATTACAACTTTGGTCCCTGAACTTTGAAAAATGTCAAATATAGTCCTTGGAAATTTTAAAAAATGGAAAATGATCAAAATTAGTCCTTGTACTATTCATAAATGGCAAAATTGGTCCTTATGGTGAACTTTTGGAGAATTTACATATTTGGTCCCTCAAGTTTCAAAGTTTGGCAGATTTAGTCCCTGGAAGTGTAAAAATGGAAATTATCAATTGCGGTCCTTGTACTATTGAAGCTTGGCAAAATTCACCCTTGGAATAACTTTGGAAGGTTTACACATCCAGCCCTATACTTTCAGAAAATTGCAAAAGTGGTCCTTATTATTAATACAAACCAAACGGACTCTTTTGTTATTAATCCAACAAATCCAAATCCAACCCAGTCCAACAACCCGGCCCATATTTTAAAAAGAAGAATACCGCCAGCCACATTAATTGTACACCTCCCTCTCCCACAACTACATCCCAATACCAGTGGTTTCACCACCACTTTCCACCTCACCACCACCTGTATACCAACCCCCCTCCACCTCCACAACCTCCCAAAACCCATTAAATGCAAAAAAAACCTGCTAAAGACTTTTTTGGCGCCAAAAGCAGTTTGAACAGCTGAGATTGATTTGAAGCAATCCAAGGGTGCGTAAAACATTGAGGGATGTCGACAAAGCTTAAAAAAGATCTATAAAGTAGAAAAAAGGCAGAAGAATACTTTGTCACTTGTTTTAGACCGTTTTTAATTTTCTTGTAATTGTTTTTATTGTTTTAAAATTAAAAGATTTATGGGTTTCATGTTTCATTCATAGTACAAGTTATTTTAAGTATTAATTAGTAAGTTTCAGTTATCAATTTCATGTTGTCTGTTTTCTTTATGTTCCCCGCCAAAATCAGTTTTTGTCACAAATTAAGTTTTAATCTGTTTACGTGATTCAAAATAGTTTGTTTTAACTTCTCAAAAGTTAATTAAGATAAGTGGAGCAATTTCTGTGGGTATTGCAAAATTTTCATATTTGGTCAACAAAAGTCAACCTGCAGTTACAAAGTTGTAACTGATCTGAATTGCTGGTATTGATGGTAAAAATGGGTTGAAATCAGTTTCATAATGGGTTGATATCAGTTTAGGGTACTGTTTCATTGATCTCAGCTTTCATACCATAGTAGCAGGACTGTAAGCCTATATTTTTGTCTTTCATTTGATTCAGTAGAATACTTGTTCTTATGTTTGCTTAGTTTTGTTAAATTCAGTTTAATTTGGTTGCTTTTGATCTCTACATTTCAGTTGTAGAATAGTTCTGCATTTATTGGTTCATATTTGCATATTAGTGTTAAATTGCATAAGTAGTATAAGCGACTCATTGATAGTTATAGCTATAGTAGTTGCATCATTTAGGTATTTTAGTGATATTGGAATCTGATTGGATAGTTAGCATAGAGTAGTTTTGAGGATTGTTGGTAGTAGGTTGCTTATCATTTTCATAAAAGGTGTTTGGATCAGATCTAAAATCTGAGTTAGAGGATAAAACAGTAGTTAAGCTTAGTCTATTTAGTATAGGATAGGTTGATTAAACTTTGATTGAACCTTACTTTGCACTAAAAATAGCTCATAGTCAAAATCACTTCAAATCTGTCCTAGGTTTATATCTGTTAGGATTTTTAATTACAAATCTCATCAAAGTAGCTTATAACTTGATACAATAGCTTAATCTCATCTTAATATAGCTTAATATAACTTATTCAGTCCATAGAATTGATTCAAAGTTCATTTAAGTCAACTCTTTAGTATAATTTAAAAGTCAAAATTTTCCTAGTAGCAGTTTTTGAATAAACTTTGTAATTTTATTGTGATCTTACCATTAGGATTTAGGATTTGAGCTTGTGGGATATTAAAATTCAACTGCTCATCTTAACTAGAAAAATATTAGTTCATATCTTCTTAGCTTTTAAACTGCTTATTTTCAATCTTGTTTTAAGTCCCTTTCCAAAAGCTTGCCCTGTGCAGCTGTTACACCACCACCACAGTGGCCATCTTCACCACTTTGGTGGGTCCCACAGGCCACATCAGTGGACCCAGTGGTGGTTCTTGGTTCCATAGCATTCACCACCTTGCTAGCTCTCATTTGCAGTCAAGCTTTTGAGCTTAAGCTCTGTGGACCCCAATCTTAAATCAGCTGTAATCTTGTCCCATTTCTGAGTTGAAACTAGTTTAGTTTTGCTTAATTTTTGGCTTAAATTGCTTTTCAGAGGTTTAGGATAGTTGGAATAGGTTAGTATTAAGTTAATTTAGCATAAATTAGCTGTCTTGATCATTTGGTGCTCATTTGGTACCTTTAGCTTATTTTGAGTGCTTATTTATAAGCACTTTTCACTACAGCTCCATAATCCTGTGCACTAGTATATATTTTTATATTTTTCATAGATTTAGAATATTAATTTAGACTTTTCCGGAATTTTTCATAATTTTTCATCACTTTTTACTATTTTTCTTATTTTAAATCAGTTTTTAAGACTTTTTAATTAGCTTTTATTACAAATAAATTGGAAAAAGTTTTAAAAAAATATGTTTTCAATTTTCATAGATTAAGATAAATATAAAAAGCCAAAAAAAATATTTTTCCAGAATTTTCTTAGTTAAAATAGTATTTTCTAGCATTTTAATTAGTTCTAAATAGTAATTAATTAATAATAAATAGATAAAAAGCATAAAAAATAGATTTTCAGTTTTATAATATTTTAGATTTTTCTAAGTTATAATTTCATTTTTCTAGGTTAATTTTGTTTTTTCTTATATTTTAGTATATTTTAAATAATTAATAAATAGTTTTTAATTAATAATAATTAGATAAATAGTTTTAAAAATAATTTTCTTTTTCTAATAATTTTCTTTTATTATTAGTATTGTAAAAATATCATTTTCATATTTGTAGGCCTTTTATTTCTTAAAACTCACGTTTTATTTTGCACGTTACGTAGTTTTTAATTTAAACGTACGTTTTAGGTTTTAAACGTTCATCGATTTTAAAAATAGTGATAGCGTTTATTTAATATAATTTAGTTTTTTAACTTTCTTTAATCTGCATTTAACCCCCTGTAATTTACAAACTTTTTCCTTTATGTATAAATATTCCAAATCTTCAAACCCCCTTTCCCATTCAATATCACTCGATCACAGATTCGTCTTACTACAGTGTTCACACCTCGTTGGGACTTAACGACCCGGGGATACACTAAACTCTCCAGATCATAATTGCATTGGTTTCTGAGCTGTTTGAATTTTATTACGGTTGACCATTCACAAGTGGTTAGCTTGTGTGATAAAACATGACGGTTCAGACCCAATCATTAACTGTTTTTATTTTTTGATTTTTTATTAATTTTTTTGTTAATTTTATTTTTTGGTATAGTTACTGCTGAGACCTGAAGCTGATACTTGAAGCCGATACCCGAAGCCGAGACCACAACGCACCTGCTCTCGAGACCCCACAACCGAGATATTTTTTTTTGTGTTTATGTTTGTAGCGGGGATATATCCCCGACGAAAGTTTATAGTCATTAATTTGTGTTTATGTTTTTTTAGAAATAGCCTAATAACAAAAATATAGTAGTTTCAAGTACTCTCATTATCAACGCCATAGAACTTGTTTCGCCTATCACCCCACAAGGGGCGTTTGTTTCAGCTTATAACCGGCTTATCAGCCCACAAGGGACGTTTGTTTCGGCTTATAACCGGCTTATCAGCCCACAATAGACTATTCTTAATAGCTGCCGAATTTGGCTAAGATAGAGCCGTGTTTATCTTGACATATCATTGTATAGAGCTCGCTTACGAAGCAAGTATGATACACATGGTCCACTGTCATTTTTATAGAACAGCATAAAGGAATTTAGTAAGTGGAAACAATGTTTAATGTTGTCCAAATAGCAGCCCACAAACGGGTGTTTGGGTTTGCTTATTTTCTGCACTAAAAGGGTGTTTGGATTGCTTATTTTTCATCCCCGAAAGGGTGCGTTTGGTTAACAGCAGCCCGAAAGGGTCGTTTGGTTTTATCTTTGTGCAAACGCAGCCCACAAAGGGGTGTTTGGGTTTGCTTATTTTCTGCACTAGTATAAATACTTTGCATAAAAATTTCATAATTTTCCGTTTACATTTAGTATTTTTAATAATTAATTTACTTTATGTATATTGCTAACTATTTTTCTTCTTGGTACAGTTGCTGTCGAGACCAGTTGCGAGCCAAGACCGAGCCGTGTCGAGACCAGTTGCGACCCGAGACCGAGCCGAGTCCAACCGTGGACCACTGCACAGCCGCGACCACAGGCGAGAGACTATAGTAAGGTTTTATATGGCTTTTATATATATATATATATATATATATATATATATATATATATATATATATATATATATATATATATATTTTATATATATATATATATATATATATATATATATATATATATATATATATCAATCTTGATATCTACATGATCAAACAATAACTAAAAGTGCTTTTTAAGGGGTGTTTGTTTAAGCTTATACATGGGCTTATGAGCTTATTTGTTATCGGCTTATATTTCACGAGCTTCAATTTTTCAGCTTATTTGGAGACTTGTAGGCTTATATAAGTATATTATGGTATAATAAACTTATATAAGCTGGAAAATTGAATCTTATGATATATAAGCCGAAAAACAAATAAGCTCATAAGCTACAAATAAGCTCATAGTATTGTATGATATTTGATTGTGTTGAACTGTTGTAAATGATTTTAGGACTTTAGTGATTAATTTCGAAAAGTCCCCGTCCGAAGTTAATCATCCCATAGAAAACCCGTCCGAAATTAATTTATTAGAACAACACTTAACTATTTGAACGAAATTGTTATCGAGTGGTTAAATGTGTTCATTTGTTTGTTTATTTATTTATTTAATTATTATAATTATCTTGTTGATATATACTGTTAAATGTGTTTATTTGTTTATTTATTTATTTATTTATTTAATTAGTTATTTATTTATTTAATTATATATATGTTTCTTCACTAATTTTTATGTTCGTTTAACAGATGGCAGATGTTGTAGCTAGGTCTCACGGTGGCGATGGAGGTAATTCGCCACCTCGTGGTCCCTCGAGGAGGATAGGCAGCAATTGCCAGCGTAAGAATTTCTGAATTATTTTTCACTAAACTGTATTTGATTACATGTTATTTTAAATTGATAAAATGTTATTTTATGTCATCATCACTTGAATTTGATTACTTGTAGGCTCTAAACCAAAGTTGCCAACCCAAACGCCAAAATTGGGAAAGGCGGGAAGGTAGTGCGTGGTCCCACTAAGAACACGACACTCAAGGCGAAGAGGGCACTGGATGGTCGTCCTGTGTCGATCGATTTTCGGGTCAACCAGGAGGGGTTTTGGACACACGTGGGCTCTCACTCTTCTTGGTTCTCCAACTATGTTGGGGAGGTGTTACGGTACTCGATTCCCATGTTTTGCGATTCATGGGCTAAGGTTCCCGAAAAGGCCAAGGCCCACATCCATGAGCATCTACACGTAAGTTTTTTTTAACCTTTATTTTTTTAATTATTGTGTTTATTTATTCAAACTTGTTTGCTTATGTAAATTTGTATATTTTTTTATTTATATTTTATTGCAGCACTACTTTGATCTCGACCGACACCTTGCGGCCCTAATGGAGAGCGGTTGTTGACGATCGAGTATTATCTCCAAAAACGATACGACGACAATAAATATAGATACAAAAAAGATAACTTTACGGCAACAGGTGGGTGGAGAAAATTGAGGAGATCAAAAGAAAGCGTCCAGCGAACAAGACGCAAGAGGATTGGGATGCGTTAGTAAATTTCTGGATCGATACTTTATAATAATAATAATTATCATTATCATTATCATTGTTATTATTATTATTATTATTATTATTATTATTATTATTATTATTATTATTATTATTTAATAATAATAATAATAACAATAATAATAATAATAATAATTCATTTATATAATAGTTTTTAAAATTTAAAATACGCAGGTTAAGCTTTGGACAAACCCCAAGAAGCAGAAGATATTAGAGGTGAACCAACAAAACCGCATGGCGAACACGAGTTCTAGCCTTCACTGATCTCAGTCGTATGCTGCTATTCGCCATAACTTTGTAAGAAACTATTTAATCATTTTATTTATATATATATACATGGTGTTGGGTGTGTCGTTATTGATTTTATTTCTAAATAATTGAGCAGCGAGACTGAGGCAGCGGTTGGAGAAAACTTGATAGAGCTTTACCGTCGGAACCATATGAGGGGCGATGTCTTTGAGTCCCCGGTATCTGAGGCTAGATATGCAAGTATAATTTATTTTCAAAGTCATCCATTTTTGATGAAATATAATCCATCACGACTTATATATTACTTTTCTTGTTTTTTTGTAACTAAACAGAACGAGATGATGCGGATGCGGGAAGAGAGCACCTCGATGGGGACCCGCATGACGACCGTGAGATTCTGGTACCGTGATTGGTGGTAAGCAGCGGGTCATATTCCTAGTGTAGGTCGTCTTACCCTGCGGGTGGAGTGAAGAAGACCTTTAGCGCCTCCGACCTCGTGATGCAGCGGATGTGTCTTCACTTCGCGGGGAAACATGCAAACAGACCGAGGAGCTCGCTACATAGAGGAGTCAGATGGACCAGGTCATGGAGTTTGTGAGGTCATTGCCGGGTTGGCAGGAGCGAATACAGTCCGCCCCGGGATCAAGTGCTACTCCACCAGGTGGGTCGGGATCTGGAGAGGGTGGGTCGGGATATGGTGCTACTCCATCCGGTGAGTCTAGAGATACCGGGGACGGTAGTGGGGGTAGTGGGGTTTGAGATGCCGATTTATGTTACTTTAACATGTTTTGGATATGTCTGTAGAGAATAACATGGATTATTATGTCGTTTATGTGCATTATGTGCTAGGATTCCCGTAAATGGATTATACGTATAGTTTTGGACCATTTGCGGATAGGTAGCTTATTTATAGTTTTGTAGATGATCATGCGTTAACGGTTTAGGAACCGTTTTGGCGATTTTGGAAAAGGATAACTATGTTAGCGATTGATGGGTATATATGATATTATGTTTAGCGAATTTGTGTTATGATTGGCATATTACCACAATTGTTGTGACATTGGTAAAACAGGTTGTGGAATATTAACACAGGTTGTAGATTTTTTTCGGAAAATTTCCTGAAAAAATCTGGAAATTACCCATTTTGCAGCAATATTCTGCATAATGGGTCAGTTATTTTTGTCGGGGACATGTCCCCGGAGAAAGTGCAAGAGCATATTTCAGTTTACAACTTTCCCCGGGGACAAGTCCACGGCAAAACTAGAACACAACAGTAGCCTCTCGTTTTTGTAGGGGACAAGATTTCAACTCAACAGTGGTATCCGGCTTCCCAGGGGACATGTCCCCGGCAAAACGTGTGCCATGTCGCACTAATAACGTAATTAGGGTACTTAAGTTAAAGTTCAAAAATAGTTTCCCCGGGGACATGTCCCCAGCAAAAATAGATGCCACGTCGGACATGTTTGACCGGCGACAATTGGTTGCGGGACCCACATGTCCCCGGTAAAGGTGGTAAACCGTCCCCGGGAAAAGTATTCCCGAGAGGGTATTACCGGGGGACTTTCGCCGGGGACTTGTCCCCGGGGAAAGGTTTCGCAGGGGACATGTCCCCGGGGAAAGCCCTGATATTTCGCTTGCGAAAGCCACGATTGTTGTAGTGTGTGTTATGCAACACTTATAGCTAGTTTGCGATGGTTTAAAAAAATTGTTTTAAAAATCATAGAGCAGTTGTGTTTTCTGGTCTTAATGGTGAAATGCTCCACACCAATCCTTGTGTTTCTGGTCTTTGTCTGCTAAATGACAGGTCATATTATCTCGTTTTAGCATCGAGGCTGAGTATCGTGGTGTTACAAATGTAGTGGCGGAGACAGCTTGGGTACATAATCTACTACAACGTGAGCTTCATGCTCCCTTATTTACTGCTACACTTGTGTATTGTGATGATGTTTGTACTGTGGTATATCTCTCTAGTAATCCGGTTCAGCATCAACGTACCAAACATATTGAGATTGTATCCATTTTGTTCGAGACTATGTGGCTTAGGGCCAAGTGCGTGTTCTTCATGTTCCTTCTCATTTTCAGTATGCGGATATCTTCACCAAAGGGCTTCCAACAACTTTATTTCTTGAGCTTCGCTCCATTTTGAACGTCCGAAAACCTCTCGTTTCAACTGCGGGTGTGTATTAGTATATTATGATTGTGCCAAATAGAATATTACTTTTGCTCCTAGGCGATTGTGCCCAACCCTAATTAAAAAAAAGGAATAAGAAGAGGTTTCGATACCTTTTTTGTTTTTACGATTACAATTTATTAGCAAAAGCTTTTGTTACGGAGTATTTTGTTTGAGATGCAAAGTTTTCCGGTCCAACAGTTTATGTGGGTTGTCCCAACCCACAACTAGTCCAATACCCCACTATTATGCATGCTATTTTTCCTGGAGATTATCCTTATGCATCTCTTGCTTACTTTCTGACTCAAGTCACTATGCATTCGCAAGCATTTCAGACTATGACTCCTCACGATCCCGCTTGGAACATGAACACTAGAGTATCTTCTTATTAGACAACATAACGGCCCAAGCCTGGATATGGGTTGGGTTCATTAGGGTTTCTAGTATCTTATATGTTGAACTATAAATAGATATCAATAAAACAATACCTCATGAGGTTTCACTATCTAACATGATATCGGAGCGGGTCTTATCTTCAGACCTAGGTGGTTACGTTGAGCCGCCTCCCCTAAGCCACCCCGTCAAACCCTTGTCACCACCCTTTTATCGCTTATAAAAAAACATTATGCCATTTTTATTTTTGTTTCTTTTCTTTTGCTTTTGCTGTTGCTGCATTATGAAGATTAATCTCCGCTTGCTGTCGGATGTAGTCATCAAAATTAATTATTTGCTTTACTGCTTTCCTTTGCTAGCGCTTTATTTTACTTTTGCTGCCCCAGATGAAGATTTGTCTCCGATTGCTCTTAAATGTCTTCATCAACAAAACTTTTTAGTTCGCTAAGCAGAACTGCCATTCTTGACAAGTATAGTGCTTTAAAAGGTTATTAGCCCTTTAATTTATGTTCGTAAATTATCCCGTGACAATGATGTTTCTGTTGAATTCGATGCTTATGGTTTTTTTGTGAAAGATTATCAAACCCGAAAGCTTCGTCTCTGTTGTATTTGAAAGGTTTTATGGATATTTAAATATTAGTATGTCCGGATTCGAACTCGAGACTTCGGGATTGCACACATTACGTTTGAGAGTTGATGTTGATAATTAATATATAAAATGTTATTATTAATTATTAGCCACGAAATAAAACATAACGATAGTTAAATATAAACTAAAGGGACTAGAATTGAAATTAGAAGTCAGGAAAGATCTAGAACCCCTCCCATGGGTTAGGCCGATCGGTTATGGGTTCCCAAACCCATTCCCACTCAAACTTGGTCATCAAGTTAAGTTACCTATAAATACAAATCAATGTATTCATTCACAACTTAATCTTGGATCACCAATAACCTAATTTCTCTTCTCCTCTCCTCCCTCTTTTGCTTGGCCGATCGGTACAACCCCCCTCCTCAAGGGATCGATTTTTCCAAGCTCAAGAAACAAGTGTTTGGTTTTATTTGTGATTCAAGAACCTATCTTTTCACATCAAATCGCTATTAGTACGTGTGTACAAGAACGAAGAACAAACGCATTTGTGTTTGTGAATTCCTTGGTGGTCGATCTTGTGTGGGTCGAATTGTATAAACCCTAAAGTTAGGGTTTTGGGTTTTGTTCTTGTTCAAACATCGTTTGGTTTACTTGAATTGCTAAAGGTACGCACTTTCTTGTTCGGTTAATTACTTACATATATTATTCCTATTTACTTCCGCTGCATGCTTTGATGATGTTTACTTGCTTTTATAATTTGTTATGATTAGTATATTCCGACAGTGGCATCACGAGCCGTTAATATGATGTAATTAATTACCGAAACACATAAAAATTAGATCTTTATGATTATTGCATGCTTATTTTGGTTTCTAGGGTTTTGAATTCGAAACCCTAATTTTTTAATTGTAGGGTCGATTACCCTAATTTTATTTAATTAGGTTTTAATTTTGTAAAACTTGTAGAAACCCTAGGTTGCATGCTAATTTTATGTGGTTAATTGATTGGCTCCCAAACGGTCAAGTTTAATCACACAAGCTGACCACTTGTGAATGGCCAACCGTAACAAACTTAAAACAATCTGGAAGCAAATGCAATTTAGATCAGAGGAATATAGGGGATTCCTGGGTCGTTAAGTCCCACGGAGGATGAATGGTGTTTAACACAGACAGATGTCGAATAATCACTAAGGATAGTGATCAGTAAGGATTTTGATTTATTTATACCTAAAGAAAAGTTTTGTAAATTACAGGGGCTTAAATGCAAATTAAAGAAAATTAAAAAGCTAAAATATATTAAATAAACGCTATCACTATTTTTATAATGATGTTTTTGTGATTTATAAAACAAAATAACTTAAATAAACTATTTTAATTAAAACGTAAACTTAAATTATCTAAAAACGTGATCTAAAATGAAAACGTACGTTATGTATAAAAATTACGCGAGTGCGCAAGCAAAAAGCGTAATTTTTTGAAATAAAAGTCTTACGAGTGTAAAAACAATTTTCTTACCTACTATATGACAAAAGAAAATTTTAGAAAAAATATTTATATTTTTTTGACTTTTATATTTTTTATTATGAATTAAATACTATTTTACACTAATTAAATGATTAAAAATACTAAAACTATTAAGAAAAATCTGAAACTTTTTTATAAAATACTTTATATCAGTACAAGGCTAGGAAAAATACAAAACACGTAAAAGCTTCTACAAATAAGCTGCTAAAAGTCGAATAAGCTAATAAGCTATAACCTAGCAAACTACCTTATATATTTAATCTTGCAAACTAAAACCAAGAAAGACCCAAGGGCGCAATGGCATACAGGTACACCAATATCACTCTCAAAGGCTGGGAGGTCTCAGGTTCGAGCCTGTCTCCCACCTTTTTTTGCTCTTTTATTTTATTTTTTTTTATTTTTCTTCACAAACTTATTAAGCTAACTAAAATAAGTAATTTTCAAAACTATAACTTTTTCTAAAAACCAATAATAAGCTCTGTTTGAGCTTATTTAACTCAACAGTGGGCAAGAAAAAGAAATAAGCAAAAGGATTTAGCTAAAATGGCTAATAAGCTAATAAATAAGCAAATGAAGACTGGAAATAAGCTAAGGAACTAATAATAAGCTAAATTAACAACTGAAAAAGAACATTTAATAAGAAATAAGCAATTTAGAAGCTTAAAAACTCAACAATGGCCTTTTAAGCTTATTTTAATGATTTTTAACTCAAATAAGCTTGAAATAAGCTTCACAGAAGAAAACAAAAGTACAAATAGCTAAAAACAAGCTAAATGAACTTGTATTAATCTAAAGGATGCAAATAATCATACTGATAAGCTACTAATAAG
The DNA here is from genome assembly GCA_910596185.1 of Chrysanthemum makinoi. Taxonomy (NCBI): domain Eukaryota; kingdom Viridiplantae; phylum Streptophyta; class Magnoliopsida; order Asterales; family Asteraceae; genus Chrysanthemum; species Chrysanthemum makinoi. The sequence goes on from OU343220.1 coordinate 292,758,535, forward strand.
CAAATAAGCACTTTGACTAAGCTATGCAACCAAACAGGCCTGCAGCTTTATTACCCAGCAATTTAAGCTCACTAAATAAGCTTAAAAGCTAAAAATAAGGACTGAGGGATCAAGTTAAGCTGGTGGGCTTTCCAAAAAGCCAAAGCTCACACTCTATGGTCCACTGGAGAGCTTATAAAGAGCTTATGAAAAACTTATGAACACTGACTGGTTTTTACTAAATGAAATGGACAAAAATAAAAAGCACTTGCAGGCTAATTAAATAAGCTAAGAATGGAAAATAAACACTTGTAACCTAGAGTCAGTTAGGTTAGCTTCTCAAAAAGCTAAAATTCATAAGCTAGGGGTCACTAATAAGCTCTGTGAGAGCTTGAGAAATAGCTTATACAACTGGTGCACAGAGCATGTTTTCAGACAAGGTATTCAAGAGAAACTAAAAAATAAGCACTTTATAAGCTGAATAAAAGTAAGATAGTATTTTTCTAATTTAGTTTAGCAGCTAAATTTTAATACCCCAAAAGGATTTAAGCTAAATTTTAATATTTAATCCTATATAAAATTATTCATTTTATTCAAAAACGACCAAATGGAAAATTTTGACTTTTAATTTACACTAAGACTTTGACTTAAATGAACTTTGGATTGATTTAATGGACTGAATATGTTATAATAAGCTAAAATAAGATGACTTTAAGCTATATTAACAAGGTTTAAGCTAATTTGATGTGATTAGTACTTAAAATTTCCTAACAGTTAACACTTAAGAGATTTTAAAGATGATTTTGACTTTTTAAGGAACAAGGACTGGTTTCAATGGTTTGACTGAGATATTATAATTTATTGTGACTTAGAACAACAATAAACAACAACACCACTGGTTTCTAGCACACTTAAATCAGCAAATACAAACACCCTTTTTAGCAACTGTTTTGAAGATTTTTGTACTAAAACCAATTTTTATACTAAGTAACCTATTTATTATCTTAAGTTAACTATAATAATACAATATTTAACTAGAATTAATAATATTTAGACACTTAAACTAAGAAATACAAATTTTCAAGAAATAGCTTACAATTTGAATTCATGCACAAGACAGAGACTGAGATCGATAACACCCCTAATAGCTTACCACTAAGCTTCTAAACCATTGTCATCCAATAACTACCCTGCTTCAGCTTTCTTGATCATTCTTCATTGATTTTTTATTTTCTCACTATTTTCTTGGTATTTTTGTGAATTTTCTGTTTTTGATACTAAACAAAGTTTTAGAGTTACTAAAAGCTTTAATAAGCTTTATAGGAGCTTATGTGATCTTACTCAGTCCTTAATAACAACAAATAACAACATTTGAACTTATTGAAATTTTGAACAAAGGTAAAATTTGCATAAATGAAATGGAACTTGATACTTTGAAATTGATGTTTCACAAAAGCTTTTTATATAATAGAAACTTGAAATCGAGTTTAAAGGCTAAAACATGTACTGGAATTTAAAAATAAGATAAAACGACATAGAAAACTAAAAATTACTCTAGATCCCCCTCTTCTCTCTTCTCCTTCTTTCTTTATAGCATTTTGAGATACTCCACATGCTTCTGATCATATCCCACTTTAAATCTTAGCCATTGGATGAGTCAAATTCATCTTATCCGTTTAAACCATTTTTAAGGCCAAATTGAGACTAGTGGATTAGAGCAGTTTCTGTGTAATTAAAGAAGTTTGGTATGTTGTGGAGGTATAAGGGGACAATTTGGGAAGTAGGCATGGAGCTATAGTAAGGTGGAAAGCAAAAACCAGACTTTGTGAGTGCTACAGTGACAGGTCTATGGTGGGGAAGCATTTATTGCAAGGTGGGCTGGGATGTGAGGTGGAAAAGGTGGTGATGAGTGGTTTTGATAGATGTGATGAGGTGGAGGTGAGGTGGAAAACCAGGTGGTGAAACCACCTGGTTTCGTGGTTGCAGTGTTGGGAGAGACGAGTGTACAGTATTTCTGGTTTGGCGGGTTTTTGACCATTTGACCCGGTTTTAATATTTAACGGGGTTGGGCTTGGGTTAAATATTGGGCCAGCTGGTTAAGGGATTGGGTTGGATTTGGTTTTGGGTAATAACAAGGGTCCGTTTGGTTTAAATAAGTACAAGGACCATTTATGTAATATTCTGAAACTGAAGGACTGAACTTGCAACTTATCCAAACTTATCACAAGGGCTAAACCTGCAATATATGATAATCCAAGGACCATACATGTAATTATTTTCCATTTTTAATAAATCCAAGGGCCTTTTATGTCATTTTTGAAACTTAAGGGACCAAACATGATATTTTCCAAAAGTTCATTATAAGGACCAATTTTTTTCATTTATGAATAGTACAAGGTTTATTTTTGATAAATTTCCATTTTTAAATTCACCAAGGACTATTTTTGACATTTTTTCAAAGTTTAAGGACTAAAGTTGTCATTTTGTAGATTTTAAACTTTAAAGGGTTTATTTTGACAAATTTTGAATCCCATGGACCTTAAATGACATTTTACAAGTTTTTGAATTACCAGGGACTAGTTTTGACAACTTTTGAAACATGGGGGACTAAAACTGCCAATTATGCAAACTTGGTACGTTTTTCATCTGATTTTGATATTTTTGCATTTAAAACACATAAAACACTTATTTGTGATATTTTCATCATTTTGATGCATTTCTGAGTGTTTTCAGATGTTTTGGCATTCTAAACAGTACAAAAATGATGAGTATATAGACACTCATCATTAATTAATGAATAATTGTTATGTGCCATGTAATATGCGTATCTTGGGTGATAATTGTTATGCGGGATCCATGGTGGAACATGCATGTTTTGCCATGGAGTATTGTTTGTAATAAATTGTTTAGTGATACACACATGTTTTATTTATTTGATAATTATTGAATTGGGGAAGACCTCAATTATAACTAATAAAAATTCGTTACGTGCTAATTGGTATATTATTAACTTTGGCTTACGCAATCGACTTGTCGATGCATGTGGCTCATCTACCTTGTAGGTGAAAGCCCTAGTTAATGTATACATTTATTTACGCCTAGAATTATTTATTAGAGTTTATTGAAATAATTATGCATGTGGCTAATTGTTTTTTACATATGTTAAATTGTTTAGTTATATGTTTATATTATTTGAGTGTGTTTAATTTTTTATTAAAGTGCTTTTTTGTTTATATATTGTTTGACATGTTAGTAAGCAAAAAGGGTTTTTTGAATAGAAAAATTAAATGGACTAAATAATAGCGAAACTGATTTGTTATCTAAGTATTGTTCTTGAACTTTTAATCGATTGATGCGACTGTACTAAATGGTTAGAACGGCTCACCCACTAGAACAAACTATAAAGGGGTTAATTAAGAAGTGCGCAGTGTCGATGCATGAATTGATGTCTAAGGTTATGCTTTTGCGCTTACCTGGTCCTCTGCCCCCTATGAGTTCGATTGGAGCTACCTAGTATAAGCATTCAATGTACGAAGCATCTTAGTGAAAAGTTGTAAGTTTCTCAACGCATCGATTAAAACTTTGTAGAATTCAATCTTAGCAATTAAAATCTCATGTAAGTTTTTCGAAAATATTATGATATAAAGTTGTATGCATGCTTCTTTATACATAAGTTTTGATTACACGTCAAAAATTGTACCCTTTAAATTCAAGTTTATGCCATCTAATGATATGAAACACTTGAAGTTGTAATTTAGTTATGTGAGACCTTGATCTAGATTACAATAACAACGTGAATTATTTTGTTGTGTGAGACCTCAGCTTAATGATTTGCAGTTTCTAAATTAGACAACTTAATTAAGTTAGTTAGTGAGACCTATGACTTAAGGCATAAGATGGGATAAAACATGCTTACGTTTTGCATTAATTGCTTTGGCAAAATTGTAAATCCCATAAATTTTGGAATTGAAAACTTGTTTGTCAATTATTATTTTTCAACAATTACCTATTCTATACTTTCACCACTAGTAGATCAACTGATGTGGTGAAACTATGATAATGAGGATCCAAAATTCAAGGAAAATACTATGGTTAATATGAATATTGACCAAAGGGTATTTTATTTTCTTGAATGTTTACTTATCGAAAGTACTAACTTTTGAACTTTTATTTTCTGTAGAAATGGCTCAAGCTGAATCTACTGCACTAGCCTCGTCGTTCAAATCTATGTTTGATCGAGAGAATTGACTGTGTAAGCAATTTCAATGATTGGTATCGGCCACTCAGAATTGTCTTGAGGGTTGCCAAAAGACTAGATTATTTGACTACGCTTGTCCTCCGAACCTGCAGTGATGCTACTGCTGGCTGAGCACGAGTGCATGGCAATCTGAGTATGACAAGTATAATGAGGTCGCTGCATTATGCTCGGAGTATGAACTCAAACTTGCAAAAGCAGTTTGAGAATTACTTCCCTAATCTCATGCTTAAAGAATTGCAAAGGTTGTTTGAAAAGCCTGTGACTGTAGAGCTGTATGATCTGATAGATGCTCTTCATAGTTGCAAGCAAAGAGAAGGGAAACCTGTAGCGCCCATTGCCGGAAATGATGAGTTACATGGACCAGTTCGGGCGACTTAACTATGTCTACCCCAATGACATACAAATTGGCCTTATCAACAGATCCTTTAACAAGGAGTTTGATGGTTTCATGCGCAATTACAATATGCATTGCACGGGGAAGACAGTCAGTGAGGTACATGCAATGCTCATTGATTACGAGAAAGGTTTGCCCAAGAAGGCCCCTACACTGTGGTTCGACCATCCGAAGGGTAGGATTTCTAAACCTAATAAGCCGCTAGCGAACAAGAAAGGGAAAGGTAAGGGTAAAGTTGATAAGGGAAAACAAGTTATGACTTATCAGCAAGAACCCAAGAAGTACCCTCCCAAAAAGCGTGAGAATCCGAAGAAGGATCATGGCTTGTCATCACTGCACCAAGGTAGGACACTGGAAGAGGAACTGTCCACTCTACCTTGATGAGTTGCACAATAAGAGGTATAAAAAGACTGGCACTGTGGCCAGTACTTCAGGTACTCTTTTGATGATAGAATTATTTGCTTTTCCTCATAAAATAAATTCCTGGGTATATGATACTGGATGTGGTATTCACATTTGTAATACACTGCAGGGACTTAGAGGAGCAAGGAAGCTTGCCTATGGACAACAATACCTGCACGTGGGTAATGGAGCACATGCAGTCGTTGAAGCTATAGGCACGTTTGATTTAGTTTTACCTTCGGGTTAGTAATCTGTCATTGAACGATTGTCATTACGCACCTTCAATTGTTAGGTGTCGTTTCGTTTCCTTGTTAAAATATATTGGTTTCGTTCATACTTTTACGATTATGGAATTTGGTTTCTTTAAATGATGTTTTTTACTTTAATGTTATTCCAGTAAATGGTGTGTTTGAAATTGATTTGCATGATAATATGATTGATAAAAATAATTCTGTCTTTAGCATCAATAATAAAAGAATCAAATGTGATTTGGATTCTTCATTTCTTTGGCATTGTAGACTTGCTCATATATGCAAGAAACGCATGCAACAGCTGCAACACGATGGGCTTTTGCAAGACATCAATGATGAATCATTTGATAAATGCGAATCTTGCATATCTGGTAAGATGATAACATCAAATTAGCCTGATCTTTTATATATCAAATTCCCGTGTTTATGGCCTCATTTGCATTAATATGGTACTTAATTTTTTCATATTCGTTCATATTTGCATTTCAGGATAAATGAGGCGTTGGAGCGGAAAAGATGTGATAAAAGGCCAAATATATGTTCTAAAGATGAATTTACGAGGGCCTTTGGATTTTATGTGAAGATTACGTCGTAACTAGCTAATAATGTTACGGCGTAAATATGATGCTTTGAAGATACGGCGTAACCATCTCTTATGGTTACGCCGTAATTATTTTTATGAAGGTTACGGCGTAACATGGCAATTTAGTTACGTCATAGAGATAATTACGGAGCGGATAAAAATATACGGTCGAAGAGTTACGGCGTAATTCGGTAATTTAGTTAGCGTAATTATTAACTTGGGCGCTAAGGAGTTGAAGTCCCGTGGCTAAATGAAGATAATATTTACTTCGCGGATGAAAAGTAAAAATAACAAGTGCGATCAGGGACTAAAGGTGACAACTTATATGAAGTTTATTTACCTCAAGGACTAAAATATAAATGAAGAAGAACGATCAGGGACCAAAAGCGACATCTAGTGCAAAAATGTTTCAAGAAAATATGATGACAATATAAAGTACGAAATGAAGATTTAAGGCGTAATCACTTATTTAAGTTACGGTAACAGTTCTGACGTAACTAAATAATTAAGTTACGACGTAATCTTTTCGAGATCGAATTTCTTTGCACCGACTTTAGTTACGTAATTAGCCCTTAAGGTTACGCCGGAACCACGGGCCTAAATCTGACCCTAAATCTGCATTTTCAGATCTCTCTTCACCCCTCTCGGGGTCGATTAGGAACACCAATGGGTATTTTCAGCAGTGAAGCCAGTTTTGAAGGAAGAATTCACAATCATCATCATTATTAGCTCTACATCAAGTAATTTGTATCAAACATTATGTTCAATTCAATTTATGATTTATTCATTTTGTTGGTATGATTTATTATATGTTTGGCTAAGCACCACAGTGCCTGCCTAGTTATGATTCCTTAATTGTTTTGTATACATTTACCTTTACTTCCGTACAATTATTTCTAAGTGTATGCATGCATAGTTCTTTGGTAGTCACCCTTGATTGGTAGTTTTGAATGGCGGTAGAGGCCAATTGCCTAGGAGATATGACCAACCTGACCCTAGGTGAGCCGGTGAGACGGGAAGGGTAAGATATGACCAACTGACGACCCTTTCTACTTGTGCGATATGACCAACTGATCACCTATCGTTTGGATGAACTTAAGAATTGGGGGTGTAGTGTCTAAGTTCCTAACGGCCGGGCACTCACTATTTTGAATCTAGCATGTAGCGCACTTAATGACTCAAATTAGGGGACCAGGAACAACAGGGACTTATGACGGTGCTTTGATTTCTCTGTGGTGGCATCTTTGTGGATAGGTTAGGGCGAATTGACCAAATGTTGTCCTCTCGACTTTGACCCCACTTGAAGTAATTGAGAGTAAGTAGACGTAGACATAACTAGCTAGGATGAGTAACTAGGTTAGCACCACTCTCCTTCATTGATCACTTCTCTTACCTTTATTTGCTTTCTTTTATTTCCTTGTTTTATTAGTTAATTTTATTTCTATCTTAAAAGCCATTAATATCGTGACATAGACTTAAGTTAATTTCCAATCCACGTAGCTCTTGGGATGACCTCGGTTTTACCGAATACTACACTACACACGACCAGGTACACTTCCCCTTAGTGCATTAGGTTAGACCATAGGTATAACGAGACTTAATAAATATTAAAACCTGGTCAGTAAAACCTGCATCAGAAGATGACCAAGAAACCTTTTACAAATAGTTTAGAAAGGGCTTCTGATCTTCTTGGTGTGATACATCTGGCGTATGTGGACCACTAAGACATGTGTCAAGGAAGGGTGCTAGCTACTTCTTAACCTTACTGATGATTTCAGTCGTTATGGTTATGTTTATTTACTTAAACATAAACATGAAGTCTTTGAAACATTTAAGGTTTTAAAGAGTGAAGTAGAACTGCAACTAGGAAAGAAGATTAAAGCTCTTCGATCCGATAGAGGTGGTGAATATTTAAGCCAAGAGTTTAAAGATTATCTAGTTGAGTGTGGTATCGTCCAGCAATAACTCACATCTCCAGAGATACTCCACAACAAAATGGTGTATCTGAGAAGGAATCGTATACATTGTTAGACATGGTGCGATCAATGTTTAATCTTACAACTCTTCCTTTATCCTTTTGGGATTATGCTTTAGAAATCAGCTGCTTTGTTCGCATATTGACTATGGTTCCAACTAAGAAGGTTGATAAGACTCCTTATGAAGTGTGGTATGGGAAAGCTCCCAACTTGTCTTACTTAAAAGTCTGGGGTTGTGAGGCGTTTGTTAAACGTGACTCTGCTGATAAGTCTGCAACAAAGATCATTAAGTGTATCTTCGTAGGATACCCAAAGGAAACTATGGGTTACTACTTTTACTTTCCACCCGAAAACAAAGTAATTGTTGCTAGGTATGGAGAATTCCTTGAAAGGGATCTCATATCTCATGAATTCAAATGTGGAGGGTTTATGATCCGGAATATGATCAAGAAGATACAACACCTTCTCGAAACACTAGCCAACCTCAAGTAGAACCTCGAAAGTCAGGGCGTTCCACCAAGTTGAAGTGGTTCCCATTCAGTAGACCTCATGGCTAGCTTTCGCGTGCACCCTGAGCATCTATGTCTCAACGTAGAAGGTTTAGGAAAATATGTTAGGGGATCTTGGTGAACCGCTAACTATAAAGCTACCATGATGAGTCTGAAAAGGAAAAATGGCGAGTTGCAATTAAGGCCAATTTTGACACGAAACCTTAACACGACACGCACCGAATTCGACTGTCTTAACAGTTCGTGTTTGACCTTTTGAGGTTTAAATCAGGTATTGAAACATAACAGTCTTAAAGGTCAGATTCTGTTAGGACCTGTTAAAATTAAAAAATATATATAATCCTTGAAATTACACACACACCAAACTCTCATTTTTACCATTTCTTTCTCTCTCTACAAAATACACACACACCAAATTCTCCTTTCTCTCTCTCTAAATTTCCGGCGACCCAAACTAGGGTTCTGGCGACCTCAAATACTTACACCACCTATCTCAAATGATAGATCGGTGTCTTGTGATCACGTTTATGCATGATAATCACGTTCAAACATCCACACGCGCTCCAAATCTAATTTTTAGATTTCTGGATATTAGGGTTTTGAATAAAAACGTGTTTGATCATTCAGTACCATCATCCTTTAGAAATACAACCATTTCAATTTTTTACTTTTCTTATTCATGTTTTTTTATCATTCCTGCATTGTACCATGATGGTTACAGCAACTTGACGCTTGGATTGATAGCTGATTGAACCAGTTGGTCCGCTCGCGTAATGAATTCTCGGATACAACTCCTCACCATGGTGGCAAGAAAGGTAAAAACCTCGCCTTTTGAGTTTTGAATTCAGAATGGCTGATGTAATTATGTTTTTATCTCCCTACGGTCCAATAAGTTGGGTTAAAAGAATTTAATAAAAAAAGAAAAATGAACAAAACTGGTTGAAATAAGCCGATTAGTAAAAATTTGCATCGATTGTACATGCTTACTTTTAGGCATAGGTTGATTAGTAAAAATATAACCACCAAACCTATTATAATCATAGGCTTATTAGTAAAAAATATCACTCTTGACAGTTTGTATAGTTAATTTGATTATAATTTATGGGTTTATGTTTTCCTTAAATTGGTTTTAGTGATTAAGTGAAAAAAAATGAATTATTGATGATTAAATTGATTGAATATGATTTTTGGCTAAAAATTTGAGATTTGATGTCTCGGATTTGTAGAATTCAAAGGTTGAGATGGCCCATAGAAGAATTAAAGTAATGGATAAATGAATATAAGAATATCGAGTTGTGTTTTATTTTGAGCCGTTTTACTTATGAATAAGTTGATTGGGTTTTACTTGATTGGTCACTGACCCATTTATAATACATGCTATTGTAAGTTATCCTAACATTTGCTAATGCAATAACATCAATTTTACTTCTTCATGGCTGCAGTTGAACATGAGAAGATGAGGCATCTGAGAGAACTACAAGCATCTGACGCAGTAAAGGTGGAGCTTAAACGGAATTGATATTATGATTGATATATGATTGTATTAATTAAGAGTTTTATGAACTTTTGTAATGTTAAGGTTTATTATCATTATGTATTAGTTAAGACTTAAGATTTGTGAAATTGTGATGTGATAATGTTCTCAAATTGTATATTTACTCAGAGGTTCTATGTATGTTAAGTGTTACAAGGAGGTTCTTAACAGGTCTTTAACAGTTAACCTGTTTACTTTCGTGTCGTGTTAGTGTTTGAAAAAATGACACGATAAGCTAACAGGTCGTGTTCGTGTTTGACCTTAACAGGTTCGTGTCTTAACAGGTTCGTGTCTTAACAGGTTCGTGTGACCTGTTATGCCAGCTCTAGTTGTAATGAATGGGGAAATGCAATCCATGAAAGATAACGAAGTTTGGATAGAGGTTGACTTACCTCCAAATGCTAAGGTAGTTGGAAGTAAGTGGCTCTATAAGATAAAAACTGACATGGATGGCAATGCACACACCTATAAAGCTCGTCTTGTAGCTCAAGGGTATACTCAAACCTTTGGGATAGACTACGAGGAGACGTTTTCTCCTGTAGCAGACATTAGAGCTATTAGGATTCTTATAGCCATAGTTACGTACTATGACTATGAGATATGGCAAATGGATGTCAAAACTGCCTTCTAAAACGGTCGCCTAGATGAGGACATCTATATGGCGCAGCCTGAAGGGTTTGTGAATCCAAAGTTTCGGCGTGTATGCAAACTTCAAAGATCCATTTATGGGTTGAAGCAAGCATCAAAGCAATGGAACAAGAAGTTTGATGAAGAAATCAAGAAATTTGGTTTCACTCAAAAATCTTGATGAGCCATGTGTGTATCACAAAGCTAGTGGGAGTAATGTTATTTTCCTTATCTTGTATGTCGATGACATATTGATCATGGGAAAAGACATTCCAAGTTTGCAAGATGAAAAGTCTTATCTTGGAAAGTGCTTTTCTATGAAGGATTTAGGGGAAGCAACATTTATTCTGGGAATCAAGATCTACCGAGATAGATCAAGGCGGTTAATTGGACTAAGCCAAAGTGCTTACATTGATAAAATATTGAAGAGATTCAATATGCAAGATTCCAAGAAGGGATATTTGCCGATGCAAGTTGAACATGGCTTAAGTAATAAACTATGCGCGTCAACACCTTAAGGTGGCACACATGAAGAAAGTTCCTTATGCTTCTACCAGGATCTATCATGTATGTTCTGAGATGTACAAGGCCTGATGTGGCGTTTGCACAGAATATCACCAGTCGGTATCAACAGATCCCATGTGTGAAACACTAGCAAGCTGTGAAGAACATTCTTAAGTATCTAAGGGCTACTAAAGAAATGTTTCTAGTGTATGGAGGAAATCCGGATCGCGAGAACTTGATGTTACTGTTTTGCGAGCGTCATTCCAAACTGATAAAGATGATCTGAAGTCTCGCGGGTTATGTCTTTGTCATTAATGGAGGAGCAGCTTATTGGCTGGAAAGAGCAAGAAGCAAAACAACGGCGATGTCTATTATAGAAGCTGAGTACATAATTGCCGATTGAAGCTGCGATGGAAGTTTGTTTGGATTAGAAAATTCATTTCGGGACTCAGAGTAATGCCCTCAATCGAATTACCTTTAAATGTGTATTGTGACAACTCTGCTGCAATAACAGTTGCCAATGAGCCTGGAGTCATAAAGGGCGCCAGACATTTTCCTCGTCGATATCACTATGTTCGAAAACAAGTCGAAATAGGTGAAATCAATCTACTCAAAGTTCATACAGATGATAATCTAGCTGATCCCTTTACGAAGCCTTTGCCAAAAGAAAAACTTACTAACCATGCTGATGGGATAGGACTTCGTTTAGCTAGTAGTTTCATGCAGATCTGTGATTAGTATTTGGATAAAGGATGTTATGAACAAATATTAGTTAAATGAAATAAAATAGTTGTTTATGTTTATTTTTCATTTTCTTAATATTATATCCTATATTTGCATGTTTAATCCGTGAATAACTTATGTTATTCTAAATAGTCCGTTGTCGATCAATGATGTGGGAATGTCATTGAATTAAGACAAATATGAGTTTTGGTAGAATATACTTTTAAAGTATATTGATGCGTGGGACATACCAGATTCACACGATATTCAATGAATTGAATATAGGACTCATCCCAACTTTACATGATGATACTTTATGGATCTTCATCATTAAGTATATCATGAAGTGTTTATCCTCAGACTTGAGATACCAGATAACTCATATGAATATAGTGCATTTGTGTAAGATAGTCTAACGCTATCCGTAACTGGTAGTTATAAGGGCTATTTTCAGAAGTGTTACAAAGTTCATGAGTTATGTTTGTAGTCAAGAGAATTTGTTCCTTTGAATTTGTTTCAAAGCATAATACTATATTTGGGCCCCTCGTAGGGTTGACAAGATGTTTGTATGGCCATACCCAAGATCTATTTAGAATACATTCAGATAATTTGATAATCTTGTTCAATCAAATACAATGAGAAACAGAATATTAACTTATGAAATGACTTGATCCATATTCATAGTTAATGTAGTATTACAAAAGGATAAGTAAAAATGATGAATCATTAAATGGTTTTTTCCAGGAAACCATACTCGATTCGATCTGGGGACATTGGCGTGTTAGGCTAGACTAAACCAATGTCATTACTATATTTAGTAATATCCAAGTGGGAGCTGAAAGGTTTTATGGATATTTAAATATTAGTATGTCGGATTCAACTCGAGACTTCGGGATTGCACATTATGAGACTTGATGTTGATAATTAATATATAAAATGTTATTATTAATTATTAGTCACGAAATAAAACATAACGATAGTTAAATATAAACTAAAGGGACTAGAATTGAAATTAGAAGTCGGGAAAGATCTAGAACCCCTCCCATGGGTTAGGCCGATCGGTTATGGGTTCCCAAACCCATTCCCACTCAAACTTGGTCATCAAGTTAAGTTACCTATAAATACAAATCAATGTATTCATTCACAACTTAATCTTGGATCACCAATAACCTAATTTCTCTTCTCCTCTCCTCCCTCTTTTGCTTGGCCGATCGGTACAACCCCCCTCCTCAAGGGATCGATTTTTCCAAGCTCAAGATACAAGTGTTTGGTTTTATTTGTGATTCAAGAACCTAGCTTTTCACATCAAATCGCTATTAGTATGCGTGTGTACAAGAGCGAAGAACAAACGCATTTGTGTTTGTGAATTCCTTGGTGGTCGATCTTGTGTGGGTCGAATTGTATAAACCCTAAAGTTAGGGTTTTGGGTTTTGTTCTTGTTCAAACATCGTTTGGTTTACTTGAATTGCTAAAGGTACGCACTTTCTTGTTCGGTTAATTACTTACATATATTATTCCTATTTACTTCCGCTGCATGCTTTGATGATGTTTACTTGCTTTTATAATTTGTTATGATTAGTATATTCCGACAGTATTGTCTAATAAAATATTATTGTAAATCAAATGAAATGAGTTGGATGTATGCAAGAAAAGTTTCAGAAGAGACCAAAGTTAGAACTTGTCGTTTGAACATTTTGAGATGGTCGGGGAACATTCCAGATCATGTAAATACTGGTTAAGTCACGTATGTTAGAGCAAAAAAGACCCGACTTCTCTGATATGTGATCAAGTCAAAGTCAAAGAAAGTCAAAGATAAAAGTCAAAGTTTAACCCAACAGCTTTTTCCGCCCATTAGTTTGCCCATTTCCCTGTATAAATACAATTCTTGTAATCATTCACAACTAGCTAATCATTTTGTAATCTTCTTCCTCATTGTATTCTTATCTCTTGGAATTTCCTATTGTCTTGAAGGTACTACTTCATTTCCTTGTGATTTCTAGTAGTACACATCAATTGGTATCAGAGCAGAAATCTTAGCACCAAGAATCTGTTCTTGTACTGATTACATCTATCTTACAGTCACAATACGTGATTCATTCAAGTTTTGCTGGGTTTTGGTAGTTCTTGATTGAATAACTACTTTCTTGAATAGTTAGTTACAGTTCTTGAGTGGGAAGTTAAGAGTTTGTTACATTGTTACATAATTCATTGTTCTTGATCAATATTCAAGTAATGGTGAATACAAGATCTGTTGAGGCTCCTCCTCCAACAATGGAAAGTCAACTGGAGAGTCTGCTAAGAACTATGACTCAAATGGGAAATAATATGACTCAAATAGGGGACAGTATCAGGTTGTTGGAACAAAGAATCAACAATGGTGAGGGTCCAAGTCAAAGGGGTACGAATGCTGCAAATCAAAGTACTGGTCAGACTGGGAGTCCAATGCAGTTCACAAGGGTTACCAGAATTGAATTTCCTAAGTTTGGAGGTGATGATGTGAGGGGGTGGCTTTACAAATGTGAACAATTCTTTAGGGTGGATAACATTGCTGATGATCAAAAGGTAGCCTTAATCTCTATTCACTTGTTTGATATTGCATTAATGTGGCATAGGCAATTCTTGAGAATAATGGGTGATAATATTGATTGGGTGGTTTATAAAACTGCTATACTTAAGAGATTTAGTAGTTCTTTTGATGATCCATTGGCAGAATTGAAAAACATCAAGTATGAAACCACTATGGAAAACTATCAAAATGAATATGATAAGTTGTTGAGTAGGGTGGAAATACCAGAAGAGCAAACAATTAGTTTTTTCTTGGCTGGTTTACCTACTGAGATTGAGTTGTCTGTTAGAATGTTTAATCCACAAACATTGGTTGATGCTTACTCTTTGGCAAAATTGCAAGAAGCCACTAATATGGCAGTTAAGAAAAAAATGAGACCACCATTGCTTTGTACTCCTAAGTTTGGAAGTTATCACAACAGTGGTCCCATAACTAGTCCTAAACCATTAGCACTACCAGCTCCAAATGTTAATTGGAGAAACAAACCACCTAGAAAGCAATTGACACAGAAAGAACTGGAAGAAAAAAGGGCTAAAAACTTGTGCTTCTATTGTGATCAAAAATATTTTCCTGGCCATAAGTGTCCTAGTCAAATGTTTTCATTGGAGGTCATAGTGGATCAAGAGGAAAGTGAAGAAGAAGAAATTGTGTATGAAGGTGTGGTGGAGGACCAGATTGGTAGTGAATTGGAAGGAAGTACTGAAGTTGCACCACAAATTTCTATTCATGCTTTAAATGGTATTCAGACTTATCAGACAATGAGGGTAATTGGAAAACTTGGGAAGCATGAGTTGCATATTTTGATTGATACTGGGAGTACTCATAACTTCTTGGATGTTAATAAGGCTAAGCAAATTGGGTGTGATCTTAAAAATACTTATCCTTTGCAAGTGACTGTGGCAGGGGGAAGGAATTTGTATAGCAATACTGTGTGTGATGATTTTTCATGGAAGTTGCAGGGTGAAACCTTTACTACTAGTGTTATGTTGTTACCATTGGGAGGTTGTGACATGGTTCTAGGAATAAAGTGGTTGTCTGCCTTGGGAGAAATGAGATGCAATTTTTTGGATCTCAGAATGAGTTTTATTTACAATGGTAGAATGATCAATCTAAGGGGAAGTACTAAGACAACTGTGCAGTGGTTAAATGGTAAACATATTGCAAGAGGAATAGAGAAAGGAACCAATTTAGCCATGTGTGTGTATCCTAATGCTATGTTACATATGATCACGGCCTCTACTTCTGATCAAACACCTCAACACACTAATTCAACCCAAATCCAAACATCTCTTCAGCTGCTAATTGAAGAATTTGCAGATGTGTTTGCAATACCAAAAGGCTTACCACCCAAGAGATCTCATGATCATAAGATACCTCTGAAGGAGGGTACACCACCAATCAATTTGAGACCCTATAGACATCCACCTACACAGAAAGATGCTATAGAATGTTGGAATCAGGAGTTGTTGGAATCAGGAGTTATCAGGCATAGTCAAAGTGCCTTCTCATCTCCAATAGTCATGGTTAAAAAGAAAGATGGCAGTTGGAGAATGTGTATAGACTACAGGAAATTAAACAAGAATACTTTGAAGGATAAGTTCCCCATTCCATTAATTGAAGAGCTGATAGATGAGTTACATGGATCTGTGATTTTTACTAAATTGGACTTGAGGTCTGGGTATCATCAAATCCGGATGTATGAGGACGACATTTCTAAAACAGCTTTTAAAACTCATGAAGGTCATTATGAGTTTGTGGTGATGCCCTTTGGTCTCACTAATGCACCATCAACATTCCAGTCCTTAATGAATGAGGTGTTCAAACCATTTCTGAGGAAGTTTACCTTGGTGTTTTTTGATGACATTTTGGTATATAGCTCAAGTGTGGAAAAGCATGTGCAACAGTTGAGAATTATCTTGCAAACCATGAGATCAAACCAGCTCTTTGCAAAACAAATTAAATGTGTATTTGGAGCTGAACAAGTAGAGTACTTGGGTCATGTGATTACTAGTAAAGGAGTGGCTACAAATCCTCAGAAAATTCAAGCTATGGTTGAGTGGCCTGTTCCTAAGACTTTGAAGCAACTTAGAGGTTTTTTGGGCTTAACAGGTTACTATAGAAGATTTATAAAAGGCTATGCTATCATTAGTTCTCCCTTGACTGTGTTGTTAAGAAAGAATGCTTTTGGTTGGAATGAGAGTGCTCAAGTGGCTTTTGAAAAGTTGAAAACTGCAATGGTTAATGCACCAGTTCTGAAACTACCAGATTTTAATGAGGTATTTGTGATTGAAACAGATGCTTCTGGTTTGGGTATTGGTGCTGTACTACAACAACAAGGTCATCCTATTGCTTTCCTCAGTAAGACACTTGCCCCAAAACACCATTCATTATCAACATATGAGAAAGAATTCTTAGCAGTACTACAAGCTTTAGAAAAATGGAGAGGGTATCTACTTGACAGGCACTTTATCATAAAAACAGATCACTTCAGCCTTAAGTACTTGTTAGACCAAAGGATTACTACTCCTACTTAGATGAAATGGCTTCCAAAGTTGATGGGGTATGATTATGAAATTATGTATAAGAAAGGGTCTGAAAATGTAGTTTTTGATGCACTTTCCAAGGTACCATCTGGTGCAGAATTGTTACAGATCAGTATCAATTCTGTGTCTAGTGATCTATATGAGCAAATCAAGCAAGGATGGACTGATGATCCAAAGTTGCAAGCTCTAATTTTGAAATTACAAGCTGATGCAACTAGTGCCAAACACTACTTATGGTCTGCTGGACAGTTGTTAAGAAAGGGCAAATTGGTCATTAGTGGAGATGATGAGTTAAGAAAGAACATTTTGACGTAATTTCATAGTAGCCTTGATGGTGGACACTCAGGAATGCAGGCTACTATGCAAAGGATGTGTGCTCATGTGTATTAGAAGAAAATGTGAAAACAAGTTAAGGAATTTGTGAGGCAATGTGATGTTTGTGAAAGATTTAAACCTGAGTTAGTTGCCTACCCTGGGATACTACAACCTCTTCCTATTCCTAAAACTGTGTGGACAGAAATCTCAATGGACTTCATTGATGGGCTACCAATGTCACAAGGAAGGACAGCTATTATGGTTGTTGTAGACAGATTAAGCAAATACAGTCATTTCATAGCCCTTAAACACCCTTACACAGCCATACAAATAGCCCAAGTGTTTTTGGATACCATCTACAGGTTGCATGGGTTACCTAAGATCATTGTCAATGATAGAGATGCAGTCTTTATGAGTAAGTTTTGGAAGGAACTGTTCTCTATTTTGAAGGTCAAATTGCATACTTCAACAGCCTATCATCCCCAAAGTGATGGGCAAACTGAAGTGGTAAACAGAAATTTAGAATGTTACTTGAGATGCATGTGTGGAGATAGGCCAAAGGAGTGGAATTCATGGTTGCCCTTAGCTGAATACTGGTACAATACTTCCTATCATACTACACCATACCAAGTTGTTTATGGCCAAGCACCACCAGTCCACATTGCATACACAAAAGGAGATAATAAAGTTGACATGGTAGATAGAACCTTGGGAGCAAGAGAAGAAGCAATTAAGCTACTCAAGTTTCATATGAAAAGGACACATGAAAGAATGAATGAGTTGGCTGATAAGCACAGAACTGATAGAGAATTCTTGGTCAATGATTGGGCTTACTTAAAATTACAACCATATAGACAATCTACCATCAGACAAAGTAGGAATCACAAGCTGTCAGCCAAGTATTATGGACCTTTCCAAGTCATCCAAAGATTGGGAAGGTAGCTTACAAACTGCAATTGCCTGAAGCTGCTCAGATTCATCCAGTTTTCCATGTTTCTCAGCTTAAAAAGTACAAGGGTGAGACTCCTCAAGAAGCTGGAAGATTGCCACATATGAACACTGAAGGTTTAGTTGCAGCAGAGCCTTTTGCCATTTTAGACAGAAGACTAGCTAAGAAAAGAAATGCAGCAGCAGTGTATGTACTGGTGCATTGGACAAATGGAGGACAAATGGAGAAGTTGCAGATGCCACATGGGAGTTATATGATGACATTGCTACTAAGTTTCCACAGTTTAACATGGTTACTTAAGTAGTTGCTTGAGGACAATCAACATTTGAAGGAGAAGGCATTGATATGTGATCAAGTCAAAGAAAGTCAAAGTTTAACCCAACAGCTTTTTCCGCCCATTAGTTTGCCCATTTCCCTGTATAAATACAATTCTTGTAATCATTCACAACTAGCTAATCATTTTGTAATCTTCTTCCTCATTGTAAACTCTCATCTATCAAATAACAAATCCTTTTCATTTCAATTCGTGATTCTATTCTTATCTCTTGGAATTTCCTATTGTCTTGAAGGTACTACTTCATTTCCTTGTGATTTCTAGTAGTATACATCATTCTCCGGCTCTATAACCTGAAGAGGGACACTTCTACGTTAACCCTATTATACGAGTAACAACTTTAATTTCTTATTGATTAAATGATAGTCATGCATATCAAACGTTGGTTTTGTGTGAAGATAGGATTAGTGGTGAAATGAATGATGGATACAACAGTAGAAAACAGGAAAGTACAAAGTGGTGTCATATGAATTGAAGAAAAAGATGGTATTCATGGAATTGTTGATCTGATAGTAGCACTCTTTACTGTTCATCCCACAAGTACAACTTAACCCTTCACTTTTCTTTATCACTTCATGACAAAAAGTAACTTACTCAACCCCTTTAATACCCGGTTTACTAATCGTCTTGTAAAAAAACACATGCTTTCACTAGGATTTCAACTGACGCAATTAATTCTTGTCCACCTATATGAAAACAAGACAATTTAATGTTATGTTTGTTTATTTATAAAGAGAAAAATTTGGCTTTAAAAAGTAACAAATAGAACGAGCCATAACAAGTATGCCCAAAGGATTATAGCCGTTTTCATGAAAATGAATTATATTATCAGTTTAGAACATATATTTTTGATAGCCATAATTCATGTCGTACCATATACAGAACATGGGTGCACCTATTGGAGGGACGAGTGCTATACAGTTAATTTAAAAAGGCCAAAATTGTATTTCCTTTAAGTAAATACAATTAAAACAACAAAGTTTTGGGACGGCCGTAACCCTCCCCGGTCTCCACTAAGGTCCATCCATGTGACATACGTTATTAACAAGTTAGAAGAAATGCAATTATACAAAGAGAAATGTTAGTCTAAATATTAGATGAGTAGCGATCCTCTAGAAAGTATAATATATTACAAAGTCTAAAAAGCCATCCATGATGTGACATGTGTCCTACCTAATTTACACCCCGAACTTCAGACAGAATTTTGGTCAAAGGGTATTTTGGACATTTGACTCGTTTTTTTAATTCCACCCCGAACTTCAAACGCAAATAACTTTCAAACGACAAACTTTTACGAAAAACCGATTTCACCATAATTTCTAAAATTTAATCATCTTTAATTTGATATACATTTTGATATATAAATCGGAACTTTTTTTTTTTAAGATTTCAAGTGGGTTATGATTTTCTTTAAATTTTCGGCATATTCGAACCTACTTTTATCTAATTTAAAGGTTGATTTACGCAAAATTTAAAACACGAAAGTTGTATATTTTAGTTCACTCTTTACACAAGTTTTTGAATCACTCAAATCCGATATGAAATAAGTGAGATATCGCACGTTAAAAATGGAGTTTTAGTCATATTTGTTGCACACAATGTGTTTGATAAAATGTCTAGCTTAGATTTTTAGTGTTAAAATTGCATTAAATGATCTAAATTTTGTACCACAACGCATCATTAATCATTTTATTAGTGTAAGATTCAAAAAGTGATGTTTTTTTAGTTGTTAATTTAAAATAAAAATGCACGTTTTGTTCATCAGTTAATCTTGGTTCATCAATCTGATGAACTGATGAATCAAATCAAAACTGATGAACCAAACCAAACTGATGAACTGATGAACCAAACCAAAACTGATTAACCAAATCAAACATAGTTCATCAGTTTATTTTGGTTCATCAATCATAGTTTCAGCTTAACATGTTGGTGTTTGTTTTGTTTTGTTCATCAATTTATTTTGGTTCATCAATCACAGTTTCAGTTTTAGTTTGGTTCATCAGTTTTTGGTTTGGTTCATCAGTTTGGTTTGGTTCATGAATCATAGTTTCAGTTTTGGTTTGGTTCATCAGTTTTTGTTTAGTTCATCAGTTTTTGGTTTGGTTCATCAGTTTTTGGTTTGGTTCATCAGTTTGGTTTAGTTCATCAATCATAGTTTCAGTTTTGGTTTGGTTCATCAGTTTGGTTTAGTTCATCAATCATAGTTTCAGTTATTCGTTTTGTTCATCAGTTTAGTTAGGTTCATCAGTTTTGCTTTTATGCTTTTTTTTAACAGTTTGATTTGGTTCATCAATTCATCAGTTTTAATAGTTAAAAACATTAACTATTAAAAACATCACTTTTTGAATCTTACATTAATAAAATGATTAATGATGCGTTGTGGGACAAAAATTAGTGCATTTAGCTCAACTTTAACACTAAAAATCTAAGCTAGACATTTCATCAAACACTTTGTATGCATCAAATATGAGTAAAACACATCTTTAACGTGTAATATCTTACCCATATGACATCGAATTTGAGTGATTTGAATTTCTGGGTAAAGAGTGAACAAAAATCTGTAACTTTCATGTTTTAAGTTTTTCAAGATTCGACATTTATGAGCGTAAAAATAGGGCCGAAAATGCCAAAAAAATCAAGAAAATCAAGAACCATTTGATATGTAAAAAAAAAATCGAAATATTTATCAAGATTTATACCAAATTAAAGAGAATCGAATTTTAAAAATTATGGTGAAATCGGTTTTTCGTAAAAGTTTGTCGTTTGAAAGTTATTTGCGTTTGAAATTTGGAGTGGAATATGAAAAACGGGTTAAATGACAAAAATACCCCTCTAACCAAATTTAATAAGATAAAAATGAGGGAGTAGGTGGAGGACACGTGCCACGAGCTGAATGACTTTGCAAACTTTTTATTTTTATTCACTTTTTATTTGATCCGGTACCAATATTAGATAGGAAGCCCTTTTTTTTAATCCGATAATTCAAATTTTCAAGAAAAATACTTCAAATCTTTAACCAAAAACTTATTTACAAAAAAAATTGCTACTAGTGAAACAACCTGTCTTGTTTCGGAAAGATAAACTATACCTATAGTAACACGAACGACTAAAATACTAGTGTCTACTTTTGTTCATGTCCTTCCCTTTTAGAAAATATTCATCTCCATTTATATGGGTAAAAACAAAAATACAACTCTATCTCACACAAACATACCTCATCTAAAATAAATGACCATCAACTACAATGTGCACCTATATGATACTTCATCCAAGTATCACTACTACTTATAATGCACCAATGAATCTCTCTCTTATTAAATTTTCAGACTTACAACTAATTAAGCATGATGTACAACACTTGAAAGCACATAATTTTCAGACTTACAAGCAAATAAGCAGAGTGTACAACACTTTAATGCTCATATTAAATAAAACACCACATTAATACTATTTAAGTGGTCAATTAATACACTATTTAATTCACCCCTACACCAAAATAAACAACAATTTAATCACAATGTACAATCTAATCAAGCTACTAAGCCAAACAAACACTAAAAAATTATTAGGAGACATAAATAAAAAATTGTTGCAGAGGCTACACAAATTTTTCTAGCGACCACAATTTTTTCTGGCAGCGACACAAATTTTTCCGGCGACCGCAATTTTTTCCGGTGACTGTTATAACTTTTTTCTGGCGAGAGAGCGGAGGCTACAACAGCGGCATGCGGCAGTAATTGGTTACAAGTGGCGGCAATAAGAAAAAAATACCAAAACGTTAGATCTAAAAAAAACATATAGATCTACAAATAAAATTAATAGATCTTAAAAAATGAACTAATCTATAGAAAGAAAAAAAAAACTATAGATCTACCAAAAAAACTATAGATCTACAAAAAAACTATAGATCTACAAAAAAAATAGATCTAAAAAAACTATAGATCTACAAAAAATATATATAGATTTATACCTCAAAACTTGATGTTGGAAGGTTTCGGTGGTGCGTTAGTGGTGCAGTCGGGTGGTTGGGCAGTGGCGGCGTCGGTTAGTGGCGGCATAGCGTGGTTGAGGATTAACGTGGTGGTTGTGATAGTTGGGATGGTTTTTGTGAATAATGTTTTTTTTTTCATGTTATGATGATAACTGAATTTGTTTTTTATGTTGATGGTGAGAGTGTATTTTTGTAAGATGAAAGTGACTATGTGTATTTTTTAGAGTGAGAATGTATGAGATTTTTTTAGACCGTGAGATGTGAGAATGAGGAGGATGAGTGAATGTTATGTGTGTCTTTGTAAAGTGTGGGTATTTGCTTTTAGGGCAACGGGCCAAATGGGCTTAAACCCGAACGGGCGCGGACCAAACGGGCTCGAGCCCGAGCAGACACGGGCCAGTGGGTTCGAGCCCGAACGGGCACGGGCTATACGAAATTCTTGATATCCGTAAATTTATTGTTAAAAAGAACATAATAAACTAAAATACATTATTCATCGAAAATTTGTATTTCAGGGTATCCGCCGCTGCAATGCGCGGGTACCCTGCTAGTACATATATTCATTCATATAAACAAGTTAACATGTATGGTAAAAGGCATGCATATAATAATTTATATAGTAAAACATAAATATAATTATATAATTATTTGTGTAGAAATTATATAGGATTAGGTTTTGAAGTTTATCAACTCATTACCATAAATATATATATTCTCTTAAATCAGATAGTCTTTCAGATTTTTCTTTGATTGAAAGAGCGTGTGCTATTGCGTGTGCCTTAAAGAGACATTGTTTGCCCATTGATGTGTGTAAAAAAATATAAACCGGATTTTATCAATGTACATATTTTTATACAATACACAAGTATACCCGGTCATATAGTAATGTAGCTATGGTGAGTCTGAGTGTCGAACACAAAAAGAACAATATGTAAAATTCAGTTGTTTAAATAAAAATACGAAATTATTCTAATGAAGTAAGTAAAAAAGGGAAGGGGTGGTGTTAGTTTCAAGCAAACAGTTGTTGATTATCAATTAGCAATGGCGAAAACATTAATTAAAATTAGACTAAAATACACCGTTGGTCCCTAAACTTGGCAGGGTGCATCGCGATGGGACGGAACTCGGCATATTCATCGTGGTGAGTCCAAACCTTTGCCTTTAAATGCCAAATCAGTCCCTTTGACCAATTCTCTGTTAGTCAAAGTCTGTTAACTTCCCCATGTGCCTTGCACATGAGGGTAAACTCGTCATTTCATTGTTTTGGTTTATCACCCTTCATCTTCATCTTCCTCATGGGCTAAACCCAGATTCTGGCGACCTTAAACCCAGAATCCGGCGACCAAGAAAAGGTGTTTGGGATATTGATTCAACACATGACACCTTTTTATACGCCTGGCATTTATTTCATTTCTTCAAAAAAAGGCGCTGCTATTGCTGGACTTTATATAGGTGTGCAACAGTGCAAGTCCTGGGATAACAATTCTTTCATTCCCATAAGAAATGTAACACATAACTTAGGGATCTTGAACCATGCCAGTGATGGTCTGTTGATGCCATGGAGTTCAGTTCGGTGTTATATTTGGAAATGGACTAACCCCCCAGATGGTGGGAAAAGGATTAAAAAAAGGTTATCATAAAACAAGAAAGAAATGAACGGGGATCAAGAAAGAAACAAAATATTGAAGGGCAATAATACAGACATATTCCTCGGTAAAAAGCGTCAAGTATGACGGATCAATTGTATACATACCAATCGAGAATATCGTTTGCATCATATGCCTGTTGCAACCGACCTACAACCCCCATACCAGTATACCACAAAAGATTGTTTGCAAGATATTACTATGTAGCCTGTAGCGCACAACCTACCTCCTTTATAACCAAGTCCAGCAGGAACAGGTATAGTTATTATTGTTGTCTGTTGTCCACAACTTGTGACGTAAGATTTCAGTTTGGGACCTTCGCAAATGATACCAGATCAATTAAAGTTTGTTGTTCTGGCTAAGCAGTAAAAGACCACAATATGATCTTACTTTTATAAAGGGAAGCAAGATGTTTCATTTCAGATATAATCATACAAGCTTATAAAACTTCAGAAATAGACGACAAAACTATGGCGTAATGCATAACGGATAACAAGCTCGCTAGAAAGTATCTGCTTTCTCTTCCATATAAAAAATAATGCATCAAGGATTCCAAATGTAATAAGCAAACAAAACATAAATCCAACGGATGTTTTTAAAAAAAGCTGATACTATAATAGATAAAAGTCTTCCTTCAAACCTAAGTGCTGGCAGCAGCTCCTTTGCTCCTTGGGGTGGCTTGAGTTCCTGTTCAGAAACAAGTAAAGCAAAATTATTTCAAAGAACAAAAAGGTAACAAACAAAAATATATACAGCCAGAGTTGCTAAGCAAAGGTGTTTGGGATATTGATTCAACACATGACACCTTTTCTTGGTCGCCGGATTATGGGTTTAAGGTCGCCGGAATCTGGGTTTAGCCCATGAGGAAGATGAAGATGAAGGGTCATAAACCAAAACAATGAAATGACGAGTTTACCCTCATGTGCAAGGGACATGGGGAAGTTAACAGACTTTGACTAACAAAGAATTGGTCAAAAGGACTGATTTGGCATTTAAAGGCCAAGGTTTGGACTCACCACGATGAATATGCCGAGTTCCGTCCCATCGCGATGCACCCTGCCAAGTTTAGGGACCAACGGTGTATTTTAGTCTTAAAATTATGAAACAACAAAGATTTCTATAGTTGAAAACTAATATATTTGGATAAAGCGTGTTTACTTAGTTTTCATTTTGTTATGTTTTACCTATAACCTGATTAGTGCAAATGTGCAATGTTTATTAATTATCTTGTTGGTGATTTATGATGTAATATATATTAGATGTTCATGAATACCCATATCTATGAATATCGATAAGTTAACTCGATGATGCTAGCTAGGGATGAGTACGGTATCAGTCCCGTATAGATCCCGTACCGAATTAGTAGTACCAATTTTTTCCCGAGCATAAATTAAAGGTACCGTACCGAACGAGATTCGGATACCGCTATCGGTATCGGTACCGGTACCGGTACCGGGAAATCGGTTTTTTCCCGTTTTTTTCGAGAATTTCCCGATTTGGTACCGGTCCCGTACCAAATTAATGGTCCCGATTTTTTTTTCACCTTATTTCGTAGTCCTGGCACCGTACCGTATATCAGGAATCGATACGGTTCCGGTATTGTTCCTGTTCGGTTTCGGTTCAGTTTGATCATCCCTAATGCTAGCTATCTCAATCATGCATTAATTAAGCACTTCAACAAACTCATCTGATTTGTTTATGTGAACCTGATGTCATAGTATTCACTAATTCCATGAGAATGGTCATCTACATGAAATGAAGCACCGACCTATAAGCTTTAGCTATGCTCGATTTAATCATATGATTTGGTCCATCTTTAGTCACAATCAATGTTTGAAAATCGGACCGAACCAGTCGTTTCAACTGGCTCAACCGGTGAACCGGACCGGAACCGGTTCGACAATTCTTCCGGTTCAACTTGAAAAATTCAAAAAAACCCGCAAAAAAAACCGAAAGAAAATACTTCGATGTCGGGTTCGGTTTTCAGAACATCGGTCGCAATTAACTATGGTCATGTATAACTATGATTCAAGCAATAAAAATAAGAGGATCGGGTGTCATGACTAACATTTTTTAATCATTTGGGACCATCGGGTGCCACATCATTTCAACATTAACACCTCAAAATACATCTTCACTCACAACTAAACACAACTTAGTCATTTGGGCCCCAACCACCCTCAAAATACCCCTTCATTCCAATAGGTTTTTTTTGTCTATTTCTCGTCAAATTTGTGGTGAAGTGACTTTCGACGAGATGAAATGGTGTGGTGGCAAGGTTTCAGCGTCGCCGAATAGGGTGACACGTTAGATTCGGCGAGCTTAATCGCCATGATACCCAATCCTCTAAGGATGGTCACCATTCATTACATAGCAATAAATCTAGCATAATAAACTTAAAGACAAGTAGATCTAATAAATACTTAAATTCTCCAACAAGACATCAATTAATGTAAATCAAATCTGATGACGTATAGCACGTATAGCAGGTCTACTGAGCCTAACTCATGTTATACACATACTGGGCTCAGGCCCAACAACGAAACAACTACGAATATTGGATCAACAATAAGCCCAATAACGAAATTGGCTACAGCCCAAGCTGAAAGAAGCACACAAGATGCTTAGCGGACCAAACCTTTGGCCGCGGAAGGCATCTTGTGTTCGCATCCGCGATTACCACGGGACCTTGCCCGACAAAGGCCCCACTCCGGCCTCTAACTCTTATATGCGAGTCTTTAAGAAACCCTAGCGGCAAACCTCGCCTATAAAAAGGGGCTCTAATCCCCATACAAGGTACAACTTTCTCTCTCATAATAACACACACACTCTCATTATCCCTGACAAGAATGCGTACTTACTCTCACGTCGGAGTCTAATCGTGGGGTCTGTCCTCACGGTAAGGCTAACGGTTTACTCTCACTTGTGCAAGTTCAATTAACTACTTGGATTAGTACAAGATCAGCCCACCAACAGCTTGTTATCCCAGTCCAACAAGCATCATAAACACTTATTATAACCCGTCACACTTTTTGTACTAACAAAATCATATTAAAACAAAGCTTTATTCAAACTAGGCAAGCACAAAGGTAGTGATATTAAATCAACTATTTATTCATCATCAAGAAAATGTTTTCTTCACATTCGCAAATAGTATTTCGATAACATATATACACATCACTGTATCATAGTAAAAGTAACAAATTGATTTTGATAAAACAGTGCAGAAAGTAGCTTACTTAGTTACTTTACCTGTACCATATAAGTCCAATTTCGTCTGGTTGGGCTTCAACCATCCAATACAGTTGGAACTCTGTAGTTTAAATCCAACACGTTTACTATCTCATGATTCTCATCAACAAAAACCAAAAAACATTTATCTGAAAAGGGAAATATTCATTTCACGACAAAGGGCAATTTCGTCAATAAACAAAAACCACAAAACCCTTTATAAATAAAGCCTATATTAAACAAGACAAACATACACTCCAACTTAAACACAACTGCATTTGCATATTTGCATGTGTGAGAAAATCAAAATGGACCCTGATGCACTTTCAGCAAACTTGTTCAAATGGGACACTCGAGCCACTTTAGCACCACCTTCATCTCGTTTATACGAGCCCATAACGCTACACCAGCCACCACAGTCCATGGTAGCCGCGTCAGCACCAATGGGTAGCTACTTGGTTCGTGAAAGCAGGGACCTGGGTGGTTTAGAAGAAGTGTTTCATGCTTATGGTGTAAGGTATTATACCGCGACAAAGATATCGGAGCTTGGGTTTACGGCTCATACGTTGTTGGACATGAAAGATGAGGAGCTTGATGAGATGATGAATAGTTTGTCTCATATTTTTAGGTGGGAGCTGCTTGTGGGTGAGAGGTATGGGATTAAAGCTGCTGTGAGAGCCGAGAGGCGTCGTATCGATGAGGAGGAGTCGAGGAGGCGTTATCTTCTTTCGAACGATAATGCTAACACACTTGATGCTTTGTCTCAAGAGGGTAAGTATGTTTTCATGCAAAAATAAGCTACATCAAGCATAATAAATTTGACAAGTTTAACTTTATTATATCAGCACATAAAATATATCACTACAAAAGGTGTAAATTGCTAAGAAAAGATGGAAAAAGGTGTTGCATAATTAAATGAAAAGATATATAAAATTTATTCACTTCTAAAA
Source organism: Chrysanthemum makinoi (assembly GCA_910596185.1). Classification (NCBI taxonomy): domain Eukaryota; kingdom Viridiplantae; phylum Streptophyta; class Magnoliopsida; order Asterales; family Asteraceae; genus Chrysanthemum; species Chrysanthemum makinoi. The sequence goes on from OU343220.1 coordinate 292,786,800, forward strand.
GTAGTAGATCTAGTTGATTGCATACTTCTTTTATGTGCAAATTTTAAAGAAGTGTTAGCATTGTGATATAATATTAAAGCTGCTTGTGCGTTTAGCATTTTTTTTTTTTTTGAGCAATGTGTTTAGCATTTGAAAGATAATTTTTCAAATAAATACTTTATGATTAGTTGTTCACAGATTAGATTTAGACCTTATTTCTGACAACTAATTATCTAAGCTATAAGATTCCTTAAACACTGTTGTATTGAAAGAACTCTAGATCATAAACAGTTTAACTAAGAAATTACAAATCCCTTATACATACTAAAAAGTGTCTAGTAGGCTAGTAGCTAATTGCTTTACTAATGTTCAAAATTTTACTGTTTTATTCATCCCATTTTTTTACTGTTTTATAAAAAAATTGTAACAGGCTTGTCTGAGGAGCCTGTGCAACAAGAGAATGAAGCAGCCGGGAGTGGCGGTGGAGGCGGGGCATGGGAGTTGGCAGTGATAGGGAGATGTGGAGTAAAGGCGAAGCACGGCGTCCAAAGAAGGATTAAAAAGGGTAGGATTGAGCCGTCTTCACACGCCCACCATGGAGGAGATGATAATGAAAGTGAGGATGATCCTGACAATGGTGGTGGAGCAGAGAGGCAAAGGGAGCATCCTTTCATTGTGACCGAGCCCGGGGAGGTGGCTCGTGGTAAAAAGAATGGACTTGATTACTTGTTTCATTTGTATGAACAATGTCGTGAGTTCTTGATCCAGGTTCAGAACATTGCTAAAGAGAAAGGTGAAAAATGTCCCACAAAGGTATTATCATTTTCCCATTGTCCACCTTTTCATGTTATTATAATTCACAAGAAGCTAATTGTTTTAGATTTGCTACATATTTGATGTGCTCTTTTAAAGAGTATTCCACTCTTTAAAATGTTCTATATTTGTAGAATAAGTCACAAGAAGCTAAATGTTTTAGATTTGCTACATAATTGATGTGCTCTTTTAAAGAGTATTCCACTCTTTAAAATGCTTTATATTTGTAGAAAAGGTGCACTACTTTTGTTTAACATAACCTATAATCTTATGGGATGTTTGTTTAAGTTTATATATGTCTTATGAGCTTATTTGTTTTTTCGCTTATATTTCATAAGTCCTAATTTTCCGACTTATTTTGATACGGGCTTATATAAGTTTATTATGATATGATAAACTCATATAAGCCCATAAATCTCTAAATAAGCCGGAAAATTGGAGGCTTATAAAATATAAGCCGAAATCAGATAAGCTCCTAAACTCACATATAAGCTTAAACAAACACCCTTTAAAGTGAACATATTGATGTGCTCTCACTTTCTCAGTATTAGCAAAATTCTATTATGTGCTTCTATATAAATTAAGAGTGAACATAACGTTTAAAAAATAACTTATGTATCTTTTGCTATATATAGTTTCTCTTTTGTGTTTATTTACAGATAAATCATTGTTATTGTTTCCCGAAGTGTATACAACAGTTTTTAATGGTGATTGGCCAACAAAACAAGAACTATAATCATTAGAAATTTTTTTTTTTTTTTTTTTTTTTGATAGTTTAGTCTACTCAATGGTTTTTTCTCTACATTTTGGTAAAGAAAGTGATTATTATAGCTATAGAATATCATATTGTATTTTCCAAAAAAACTAGGATAAGTTTAAAAAATGTAAAAGGTAAAGAAGTGATGATATGAGGTGTAGTCAGTGATAAAGATTTGAGTTGTCCGGTAATTTTAGAGAAAGTTGTGTATAACAAGATTCACTCAGATTTCTTATGTTCATTTTCACACCAATACCAGCTGGCACTGTTCCCAACTCGACACGTGTTGTACGGTCTGAAAAACAACCCTTTTGCTTTTACTAAACCCTAGCTAGTTCACGAGTGTAATATTTAATGCACACAAAAATTTGACTAGAAACATAGCTTTTGAAAAATGTACTTTGTTGGATTATCATATCTATTGTATTGGGTATGGTTTTGTTTAGGTGACAAATCAAGTGTTTAGGTTTGCTAAGAAAGCTGGTGCAAGTTACATCAACAAGCCGAAAATGAGACACTATGTTCATTGTTACGCGTTGCATTGTCTTGATGAGGAGGGGTCGAATGCGTTGAGGAGGGCTTATAAGGAGAGAGGAGAAAATGTTGGGGCATGGAGGCAGGCATGTTACAAGCCATTGGTGACTATCGCGGCTAGACAAGGTTGGGACATTGATGCTATATTTAACTCACATCCGCGTTTGTCTATATGGTATGTCCCAACCAAACTCAGACAACTTTGTCATGCTGAACGGAGTGCGGCTGTAGCAGTCGCCACTGGTTCAACAGCGGTTGGTGGTGGTAACGATGCTGGTGGTGTTGGTCATTTGCTCTTTTAGATAAACGTTTGTGGTAGTTTGTTTCTTAGGATAAAAGAATTAGCAAGTCTCAAGTTTCATGTTCCAATCTATGTATACAATGAATGATCCGTGTCGTAATGCTTGTGATTGCACCGAGCTATAAAATATGTTACTTTAAGAGTTTATGGTCTTTGAGTAATTAGACAAATTTATTTATGTATTGGGTTAAGTCCGTATATATTTCTAAAAGGCAAACACCACAAGTATAAACGGACAAAATTTGTGTTGAAAAAAATTACCTATGTATCGAAGCAAAATCACAATTAAAATATGAAATGTAATAAAAAATGACACGCTAATTTAGTGTGAAAACCCCTAATAGTGTAAAAACAGAAGACAAATAAAGATATTTTTCACTATGTAGAAATTTAGGAATTACACAATCTCCAATTATAAGGATAAAAACCAATAATTGTATCGTTTGTGTTAAGAGATTTAGAAGTGAATGAGATAAGATGAAGCATGGATTCATTGTTTTGTATAGTCAAATTGCTTGACTTATGATATTATTCATGACAACTGCACCATCCAAGTTGCAATTCAAGTTGTGGTGTAAGATACTCATCAACTATTGTAGGTTTGCATACAATATATCTTGTTAAATTTTAACAATCTTCCACTTGAAGGTTAGATTAAGGCTCGATTAATCTTCACATGACATCCATCTTTGTCATTTTCAAGTTATTTACGTTTCTGCTAGGCCGCATGAGAAGACACCATATAAACTTGTGACAGTTGATTGCTTTCGATGATAATCCGCCACATTATCATCAACATGAATATTCTTCATATCCACGGTTTCTTTTTCCACTTTTTCACGAACGAAGTGATACTGAACTTGTATATGCTTTGTCTTTGAATGAAATGATAGATTCCTTGCTAGATACAAGGCGCTCTGACTGTCACAAAATAGAGTAATTTTCTCTTGTTCGTGCCATATTGCTTCTTTGCTAGTTTAAGCAGTTGCAACATATTCGGCTTCTATTATTGACATGGCCACAACTGACCTCAGTTTTGAAACTCAACTTACTATTCCGCCAGAAAGTGTAAACACATACCCAGTGGTTGATTTGCTTCCCCGAAACATAATGCAACATTTGAGGTTCCTTTAATGCATCTAAGGGATCCTCTCACAGCTTCACAATGCTCTCTATCAGGTTCTGCCATGTACCGACTCACTAATCCCACTGCATCCGCAATGTCTGGTCTTGTACAAATCACCGCAAACATTAAACTCTCACTGCTGATGCATATGGTACTCGAGAGTCGAGACATCTCCATCCTCTCTTCTTTACTACTAGGACTCATCTTAGATGATAACTTGACATTAATAGGAAACGATGTTGATATTGGCTTACAATCTTGCATTTTAAACCGTTGAAAGCTATTCTTCAAATAACTTTTTTTGTGAAATCCAAATCTTTCTACTAACTCTATCTCGGTGAATTTGCATTCATAGAATCTTGTTTGTGGGTCAAAGGTCTTTCACTATGTAGAAACTTAGGAATTTCACTCTTTAATTAAAATGATAAACAATAATAGTTATACCTATTGTATTAGGAGATATTACAAACTCTCTAGCTTTCTCACAAGAACTCTGAGGAGATTTAGAAATGAATTGGATAAAAATAAAGCATGAATTCATTGCCTTTTATAAGAAAATTGCTTGACTAGTGATATCATGCATGACAATGGCACCATCCAAGTTGCAATCTAAGTTGTGGTATAATATACTCATCAATTATTATAGGCTTGCATATAATGTATCTTGTTAAATTTTAAAAATTTGTGATAACACAACGTCACAGTACTTTAGTATACAACACTAATTAAAACAAAGATGAACGCATATATACATAGCAACAATTGAATACAATGTTTTTGGTATCAATGTTATTTTTCAAATATATACAGGTTTCATTGTTTAATATCAAAAGTTCGAGATCTACTAGTTTTTATGCTTGGCTAGATCTCCTTGGTGAGGATCTTAACTCAATTCTTTATCCCATTATGAAAGTGATGTGGAAACTATAGACCATTGTTTTCTAAATTGATCTCGGGTCTCTCAAGCATGGGGGAGGGTTTTTGCTTGGTGAAAAATGAGTTCATGTAAACTCATGTCGGTTCTTGACATTATTGATTACAAGAGTCTCGCCAACTTTGATAATAAAAACCAAAGGTGATTTGGCAAGCAATTTGTTGGCCAATACTGTGTATGTGTAGGTTACTTGCAACATGGTTTTGAAATAAGGTTTCAAACCTTGAGACAATTTGTGACGAATACACACGGCTGTTACTTTTTGTGGTTATATCCCTTACGTGCTTAAAACATGAGGGCATATTAGTATCTTCCCTTCTCACATAACAAAGATAGTAACGACTGATTAGGGACGAAAAATCCTATTTATGTAAACCAAAAATGACAAAATTTGTAATTAACTCAAAAATAAATTTAATTGAGATTAGAAAATATATTTGTCTTAAGAGCTGGAAGAATTTGAAAAATAGAGTTGACTCGTATTATTATTTTTATTTTATTTTTTGTGTTAAATTTCTTTTTTAAGTATTGTTTTAGAGAATTTTTGGTGTTATTCAGTTTTTTTTTTTTTTTTTTTTTTTTTTTTGTTTAATTTTCTAAGACTTTTTTTCAAGTTGTTAATTTTAGTATATTTAGCATATAAAAGGTATACTACAAGGTTATGATGAGTTGAAACATATATACAAAATAGTGTTTGTTATATATATCCTAGACAATAATACATCTTTGAAATGCTTAATTTGGAAAGTATAAAAACGTATATTCGTAACACACAATTATAAATTTTAATAAGATTAATTTAAATAAACAAATCCATATATTTTTTAATATGTCGGATCGGTTTTGTGCGATTATTTTCGTTTGATTTTCAGTGAAAACTAAAACTTGGGCGAAAATTTCGGTTTTCATTTTTCTATAACCGAATTTTTATTTTTTTATTTTTTTTTTTTCACTTTGAATCGGTTTTTCTGGTTAATGTGGCTTGTTTCTGGTTCAGTTTCTGCTCACCCACTGATCCCGGTACCAAGGCTAACATCTTTTCATTGTCACTTTAATTTATTTTTTATTTAATTTCAGTCCTTTGGTTGACACAAATTGCATATTTCTTCCCTAAAAGCTAATGGTCGTTACCTTTTTGTTACGTGAGAAGTGAAAAGACTAATATGCCCTCACTTTTTTATGCACGTGAGGGACTTAACTAATAAAATAACGACCGTTGGCGAAAAGGACGAACGTTGCAAGATTTTGCAACCAAAGGGACGGATCTTGCAAGAAGTTTAAAAAAGAACGAAAAATGCAAATGCGTGTAAACCACAAAGACGAAATTTGTAATTAACTTCATTGGGCTCATGACTTTTTATGCACGTAACATTTCTAATTACGGTTCTTCCTTTCATTTTCGCATTCGTCATTATTTATTTTATTTATTTATTTATTTATTTATTCTGCTTATGTGACCCATGGGTCAAATTTTGGAACATTGGTCACTTGTAGAAGTTTTATGGCATTTTTGGTAGCGAGAGTTGACAACTTGACATTAAGGAAAAGAAATAGGCTGAATTTGCAGTGTTTGGTATGCCTAAGAGTTTGGAATTTAGTGCTCATTATAGACTTTGGGGAGGCCAATTTTCGTCCTATCATTTCATTCTTTTGGTACTCTTGGCACTCCCCTTATAAATTTAGTATGCTAGGTGTGGATATATTGGTTTAAAAACCGTGTTAGTTTTGGTGATCCCTTCCAGTAGTGGTTGTTCTAATTTGCATATTTCGTTTGTATTAAATGTAACTTATGTAACACATTTACCTTTCGGGGTAATACTTTCGACCCCTCAACGATAAGTTTAACCGAGTAGGAAGTCTATCCAAGATAAAACGCCAAATAAACACATTTACCTTTCGGGGTAATACTTTCGACCATGACGTGCAAGGGGAAATTGAAGGGAGCATACAAGCATCAATGAGATTTCTAGTCACATGAACCGTAAAATTACCATCTTCCTCCAAACTCCAACTCCACGAATCAGGCCTTTCCGACAGATGAACCTGGCCCAATTCTGAAATTAACAAAGCTAAAGCAGCTTCATTAATACAAACGAAATATGCACAAACGTAGTGTTTGAAGAGTGGAGAGCATCAAAAAGTGATAAAGATCGAGTTTATGTAATTGTTGTGGCCTTGGTTTGGTGTTTATGGCGTATGCGCAATAGCGTTACTTTTCTTCTACTTTCTATGAGGAAATTACATATTTTTATTCTATTCCTTTATTTTCTTTTTCTTAGCTAAGAGTAGGGTCGTAATCACATGTTGGCACTTCTTGGCTTATGAAGCCTTTCTAATTTCTCTTCTAGCTGCTTGCTAGAGAGGTTGCTTTTATAAAATCTATCGTTAAAAAAAAAAACTTATGTAACATATAGTATGTTGCCTTTCAAAAACAGTTTATTACTACTATATCTCAATGGGTTTGGTTTGCTTTTGGGTCATTTGAGCCCAACAAACAAGACAAAATTAGATGGATCTGGGCAACTATAAGTTTGGCAGACAAAAGTAAGATTAAAGACTTCACTGGTTGTTAAAACCATTGACTCAATACAACAACAACAACAACAACAAAACCCAATTTCGCCGGAGCAAAGTAAAGAAGAAGTGGGATGTAGACAGATCCTACCCTTACCGTCAGGATAAATCCGACAGTAAAGCGACTGCTTCGAAAAGGACCTCTTCGTTGACAATATAAATTTATTGAAGTTGGTAGTACATAAATGTTACCCAAATCTAGTTATTTAGTATGTTGATTGGGAACCAGGCCCGGATTTGAGCATGTGCGGGGTGAGCGACCGCACAAGGCCTCCGTTTTTTAGGGGCCTCAAATTCTAAAATGTACAGACTAATATTAAGAAAGTTTGAGATCATGTAAGCCTCTTTAATGGTTTGTATATGTATAAAATTACTGTTAAAACTAAAATAAGAAAAAACGAAGCTTTATGTTTTAATGGCGTAGAACAGCGTTTGAGATAGAATGGGGAATAAGACTTTACTGCAATTTTGTTATTGTTGCCTTATTGGCCCCCAAAATTGTTAGTTATTTCTTCTACACCTTTATAATGATTCAAAGTTCTATTTTAGCCCTTTAACTTTAGTTTTTTAACTCGAGAGGTCAAATAATTGTGTGGTTCAAACTTCAAAATACTTTGTTTGAAAAACCAAAATATATGATAATTTCTTAAAAAAACTTTTAATTTTTATTAGAAAAATAGCGTTAACATGTTGCTACTACCTTTTATACAGATTTTTTAACTTATTAGAAATTACTACAAAGCCTTTGGCATATTTGATATAGTTTAAAGTTATATTAATTTGATATAGTTTTTACTAGAAAAAAACAAAGTTAAATGATTTAATACATAAACTTGCTACTAAGACTATATCTGACATTCAATAAGGATATTTATATTAAATCATTTGTATGTACACTTAAATTTTTTATATGAAGGGCCTATCTTGAATTATCCTTGAGAATGAAAATCGCGAGGCAGTACTTGTTGGGAACTAATGTGAGTCCTTGGCCAGTTTGGTTCCACATAACCCAACTTTAATTTGTCACATGGGTGATAAATTATGTATGCCATTATGAACATCTTGCAAGTCGATGTCGATCCATTATGGCTTGCACCCGACCTAACAACATTCAATGGTGGTTGCTCCAAACAAGCTAACTATGTACTCTTACAACTCTTTACATATCATCATATTCTTACTTAATATGACATGTTTATTACTAATTATCTATCATCTTATTTTCCAACCATTTCTCCAAATGTCATGATCATTTGCAAATTGCTAGTAAACATATCCACAACTTGATTATATGTTCTGTCAAAAGGAAGTCAAGTCAAGGTCAAAAGTTGAGTAGAAAATGCCAATAGCAAGTAGCTCAAATAGGAAAGTGTTCTAAAGTAGGGCAACAAAAAAAGATAAGGGATAGGATTCTCTTGTCCCACCAATGTATATTCTAAAAGATTTGTACACCATGACATAAGTTCACGCTGAATGCTAATTCATCATATTTGTACGATATCATAGCAAATTGTCATGTAGATATTAGCTTTTTATTATGAGAAATTATGAAACTTGTGGACTTTTGGTTGATTGTGATAAACTTCAAACACAAGTTGTACAATAAAAAAATCAATGTTAACTCAATCCCGTTTCCCATGAGGTATGAAAGAAGTAAGAAGAAGTACGTAGACAATGCCAAGTTTTTATGTTCTAGTTCCCCACTAATCACTATACTTAATACTTTACATGCCTGTCTTTTAATAGTTGACCTCACTTTGATTTCTATTGGATTTTGATTGATTTCTGTAGACATATACAAGACCATGTTGAGTTGAGCACAATCTAATTTCTAGATAGAGTCCTAATCAGACTATCATTTACTAGATTTTTTAAGATTAGTAAAATATTTTTAAAATGACTAATTACATTAAAAGTCTTGGATTACTTTTGTTTGTATCTTATTATGATATATTACATTCATAAGATCCAATTACTTTGTTAAACATATGTACAAAATGAGAAAAGTTCAATGCGGAACATATTTTATCTAAAGATCAAATCCCTTGATCTCAACCATTCATCCAACTTCAATTTAATGGTTTAGATTAATTGATATTTTAACTTAATTATCTACTAAAGGGCTTTTTGGTAATTATATGATATTTCCTCACTTTCCACCTTTTTAATATAAAAACTCACTTTTCACCTTTTTTTAAAAAACAACATATCTTGCAAATAGTAAATCTTATTTCTGAAAATACTGTCATCGGCGAAAATTAAATCATCTTTCATAGATATGCACTTTTATATCTTTCGACGACTTTTGAAATTTCCGTCGGAAAAATCACGGGATTATAAATCCCACGGGATTAGTAAAAGGCGAACTTTTTTCAAAATTTCCGTCGAGAAAAATCCCGGGATTAAATAAAATCGCGGGATTAGTAAAAAGTTCACTTGTGATTTGTTATTTTTTTTAGCGATATGAGATGAATTGAGGCAATTAGACCAACTAAAAGATTCACAACTACACTAAGATCAAACATAATATAAGTAACAAACATTATATATTCAAAGTAAACAAGATATATTAAAAGTGAACAAGAATTTTTCTCATAACATTACACAACAAAAATAAAGTTCGTCTTTTTACGAATCCCGTGAATTTTTTTTACGGATCACTTGCGATTTTTTAAAAATAACAAATCACAAGTGAATTTTTTACGAATCCCGTGGGATTTTCTTACGAATCCTGTGGGATTTTTGGGTGAGAAATTTTGAAAAAAGTTCTTCTTTTGGCGAATCCGTGGGATTTTTCTGAATCACATGTGATTTTTTCACGAATCTCGTGGGATTTTTCGGATGGAAATTTTGAAAAAAAAAGTTACGTCTTTACGATTCCGTGGGATTTTTTCACGAATCCCGTGGGATTTTTACGACGGAAATTTTTTTTTTAAAAATCGTCTTTCACGAATCCCGTGGGATTTTTTTACGAACTCCTTGGGAGTTTTTTACGAATCCCGTGGGATTTTTCTGGATGAAAATTTTGAAAAAAAAGTTCGTCAAAAGTATATAAAAGTGCATATCAATAGAAAGATGATTTGTTTCTCGTCGCGATGATGTATTTTTTGTAGCTTGAAGATTTACCGTTTGCAAGATATATTGTTTTTTAAAAAAGGGTGGAAAGTGGGTTTTATAAAATTACATTTTTACCCTTCCTTTGTTAATTTTTGCTTTCATCTCATCCATTAGATGAAAAGAAGATGAATGGTTAAGATCTTATGATTTGTTCTTTAGATTAGATGTGTTTTGTATTGATCTCACCTCTCTACTAAATAGTAAATACTAAAGTAATGATCATAATTCAAGCTCTAACTTATGTAGAATATGATGTCATATATCACTACTAGTTATAATACCCGTGCATGCACGGGGTTTTGACAAAAAAATTATTTTGTATTAATACTGAATATTGTGTATTTAAAGGTAACTGCATATAATTATATAGTTATAAGTTTCGTGGCTTGCACGAAGTTTACACATAAATTAAATTTATTTTAACATTTTAGTTCAGTATATACTTTGGCCATGAAAATTTTGATATAAGTACAACTAATAATTATGCACGAGTTTTTTATTATGCATTAATACCCATTAGAATTTGGTAAAATATTTGTAAAAATTTATATTAGGTAACTCAAGATTTAATTTTATTTAGCTGAAAAAGATGTTGATGTTGTTATTTAAATTTCACTACTGATATTATGTTGTACACATGATGCAAGTTTAATAGCACATAATAAGCGTTGATAAAGTTAAAGTATACTCCTTAAAGTTTTTTAAAAATGTTTTTTAGATATTCTTATATAAATTAATAAGAATTACATGACTCATTGTTATAAGTACAATCGCGTATATTTATTTTTATATTAAAGTAACCCGTGCTTACAATTTGATAATTATATTCTCATTTTCAGTAATTTAGCCGTATTTAAAATGTAAACCCGTGTCCACATAGGTTAAAATTTTAAAAATGAAATAAATGAGTCCTTATTGAACGTATATAGTAAAAAAAAGAATTGATACTTATAATCTTATGCAAATTTATTAAATTTTGATCAAAATCAATTTAATTTTGACTTTTATTAACCAATTACATCACACAATTTTGCTTACGTAGCGAAATCGAGCTTTCCTATTGGTCCAATTGTTTTTTTAATAAGAATGAATTGACAAAATCACTCCGAAATAATGTAATTCGTTTAGTATATAAAAAATATTTAATTTTATAACACACTTGCAGTGAATATCACATAATAATCTTTATCAAAGAAAGATGATTTATTTAGGTTATTACATTTTATCCAACATATTACTATGTGTAATAAGAGAGTTTTTAGCAAAGCTTTTCAAAAACAGTTTAAAGCTTTTTGATGAAACACCTTAAAATATATGTTATCAAAACATACTTGTCAATGTTTGTGAAAGCTAATAACAATGAACACATTAAAATACGTACTCGGATAAGCTATCATATAACATGATAACAGAGGCGTTTGACGCACGAGCGGTTATGAGCTTAACTTATTTTTTTCTGTTAAATAAGCTACATGGATATTTTTATTTTATTTTATTTATTTATTTATTTATTTTTTAATCTCAAAGTTTTTAAGACCTTAAATAAATAAATACTTGCAAGCTCTTAAAATATCAAATTACTTCAAGTAGCTTATAAAATAAGTTCTAGTTTCATCTTAGTTTTCAACTCTTTTTAACTATCATTAAATGACATAGAGGTAAAAATACTTAATTTTTCTACAAGAGGTGAAAAGTTTAAAACTCATTATGTCAATAATGGAAACATAAATACAACGGTTAAACCGTATACATTCGGGTAAAAAACTCACGCTGTCCAAATAACCTCAACATAGAGTTTGTATTTGACATGTACCTAGAAAAGCTTAGCAAAAACTGTTGGGTTTTACTAATCATAACAATTTACAAAAGCAAGTAAACATCATCAAAGCATGCACCGGAAGTATAAAGAATAATATATGTATATTAATTAACCGAATAAGAAACGCGTACCTTTTAGCAATTCAAGTAAACCAAACGATGTTTGAACAAGAACAAAACCCAAAACCCTAACTTAGGGTTTCACCAAATTCGACTCTAAAGAAGTCAAACACCAAGGAATACACAAACACAAATGCGTTTTGTTCTTTTCTTGTACAGCATACTAATAGCGATTTGATTTGAAAAGCTAGGTTCTTGAATCACAAATAAAACCAAACACTTGTTTCTTGAGCTTGGAAAAATCGATCCCTTTGAGGAGGGGGGTTGTACGATCGGCCAAACACAAGAGAGGAGGAGAAGAGAAATTAGGTTTATTGGTGATCCAAGGTTAAGTTGTAAATGAATACATTGATTTGTATTTATAGGTAACTTAACTTGATGACCAAGTTTGAGTGGGAATGGGTTTGGGAACCCATCCGATCGGCCATATCAACCCAAGAGGGGTTCTAGATCTTTCCCGACTTCTAATTTCAATTCTAGTCCCTTTAGTTTACATTTAACGACCGTTAACCAAACCTCGTTAAATATTAACTATCGTTTTGTTTTATTTCGTGACAAATAATTAATAATAATAACGTCTTATATATATATTAATTGTTTAACATCAACTCTCATACATAATGTGTGCAATCCCGAAGTCTCGAGTTGAATCCGGACATCATTATATTTAAATATCCATAAAACCTTTCGGCTCCCACTTGGATATTACTAAATATAGTAATGACATTGGTTTAGTCTAGCCTAACTGCATGATGCCCCGGTCGAATCAAGTATGGTTTCTGGAAAAACCATTTAATGATTCATCAATTTTACTTATCATTTTGTTACTAATACTACATTAACTATGAATATGGATCAAGTCATTTCATAAGTTAATATTACGTTTCGTTGTATTTGATTGAACAAGATTACCAAATCATCGAGCGTATTTGGATAGATCTTGGGTATGGCCATACAAACATCTTGTCAACCCTAAGAGGGGCCCAAATATAGTATTATGCTTTGAAACAAATTCAAATGAACAAATTCTCTTGACTACAAACATAACTCATGAACTTTGTAACACTTACGAAAATAGCCTTTATAACTACCGATTCACGGATAGCGTTAAACTATCTTACACAAGTGCACTACATTCATATCGGTTATCACGGTATCTCAAGTGCGAGGATAAACACTTCCTGATATACTTAATGACAGAGATCCATAAAGTATCATCATGTAAAGTTGGGATACGTCCTATATTCAATTCATTGAATATCATGTGAATCTGGTATGTCCTATGCATCAATATACTTTAAAAGTATATTCTACCAAAACTTCAATTTGTCTTAATTCAATGACATTCCCACATCATTTATTGACAACGGACTATTTAGAATAACATAAGTTATTCACGGATTAAACATGCAAATATATGATATAATATTAAGAAAATGAAAAATAAACATAAACAACTATTTTATTTCATTAAAGTAATATTTGTTCATAACATCCTTTATCAAATACTAATCACAGATCGCATGAAACTACTAGCTAAACGAAGTCCTATCCCATCGGCATGGTCGGTAAGTTTTATTTTGGCAAAGGCTTTGTAAAGGGATAAGCTAGATTATCATCTGTATGAACTTTGAGTAGATTGATTTCACCTATTTCGACTTGTTCTCGAACATAGTGATATCGACGAGGAAAATATGCAGCCGCTTCATGACTCAGGCTCATTGGCAAATGTTATTGCGGCGAGTTGTTACAATACACATTTAAAGGTAATTGATTGAGGGCATTACTCGAGTCGAAATGAATTTCCTAATCAACGACTTCCATCGCTGCTTAGGCGGCTATGTACTCGGCTTACGTAATAGACATACCAACCGTTGTTTGCTTCTTGCTCTTCAGTCAAGCTGCTCCTCCATTAATGACAAAGACATAACCCTGCGAGACTTTGTATCATCTTTATCGGTTTGGAATGGCGCGTAAAAACCTGTAACATCAAGTTACGCATCGGATTTCCTCCATACACTAGAAACATTTCTTTAGTAGCCCTTAGATACTTAGAATGTTCTTAACGACTTACCCGATGTTTCACACACAGGTTACTGTGATCTGCGTGATGATAATACGTACGCCACATCGGGCCTTGTACATCTCACGGCATTCATGATAGATCCTACAGTACGAAGCATAAGGAACCTTCTTCATGTGTGCCACCTCTTCAGTGTTGGACGCATAGTTTATTACTTAGGCCATGTTCAACTTGCATCGGCAAATATCCCTTCTTGGAATCTTGCATATTGAATCTCTTCAATATTTTATCAATGTAAGCACTTTGGCTTAGTCCATTAGCCTTGATCTATCTCAGTAGATCTTGATTCCCAGAATAAATGTTGCTTCCCCTAAATCCTTCATAGAAAAGCACTTTCCAAGATAAGACTTTACATCTTGCAAACTTGGAATGTCTTTTCCCATGATCAATATGTCATCGACATATAAGATAAGGAAAATAACATTACTCCCACTAGCTTTGTGATACACATGGCTCATCAAGATTTTGAGTGAAACCAAATTTCTTGATTTCTTTATCAAACTTCTTGTTCCATTGTCTTGATGCTTGCTTCAATCCATAAATGGATCTTTGAAGTTTGCATACCGCGGAAACTTTGGATTCACAAACCCCGAGGTTGCGCCATATAGATGTCCTCATCTAGGCGTTTAAGAAGGCGGTTTTGATATCCATTTGCCATATCTCATAGTCATAGTACGCAGCTATGGCTATAAGAATCCTAATAGCTCTAATATGCCTCACGAGGATAAAATGTCTCCTCGTAGTCTATCCCAAAGGTTTGAGTATACCCTTGAGCTACAAGACGAACTTTATAGGTGTGTGCATTGCCATCCATGTCAGTTTTTATCTTATAGAGCCACTTACTTCCAACTACCTTAGCATTTGGAGGTAAGTCAACCTCTATCAAACCGTTATCTTTCATGGATTGCATTTCCCCATTCATTGCAACTTCGCCATTTTTCTTTTCAAGACTCATCATGGCAGCTTTATAGTTAGCGGGTTCACCAAAATCCTAACATATTTTCCTCGGCTTCTACGTTGAGACATAGGCCTTCAGTGCACGCGTAGTCCTTCAAGATCTCGAATGGGAACCACTTCAACCGGTGGAGCGGCTAGTGTTTCGGAGGTTGGTATGTTGTAATCATATTCCGGATCATAAACTCTCTCACTGAATTCATGAGATATGAGATCCTTTTCAAGAAAGTCTCCATACCTAGCAACAATTACTTTGTTTTCCGGTGGAAAGTAAAAGTAGTAACCCATAGTTTCCTTTGGGTATCCTGAAGATACATATGAGATATTTGTTGTAGCTTATCGTAGAGTCACGTTTAACAAATGCCTCACAACCCAGACCTTTAAGTAAGACAAGTTGGGAGCTTTCCCATACCACACTTCATAAGGAGTCTTATCAACATTCTTAGTTGGAACCATATTCATATCACGAACATCAATTTCTAAAGCATAATCCCAAAAGGATAAGGGAAGAGTTGTAAGATTAAACATTGATCGCACCATGTCTAGCAATGTCGATTTCTTCTCTCGAGATACACCATTTTGTTGTGGAGTATATGGAGATGTGAGTTCTTTGGGCGATACCACACTCGACTAGATAATATTTAAACTCTTGGCTTAAATATTCACCACCTCTATCGGATCGAAGAGCTTTAATCTTCTTTCCTAGTTGCGGTTCTACTTCACTCTTAAAAACCTTAAATGTTTCAAAGACTTCATGTTTATGTTTAAGTAAATAAACATAACCATAACGGCTGAAATCATCAATAAAGGTTAAGAAGTAGCTAGCACCCTTCCTTGACACATGTCTTAGTGGTCCACATACGTCAATATGTATCACACCAAGAAGATCGAAGCCTTTTTAAACTATTTGTAAGGTTTCTTGGTCATCTTCAGAATATGCAAGATTAGCATTTATCAAATGATTCATCATTGATGTCTTGCAAAAGCCCATCGTGTTCACGGTTGTTGCATGCGTTTCTTGCCTATATGAGCAAGTCTACAATGCCAAAGAAATGAAGAATCCAATCACCTTTGATTCTTTTATTATTGATGCTAAAGACAGAATTATTTTTATCAATCATATTATCATGCAAACCCACCATTCTTTGGAATAACATTAAAGTAAAAAACACCATTTAAAGAAATCGAAATTCCATAATCATTAAATGTATGAATAAAACCAATATCTTTTAACAAGGAAACATAAACGACACCCCTAACAATTGCAGGTGCGTAATGACAATCGTTTAAAAGCGATACTACTAAACCGAAGGTAAAACTAAATCAAGCGTGCATATAGCTTCAACGTGCATGTGCTCCATTACCGCGTCAGGTATTGTTGTCCATAGGCAAGCTTCCTTGCTCCTCTAAGTCCTGCGTGTATTACAAATGTGAATACCACATCGATTATCATATACCCGGAATTTATTTTATGAGGAAAAACAAATAATTCTATCATCAAAAGAGTACTGAGTCGCGTACGGTGCGATATTTTTATACCTCTTATTGCGCTCATCAAGGTAGAGTGGACAATTCCTCTTCCGATGTCCTACCCGGTGCGTGATGACAAGCGATCCTTCTTCGGATTCTCCGCGCTTTTTGGTTCTTGTTGATAAGTCATAACTTGTTTTCCTTATCACTTTACCTTACCTTTCCCTTCTTGTTCGCTAGCGGCTTATTAGGCTTAGAAATCCTACCCTTACGGATGGTCGAGGCCGCGGTGTAGGGGCCTTCTTGGCAAACAAACCTTCGTAATCAATGAGCATTGCATGTACCTCATATTTGTCTTCTCGTGCAGTAAGCATATTGTAATTGCTCACGAAACCATCAAACTCCTTGTTAAGGGATATGTTGATAAGGCCAATTTGTATGTCATTGGGGTAGACATAGTTAAGTCGCGAAGGCCATGTAACAACATCATTTCGAGGCGATTGAAACTACAGGTTTCCTTCTCCTTGCTTGCAAGCGTGTAGAGCATCTATCGGATCATCACGACTCTGATCCGGGCTTTTCAAACAACCTTTGCAATTCTTCAAGCATGATGTTATGGAAGTAATTCTCAAACTGCTTTTGCAAGTTTGAGTTCATACTCCCAAGCATAATGCAGGCGACCTCATTATACTTGTCATACTCAAATGCGGCTCGTGCTTGGCCGGTAGCATCGGTATGATTCCGGAGGACAAAGTCAAATAATCTAGTCTTTTGGCAACCCTCAAGACAATTCTGAGTTATCGATACCAATCATTGAAATTGCTACCGGTCAATTTCTCTCGATCAAACATAGATTTGAGCGGCGAGGCTAGTCAAGATAGATTGGCTTGAGCCATTTCTCTGAGAAAATAAAAGTTCAAAAGTTAGTACTTTCGATATTCATATTAACCATAGTATTTTCCTTGAATTTTGGATCTTCGTTATCATAGTTTCACCACATCAGTTGATGCTGGTAGGTGGTGTAATAAATAGGTAATTGTTGAAGAACAATAATTGACAAACAAGTTTTCAATTCCAAAAGTTATGGGATTTACAATTTTGCCAAAACAATTAATGCAAAACGTAAGCATGTTTTATCCCATCTTATGCCTTAAGTCATAGGTCTCACTAACTAACTTAATTAAGTTGTCTAATTTAAAAGCGCAAATAATTAATGAGGTCTCACACAACTAAATAATTCACCTTGTTATTGTAATCTAGATCAAGGTCTCACATAACTAAATTACAACTTCAAGTGTTTCATATCATTAGATGGCATAAACTTAAATTTAAAAAGTACAATTTTTTTGCGTGTAATCAAAACTTATGTATAAAGAAGCATGCATACAACTTTATATCATAATATTTTCGAAAAACTTACATAAGATATTAATTGCTAAGATTGAATTCTACAAAGTTTTAATCGATGCGTTGAGAAACTTACAACTTTGCACTAAGATGCTTCGTACATAGAATGGTTATACTAGGTAGCTCAATGAACTCCACGAGGGGGCCGGGTAAAGCGCAAAAGCATAACCTTAGACATCCTTTCGGTGTGATTGTGCGACTTCTTAATTAACCCCTTTATAGTTTGTTCTAGTGGGTGAGCCGTTCTAACCATTTAGTACGATTAGCATCAATCGATTAAAAGTTCAAGAATAATTCTTAGATAACAAATCGGTTTAAGCCATTATTTAGTCAATTTAATTTTCTATTCATAAAAAACTCTTTAAACACTAACATGTCAAACAATATATAAACAAAACATTTTAATAAAAATTAAACACACTCAAAAATATATAAAATATAACTAAACAATTTTAACATATGTAAAACAATTAGCCACATATTTATAAAACTTAATAAACAATTCTAGAAGTAATTAAATGCATACATTAACTAGGGCTTTCACCTACTAGAATGAAATACATGCAAAGTCGTGCGTAAACCAAATTAATAGTATACCAAATAGCATAACAATTTTTATTATTTATAATTGAGTCTTTAATTCAATAATTATCAAATAAATAAAACATGTGTGTATCACTAAACAATTTATTAACAAGCAATACTCCATGGCAAAACATGCATGTTCCACCAGGATTCCGCATACAATTATCACCCAAGATACATATTGGCACATAACAATTTATTCGTAATAACCACATAAAATTAGCATGCAATCCTAGGGTTTCTACAAGTTTTACAAAATTAAAACCTAATAAAATAATTAAAGGGTAATCGACCCTAATAATAAAATTGGGTTTCCAATTTCAAAACCCTAGAAACCATTAAAAGCATGCAATAATCATAAAGATTCAATTTATGTGTTGATAATTACATCATATTAGGCTTTGATGCCCTTTGTTGGGTTTTACTAATCATAACAATTTACAAAAACAAGTAAACATCATCAAAGCATGCACGGAGTATAAAGAATAATATATGTATATTAATTAACGAATAGAAATCGTGCAACATTTGTATAAACCAAACAATGTTTGAACAAGAACAAAACCCAAAACCCTAACTTAGGGTTTCACCAAATTCGACCCTAAAGAAGTTGACCACCAAGGAATACACAAACACATTTTGTTCTTAGTTCTTGTACACATTACTAATAGCGATTTGATGTGGCTAGGTTCTTGAATCACAAATAAAACCACACTTGTTTCGGCTTGGAAAAATCGATCCATTGAGGGAGGATTGTCTAGATGTTGTGAGGAGGAGAGAGAAAATAAAGGTTTATTGGTGATCCAAGGTTAAGTTGAATGAATACATTGATTTGTATTTATAGGTAACTTATGGATGAAGTTTGAGTGGGAATGGGTTTGGGAACACATCCGATGGGCCATATCAACCCAAGAGGGTTCTAGATCTTTCCGACTTCTAATTTCAATTATAGTCCCTTTAGTTTACATTTAACGACCGTTAACCAAACCTCGTTAAATATTAACTATCGTTTTGTTTTATTTATTGACAAATAATTAATAATAATAACGTCTTATATATATTAATTATTTAACATCAACTCTCATACTTAATGTGTGCAATCCCGAAGTCTCGAGTTCGAATCCAGACATACGTATATTTAAATATCCATAAAACCTTTCAAAAACACTACTAAGTTCCAAATCAAGTTGATCAACTAATGTTAGTTAAATTATTCCTCCAAACAAAAGCTGTTAAATTATACAATTAAAAAGTTTATCAAGAAGAATCATATCATTAATCCGTTAATGTAGGAGTATATAACCTAATGGTAGTCAAATCATTTTTTTAAAAGTAAACTACCATTAGTCCTTGTGGTATCACGTTGACCATCAAGGATGTCAACTGACCAAAAATTGCCCGTTAAGCGTTACTTTCGGTGGTCCCTGCTAACTAGCCCCACCAATTCCTTACGTCCGATAAACTAAGGTTTTAAAGGGGTATTTCGTCATTCTCTTCCCCACCAACTCCTTTCAAACTTGCATCAACACCATCCGATTATCAAAACAAAACAAAAATACACTTTTCTTACAACTTCAACATCTTAATTCTCTATCCACTCCGTACCCCACGATTTACACCACCACCAAACCACCGACACCACCAACCCTACCACCAAACCAACCACCAAACCATCACCACAAACACCCCATGCCACAAAATCACCACCAAACCACCATTGTCTCTCTCCGGTTTACAAAATCCGGACATCACCACCCATAAACGTTTCTGCAAATCAAACTCACACACACATAAACAAATCACATCTTCTAACAAATCAAACTCATACCCACATCACCATTTCAAATCAAACTCATACACCTCTTCTAATAATCATCAAACTACATATCCATCACAATACTCTTTTGTTCCTTCTTTCCAACCAACAAACAACCTTTATCTCTTTATCACCTCGAACAATTTTTTAAAACCCTCACATGAACTCAGTTGAAACCCAAATGAAAATGGATTAGATTAATGATCTTATGAAATTCACGGGTAAGTTTTATTTCTTGTTTTTTTATAGATCGATGATGGGTTTGTTAGATCTTTAAGGATTTTTGATATTTTCTAATAACATGAGATCTTGTTTTCTTTTTGCTTGAGTGTTTAGATCCATGATGAAGTTCTCATCGATTGTATGTTTAAAGTCATCTTGATTCTGAAAGAGAAATCGAGATCGTTATGTTATTTGATTTGTTTACTTAAAATAAAAAAGTCAAACCACAAAGACAAAGACAAAAACTAAAACAAAAATGTTTAGTGGAAAAAATGTTTAATGGGTTCTAAAGGTGTGATTCGTTGTTTGATAAGATATGAGAAGAAGAAAATCACAAGAATGATTTTAATTTGTTGCTTTTTTGGTATGCAAATATGTGCTGTTTTGGGTATGCAAAATGGTTGTAGTTGGCATGTGATTTTATTTGGTGATAATTTACTAGCATATAAGTGATTTGATGTATATGTTATTTGGAAGTGATTTTCAGCAGCCAATTTTCATAGATCTTTTATTAGTTTTAATGTATTTGTTATTGGAAGTGATTTTACTTTTGAATTTGGTCAAGATAAACATGTGTGTGAATGTGTGATGGTGAATGATTATTGGGTGGTGATAGTTGGAGATGTAAACACATAAAGGAAGAAGATGTGTTTGCTTGAGCTAATTTAAAAGGTAGATGCCAAATTGGCTGTAAAAGGTTGGTGAAGAAATGGGTTTGTATTAGTTTTATTTTTTACTCTTTTTTATTTAATGTTAAGGAGAAGAATAAAAGAACATGAAATGACCATTATACCCTTAAGTATAAATACATAACAAACGTTAGTGAGTGTCGTTAGAGCGAAGGACCAACTTGATAGCGTTTCGCAGTTAAGGACCGACGGTGCAATTTTTTTGGTCAAAGGACGATCCTTGATGGTCAACGTACACCACAAGGACGAACGATGTAGTTTACTCTTTTTTTAATAGTCAATAGATGGTGGTTAGAAAGTATCAATCAATAAATAATTTCGTTTATAGAAAGACCAAAAATATCTACTGTTTAGGTTGTTTTTTATTCATAAGTGGTAAAATGTTCAAATCTTGCTAGGTACGTAGATTTGGAGACGACTAAGTAACGGTCGGAAACGATACCGGTTTAATTTGGTGAAACTACATATAACCGAGTAAAAAAAACTTGTCTTTTTTAAATAAAACTTACGTGCCTAAAAAAGACGAAAAATATAAAACGCGCTTTCTTCTGAGAAAGACGCAGTACAACACAATAAAATTACAAGTGGCCCACCTTACCAAAAAAAAGGGAAAAAAAACTAATCACATTTTTTCCTCTTTTTTCATAAAATTTATTATAGCTTATAAAAAATAAGTATATGTAATCTATACTATGGGTGTGTTTGGTAAAAGAAGCGTTAGTAGCGATTGGTATGCTTGATTGAGTTGAAGCGTGTAGCGACTCACATGCAGCTTCTTAAAGAAACCAGCATAGTCATACAAAGCAACGGCAGTACCAACATGTCAGTTTTCTGTACCTTGATCTTTTTCGCGGATATGCAATGAGAGTTAGTATCGAAAATAGTAGATGCATATTTGAATTTTCGTAAAGTATATCAATACAAATATAGATATGTAGTTATACTCATTTGAGCTTTGTATAACTTGAATGTTTATGATAAAATTACAATTATAAATTTGTATTGTAAAGTTTGTAATATCCATTTTAATACTAAATTTAATGTGTCATTAGTGTACATTATAATGCAATTATTATAGTGTAGAATTTAATTATATGAGTTACTAATTATAGTAAGATGTGTAAGCTTAAAAAATTAAGACTTCCTTTTTTAGAAAGTCCTAAATACATTATAAGGTAACTAGCATGAAATGTATGGCGTTAGCGTAGTCTCTGAAATAAAATTTTTCGGTAAATCATGTATTTTAGTTTATTATTCTCTTTTTGACAATAAATTTATGAATATCAAGAGTTTCATGTGACGTATTTTAACTCCTTAACTAAGTAATTTATTTTAGATCTTTTGGGTCTTTTTAAAGCGATTCGTATAACATGAGCCTGTTTGTTACGTGTCCGTTTAGCCCGTGCACGTCTGGTTCGTGCCCGTTTGGCCCGTGCCCGTTCGGGCTCGAGCTCATTTGACCCGTTGCCCGTTCGGGTTTGGATATTAGTATAATGTGCTTTATTATTTGTATTAGTGACATTTTATGCATGAATTGTGTTTAAGTTGGCTTAACAATATGATTGATAATTTGTATTTTGTATGTAAGGAGTGTTTTAATAATTGCATTAATTGTATTTATTGAACAGTTAATTAATTGACTATATTAAATATCTTGAGTAAATTAATAACATTAAAGTTGTGTTTTGTCTTTTTAATATGTGCATTAAAGTGGTGTACATTATGCTTCATGTCTTGTAAGTCTAAAAATTAAGAGTGAGAATGTGCATTAAAGTGGTGTACATTATGCTTCTTATCTTGTACGTCTTAAAACTAAGAGTGAGGTGCCTTCGTGCATTATATGTAGTATAGATATAGATTAGAAAAATGAGCGATCCTAAAAAAAGTAAAAATCACCGCTTATTTGCCAAACGAACAAAAAAAATCAAAAAGCTCATTGCTCACCGCTCATCGCTTCAAAAAACTCTAAAAAGCTCCACGCCAAACATCTATTATATATAATAAAATAAGCTTTTGTACAAGCACAGCTAGCTACGGCATTAAAATTAGTTTAATGCACTTCCTTATTTAGCTTCTATGTACAATACTTTTATGCATGCGTTTTCAATATCGCGGCTATAGAAACTGATACTTTTTTGTAATACGTTTTTAAAGTGGATATATCAAAAAGTCTCTGAATCTCTACACCTCCTAAGAACATTAAAACCTCCGAATATCAAAAACTCTCTCTCTCTCTCAATCGTTTCCATAAATCAAAAAAATCATTTGATGATGAAAATCCATGGAATCACTTGCTCCTTACGTTTTGGTCTCCTCTTTTTTCGATTACCGATTGTAACAGATATGATTTGGCAGCCCAATTCGATTTTCTTATTTTGATATTACGTAAGTTTGTTAATTTTTTCCCATTTACGTTTCAATTTAGAATCAATTTACGTTTAATAATCTTTTTTTGCTGATTATTTATATTATGTTAATAACTTATTAAAACGTAATTAAATCGGTTTATAATGATTTATGTGTGAAACCCTAATCATTTAATTAGTTGTGGAAAATTGGGGGAAATTGGTGATTTCATGAAATTGGGGGTAATCACATTCATGTGTTCTCTGCATTTGTTTGTTTTAATCTTTTTTTGTACCGGATATATGTTTGATGTCTGTTTGTTGTTTGTTCTGTGTGCAGGGGTGAAGATGATATTGCTTTATGTACTCTCTGGGCACCAGCAATGTTGTTTATAATTGGAGAACATGAGAAAGGTTCAAAAGTTTTTCTAAATATATTTGCTATGACATTGCGATGTTCAATACAATTCTTGACTTTACCTTTTTACCTTTTTGATGTTGCTTGAGACATGTGTTTCTAAGTATATTTGATATATGCATATTTTTAAGCTAACAAACCTTTCCAGAATTTAACTCACCAAATGACCTCACTTTAATTTATGTAGTTACTTGCAACCGTCGCTGTAGACATGTTGGTTTTATCACTGAAAGTAAATCAGCATCAACCAATGAATATAGTGTTTGGTATATGACAATTTTATAGCTTACCATTGAATAAGAGCGTTTGGCGGATGTTTGAAATGCATCCTTAGGTGTAGTATAGAGTGATTAGTGGATTGTTGTTCGCGTTCCTTAGTGCCTTCTAAATCTCATGCAATGCCTTTTTGTTACCTCACTCTTTCTGCTGAATAACCTTATAAAATAATTTGGGAAATATCTTTTTATAATTTATGAATATTAGTATTGTCAGATATGCTATAAGGTTGATTGAGGAAATTTAATTTCCTGTAATGAGGGGTTTTTAGAGATCCAAGTTCATGTAATTGCAATTTAATATATTGATTATTTGTAGTTGTTATGCTTTTATTTACTATATATGGTTTTAGTTTTGTTTTTATTTTTGATTTCTTGCAGTTAGAGGTCCATCACAAAGTGGAGTTTAGTTCAATGGTAAGTCTCTCATCTCTATAATTATTGTTCTATATTTCAAATGTTATGTTATAGACCAAATTTGGTATGATTTTCTATGATTACAAACCAATTTTGTTTAATAGTTTTGGTATTAATTAGTTTTTTAATTTTTTTTTAATATAGCTTACGCGGATTTTGATATTTTTGATTCATGATATGGAGAAGAAACATGTATGTTGATGCTATAGAATCGCTCCTTGAGGACACACATGTTTTATTGCTAGAGCATGAATTGTTACTTTTACACACTAATAGCCGGTGAGCGATTCTATAGCATCAACATACATGTCCACTTTTTGTAGTTTATAGAAATTCATATATTGTTACGAATCTTTAAATAGGGTGGATTTACTTATTCTCAACAAAGTAAAATAATCGCTCGAGACAAGAGAAAAGATTTGCCACAGTGCGACAATATACGCAAACACACTCATGCATCTTTGAACTCCTGACGACACATTTCTATGGGAGAATTTGGTAGATACTTTTTTTATACTTTTCTATCATTGTTAACTTTCATATAGACTATTGCGTCGTATAGAAGCTTCCGGTTATGATATTCCAGTGTCTAAAAATTCTATATTTATTACAGCATAACCATCGATCTTACATGCCTCCCTACATTCACGTGTTTTTATTATGGATGAACAGGTATGTTACATGTATAATTATATTGTTTAAACAATCTTTATACCAAGGAATATATTGGGTATATTTTTTTATCAGTTTTTTGTTTCAATGTTGACTCTTGCATTATTTTTAAAGTTGTATGTTTAAGAGGATAAATGGTAAACACAATTGGTTATTTTGTCAGTTTTGTGTGCTTACTAATCTGATGTTCTTCCTAATTGGTAATGGTATAAGCTTTTTGTTTCAATGTTGACTCTTTCATTACTCGCCCTTAAAATGAAAATATATAAGGGTATGTTTGTTTAACAAACCTTTTTCGGTTCAAGATTAAAATGAAAATATATAAGGGTATGTTTGTTTAAGCAGTTGGGATTATGAGCTTATGGGATTATAAGTTTAACACACCTTATATTTCTGAAGCCTATGTTTCCGGCTTATTATTCAGCTTTTGAGCTTATTCCATAAAGTTTATTATTATATACATGTTACAGATACGTTTGAAACTATGTTTGTGTCCAATTAAGTTTATTATTATATACATGTTATAGATAACAAATTTGCCCAAGTGTGCAACGGTCATTGACTATGCTTATATGATTTCCACTGATGTTGGAAACAGTATGGTGGCTACAAAGGCGAGTCTTTTTATAGTTTTATGTTAAAATACCAGTAAGGTCATTTATGTCACTTGGTAGATATGTGTCTGCTATTTCTATGATACCAATGCTTTCTTATAAGATAAAATACAATTTAGGATTTCGGTTTTAGGGATATAAAGTTATACTGGTGTATGTCCTTTGCATTGCATACTAAATGGTGTTCGGCTAACGTGACCTGGTGGAGCGAACAAAGTCAAGACCAATTGCCAATGCCTTAATACCATTCGGGGTTTTCTTTTCTTGGTGCTCAACTGCTTTTGGGTCTTGGTATTCTCCTCGACTTAATGACTATAGGTCAGTATTCCACTTGGCTATTCTTGGATTCCTTTTTTTAACCTATATTATCATTATTCTTACCTAAAAGCTTCTTACATTTACAACAATAGACTCTGCTAGAGGTGACAAAATGAACGGGTCATGTTTGTTGGCTAACGGGTCCAAAGCGGCCATTTTTAGATCAAGCTGAATTGGCCCATGCCGGGTTGGGTTAGGTAACAACGTCACGGGTCGGACGGTTGGGGTAATCGGTCAATAAGTGAGTTTGGTATGAACCAAAATGGATTGTGTAGAACGCTCTCAACCCTCTTCCGTAACAAAATTAAAGTTCTTCATAGATATTAGCGTGTCAAATATGATTACAAAGATTATATTGTTAAATAATCATATGCTTTTTTGAATACCATGAACTAGGAGATTTAGGCAAATCAGCATTAAATTTACACTTTGGGCACACTTTCAACCTGTTTTGGTCTTCCTAGCTGATTGTCACAATTAACTTTGTTAGAGATAAGTAAGTTGGTTTATCCGTAAGTTTGATTTTCTTTGTAATTGGGTTTTGAGTTTTTTCTTCTTACGATTTCATGTCACAAAATATATCTGGCATGTTTAGCTTGACGATTTCGAGATAGTAAAAGCAACATTGCAACTTCGTATATGATTTATATTTGATTTGGTGACGTTTTAAATCGGTTTTTATGAATGTGGAAAACGAGAAGTTGTGATTATAGAATTTGAATGCGTGTGAGTGGATATCAGAATATGCTACTGATCATTCCATTTCTAATAAAGTCGTTAAACTAGAGGTAAAGTTAAGACCTGTGGACTAATATTTCAACTTTGTTAAGATGTGTATGTATATATTTTTTATCTTTGAAATGTAAAATTATATATTCTTTTAAATGTTAAGTTTTGGGTTGTAGCAGGTACGTGTTGTCATGATAACGAGCTATTATGGACAAAATTCTCAAGTGCGAGGTATTGATTTCATTTATGTTTTCATGGTTTCATCAATACCACTTAAATTTATCATTTACATTTCATTTTTTCCTCTTATCAAATTGCTACCTCCCATATTACATCGACATGATAAAATGTTGTGCATTTTACATACACCGAGAAACACCACCACCAACTTTGTACTTGAAATTACATCAGATGGATTATTTATCCACCTCTCCAATGTCATTGAACCAACAGAAAGATCAACCTCACTTAAGTTTGATTTGGATATTGAGTCCTTTTTGCTACGTTTTTTATGTTTTAACTTAACTGAGGAGCGAAAAGTAACAAGTGACTTATCTTGAGGGGTTACAATAGTACCTTTAATCGTTAGTGTCTCTTTTACAAAACCCAAACAACATATGTAGTTGCGTACAAATGAACATGGATATTTTAGGTTATATTCTATTACAAACAACTCACACACATGTAACTAATAAGTTTCTTATCGAATAATTTATAAGAGATTTGGGTTATATTTTGTTTCAGACGGGCCCTATTGCAAATATCATGACACATAATTTATGTCCTTAATGTTATAGAGTAGTCTTAAGAAATTGGAGGTCGTTGGGTCTATTAATACATTTGCACTCCCAGTGAAAGAGGTTCTTGACTTCCTTTAATCTTAAAAGTGGTGGTGTTGGTTTGATTATTGGGTCCTTTATGAAATTCACCAATAGACTGATTTGGACTCAGATACGTAGGGGTGACAACCTTCCCATTTAGGTACGTAACTTTATACTGGTAATTTTAATAGGTGAATAAATAGATTTACGATGTTACAATCATTTAGTCGTTAAAACAACTTAATAATCAAACAACTCAATAGTCAAAATATGTGAAAGAAAATGCTCAACTACTAAAATTGTAGTTCTTTTTCTGTTATGGATGCACATACTCACCAAACACATTATGTTACTATTTTACAACATAATCCCAAATATGCATGAATGCGCTTTTAGTATCTTTTTTAGTCACGACACCACCACAATGATCACAATTTACCAAAAATTAGATGAACTATAAGTTTCCTTTAGTTTACTTTTTAGGCACAAGGCTCTCATTATTCAGTTGCTTTGTATTGTTTAATGCGAGTCACGCTACGATGCTACTAAATCTGCAGAATGTTCATCTCTTTGAAGACTTTATTCACATAATATAAACTTTTTTATTTAGTAATGGAATCATGTTTGCGTACAATCATATTGAATAAAGAAGATTGGTAAAGTTTATTGTTCCATGTTCATTATCACTTGACATTTATACTTGTATCTTAGGGGATAAATCAACATGTAGGACTGTTGAAGAGTTTGCAAGAGAAATGTTAGCCGGTGTCAACCCTGTTAGCATTTGTCTACTCAAAGTAAGTTATATATCTTTAAACAAATCATTTATATGTTATGATCACTATTTTTTCGTATATAAATAACTATTACTGTAAAAATGTAAATGGTTTTTTAGTATTCACTTGGTCTTTTTTTTATCCTTATTAATATGTGGTACTTGTGTTGTGACATTGAATTTTCACGGCCGCAAATCGAAAGGGTTCAAACTATTTGGACTCTGCTTAGCAGTTAGTTATTGCTACTCATGCTTCAAAAAATCTTCATGTTATCCTCATAGATCATTAATATGTAAACCAGTTGGTACGATTGTTGCTTATGATCAGGCGTCAGATGAAGTTCTAAACTATGATCAGGTAAAATATTGTACACATCTGTAAACAATGTACACCTCTCAACTTCATCATGTACCCTACACATGATTACCCTCATTAATGCTCTATCAACATATGATCAAAGAAAAAGTTCGCAACCACTTCCGTTGATGCGTCTCTTCACGTAAAAGAATGCGATTCTACTATGAGAAGAAAAAGGGTAGTTTCCACTGCCAGGTCATATGTATTATTGCATTCTTTGAATTTATGTTTTGATTTTTTATATGCAACTGATACATTTTAATATGCAATTGGCTTTTTGTTTTGCAGTAATTTTAATAAGTACGTTAATTTTTATAGAATGTTGAGTTATTGTTTTTGATACCAAATAATTTATGTACACTTGATGCATGGAAAAGAAATTTGTGATGAGGATGGTATTACTCTAAAACTACTACAACTGTCGTCTACAAAAAACTACTTTAAGCCAAGCATCACTATTCAAGAAGTTTGTACACTATACATATCACATGCTTTAAAAGTCGGAGTCTTTAGATTATGTTGTTAAGAAACATAGACCAATCAAATAGTTTATGTAATGGTACAAGACTTCAAGTACTTAAATTAACAAGAACCTCTATTGAGCATATCATTAAGCGGAACCAACTTGGGAAAAAGGTGATTATTCAAAGTTTGAGGATTACTCGTCGGATAAGCGTTTGCCTCTTAAGATTGTCGAGGAAACAATATCCGATATCGATATCTTTTGCCATGACAATCAACAAAAGCCAAGGCAATCGGTTCTAAAGTTGGTTTTGTACTTGCGTCCTGTGTTCACACATGGACAAGTATGCGTTACCGTATCAAGAGTAAAAAGCAAGGGGGTTTGAAGGTTGTCGTTTGTGAGGGATGGTAATCTCTCCAAAACCACAACAAATGTGGAGTGTATAAAATTACTTGAAGGTCTTTAAACAAGGTTCATGTTATATCATGTATGTATCATTGGTGTGATCACGTTATATTATACTATGGTTCATTATTTTTATTGTTACAAGGTTTGTTAGCAACTCAATTGATCATTGAAATCACACATCATTTTATGTTCAAGTCAATCTATTTTAGATTAGAAAGCGTATGATAGTTGTATGTCGATTGTATTCACACATATTTTAAATTAAACAAATTTACGTTATTACTTTTATTATCATCTCATTTATCTATTTCTTTAAAAACTAACCGGGTGTCAACGGGTCTCTAAGCTAGTAGCCTATATATAAAGGAAAAATCATATTCGTGAAAAATTAAGAAAACTATATATAGAAACTATAAACTTTTATTATTATTATCGTTAATAACCCATAACCAATATTATTTTTGTTTAAATCGTGTTTAATGCTCAAATTTTTGTTAAACTTTTATTATTTTTCGTTCGTAAGCCATAAACTTTTTTGTATCACTACAATTATCTGCCATTTTAAAATCTCGTTGCTATGCACGATACTCGTCTATCTTTTTAAATGCAAAACACTTTACCTAGCTTACAATAATAAGGTCTAGTTCTATCTATGTTTTCAACTCTTTGTAAGTATCACTAAATGACATAATGCGGAGGACACTCAATTTCTTCAAAAGAAGTATGGAGTTCAAATCTCATTATGTAAGAAACGATATTTGATTAAGTCATATCTATACTACATATAATGCACGAAGGCACATCAATATTTATTTTAAGATGTACAAGATAAGAAGCATAATGTACACCACTTTAATGCACATTCTCATTCTTAATTTTCAGACTTACAAGACATGAATCATAATATACATCACTTTAATGCACATATTAAAAAGACAAAACACCGCTTTAATGTAGTCAATTAATTAATTGTTCAATAAATACAATTAATGCATTTATTAAAACACCCATTACATAAAAAATACAAATTATCAAACACATTGTACAACCAACTTAAACACAATTCCTGCATTAAATGTCACTAATACAAATAATAAACCAGGCAGACGGCAAGCTGAAAATGGGCTCGGCGACGGCGAACCAGCGGGCATGGGACCGGTGCATGGCTAAGCAGGACCAGCGTAGAAGCGGGTTCATGTTATACGAATAGCTTTACAAAGACCAAAAAAGACGAAATAAATTCCTTAGTTAAGGAGTTAAAATACGTCACATGAAACTCTTGATATCCATAAATTTATTGTCAAAAAGATAATAATAAACTAAAATACATGATTTACCGAATTTTTTTATTTCAAAGTAGCCGCCGCCGCAACGCGCGGATACCCTGCTAGTTATATGAGAAAGCTAAGAAAAACACTCTTAAGTTTCAAATCAAGTTTACAATTTAAGAGTATTTAATAGTAGTTAATTCTTTTTAGGAGTATTTAATGGTAGTTAAATCTTTCTTCTTTTAAAGTTAAAAGGGCCTAGGTTGTTGGTTGGAACCTTTCTTTTGTGACAACTACAACTCTTAATTTCTTTTTTATAATCATGTTTTTAATTTTTATTATAAAACCGCGAAACAAAATATACGAAACATAAAAATATAAAATTTGATAAGCCAAAAGTAGTAAAACACAAAAAACTACATAACAAAAAGTCATAAACAACTGTCTTATCATGTTAATAAAATGGTTAAAACTGTCGAAAATAGTGCATAACATAAAATATAAAATCTGACAAATCAAAAGTAATAAAAGACAAAAAATACAAAATAAAAAATTATAAAAAAACTATTTTACCATCTTAATAAAGTAGATATTAAAAAGGTGTGAAGGGTAAGTGGTTACTAATAATAACACATGTTAAAAAATAAAGGTTTTTCTAACTAGTGCTTTTAAAACAATAGTTTATATAATTTTTTTTTAAGTTTATTAGTTATGAAATCAAGACTAATTAAGGTATTTATAAGATTAATATACTTTTTAATTTAAAAATATAATTTGAGATAAATTATTGCACATTAGGCGATGCCTCACGGTTGCTTATTAGACAATGCAAAAAAAATAGACGGAATTGCATATATACCCATTAAAACTTAAAAATTTGTATATTTTTTGATAACACAAGTTTTTAATGTATGATATACAATACAACATAAACATTTTGAATATATATGTAAATATACAAGTTTTAATGGGTATATATGCAATTTACACAATGAAATAATAGTCGGTAGTTAGAAGAATATAAATCAGTCAATCAATAACCTTTTTTTAATAGAAATAGAAAGACCAACAAAATTAAAAAAAAAAAACGCGCTTTCTTGCAGCAGCAAGACACAACAAACACAATAAAATACAACTGGCCCACCTCACCTTACTAAAAAAGAAAAGAAAGAAACTAAATCACATTTATTCACTCCCAACGCGACTGTTTTATTTTCTTGAGGCCCTAAATTAGAGTGTGATGGGAAATTGCTGCTCCGACGACGGTTACGGCGGTGGCGGTGGTGGTCAATCCGCTATTAGTCATCGAGACGGTCATAATAATAACGGTCCAAACGACGCCGTTGAAGGCTTTCTCAGGACTCGTGGTTACCATGGTCTCTACACTCAGATCGAGGTTTAATTTGCTTCACATCTTTTTATTTATTTAAACCTAATTAAGTTCTACTATAACTGTATGCTTTTTTGGATAACATTTTGGCGGTTATGAAGACTGTTAGGTTATAGTTATGATGAATGATTCTATATGTGGTTGTGCATTGATGTTGAAGGAGTTGATTTAGTGAAGTTTTGACCATTAAAACTGTAGCGATAAGTAGTTACTGGTATTTTGCTATGTTAATGACATGGTTGGAAAATTTGCTAGGTAGAGCGGTCAGCTACCTTGTAGCGAGTAATCAGCCTAGAAGTGGATTACAGAGTCTTCAGTTGGGATTTTCGTAATTATATGTATGAAATGTTACCCAAGGCCTTTGGTCTGGTGGTATGTGAGTTGTCCGGTGTCCACCAACCTAGAGGCTGTGGGTTCAAGCCTCGCTGGAGGCATTTGTGAGATAGGCGGTATAGGTGTGAGAAAAATTGCCGTTCTAAAGCACATTCAAAAATATGTATGAAATGTTCATAGGACAATAGAAATGTGTTTAGAGTAGTGATCCGGAGACCTAAATTTAGGCCCAGTTTTATGACTAAAGTTGCGCTTTAGTAATCCATTGGTTGTAATGGTTGTTCAAGTGCTTCAAACCGAGTTTGACAGAGTTAACACCGAAGTAGCAGTAGGTTTTAGCAGTAGCTGTTTTATTCTATTTTATTCTATAAAAATGTTTGGTAATGTAGTTGTAGGTGTAATTATAATGTGTAAAACAGCTCCTAAATGCTCAACGCTCCTAAATGCTACTTCAGGAGCTTTGGAAAATAAGCATTCCGAAGAAATAGATAAAGCTACTTGTTGTTTGCCAAACGAGCATTAAAAATCACAACTCTCACCGCTTCTAAATGCTCATAAACGCTCTGCCCCAAAATGTTTAGCAGTAGCTGTTTGTTTTATAAAAGTGTTTGGTAACGTAGCTTGTATGCCTGTATCTATAATTATAAAGTTTAAAATGAAAAAAAAGCTAAACGCTTCTTTTAGTAGCATTTAAAAAAACAAAAAAACAAAACATAAACATAATCGCTCCTTGTCAAATAAGCTTTCAATTAAAACGCTAAACGTTAACCGCTAAACACTCCTAAATGCTCTTAAAAGCTCCTTGCCAAACATGCCCCGAGTGTTATATATGGAGGAGTATAATTTCAGCTGATTGTTGCTGGTAGAATTTTTGTCTCCTTAAGGTGCCCATGACGACATGTTTGATGACCTTGTTTGGAAGAAATAACTAGTGCTTGTAGATTGTATGGTGGGGCCACAATTGGACTCTGTAATTTGATATTTGATGCATATTTGTTGCTTTTTTTCTACTTAGTGCATTTTGATGCATATTGTTTAGCCGTGTATTAGATTTCTTGGTAGGTGATTCTAATGTTTTTCCAGTGAACTAGTGAAGGGATCAGTTGCGTTATTCAGGGGTTAGTATTTGTTCAAACAATGAGTATACATGATCCCTATGAGGCTATGAAGTGTCTGTCTCAGGGAGAAAAATGAATAACACAGCAGATTAGAGGTTGTCACTTTCTTTAGGGATTTAGATGTCAATCATGTCATTACTAATGTAATTGTAATGTGTCAGTATGTAGGAGAGGTTAAGGAAGTTTCATGGTTTGTAATGGTAGGCATAGTTGACATTTAAAGACACAAAAAAGTGGTTCTGCACAATCATGCTCTTGCAGTTAGTAAAATGAGCATACATAGACGGTGTATCTTAAACATTTAATGGAGGGCTTGAGGGAACTTTGTAACTCTCGGCCTGGAATAATTTGAATATAATTTAATAGTTTAGGAAAACTATATAATCAGTTTGCTTTTCACTTCTCACAAAAATATTTCGGCACCTTTTTTCATGACAGAAAAGAATTCATGCTGCCTTTATATATAACCCACCAGGATTTGATATGGTTGTAAATAGGATTTTGGATTACATCCAGTGTGGTTAGTGGTATTTTGTATATGGTTCACTAATAGTCTGAAGTCCGTAACCAGTGTGGAAGTTGTCAGCTTAACATATCAATGGAAAGGTCAAAGGCCAATCTGATAAGCTAAGCTATAGTTGACTCGGTTGATGACCAAAGTAATAAGTGATGTCATGCTTATGTGAAATGAACACTCAAATTATGTTCAGGGTTAAGTAGTTTATTACATTCGCATAATTCGAAATGCCGACACAGCCACACCCCATTGATTGCTAATTATAAACTATTGCAACTTAACACGCATACTATTCGTCATGTTCAAAGTACTAGTTATTTTAAATTAATAGGCAGATGACCAGCAACTTGTTAGGCATTGTAATACTTTTTATAGTACTTAATAACCTTGGCTTTTGTTTCTCTGATGTGTTAACCAAATTCTTGCAGTTATCTTTGTCTGCTTCAAACTTGCGTGACCGGGATGTGCTTTCCAAGGTAGGTTGCTTGCTTTCTTCTGAGAACTCTGTGATTTAATGTCAATTTACAATGCATCAATGTGAATGCAAATCAAGAATATAAATCTTTTTGCATCATTTTGTGTTATTTGAATATGGATGAAGTTACAATTTGCTTCTTAACAGTGCAAGTACTTCATCATTTTACATGAAAGTCTGCCTGCTATCTCACAGATATATGTTTCATTTATAGAGTGATCCAATGGCAGTTATATATTCAAAAGGAAGGGATGGTTCATTGCAAGAGATTGGCCGTACAGAAGTTGTTCTAAATTCATTAAGTCCACAGTGGATTAAGAAAGTTATCATTACTTATCAGTTTGAGGTGGTTCAGACACTATTGTAAGTTTTTGCAGGACTTGTATTTATAACTTCTTACATGTATTATCTTTGTAACTTTCTTTAACTATTATCTCATATCACAGATTCCGTGTGTATGATGTTGACACTCAGTTTCATGGAATAGAAGAAAAGGTATATCATCCGTAAATATCAACTACTTGCACTCATAATATTATCCATAACCTCTTGAATATGGGTTCTAGCTGTTTTAAGCAAGAATGATACTCCTAATGAATTTGGAAGAACTATTAAGGCATTTTATGTTTGTCCTTCAGATGCTTAAATTGGAAGAGCAGCAACTCCTGGGCGAGGCTACATGTTTATTGTCAGAGGTATTAGCAGTTCATTTGTTTTCTTTTTTAATTCTGTCACAACTCATTGGACCTTCTACCAGTAAAAATGAAATTTCTATTATTGTTTGAGAAAGTCATGTAAAGTCAAGCATCTATTGCAACTGTGAAGACACTGAATTTATTTCCACGTAGATAGTAACCAGACGCGACCGCACGTTGCCCATAGATATTATGAAGAAGGTAGATTCTACAAGCTCCGCTCCAAAGAAATTGGGGCAGCTCACAGTTCATGCAGAAGAATGTGTTACCTCAAAAACCTCAATGGAGTTGGTATTTAGGTGCATGG
Source organism: Chrysanthemum makinoi (assembly GCA_910596185.1). NCBI lineage: Eukaryota > Viridiplantae > Streptophyta > Magnoliopsida > Asterales > Asteraceae > Chrysanthemum > Chrysanthemum makinoi. The sequence continues at coordinate 292,822,815 of OU343220.1, forward strand.
ATTTAGAGAATAAGGAAATCTTCTCAAAAAGTGTATGGACATTCTTAATTATTCTTTCATGGAATTTGATCATAATGGATGCATTGATTCATTTCATGTTTTTTACAGGACCCTTTTCTGGTAATTTCCAAATGTGTGGAGGGTGGGCATACAGTTCCAGTTTGCAAAACAGAAGTCCTGAAAAATGATCTAAATCCAATGTGGAAACCTGTCTCCATAAGCATGTCACAAGTTGGAAGCAAGGAAACTCCTCTAGTTATCGAGTGTTTTAATTTCAATAGTAACGGGAGGCATGATTTGCTTGGGTAAGTAACTGACTATTTACATGGCTTCCTATTTAGCTGTTAAGAACTACAATGCTGAGTTATATACTCTTTTTAAATCAATGTGTGTCTTTCAGCAAGGTTCAGAAGTCGCTTGTTGATTTGGAAAAACTGTCTTCTGGTGGGCATGGAGAGCATATGTTTGTACCCGTTACTGTTGGGAAAGATCATCAAACTAAGGTCCGAACTTACATTCCTATGTGTGTGCCAATAGATCTATGTCATCATCCGTCACTCTTTAACCTTTTTTTATAAAACCGAATACAGACGTTGAAGAGTCAGATCTTTGTGGACAAGTTTTTTGAAACTGTCCATCACACCTTCCTGGATTATTTGGATAATGGCTTTGAAATGAGCTTCATGGTGGCTGTAGATTTTACAGGTATCCGATTCTAATCTACAGATGCATATGCTCATGAGCACTGTCTTAGGGCGACTGCACTTAGTAAATGAAAGTTTAATAATAAATAGACTATATATAAATTACTGCATATGTTTTGATTTCATAGTGAGTTAGTGACTAATGAGATATAATGATATAGGAAAGATCTTCAATAAACTCTTGTTATAGTCGAGCATTCAATTAATTTTTCCTTATAAGTTTTAACTGTGAGTTCTTTTGTTATCGAGTTCGATTATCAAAATAAATTGGTTGATCAGAATGTTTAATGAAGAACAAATTAAATAGCAAAGGTTTGTCTAAAACTCCAGTACATCGTCAGATTGATATATCCTGAATAGTATATTGACATCTTATACAATTAATTTACTTGATTAGTAGTTAATCTATGGCAACTGCTAGTGTTACCACCAAATCACCATTGCTTGTTTTTATTTAATAGTGTGTTATTAGTAGTAGAGAGATGTGCATTAGCCATTTTTATCCTACATATGCATTATGGCGAGTTTGTTGATTTCCATGGTTTTTCCTATATTTGAAGCAAGTTTATTTTATACACGAATGGAACATCCGGAATTTTTTTGCCATGTGAAGACTACTGCAATATACAGCTTTTTTCTAATGCAGTGCGCTTGGGATATTTTTTAGGCGCCAAGTTTAACATCATTGTAGAATTTAGGGTTATTTCTGTATTTTCCCAATATAAACTTTAAAAAGCTATATTTCCCCAGTTTACGAGTGAATAACGCATAAGCTACAGTGATTTCAAAGCATGTTTGAAGAAGAAATATGGCATTTTGATGTATAAGTTAGGGCAATATGGAATTGACCCTAGAAATATAACACTCCCCTTTTCAGCAAAATGAAATAAGTTATTGCTCCTGATTTTTTTTTTCAGCTTCAAACGGAAATCCTCGCTTGCCTGATTCTTTACATTATATCGACCCTTCTGGACGACCAAATGCATACCAGAAGGTGAGAATCAATTTTTGCATACCTCCATACACAATATGCCTAAACTTTAAAAATATAATGATCGCATTTTTATGAATCTTAGGCAATATTAGAGGTTGGAGAGGTTCTGCAGTGTTATGATTCTGACAGGAAGTTTCATGCATGGGGATTTGGAGCACGACCAATTGATGGTCCCGTGTCTCATTGTTTCAACCTAAATGGGAGCAGTGGGCACTCGGAGGTGAAACTTCTACTGTGCAATATGTGTATAATTTTAGTTAACTGCTAATATTCTAATGTATTATTTCCTTTTCTTTGTTGTGTTTCTAGGTTGAAGGGATACATGGAATTATGACGGCATACACGGGTGCCCTTTTTAATGTCACACTTGCAGGGCCAACCCTATTTGGTCCGGTGATCAGTGCTGCTGCAATGATAGCCAGTCAGTCTCTAGCAGCCAGTGAAAAGAAATACTTCGTTTTGTTAATAATAACGGTATGCATCATCATATAAATAGACTAAACAAATTTTATCTTTCTTCTTATAAAACGTTAATTCATCGTTGTGACTTATTGTTTTACAATGACTGGGAACATGACAGGATGGAGTGATAACTGATCTACAAGAAACAAAAGACGCGCTTGTGAATGCATCGGATCTTCCACTGTCTATCCTTATTGTTGGGGTTGGCGGAGCCGACTACAAGGAGATGGAGGTACTAGAATTACTCTTTCGCGCACCTTAGTCAGAAACCACCTTCATTAACGGGATCCTAATTTCTTTAATTGAAAGGTTTTGCAGATTTTGGATGCAGACAAGGGAGAGAGACTTGAAAGTACAACAGGACGCGTTGCAACACGTGATATAGTCCAATTTGTTCCATTCAGGGATGTACAAGGTAATTCAGGGGAGATGCTATATTGCTATTTAGTGTTAGAAAATGTATCCATGCATAATACATACATGCATGCATTACGCCATTTTGGTATATCTATTAACATGACTTATTTCAACATCAATCCCATCATAAACCCAGAATATAGGAAAAGCATGTGATATAATACAAATTTTCTCTCTTCATCATGACACTGTTTCCTCTGACAAAGAATAAAAACAGTAAGTTTGGTTAGGTCAGTGGTAAGTACAGATTTTAGTCGGTGTTATATTTGTGCAAGTGCCATGCACAGAGAGAGTGTACGTATGACTTTTGGGTGTGAAACTTCACTTTAAACATGCTACAATCATCATTACCTTGAATTTAAGGAAAAAAGTATCAGTGTCAAGTTTTGAATTTGCTAAGGGGGATACTCAGAATTTTCAAAATCAAATTTGACTTTTTCTCCAATTATAAGGTAACATGTGTTTCATCATATGATATTTGACTCTGAGTTGTTTGATTGTCAGGTGGAGGAATTTCCGTAGTCCAGTCGCTTTTGGAAGAGCTACCTTCACAATTCTTAACCTACATGAAACAGAGAGATATTCGCCCAAATTCATGATTTCATACAAAATTGTAAATATATCTCGCTGTTGGTTATTGTGTGCAATTTTTAAAAATCGTTCTCTTCTTCCCTTATATAGCCTTCTGATTTGGATAGATTTGGTTAACCTCTTGACCCATACAACTTGTGGGACCAATCAAACTGGAGCCACCAAATCTATTCGGATCATGGGCAAAGCATAAGGATAAGTGAAGAGACAGGACCACAGAATCTCGAACATGTGTGTGATAGAGTCGATTTTGCACATCACATATGTGATAGTTTGAGTATGAGTCACAGACAAGTGCACCGAGATAGTTCACTGTGAACTTGTGCTGATTGTAAAAACTTTATTTCTATTTTCTTTCCTATCTTGTAATTTACATTCTATGTCAAATTGATCATTTTTCTCATGTAGAGATTTACTTAATTTTCCGTTTCACATTTGTTTCTGCAAAATTTAGGACAATCGATAGTTGATAGACTGAAAAATTTTCCATTAAGGTAATTTGGAAACAATTTTTCCTTTTTTTAACTTTGGACATTGGTTGTACCAAGGTGTCGATTTGGAAAAAAGTAGCTGATGCGAGCTTATTAGAGCTGCAACGGGTCAAATGAGTAGAGGAAGAGTTTATAAAGTACATGAACATATTGCAACTTATCAAATGTGTAGAATTATGAAGGAGAAATGCTATAATAACATAAATTTTACATTTTTTATTTACATAATTGTGTGTAATAAAATGAGTTAGCACAAAAGAAAAAGTTGGCGAAGGAAATTAGATAATAAGTTGTTCAAGTGTCATGACACATCATTGAGTGAAAGTTTTTATGTGAACATCATCCGATTCTAGTTGATTTTCAAAAGATAGCAAACCTCGATGTGAAATGCATGAACGGGTAAAACGAGTTGAAAGTTCTACAATGTCTTTTTCAATCCTATTGCATATGTCTTGTTTAAGAGATTAAGTTTTTATTGTAATGATATAATGTTGTAATCCATTTTTAAACCTTAGATAGACTGAACAAACAGATAATTGGGAGATCGACTGTCTTGAAGAATCGCTTGTTTAGAGTGACCAATGGTAGGTCGACTTGTCGAGTTCAAGTTTTTTTCTTTCTATTTTTTTGGGGGTTTGTTTTTTAAAACTTTTTCAACGTCGAAGTTAATATATTCATTAGCTCTCGATACATAATTTTTTTCAGTACAAAAGTGATGTACGAAAGTAAATAGTCTGCAATAATTTATGCATTAAAGATGCTCTTATCATCGGGCACGTCTCATCCGACTATTCTATCATGCCAAGACTTGACTATGTAATATAGATAAACATAAAGAGGGGTGTTTGGCATGGTCAGGCTTGGTCTAAAGTTAGGGTTCATACCTCTTTTGATATAAAATTTGAAAACTTGAATCACAATTTCTTTACCACAGTTTTCAATCCCGACAAAGCTATTAATTTCAAAGGTCATACAGTCTTATTGAATTACTAAACTTGATTCTTACACTTCTAAGATATTGGTTTAAAACATGTTCAAAACAAATATCTAGAATCGTGTGATTTTTATTTCTTATCATCGTACAAGTAAGAAAATAATGGAGTAGTTTACAAGTATTAACTTCAGAAATTCACATGATGCAAAGAGTAGCTCAAGCGGGTAAATTAAAAAATATTACTAGTGAAATAAACATATTAAAGAACCAGATTTGGACTATTATTCCCGGTTGTAGCCAGGTTTTCTTTAAAGCTGTTTAGGGAGGTTAGAGGAGGTCGCAAGTTCGAGTCTCACCCAAGACTTTTACCCATTCAGACGATAAAAGAAGAGCAGGTGGATCTTAGAGTCGACATCTGCTTTTAATTAATTGTCACCGCATTTGACTTGAGCCAGCTAACAACTATAGTTCAGTTAAAAAAAACATATTAAAGGCTCAAACATGTAAAAAAATCTTCAAGAAATGTGTTTTTAAGCATAAAAAAAAAAATTTTATTCAAAAATTCTCCTAATGTTTCAGTATCTTTTTTGGAATCCTAATTGAGATACTAATTCTTCATTAATATTATCTCCATTTACTAACTTACTATTTTAGTTTGTTACAAATTAATTATTTATTTTAAAATTCTAACCAATCAAAAATATTTTAACAAGTAAACGTGACATGTTATTGGTTGAGAAGAAAATAGTTTTACTTTCATAAAACTATGTGTTATATTCACAGTGAACACATATTATGAGACGGAAAATATAATTAATTTTGACAAAATTTAAATTAGAACACCTCGTTCATTTTTACTTGCAAATGTAATCACGCAAAGTGATCAATGCATACCAATACCCGCGGCAGTGCAATCATAATGTTGCAAGTTCAAGTGTCAAACGTGTAACCTTTGCAACGTCAATCTATGCATAATCATCATCCAGCATTCGGCTCCATACTCGATAGTCAATAACTATGATTTAGTTCGGTTCGACATTTTGTCTCTTAAATGTTAGTAAAGAACAACAAATTGTCTCTGAAATGTTAATCAAGAACAACCATGGTCATTTCGTTTCAACAAATTGTCTCTCAAAAGGTTTTTAGCATGCTTCCAAGTTCCAACTTTGTCATTATCTTTTTCTTGTGTACCCATTTGAGCACACGTATGGAATCAACATCCAATAAAGGAAAGTAGACCATCATCAACACTTTTACAATTTTATAACATCATGGTCCATGATCCAATAAGACACAAAAGTGTCAATAAGTCCCTACCATACATGCATTTACATTTAATTTGTTTTTTTAAGCATGTTTATGTAGGATAGAGTTAATTGCATTTTTGTTTTTTGTGGTAATTGCAGGTTTGGTCATCAAAACTTTGAAAGTGCAACGATAGTTCTCATTTTAAAGTTTGGGTTGCATTTTTGGTCCTTATCTATGTGAAATGACCAAATTACCCTTGTTTTTTTCTGAAGAAGACAAAGGGTATTTTAGTCATTTAAATTTATCCAGAAACCAAAAATGCGATCCAAACTTTAAAATGAGGACTATCGCTGCACTAGTTTGGGGACAAGCAATTAACTATACCACAAGGACCAAAAATGCAATTAACTCTGTTGGATATTGTAACACACTTTGGTGTGTGAAACCTAGGGTTTTCGTCCAAAAAAAACATCCGATGTTAAACGATAATAAAGCTTAAAAGGAAACAAAAAGAAAAGCAACAAAGAAGAAGAAGGTATCAGATTCACATATGACATTTTAATTCTCATGCAGATCGAAAACATTAGCAAGTGTACACGTGCAAAGCAACAACAAGTTATACTATATATATTGAAAATGTAATTTAACGCGTAATCACATTATTCAAGAGAATCTACAAACGTCAACTGTCTTTGTTTATGTGTCTAACGTTTCAACTTTCAAGCTGCACCTGACCGGATCCAGAATTCTATCAAAGACTATACATGCAATTTTTAACTCAAAACATTTATATATAAATATAATTTTACACTACGGATTATACTCAAAAAGTATGCACGTAAATGTTAGATGATAATCTCGTAGGTAATATTTTTTATTGATACGAAATATATAGAGGCAAATATATAATGAAACCCTAATGCACTCAAACTCACAATTGGGCTTGGCCATATCTATCCTCTAAAACTCTTCCGCAGTCCGAGCATCGAGAAAGCTCGGACTAAAGTAGTAAACTAAAAAGAAAACATTAATGCAAAGAAAACATAATTTGTTGATGAAAAAATCTGACAGCAAGTGAAAGCAATTATTCAAGCGGTAGCAACAACAAAAGCAGAAGCAAAAAAAAAAACAAAAATAAAAGCAAAGCTTAATTTTCTTTTCGGCAGTCAACTTCCGGTGACTTGTGGCCGAGCGTCCGGTGGCCGAAGGATGTGATTCAAGTTGGGTTCTGTGCAGAATTAAAAACGAAGAGAATGGCGCTGACCCCGTCAGTTAACTCCAAACAGTTCAAAAGTTGGGTTCTGTGCAGGTAAGGTTTTGACCGAAAATTGCATTTTCTTTGGAAACGAAGAGAATGGGTTTGACGGGTGGAAAAGTATATATGTAGATCAAAATCAATGCCGTAGCTAGGTTAACGGAGACTCTGTGCACAAATTTATATGATAAGCAAACATGACGATAAAGATATATTATAACGATCTCCTTTTAGTTTTTTTTGTGAGTTAATCTCTCACTCTCGCCGACTTGAAGTAGAGTTTAACAATGTTTTAGAATATCATTTCATATATCGTTAACATTTTGATGTTTGAAGTGAATCTTGAGGCCCAAAATATATGAAAGGATATATATTTTGAGGCTTTTAAAATTTGGAGGTCTTGTGCGATTGTACATTTCGCACATCTTCATATACGGCTCTGCTTAAAACTAACTAATTTGTTGTTATGCGTGGACCGCTAGAAGGAAATTTCGTCCTAAAATTAAAAGCCAGATCACATAAATAAAATTTAGCCCGTTCTTCGCGTATAAATTGATTTGATAGTGTCTCGTCACTGGTGGACCTAATCTATAGCTACTTCTTAAGTGAACCACTTACTATACGTAATCCCTATGTGTGTTATCGTTTGTGCAATTTTCATTTTTTTCTTTCCTTTTTTAACTAATTATATATTGGAATAAAGGTTGTTATAATTTTTCTGAACTTTTGAGTAGTACGTATGGCTATCAATTATTTGTTGGCATGAAAAATGTGACAAGTCATCACATATTGGATAATAGTAACTGTTCATGACTAAAGGTCATTTAATCAAATAAGTGATACGTGAGGACCCATAAATCAAATGTTTATTGGTGTCATGGTGTGTACAAATATTTGTTGCCCCCTTCCGTCTAAAAACAGTTTAAAAAAGTGAGCTCACAATACTTTTCAATCAATCAAATATCTTTTTCATTCACAAAACTCTCTTTTAATAGATTAAAATTAGAAGTGAAAAATTATTTTAAGACATTTTAAAATAGAAAGGTGAACAATTATTTTGAATCGAAGGAAGTATTTTACAAGGAATAGTACCTTCTTGGCTCTTAAGATTAGCTTCTGACTTTTTTTATTAAAATTTAATTCATTTGAACCTGGTTAGACGATGGCTTATTGTTTATCGATGGTTTTATTGCAACCCTTGGATGATTCGAAGGAATTTAGTTTATTTTGTGAGCTATATATACATAGCAAGTCGTGACAAAATACAAGAACTTATCCTAAACCTATTTGTTTTTAGGATTAATTTCATTTTTTTGGTGAAAGGTGAACTATATTATTAATTATCAAACAAATACATGAGTCTAGAGAAGAGATAGACATACTTATCCTTCTGAAATACTAACAGATCCATACATTCTAATACAAAAAACAAAACTACCTCTTATAAAGCAAACTCTATATCTCAGACAAAACTATACACTATCTCTTATATAACTAATGTCTGACAAGGAGCCAAACATGCAAAACAGAGATCCCAATCCAACTGTTCAGCTAATACATTCACCTTTATGCACCATACCATATCCTCTTGACTACATTTCCACCCTCAATTCAGAGCATAACCCATTCAACCCACATCCACAATAGATTGAGATGAAAAAGAGGAGGCATCATCAAGTGTGATATAGCCTCATTCACACTATAAGAGGGGCTATACCTTACATAGCTACATTTCCTAGATGTTGACCCAAGAGACAGACTAGTAGCTACATCCTCACTAGACCGACTTTAGGGCAAAACTAGGCATCACTATGAAAGGAACACTCTCCCTCATATAGACCCAACCTTCCTCCTTTAACAGTGCATAGGATGGGCCAAGAAGGTTCATCTTTCACACATCTCTATTCCATCCAACATGCACCATTCACCCAGATCATTTACCCTTCACAATAGAAGACCCTACTTTATGGTACATTCATACTAAATTAGACCTCCTACTAAGACAACCATTGCTTCCTAATTCCCTCCCAAGGCCAAATTAGAGAAGCAAATGGGGCTTAAGTAGGTACAGTCACACCAGTTAGGATTAATTTCATATATCACCCTACTTTCATTATTAATTTTATATAGAACCAAAGTGCAAGTATTGAATGTATAATATACAATATTTTTAATGCATGTTTGGATATATATAAAATTTCCAACTAAAAAGAGGGAATTTGAAATTACCCCTTGTTTTTACATAAATCATAACGAAATTTTTATAGCCGTCCAAAGGAAAATTTATCCTAATTAAACCTATTCGATCTTCGTTTATACCTCCTAAAATGGTCGGATCAAATTTAATTGCTTAAAGATTGCTAAAATATGAATGATGGTTATGAAAATGTATTGTGGTCTTCTTTATGATTTTGGACATTTGAATATATTTTATTTTCTTAGGTAAATGTTCAAACTTTCAATATTTCGATTTCATGATCAGAAATCTATGTAAGTCTTAGCATATGCGCCAATACACATTACTTTATATCAAGATAATTTTAACAATTATTTACAAAAGAAGCGTCTCGTTGTTTACATATTCAAATGTCATATGTTGAATCAAAGAAATACTAAAAAAGGTGACCACAAATGTCAATATTTAAGTCAACGAAATCTAACATAATGTCTATTAGTATTCCTCGATATAGCTTCATGCATAATATTATAATTATCTTTTGACTAATGGTTACATGCATAAAAAATAGCAACTAGTTAAGTTACCATCAATATCTTATAATATAGCTTTTGATTGAGAATTTGTTAAACGTTAAGTTATTCTTTTACAAGATTTGAAGACTCTTATTTTCCCACAACCAGAATATATAGAAAGTGTTGCAAATTATATATACATGTTTGTGTATGCGCTTTTAGAGAGAAAGCTAAACTTAACGCGTTTTAAATTGTTCACACTGCACCATGCAAAAGTGAGCTAGCTCAATACAATAGTCTATAAATACTAGTAGTTTGTGCCAAGCTATAATACACTCTCTCAATTTAACTCTTGTTGTGCAAGCTTAGTTACTTGTGAAATAAGTTTTGCTAGTTATTCATACATATATAATATAACAAGATCGAAAGTGATCGAACTTAAGGATGTTTAAACGGAAGAGTAAGAAGAGCGTTCGGGTGGAGGAAGAAGAAGACGATACGTTTCCAGTGTACTCACATCAGTCACAAGAGGATACGAATGCCATTGTTTCCGCTCTTTCTCAGGTGATCGGAAGCGATGAACCCACCATTCAGCATGGCGATATGTCGTCCTACTCATCAACTTCTTCTAATACTCCAAACCAACCACCACCCAGTATTCAACAATCACCAGGTTGGTCTACTTGTGTTTTTATTTTGTTTAAGTACCTTGCATGCCATGCTAACCTAATATAGATACCATATCATGTGTTGTGTGTAGCTCGTTGTCATGTATAATCTCTGTTAGTTTTGCTAAAATTAGAAACTCGTTAAAAAAAAAGAAAAGAAAAAAGAAAAGATATCATGTATAAGTGAAAATTGTATTCTTAAATGCAAAGTCAAATGGTGATGGATTTATAAATTGATTAAACGAATCGTGCGATGAACAGAAGGGAACCAGAGGGGCAGACACTATAGAGGAGTAAGGCAAAGACCATGGGGAAAATGGGCTGCTGAGATTCGTGACCCACAAAAGGCAGCCAGGGTGTGGCTAGGCACATTTGAGACTGCAGAGGCAGCAGCCATTGCTTACGATGAAGCTGCACTTAGGTTCAAAGGTAACAAAGCAAAGCTCAATTTCCCTGAAAGGGTTCAACCAGGAAGAACCGAGTTAGGTTATCTGACTACCCGTCCCCAATATCATCAACAACCACCACCTCCTCAACCTCAGCCACAATATCATTCTGGCATCGATCCTAATCAATTTCATTATCCAGAGTATATGATGGGCGGAAATGAGATGAGTTATAATCCAAATATTTTGCAGTCTTCTTCTTCATCGTCTACAGATATGCAAGGAAGTTCATATGGTTTTGGATCTATGCAGTATTGGCAAGATTACGACCCAAGAAATTAGTATGAAAGTAGTGACTATATATAACTTTATAAGTTCGCATGTCAAATCTTAAAATCTCATACTAGTTTTTTTATTTCCTTTATGTATGCAACTATTAAATTACCAAAGCAATGTTAATTGGTTATGACTTATTACTTATAATTCATCACTTGTGAAGCTTATGTTTTCTCTTTGGGTTATTATTAACTTGCGGCTCGTACTGTTTGCTGGCCATAATTCGAATGTCTATACTTCACCTAGTAGGGCAACAAAAACTTATTCATCAGATTCTCTCTTCGATAGATTACATGAAAAGAATATAATGTAACTTGATATTATAGTTATCTACATCACATGAAATTAATGCTTTAAGCCTTTAATCCATCCATAAATGTTTGATTCAAATATTGTGATAGATAATCGAAAGTACAAATCAAAAACTATATTCCTTCGAATAAATTGATGTAACTTAAATAAAAATAGTAATTCAAGTAATGAAACTTAACTGAAGATAAGCAGCTTGGATGGAGATCAGCAAGTTAATCTGAATCTAAGTAAATCACAGTCGAAATAAGTCAGATTGTCAAGAAAGCTAGTGCAGAAACTTGTTAGGATTGTCCATTTTCCGTTACGTATGTCTTCTATTTAAACTTCTTTAAGGTCTGGCCTAAATTTTTTTCTGGTTTGCAATTTCATCATCCCCCCTACAATTAGCTTCCAGGAATCATTGTTGACTTCATCTGTGATTCCTTTATACACCTCTATATATCTGGGACGTAGAATTGAAATAAGTGCATCAGAGAATGGTGAGTTCTCCCATAAGCCTTTATGTGAGAATGGTTGAAACGTTAGTGTTTGAACATTTGTAGCCGGAATAAAACCTGTAATAGCACGACGGGGTGGGTAAACAAAATCTTTATCACATATTATCTTAATCCTAAACGTGCTTGATAAATCGAGAGTGTTCCTCATATCATAAAATAAGGAACGATCAGTGTGATCACTCAACTTTACTCTAAGATCAATATACTTGGGAGCACTTGTTGTAAACAAGAGACTAGGTATGCCCACACCCTTGTAACGGAAACTAAGTAATTGTGTAGCATAAACTCGTATGTCCATATTCCTCGTTTGCCGCAAATGTATGATCAATCTTCTTAAAGAAACACATGTTATTTTCAAGATTGGCACCGAAGATATAATCATCTTGAGGGTTAAACTCTCGAGAAAAGGAAATTTCGCGTTGATCATCTCATAAAATTCACAATCCATTTTCACATTAGATAAATAAAGCTCCCTCACGCTTCCTAATGCACCCACGTTTATCGTCCGATTCGTCCACTGCGATGATATGGCATAGAAAATGAAGCTAAGACTTGGGCATCAGAAATTTTTAGAATACAATATCCTTGTTCTTTTGGAGTTATTCTCAGTTCCCGGAGACAACGGAGGTTATTTACTTTGATTTTACTTGGGTACTACTAAACTCACCAAAAAATTCTTTTAATATAATATTTCTTTTCTTTTTCAGTTTATTGGGAAGAGTTATGAAGCAATTACGTTTTCTTTTTCTAACTGGGTCCCACAACCTTCTTCATCAACTCTAACTTCCTCTTTCTAAATTTTTTTCTCTTTCATTGTTTAGTTCTTTTTAAGCTCTTCATCAATTCTTTTATAGAAAAATTCATTTAGCATCATCAACCGTCACCATTCATACAAACAAAAACTCATGTATTGTATGGCAGTGTTATAGATTCCTTATTAATAATCATATTGTTCGGTTGGTCGATTCATATTTCAACGAGGTACCATTTTCGATTCCCGCAATGGCTGGTCTCTTTGGTTCGGATAATACAGTTAAAAGCTCCGACGACGAGATTTGAAATTTATATCTTTGCTTGAGATCTGAACTTTTAAAACAGATTGGTGGGTTAGATCTTTGCTTGAGATCTAAAATTTATATCACCAGAAGCATCGCCAGAAACCTCCACACTGCCGAAAAACACCGCTGAATGATGTGTTTGTAACATTTCCAGATTTGACGATCGTTTTGTGATCAGTTAAATACCATATTGATTATGTTGAATACAAGTTAAAAAACCAAAAGAGCATTCACAGACATAAATAATGAAGAATCATGTAGGTTTATGTGTTTTGTCTTGTTTGACTTAGTGTTTAAATTGAGTTTTTCCAATTTGTGGGAAACAAATATGAAGATACGTATGTATATGGATTCTGGTGTTGATAAGAGAGAAGAAGATAAAAATTAATTAATATTTTAATGTCAGTAAGATGGTTAGCATTAATAGATTAATTATTGTGCAATAGTTATTGTGTCTTAAGTTCAATCATTTCGGTGTATTTAGATGACCCCTTTTACTTAAGCCATTGGCCAATGAAAGGATAATCTTTTCGAGTGCTACACCCGGACAATATGCTATCAAGTACCTCTTCACTTATTCTCACATTAATAAACTCCAGTACTCGTAGAGACGCACACGCACAATTGACCACAGGTTTGCTACACATGAAAAGAGAATAGGTCTTCATATCATCAAGTGTTACACGTATTGACAATGTATTTAGGTTTTCACCGAAAAAAATCTTGTCTGGCATAGTAATCGAATTATTTTCAACAAAGATATTAAGGCAAAGCTCCTTAACACAGCTTCTGGAAGCTACACACTCAATCCATTCTTCAGCAAATGCAGCTAACTTTGGATTGTGGATGTAAATATCAAGATCAAAACTTATGATTGGTATGTTGTTCTCAATATACCTTTCTATAGTGTTGTCCATCAAGTTGGTGTACCTTCTTAGTTTCTGTTTTGCTTACAGAATGTTGACGAAACCTTAGGGTAGGGTTAGTAGACCAAGCGTGTAGCCATGACTTGGACACAACACAGGTGCGGGATGCATCTTCTACTGGTAATAGTGATTGTATACGGTGGATCAACTCCGGAACGCCTTCTAGTTGTGGCGAGTAGACCAATCTCATTCTCTTAACTTCCTCCATCTAACGAATACCACAAGAACAAAAATCAGAATCACGGAAAACACAATGAAGGACACTTAATCTTTTTCATTAAAAATATAGTAACATATAACCCGTTTTAATAAGCTACTCCCTAAAACCTAATCAAAATTGATCGAACTCTAAAATAAATTACGTGATCAACGAATTGGCCTTCATAAAAAATTGAAGATAATCAACTCATGTTACGTTTTTAATAAAGAGAAAGTTTAGTTAGAAATTTACCTAGAAATCGATGTACGAAACTTCAAAAAAAACCTGCAGCTAATTTTCTCTTAGAAACTTTAACGGAAAAGAAGATTTAATTCGTGTTACATATGTAGTATATTTTAAGGGATTTAATCGAATCCATTCCATATTATCCGACTTTAACTTTAGGCTTCTTTTACTTTTCTTAACTAATAAATTTCAAAACCGGTCCCTTAGTCTTAATTTTATGTTAATCTAAACCCATAACATTTATTTTGAGAGTTTGGAATGAAATAAAGAGGCTTGTAATGTTTTGAGTATCTTGAATGAAATAATGGGTTTAAAAATAATCGATCATAGATGTTGTTCCGCAATAAGTTGAGCTCGTTATAGTTTGACTTGAACAAGCTTGAGTAAAGGTTGATCGAGTAAGCTAATAGTAGCTCGAGTTCTTTGCGTCCAATAAATTGCATGTTACATGTGACTCCGAAAGTGTGAGTAAAGTTAGAACTTGAGTTTTATAGGAATATAGGATCATACTTGATTAATTATAGGTTCAACCTCGATTCTTCTGTTTTTTCTTTGTACTCGAGTTCAAACTCAATAAGAGGTCTATCGAGTCTAATCTAAAAAGAAGCTTGACATCTTTGTAATCTTGACTAGTGTTCTTCTAAATAACGTGTGTGTGGGTTATACTAGCTGGTACAATGGCACATCGGAAAGAAATGTTATTCATTAAAAGATCCATTGCTAACTAGTAACTTTGTTATGTAACATTCATTTAACAATTCCTTTTTCTCCTATTCTTTGCGTATAAATCTCCGAAGAGATCGTAGTATTTCAGATTTCAATTTTAAGTGGCCTATGCATTTCATCTAAAGTTTTCATTTCAATGATATAAGCCCATTCCCACATCGATAAAATATAAATCTCAAAGGTGAGATATAACTAAAATGAACTACTACTGATATTACCTGGATGGTTTAGGCAATGGTATTACTTGAGCTTATGCTGGTAAACCACTGCTTTAAGAATCTGGGTTTTACTGCCTCTTTCACTCTTATAAAGAGGATGATTTTTGAGTGCTTTACAATTCTAAAAGAGTAATTAATTTGCAAACTTGATGAACTCTTTTAATGCTAATTGTAACATGGTCAGAGTTGGTTTAGGCAATGGTATTACTTGAGCTTATGCTGGTAAACCACTGCTTTAAGAATCTGGGTTTTACTGCCTCTTTCACTCTTATAAAGAGGATGATTTTTGAGTGCTTTACAATTCTAAAAGAGTAATTAATTTGCAAACTTGATGAACTCTTTTAATGCTAATTGTAACATGGTCAGAGTTGGAATTCATATGATTGAGAAAATTCTTTATGCTATAAAATGACATGGTTTTTGGTTCTTGTTTGATTCATGGTGGTATGTTTTTTTGGCATGTAACCTGTTGGACAAAATGTGTTTGGGAAGTTAGAAAACTAACCATTTTGTTTTCTACTTTTTGAAGTATTTGACTCTTTAAATGAATCATTGCTCTCTAAATGAGCACATATATAGTGCAGGTTAGAAAGATTTGAGATGGAATTGATGGATCAAACAGGTCAAAAATATGAGTAAGGATCCATTTCCCAATTCAGCAAGCTTAATTTAAAAGCACCTTGAAGTCGGACTTAAAGAGCTTGAGTTAAGTTAAAGCTTGATTAATTTTATTAACATTTGAGTTTGTTACATCCGGTTGCTTACATGTTACATATGATTAAAAAACTTTGAGCTTGTTAATTACTTGATAAGTTTTATGTTTTGACCTCACTTTTTCTTGGTATTCTAGCTCAAACTTGCTAAGATCTCTTTGGAGTTTAATCTCAAATAAAATGCTCGACACCTTTGTAATCTTGGCAGATATTTCTTCAAATTAACACGTGTGCGGGTTATACTAGCACAGGTACAGTGGTGGATCAGAAAGATATGTCATTGATTAAAAAAGATTGTTGCTGATTTTGTATTTTCTTTTGAGACTAGCGTGTTTTCAAAACTTTTTTTTTTTTTTTCTTTTTTTGGTGGCATGTTTTTTGCATTCTTTACACATAAACCCGCCAATATCAAGATCATATTATTTTGTGTTTGAGATTTAAGTGCTCTATGTATCCATGATTTATTTTATGGAATTCAAAAAGTAGGAGAACTAAAATTTCACTAATACACAAACAGGTTTTTCCCACGGCACCTGTGGAAAAAGGTCCCTTTCTACAGATTTCACACGGAATTATTCCGTTTGTAAAAACCTTGTGGGTAAATATTTTCCCACCGATTTTCCTACGGGGTTGACTATTTTTCCCACGGATATTTTCGTGTGTAATACGCTGGTGAATCGCCTACGGATTTTCCACAGTTTTCTTACAGAAAATTCACACAAATCTTTTGCCACTAATTTATTTCTCACAAATTTAGATCAAAGATTTCCCAAAAAATTACTTCACACAGATTTATAATGGAAAAATTCGTGTGTAACCTGTGGCAAATCTATGGAATAAATTTTATATATTCCCAGACAATATTATATATTTTCAGAAAATTTCAATATTTTATATAATTATAAATCGGAAACTAAAAATCAAAAAGCAATAATAAAATTGTTAAGAATCAATAATTGGATATTTGCACGAAACACATAGTCGTTATTTAAAGGCTGCTATATACCATTAAAACACATATAAACTTACAAATGTACTCAACCAACCCATTACAACAAAGTGAACAAACATTACACTATATCTTGGTTTCCTATAATAATCTTTTTCTTTAGTCTTTATATAATACTTCCACCTTAGACATGTGAGAACCTTATAAGATCTTGTACATGTTCACAAATACAACACCAAAACATTATCAGTGAATAAAACCAAAATTAAAAGCCAACAAACAAAAACATTAAATCTATTTAGATCTATAATTAATACCTCTTGGTCCTGGTCTACGATTTACAAAGATCTATAATTAATACCTCTTGGTCCTGGTCTACGATTTACAAACGCAACCTTGAACTTTATGAAATACACGTGATTACTCAAGAAGAAACAATAAATAACCAAACACTGAAAGTAAACAAGACATGGAAGTGATAATATACATACCATCTTCCATATACTAACCTATTACCATCCCGTAAAATTGTCTTATAAGACCATATTTACTATTGGACACTCTTTCATCCATGTCTTATATACAACAAAAACACAACATAGATTAATAGATTCGACAAAAACCAAAAAAGTACATAGAGATCTAACAAAGATGGACCATGGTTTGAGTATGCGGTGGTCCGGCGGTCGAAGTGGGTGGTCCGGTGGTCGAAGTGGTGGTCCGGCGGTCGAAGTGATGAAACTCTCTATAACATTAAATCTTACTATTTACTTTGTATTTTCTTTTAACATCAAACTCTCTATAACTTGTATCAACTATCTCGTAAAAACTTCCGTCGTAAAAGCTTCCGATCATATGTTATTCACATATTGTTTGCAAAAACCTTTTGATATTTAATTTGTTATTTACCTTATTATATATTATAGGTGCAAAATCTATTTTGTAACATACAATGTACTCTATAAAATGGTTCATAATTTCATATAGCACATGTTTACACACATATGTTATACATGTCTCTTTTCAAAAGGCAATAAGCTTTTTATATTTAAAGTTGAGATTAGGAACTAATTTTCCAATCCATTTATAATTTATTTTTCCTTTAAATTTAATATATATGCAATTATTCACATTTGAAGGAATACATATGCAATTCACACATTTAGTAACCACAACTATTAAATCGTCCATAGGTTTGGTCAACTCACCTATGGGTTTGATAATGGGATTTTAATTTTTAAAATTTTAGCAATTCCATTAATCAATAACTCAAATGTATATATGAGTATAATGAAGGTTAAAACACAACTTACCTTAAGTGAATACAAACGTTCATATATAGACATTGACCTTTCCACATATATGGCTTACATATCTACACATGCACTTGTGATGCACATACAAATATATATATTAACATGAAAACACATGTAACACGAAACTAAAAACGCGTATTAAGACACATATAGTAATGTGAAAATGTGTAAGACACATATAGAGATACATGTGTTATGCGCCCTGAGAGATGTTACCATGTTCAACGTGGCATGGGTTTGCATGGTTCTCGTCATGGGTTGACTCATGAACCTTGAGTAATGGGCTTGATCCGACCCCGAAGTTAATTAGTGGACTTAGGCCACTGATACTGATACACTATTAAATACAATGAAGGAAACAACTTGTATAACACATGCATATAAGACATACAATGATTGTTTACGCAATAAAATTATAACTATAAATACATACACTTGTGATAACACACATATGGTTCATTAATAGACAAACACTTATAGTATGAAAATACAAACACATGTGAAGCCATATATAGTAATGTGGAAGCATGTAAGTGTATAGAAACCTGAAAACAATAATACATGTGAAAATTTCGTAGGTAATTTCTCACAGACTTCCCACCAAGTTTTCAAATTAGTGGTTAATTTGTGGGTAATTTAGCTACGGATTTGCCACCGGTTTTTTCACGTCGCTAATATATGGGAAATCGGTAGCTAATTTGTTGGAAAACGTAGTCAACAAAATTAGTGGGTAAATAGTCGTTAATCTGTGGGAAAATAACGACAGATTTCCCACGGAAATCTAGTCAAAAAATTAGTGTGTGATCCATCACTAATCCGTGGTAAATTTGCGACAGATTTCCCATGAAAACTTAGTCAACAAATTGGTGTGTAATATGTCGCTAATCCGTGAGAAATTTCCCACGATTTTTTTTCCGTGTGAAATATTAGTGGGAGAAAATAGTTTGTGTAGTAGTGTTTTCATTTGAAAGGTGTTAACCCAATCCCACATTGATAACACATACATTTCAAAGAGTACATATAAGTTTGCTAAGCTACTCCTTTAGTTACCTATTGGTTATGGTTAGAGCTTTAGTTATGCTTATATGTTAGGTTTGTTGAGCTCTTTACTTAGATCATTAGGTTTTGAGTGCTTTTAATTTTAAAGAGATGTTATGCTGTTTGGTTTTGATGTTGTCACTCATTGAAAGAGAAGGGGTTTCAAGTACTTTCCACCATTTTAAAGAGGAATAATTTTGACTTTTGACTTGATAAACTTGTGTATTGAGTTTGCCCAAGTCTTTAAGGTTTATGTTAATATGTAAAACCTTTTAATGGATAGTTATCAAAGAGATGATATGGTTTTGGTTTGTTGTTTGATCAACGGTAACATTTTTTAAGGATGTAAAACTCTTTGAAAAAAAATAAAAATATGTGTCTCAAAACTAAGCCATTGTTTTTTGCTTTTGTTGAAACCATTGGAATTGATAGATCGAATAGCTCGATAATATCTATAAGAAGCCATTGCTCAATTAAGCAATATCAATCCAACAACTCGTTTGACTTGAACAAGGTTGAGTCAAGTTTTAGCTTGAGTAACTTGATTTAAGTTTGAGGTCTTTACACCCGGTTATTGTTGGTTTGTGGGTGTTAAAACACACGTAAACGACTAGAAGTGTGTGAGCCTATGGGGGCACACACGTAAAACACGAGAGTACGTGACGAACGTTTAATACTTGAATAATACTTGACTCGTTTTATGCATGCATGTATACCCAATTATATTCACGACCCATGGACTTGTTCTATTTCAAAGTGGGTCAGTTTGGTGTAGCCTTGGGCCTTGGCCAATGATCCGATCGGGTAGAGGGGTGTTTGGACCGATTGCTTGGAGCTCAAGCATTAAGCCCAAGCTTGGGTCGGTCATTGAACCTATATAAACAATCCTTACCCCATGCATTGCATACACGATATACTATCCCTAAAACCCTACAAAACCTATTCAACATCCAGTTATCTTGCTCTATCGTTTTGATAAAAATCCGATTAGGGTTTGTTTAGGTTTATTGAATTCGCAAATATCTTGCATTACTTGATCCAAGAAGAGTTTGGTATTTGTTGTTTTCTGCTAGTTCCTGGTATTCGACTTGTAGCAGCAAGGATAGTTTTGGTTCCTGATCGTTTGTTTTCTCAGATACCAAATAGAAAGGAAATACAATAAGTCTAAGTTCCAACAATAGAAATAACAATGGTATCAAAGTCTCAGATGACTAGGGTCAATCCACACTCGGCTCCTACTCTTAATCCCAAAGATAGCCCTCAACTCTTAGCTTAATAACGTGCCGCAGGAAAAAGAATTGCGGCTGAGTTTAAAAGCCCAGTGAACAGATATAAACAATACAATAACAATGAAACTGGACTGAGAACGAAATATGGAGCATTAGACAATTCATAAGGTATATCAAAGGTATAGAGTAGGGTAAAGGAAGGTCAATAATCTACCACGAGCCAACAATAGTAGCAATAGTAACCAATAGTAGCCAATAGTAACCAATCGTAACCATAGTAACCGTAGAGGAGCGACCTCTCAATATGTGAAGGACGTGTATTGCACACAACATCAATCACCAAATACATCAGATACAGATAACAAATCTAGGATGCATCCATACGCCCCTGCAAAACAATATTGGCCATATCTGCAATTAACAATATAGGGATGGTGTGGCACATCACTCAACCACACTGGATTCATGCCGTTGGTGCATCATTGACATGGACATGGAACCCCCATGCCTAGTTAATGGCTCGGGTATCAAACTGACAGGTCAAAGCAAAGGTCCAAAGTGTAGCAATATATAAGTCATCATGGAAGATATTTCAATAGCAAGAGAAACAAGAGAAATAAATGATTCAATGATCTGATCAAATAATATTATTATGGTTCGAGAGAAAATAACAGTATCTACTCGGACACTCCAGTGGAAGTGTGTTGAATCAGCAGCAGACAGTAAGCGTCTTTTTTATGGGCGCTTTATTCTGTCTCCGCTTATGAAAGGTCAAGCAGACACAATAGGCATTGCGATGCGAAGAGCTTTGCTTAGAGAAATCGAAGGAACATGTATCACACGCGCAAAATTTGAGAAAATATCACACGAATATTCTACCATAATGGGTATTCAAGAATGAGGGGCAAGGGGATTGATCGAGAAAGATCTCTTGTTCTTATTATAAGATCGTGATTGGATCCGCATATGTTTGGTAAAGAGAATAATCTTCTCCTTTGAGAATAATCAAAAACGGAAAGTGTTCAATTGGAACATGAAAACGTGACGAAATTGGTCCTAGTTACTCTTCGGGACGGAGTGGAAGAGGGGAGGGGATTCTCGAACGCGGAAAAGGATCCAATAAGCAAAGGTTCAATATCTATGGTTCACAATTCAAAGGTTCATAGCAATGGTTCAATAGCAAAGGTTCAATAGCAAAGGCTCAATAGAAAAGGGTTAATTCAATAGTTCAAAGCAAGGTAAGGTTGAATTCAAAATAGCAAGAGATCAAAAGGTGCATAGAGATCATGATAAACCTTACAAGAAATGTCAGAATATCTGTACCTTATGCAACAGCAAAAACAAGTAAAAGCAGATGGAAACAAGAGACACAGAAGATCACTCCTTCCTCGAGGGAGCTACAGAAGTGAAAAGACATACGTTAATTAGATATAGTTAAAGTGTTTTATTTCAGATTAAGTCTTTTAGGGTTTATACGAATCTTTCCATTTTTAGTAAGTTTCCACTTTAAGTAATTTAACCATTTAAGAAACTTTCTATTTTTGGTAACTTTCTATTTTAGCCAGGTTTCCATATTAAGTAACTTTCCAAAAATAGCAGGTTTCCATAATTAATGTCAAATTAGGTTAAAATGATGAAAATGAGTATTATCATAGTTTAAGGGTCATTTATGACAAGTTACAATAGTTTAGGGTCTAAAGGGTCATTATTACAAAGTGTATGGTCAAAAGTGTAATTATTGCAAGTTTACTTGTTTTACTCATTTAGTCCATTACTTTACCATGTTAACGAATAGACCTTCAAGTTTTATTAATTACAAAGCTAACCTTTTACTTTTATTAAATCGTATATTAAATGAAAAACCCTAGTCCAAATCAATTTCCATTTACGTTTTAAACAATTTGAACTCGATTATCACAAGGATCTCCCCCTATATATACTTATTGGACACAAACTTAAGTGACAGGAACAGACATTGATTTTTTGAGGAGTCATAATTTTTCCACTGGTCGCTACGACGGGCCGAGACACCATTGGGGCAGGTTTACGTCGGTCCGAGAAAACTTGGTCGAAGGTCTACGACGAGCTGAGGAACCTTGGTCGCTTCGTGGTAGCTTTTGTCGGTCTATACGACCCTTGTGTTTTTCCCATTTTAGGTCGAGACTTCCCTCAACCCAACATAAATCCATTCGACAATATTGAAACCCTTTTGACACTCATTTGACAAATACAAGTCGACACAAAACCAAACAAGATGTACCCGTATGTTTAATCCATTTTAGCTCGA
Organism: Chrysanthemum makinoi; assembly: GCA_910596185.1. NCBI lineage: Eukaryota > Viridiplantae > Streptophyta > Magnoliopsida > Asterales > Asteraceae > Chrysanthemum > Chrysanthemum makinoi. The sequence goes on from OU343220.1 coordinate 292,845,706, forward strand.
TATCGTATGAAGGAGACATGTATATAGTCGTATAAAGAGTAGGTCGAACATATTCACAGCCATGGTTATGGATACGGGTCGATTATATGTGACATTCGAATTGATATTTCATGTGGTAATTACTATGATTTCATGTGACTATTCGAATTGAATTTTACAATTATTAAGCTTGAGGGGTAAAATGGTCTTTTCACATGCTTTGGATTTTTAGGGTTTTACACTGTGGTTTGTTGGATTTTTCACTTTCAGTCACTAAACTTTTTTTTGACTGATTCAGTCATTGTGGTTTTTTGTTATTACGGATCCAGTCCAAATCCGTAAGAAATGACCAAAAAGCCCATTGTCACCTTCTTTTTCAAATGAGTTAATTACATAAATGGTCACTGTGTTTTCAAATGACAATTAAGTAATGGCCGTTAGTCCTTTACACTAACGATCGTTAGTAAATAACCGAAAATTTGGTTTTCTTACGTTTCCTTCCATTTTTACACCTTATCGTCCGTTTTTACACGTTTTCTTCCGTTTTTACTCGTTTTCGTCCGTTTTACACGTTTTCTTCCGTTTTTACTCGTTTTCGTCAGTTTTTACACGTTTTCATATGGTTTTACACGTTTTCGTCTGTTTTTCGTCTACTTTTAAACCTTTTCGCCCGTTTTACATGTTTTGCCATGTTTTCGCCTGCTTTTTACACGTTTTCATCCGTTTTTGCACGTTTTCGGCCCATTTTATACGTTTTCATTCGTTTTTGCACGTTTTCGTTCGTTTTTACACGTTTTCTTTCGTTTTTATTCGTTTCCGTCCGTTTTTACACGTTTTCATCCGTTTTTACACATTTGCGTATGTTTTTACATGTTTTCGTCTGTTTTTACATGTTTTCTTTTGTTTTACATGTTTTCTCTGTTTTTACACGTTTTCGTCCATTTTTGCACGTTTTCGTCCATTTTAATACGTTTTCATTATTTTTTGCACGTTTTCGTCCGTTTTTACATGTTTACGTCCATTTTTATACATTTTCATTCTTTTGTTTTGTCCGCTTTTATACGTTTGCACGTTCTTACATGTATTCGTTGTTTTTACACGCCGCCCGCTTTTATATGTTTTCATCGTTTTACACGTTTTCATTCTTTTTGCACGTTATGTTTTATACGTTTTCATTCGTTTTTGCAAGTTTTCGTCCGTTTTCACACGTTTTTGCCTGTATTTACACGTTTTCGTTCGTTTTTACACGTTTTTGTCTGTTTTTACACATTTTCGTATGTTTTTACAAGATTTCATTTGTTTTTACACGTTTTCGTTCGTTTTACACGTTTTCGTCTGTTTTTATACGTTTTCGTCCGTTTTTATTTTTTTACGTCTGTTTTTACACATTTTCGTCTGTTTTTACACGTTTCGTCGTTTACGTGCGCTTTTACATGTTTTCGTTCAATTTGGACGTTTTCGTTCGTTTTTACTTGTTTTCATTCATTTTTACATATTTTCGTCCGTTTTTGAATGTTTTTGTCCGTTTTTACACGTGTAAACTAGATGAAAATGGGCAAAACAGATGAAAAAAGTCAAAACTGACTAAAACGGGCAAAACGGGCAAAAACGTGTAAACCGGACGAAAACGTGTAAAAACAGACGGAAAGTTGCAAAAACGAATGAACACGTATAAAAACAGACGAAAACGTGTAGAAACAAACGTAAACATGTAAAAATGAACAAAAATGTGTAAAACCGAACGAAAACGTGCAAAAACGAATGAAGACGTATATAAATGGACGAAAGCATGCAAAAACGGACGAAAAAGTGTAAAAATAGACGAAACATGTAAAAACAGACGAAGACGTGTAAAAACAGATGAAATCATGTGAAAACGGATGAAAACAAGCAAAAACAGACGAAAACGTGTAAAAACGGACGAAAACGTGTAAAAATGGACGAAAGTGAGTAAAAACAAAAGAGAACGTGTAAGACGGACGAAAACATGCAAAAACGAATGAAAACGTATAAAATGGACGAAAACGTGCAAAAACGGACGAAAACATATAAAAACGGATGAAAACATGTAAAAACAGATGAAAACATGTAAAAACAGATGAAACTGGATGAAAACGAGTAAAAACGGAAGAAAACGTGTAAAAACGGATGAAAACGTGCAAAAAGGAATAAAAACGTATATAAATGGACGAAAACGTACAAAAACAGCGGCGTAACGTAAAACGGACTTAAAACGTAGAAACAGACGAAAACATGTTAAAACGAACGAAAACATGTAAAAACGGACGAAAATGTGTAAAAACGGACGAAAACGAGTAAAAACGGAAGAAAATGTGTAAAAGCGGACTATAAAGTGTAAAAATGAAAGAAAACTTAAGAAAACCAAATTTTCAGTTATTTACTAACGACCGTTAGTATAAAGGACTAACGGTCGTTACTTAATTGTCATTTGAAAACCACAGTGACTATTTATGTAATTAACTCATTTGGAAAAGAAGGTGACAAGGGCTTTTTGGTCATTTCATATGAATTTGGACTGGATCCGTAATAACAAGAAACCACAATGACTGAATCAGTCAAAAAAGAAGTACAGTGACTGAAAGTGAAAAATTCAACAAACCACCGTGACCATTTGTGTAATTAACTCTTCTAGTTTTCTGCACTTTTCTCTTGCACTTCCCACTTTTTTTAAACAGAAAATGCAACACTATCTATGCTTTCCAAATTTTAAACACATTTCTAAAAACTAAATCGTCCTCCATTTTCTAGTGATTTAGAGAAAAATTCTCACACCTAAATGCACCAAGCCTTTTTTATTTCCATGTTATTAATTGCTAGGACTGTATGAACCTTCCAAAACAACTAAAATACCAATACTTGTAGTTGCAAGGGATGTAATAAATTTACCCAACTACCCGCTCAGATTCTAGACTTTTATGGTGAATGTGAACTTCTGAAGTTGTTGTGGGAAACGGTGTACACTTTATTAATGAAAAATAGATTACAGTACAATAAATAAATTAACAGACAGAATGGGGTAGAAGCAGAAGACAGACTCTATAATAATATGTAAACAAAAGCAGTAACAGGTCGTGAACGAGGCTCATGTTTAACACGATTCCCTTAAAACAGATTCGCCGTCGTTTCCTGCAGGTACAACGTTCAATACTGTTGCAGCATACTGGACTGACTCACTTGCCGAAAATCGCCAAAGACTCGTGTGTTTCGAGCGAAGAACTGCTGGAACTCGTCGGTAATGAGCCGCTTTTACGTGTATCAAAACTGAATGAGAGACGTTTATTATATAGGCTAAACCTATCTTGTTCACCAAGACAAGATAACAACCAATATTAAATGATATGCAAAATCTGTTAACTAATAAACACGATTTGCATATATCTTAATTACATACTAATATTCTGTAAACTTTGTTAACAAGTTTCAAATCTATTCCTTAAATAGATTTACGAAAATTCGGAAAAAGGAAACCCTGGATTTGTAGCAAAAGATACGCACGTATGCGAGGCTTCGAGTGCATTCGTGTCCGCAGGTCGCTATGTACGCTCACATGAGTTCAGAAGCTTCGAACCCATTTTCTGCAACCCCCTCAGCAAGCGCACGTAGGGATGGGAGCATAACCAACATAAAGGAATTTGATAATCAATACTATGATTTCCTTATAAACAAGCATTCACTTCTTGTTTTAGGCGATGTGGGATACATCCTCTTTTCCAATTTTGTATGTTTCAAGTGCCTCACTTAGAGACACGATATCTCATTCATTTCAACTCCATTTTGGACATACTTTAGCTCGTTGAGAAGCTCTCGTCGAGGAGAACGCAAAGCTACCAAGAAATATACATATATATAACATATACATATATTAAATAGTGTCCAAATTTTGCAAAAACTCATTTTGCAAAACTCATTTTCCAACAGTTGTTAACATATTTATAAAGTACAGTAATTGCTATTTTAGAGTGAGGGGATTGCCTAGAAATGCAACTAAAAATCTTAAATCTGCCCAAGTTGGATATGGGTACTTCACTCGCTCATCAAAAGGAGTGGAAGCTCAATATATCAGTTTGATATCTAGTTATTTTTGGTTTGTGGGAGTCTTAAAACACGACAAAACAACTAATCGTGTATGAGCCGATGGGGGCACACGCGATAGACACGAGTATACGTGTTGAACGTTAAACTATACTTGAATTATGTACCTGACATGCATGCAAATATTGACCCGATTATTTTAGAGATCCATGGGCTGTTTTCGGATTGAACATGGGTCGAATAGAGTGGACAAGCCTTGGGCTTTTGGGTTTCCACTGATCGGGTAATATGGGCAGGAATGGGTTGGGTTTTTGTTGCTTTGTCAACCAAGCCACATGCTTGGCTGTTAGGTCGGTTGGTTGCATATATATACCAACCCCTCACCCATTCCATGGTACGCATAACTACACATCTCTTATACCTAAATCGATCAACAAAACATCCTGCTTCTTTTCCTTGGTCGTTTGCTTCAAGAAAACGTTTAAGGGTTTCATTGTTTGGTTGAAAACTAAACTTGTATCTAGACAAGGGTTTAGTTTAGTTGGTTGTTTTTGTTTCCTGGTTTCTGTCGACACAAACAACAGCTACAAGAGGGTATAACAAGCTCCTGCTCGTGATTAATCATCTTGGATAGAAGCTTAATATATCGGACAAGACATGTCCGATATCGGGTAGTAGTAAACAAACTGTTTTCATCAGTTTCTTGGGGTTCTCGGATAGGACAAGCTTTGGCCTTGGGTTTTCTGATTCGTGGGCTTATTCAAGTGACAAAGGATTGTTTGGTTTATAGTTTACATTCTCGACTAGCGTTAATCGAACGTATACGTGAATCGGGTTTATGTGTGATACTCTTCGAGGTATCTATTTTAGATACTTAAGGTTTCGTAAGGTTTCTTGTTCCGTTACTAGAGATCAATTGCCAAGTTAGCTTTTCTTAATCCCTTTTAATTAATTAATATTTTATTAATTATGTGTTTATTAATTACGTGGTAACATAATTGTATTAACTAGATCCAATATCCGCTTGCGTACTGGTAGAGGTTACTGGTTAACTTGATCTAAAATCACAACAGTTATCCATTGCAAACCTATTGTTTTATGTATGATTGACTTCTTTGTGAAGAAGTGGTCTAATGATAAGGCACTTGACTTGCTCAAATGAAGCCTACACATTTGGGGGTGGCCAGGGAAGGGTCAGAAATGGTCACAGGATACCCGGTTAGGCCGTGTACATATGAGTAAAAAAAAACTCACCCTCCGCGAGTTTACAACAGGAAAACCTCATCCGTTTTCTTTTTGAAGAAATGAGAACATTAAAGACATAACATGCTCATAAGTTTTGTTGCTTTTTGTGCAGTGATAAGATGTCAATATTCAGGCGGCACATTGGTTTTTTGACACTCCCTCAGTTTTCCACAAAAGCTATCATGACCAAAAGCAGCTCTGCGTTTTTTTAGAAGCAGTGGGAAAGGAGGTGAAAGGAGAAGTCAAAATATGATATTGCCTTTTAGTTGTGTTATGTGTTTTATTATGCTTATATTCTTTTACTGCACTGTTCGGCCAGAGGTGCCATTGCCTTCTGATATTTTGGTAAAATTCTTTTTTTAAACATGTGAATGTGATAGAGTTGCCTTGTTTTTGTACACCGGAAAGGTAGACTTCAAAGTCTTGTTAATTGAAAGAATAGATTGTGCCTTATTCCAATTTTTGCATACATTTTTGGGCTTGAATATATTTGTTAGCGCACACAAACGCTGGTGCATTGCTTCAGCCTTGCTTCAAATATTGACTTAAGTGAGAACAGGAAGTAAAAGTATTAGAAGCAACAAGATCCTATGATAACAATAGTAATTTAAGGAAAGAAGATGAGAAAGGAAGATTTTACTTATGAAACACAGCTAACGCATTATAGCAACGTGCATAATGCTAAACCTCGTTTGAGATGTCTCTTTTGATGTGCTTTAAGTCGTTCAAAATATTAACATTCTCTGAACTTTGTTCATTTTGATTTTCTGCATTTCAAATGTAATGTGGCCAAAGTAAATCATGTGCCTTCCCAAACCATCTATTTTCTCCCACTTTTGTGTGGAATCATTCAACTTGAATACCTCAATGGATTCCCCAAACTCGCCTACGATAACTAGTAACAAATGTTGATCTCGTTCCCCTAGGAAATATTGTGGTGAAGATCCACAACGACTTCTTGGGGCTCTAACTAAAATATATTAAAAATATAAAATAAGATACTAGTAGAAGATTATAGTATGTAAAGAGAAGCATAACAAAGTACAGGGACTGGAAGAGAACATGTCTGATAGTTCAGGGACTAGAACTGTAAATAATTTGTAAAGCTGTTAGAAGTTAATTTCACCGTATAAATACTTTGTATTATCACCACATTTTACCCAATTAATGAGAATCATTTTCCAAGTGTCTGTGTGTGAAATGTGTGTTCTTTCAAACTCATTATTGTCAACATGGTTACAGTGAAAAACTAACTTTTAACAGTTTTACAAATTATTTACAGTATTAGTCTCTAAACTATCAGACATGTTCTCTTCTAGTCCTTGTACTTTGTTATGCTTCTCTTTACATAGTAAAAACGGCTAATGGCCTTTATGATTTTCTTCTATATGCATCGAATAATTTTTTTGCTATTCTATTTACTAAACTTGCATTTTTGGTATTTTTTGTATTTTATGACCATTTTACCTCTCCCGGGTTAATAAAATGAAGGACAAAATGGTCATAAAAAATACACAAAAAATACCAAAGATGCAAGTTTAGTACATGGAATAGAAAAAAAAAAAAAAAAAAAAAATTGTTCAATACATATAAAAGGAAATCATGACAACTAATGATACATTATCAAATCATTAGCACTAGTAAAAATATAAAACAAGAAAATCAAGAATCTTGATAAAAATATAAAAGTTAAATACTAATCATGTTCTTCAAATCTCTGCTACAATTAAGAGAAGTATAATAATTTGTAGAGAACATACACGTACCATATGTTAGAACAAATTAATATGTAATTGACAACTGCATAATAGTATATCGTTTGAAGTCGTCTTACCTCAAACCTACGTACATATGGCCGTATCTTCTCGAACAAGTAGTTTGGATCAGGAGTGGCTCAACCTTAACCCTCCTAAGTATTGCTACTACATTTAACATGCTGGCACACATAGGTAAACCGTTCCCTTTTGGGTACGGTCATTTTAGAGTTTGTAAAAAAGAAAACACAAACATAGAAATAGAAATAATACTCTAGTAAATAATTGAGAAAAGGGCCGACAATCACGTTCTATATATAGTCTCAAACAAATTGTACACACTTTTATTTACACATGCATATAATAAACCATAAAATCGGTTTATTTGAAACCAGACCAACGTATGGAATCACCGATCCAATTGCTGCGCCAACAACAATAAAAATCAATTACAAACTTGCATTGCTGACATTTTAAAATCGGTTTGTATATCACTGCAGCTCCACACTTGGTGCATGGACCATGGCTCTGAATCCCTTGAACAAACGAGAGAGGATGCGGGTGACGACGTTCAAACTCGTGAATGCCCCCAAACTTTATATTCACATACTATACTTATAAGCTCCTTCATAAGAGTATTTACCATAACCTGATACAGATGTTTCAGATTGAAGTATGTGATGGATTGACCAGGCACACTCATAACAGTGGTAGAAGCAAGCCTTTGGATTTAATGCGCCCTCACAAATTTCGCAAAAGTATTCACTTTTATGATTTTCAATCGGGAGGTAACTTAATCTCATAGGGTGCTTGTCATACTTATGCCTAATTCACGAGGCAATAACAAAGCACACCCGACATGTACAAAAACATCTTCACAAGTGTAACAATTGAATGAACATTGATAAATGTAACCTTTACATATAAGACAGCATCTGTCGTACTCTTTTTTGAAAGATCTGGAAAGGAGGTGACATGAATGAGCTTCGTGTGTGATGTTTTGAGATATGAAACTACAACTAACAACAATATGATAATCACATTCAACACAACTGTAGACAAACCCATTACACAATAACTCACAAACTTCGCAACGAAACACGGATAAAAACTTATAAGGGGCATTTGAATGGAGAATGAGTGTATGTTCGGGGTGACCTGGGTATTTTTCTACTTGAGTAGGAAGCTGGGTGCACCACTCATGCAGAACAAAGTTACAGTTGCAATTGAAACACTTGTAAAATGGAACACTTGTTACTGGTCTCACACACGCAATGCACAATAGTTGAACCTTCTTCATCGGGTTATGACAAGATAAAACATTTGTTTTTGAGGAAGTTGGTGTGCTTGTAGTATCATTGCATTCAGTACAGACCAGAATTAGGGGGTGTGGATGAAAGTTGTGTTTTACGTAGTTCCCCTCATCTGCTCCAAATGTTCCATGTTCAACTAGCTTAGCAAACATGTGTTTTGGTATGCTATAACTTTAATCAGGGAATGGGAGATGGAGGAGATCCGGATATTTAGAATCTTCATAATTTTTTATGACCAATCTGTTTTTGGTACCTAGTAAACAAAAATTGCGGTTAAAATGAGAAGCTAAATTGTCGGACTGACAAAAAGTATAAACATTTGTAAACTATATTTGCACATCAAACTGAGTTACCTCTTGATGTTGCACAAGGAATATGTGCATAGTATCTGCATTTTTCACATTTATAAAGCCAGGTGTTTGGACTGTTATAAAAATCACCTTTACATACCCTGCACTTAGGAAAATATTGATCTATCTGATCTTTTCTTGGGAAGGAATAAGAAAGGATGAGCAGGTGAGGATGAGAGAAAATATCATTTGTAGCATTTTGTATCATGAGATTTTCTGGTAGGAAAGCACAGTCACTGTGGATGAAGAGGCCAAAACACGTTGTACATATATAAAAAGTACCTCTATGTTCTTCACCGCAAGCGTTACATTCAGACAAAAGTGGTTTTAGGGTAGCCGTCAATGGGTGCCGATGGCTAGGGTGATAAATCAGCTGGTCTTCTACGGAGGCTATAGCGCAATTACCATGAATTAGAAATTCACACCTTAAACAGAAGTAACATAGCCCAACAGCATCATTTCTTCCACATAAAACACAAAACCACAGATTTTGATAGTTAGGTAAGCGACATAAATCAAGAGTATGAGCAGGGTGAGATGTGTGTTTTAACGTTCTGGGAAGCTCGGGGCAGAATTTATGGAGTGAGTAGTCACATGAATGGGCACACTATAGTAATATCTGTGAAACCAATTGATTTCTTCACGACACCGATCACATCGACGACATCTAAAGTTTTGACGTGTAATTAGCTCACCACCGCCATTTTCATCGTCGTCATCATCGTCATCATATTTTTTTCTCATATAGTGGATAGTTTGGTTGCAAATCAATGAGATTGAGTGGATGCTCGTGTTCAAGGATCTCCTCCATTATAATTGTATGTTTGTTTATTACGGAGTACTCTTTAAGTTTTGCATATTTGGTAATTTTACTTTCTTTATTAAAGACCTATAATGTTCCTCGACAAATTCTTTTACCAAGTTAGCAATCAAACTCTTTTTCTTTAGAATAAAGTAAAGTAAAAATCACCAAGCAAAATCTAATATGCAAAACCTTGCGAATTAGAAATGAATATATACACTTTTGGTCTCTATGACTCTACATACAGCAAGGACTCAGGGCAAGGTTGTCTAGATCCGATCCTGATCTTAGGATCATACGATTATATGATCCCACTTATAAAAAAAAGAGCAGGATCATATCATAGTACGATCTTAATTCGAACATAATCAGCATAGGATCGCACACAGGATCATAGCTTTATTAGAAGTATAAACATATACAATGCTTATTGGAATACATTGTAAATAAACTTTCTTGATGATGTTCATCCACCTAAATCTGCATGCAATATAAAAATTAGAAAGTATCAACGAAAACAAACATGCCTAACCTTCAGCCAGAAACTACGGAACTAATTATAATACCATATCAACATTCTACTAGATGGGCCTTGAGTACTACATCTGATTTTTGCACTGAACCAAAGCAGTTGAGATCAAGGCTTGCTTCTCAAGCATAACTTCTTGGGTTGATGAAAGTAATGAATCCAGTAAAGGACTAGGACAACACAGTGAACACAAAATTTGAGTGCTATGCTTGTTTGCCTCAATCAGATTATATGGTTTATTTGTCTACTTTTTTGTGTTATGTTGATCATGCTTTTTTGCCATTACAAAATATTAATGATAGCAGGTCAAAATGAGTTGTTTCGTGTACGGGTTGGAACGGGTCAGTTTTCTAAAATATAACTTGGAAATCTAAAACTTACAGTTTAAAAAGCATCATGAGAAAAACAAATTTACCATACATTTATTACATCTTCTTTTGCTCGTGAATGCATTAATAGTTGAACAAAATCACCAAAAGAAACCGGATATACTTCAGTTTTACATTCTTTATTCTAAAGACCTATAATGGTCGCCAACAATTTCAACAAATTCTTATACAAAGTTAACAAGCAATCTCTTTCTTTAGAATAAAGAAAAGTAAAAGTCGCCAAGCAAAATCTAATATGCAAAACCTTGCGAATGAGAAAAGAATATATATATTACTATTTTGGTCTCTACGACTCTACATACAGCAAGGACTAGGGTCAAGGTTGTCTAGATCCCGATCATGATCTTAGGATCATACACCCGCCATCTATTATAAATATAAAAAAAAAACCTAGTAGGATCATAGTACGATCTTAGTTCGAGCATAATAAGTCTAGGATCGTAAATGATCCGATCCTAATACAATCCCATGTTCTTATTATCTTTTTTTACCTAACTGAAGCCAATTTTGGCCTACAACTTAATGAATGTATTGCATTATTGTTGGAAAATGGGTTGGCAAAAGTGACTTTTGACCAACTTTGGACACAATTATCTATATGTATATGTATGAGTATAATAGTTTGTAGGTTCGCTCTCCCGAAGAGAGCTTTCGCATAAGCCTTTATGTGTCCAAAATAGAGTTGATGTGAATGAGATATCGGGTTTCAAAGTTAGGCATTCTACACCATGCCTAAAGAGGAAAAGTAGTTTATTTTCAATCCCACATCTGATGGAAAGTAAACTTGAGGGAGTCTATTGTGTATAAATAGAGGCCCTAATTCCAAAAGTTTTACACACATCAAATCAATAGTTATTATTGATTTCCAACATATGGAACACGATCTCTTAAGATGAAATTCGCAAGCTTTAGTTAAGTCCCATGCTAACCTTACTGTTTTGGTTAGACCCCTGGAAACAGACGGAATCTGTTTTAAGGGAAGCGTGTCAAACAAGTGCCTCGGCTTTTAGTGCTTCTTTGTTGATCTCTATTGGTGATCAAGTAAGTCTTTTGACTATTTTATTATTTTATTTAATTATCGTTTATCTCTTACATTCTCGTTTGTATTTAACTTTCTGCTATTTATTTACTGTTAATTTTATTTATTGTAATTTAGATTTTATTAATAAAAGTGTAACAGTTTCCTACAGCTTAAAACAGATTCTGGTAAAGAATTAAAACACTTTTATTAAAATCGATTTATATAATTAACTTTATACAAACCGTTTTCAATGAAACCAAGATTGAGTTTCTTTGAAAATCAGTTTTATAACTAAAATAATTTTAATTAACATTTGGTATAACAGATTTATAAACGATTTTAAAAGTTTATTGAATCAGCTTTATATTGAAACCATGATGAGTTTCTTTTCAAACCGATTTATTGCATATGTTATTGTTTAACTGATATTGAAACCAAGCGTGTGTTTCTAGGAATCATATATGGTACAAGTTTACATAAACCATGTCGAGTTTATTAGATACCATATTGTTTTAACAGCTTTTAACTGTTTTAGTGTTTATATATTCACAAGTTAACTGATGGTAACATAATTTGTGACCCTAGTGAATCTTGCGAATGTAATTGGTGCGCCAATTACTAACATGGCTAAATATCATGATGAAATCAGATTCATTGAAACCAAGTGGAGTTTCTTTGAAATAAATCTCATAAAATACAAGTTGTTATTTTATTAGATTACTAGAACGTGTTTATTGAAACCAAGATGAGTTTTGTTTTAAACAAAATCTGATAATAGAAGTTGTTATCATATTTTGTGGAAAAGTTTCTTTGACTTGTTTAGCTTATTTAAACCAGGTTGAGTTTAATTATAAACTAAATATAGTTCTTGACACTTTATGCATTTGAAAGTAGATCTATAGAAACCTTGTTGAGTTTCTTTGAAAGAGTAAATCTATTTTGAAACCTTGTCGAGTTTCATTGTAGAATTATACCATGTGATGCATATCTATTAAGATATTGTTAAGGATGATTAACAAAATCATATTACAAATTTGTTTTGTTTCAAAACATTATGTAATATGCGATATTGTTTAATTGTTTAATCGAAAGACTTGTTTAAAAGCGGTTTTGTATAATGGATCTTACAAACAAGAGTGTGTTTTAAACAAAATTTGATGCTATCGTGTTTGTTAAGAAACACTTTGTGATATAGCAAGTTGTTAATTATTCCAAATTTAGTGTTACACTAAAAACGGAATATTAACAGAATGTTCGAATGTCATGAGTGACATCTAAAAATCTGACCCGAACTTGATGAAAGGGAGATCGATACTCGAGTTATGTGTACGGTAGATGCTTTAAAACATTCAGATTTTATGTGCCATAACTATGGGTTAAATGGCTTGAATGAAATGAAAATTGTTGCTGCTAAGGATCCACATTAGAAAATGGTAGATTAACACTTGGGCATCATGTCATGAGTATAATGATAAGAGTTTGGTTAATCTTTCAAAGTAGCGAAAATGAGAGATGCAATTTATGGGCAACTCTATAACTGCTAATAGCAAGGGAAAAGAAATGTGATGTTGAAATTCACATGTGAAAAAGAGCTTAAGTGAACCAACATGTTGTATGTGCCAGAGATTCGTAGGAATCTTGTATCTGGATGGTTGCTTAATAAATTTGGCTTTATTTTTATTTTAATCAAATAAAATTGAGTTAACATTGAATAAAATTTGGTCGGTACGTTATGCCCTTCTTATTAAATATTTGCTGAATTTTTTGTTTTAATAAAAATGAGTATGAATCCGGCTTATTTGATCCTTTGAATGTATAGCATGGCCAACTCGGACATGTTAATTTTAACTCAATACGTTGTTTAATTAAATAAATGAACACGGATTACAAAAGTAAAACTTATGTTGAAGCCAAATTGACAAGATTGTCTTTTCACTCGGTTGACCAAAAATTAACCGAACCCTTGATTCACATAGTTTATGTGATTTGGAATCGATACCTACAAAGGTAGCAATTAGGTACATCATCGTAATTGTTGATGGTAGTACAAAATATTGCGACTTTTACTTACTAGAGAGTAAGAATATAGACAAGATTGATCTATACAAATAAGTTGAGAATCAACTTATTATCGAAAACAAGGCGGTTCGAAGTGATATTGGAGGTAAATATGTGTCTTCAGTTCATGTATGTGCTAAACATGGAATAAGACATAATTTATTGCTCTTATACACCACAACATTATTGTTGATAGGAAAGAACTGTGCCTTAAAGATATGGTTATGCCATGTTGTTAAAGTCATGGTTTAAGCCATGGCATGTGGGGAAAGCGGTTTTATTGGCTACTTATCTTTTAGATAAGATCCCATGTAAGGAAAAGAAGATAGTTTTTATGAACTATGGATGGGAAGAAAACCATCCTATAAGTACTTACTAATGGGGGGTGTCTATATGTATTGACACCCAAGATTCAAAATATTGGACCTAAAACCGTGTTTGCATAATTTTGGATATGCTCATGTAAAGTAGTGCTTATCATTTCTTTGTATGTGATTCGAAAACGATGAATATACACAAAGATACGATAACCGAATCAAGGAAAACTTTCATTGTATGAAACCGTGTTTCCTTGATTATTAGAGAAGAATGGATGTTCATCTAGGCTTGGTGGTAAAGTTGTCCATGATGAGAGGCAACTAAATGATGAAGTCCTTCTTGATAAGAGACAACAAAGGAGTTGATAATGATCTCCAAGATGAGAGACAAGATCAAACTGAGGAAGAAGAGGTTGAACCTAGAAGAAGCAAAAGGGCAAGAACCGAGAAATCGTTTGGACCCGATTTTGTTTCTTTAATGGTTGAAAACGAACCTACTTCATACCGAGAAGTGATTACTCTCGAAGGGCCTCAATGGATAGAAGCCATTAAAAGTGAAATAGATTCTATTTTACAAAATCATACTTGGGAGCTCGTGGATTTACCTCCTTGTTGTAAACCACTAGGCTATAAATGGATCTTCAAGAAGAAGATGAAAGCCGATGGCACCATTGACAAGTATAAAGCAAGATTAGTAATCAAAGGATTTAGACAACGAGAAGGTCTTGATTACTTTGATACATATTCGCTACGAATAACCTCGATTAAGATGATACTTGCTATTGCCGCTTTAAGAAATTTGGAAGTTCACCAAATGGATGTGAAAACGCATTTCTAAACGGAGATTTAGAAGAAGAAATCTACATGAACCAACCCGAGGGTTTCATGGCCTCTAACAAGAGAACAAAGTTTGTAGGCTTGTTAAGTCATTATATGGCTTAAAGCAAGCTCCCAACAATGACATCAATTTTTTTTCACGCCATGCCTAACGCTGGATTTAAAAAATAACGGATGTTTGTCGAAAGAAATAATTGTTGGTATATATGTAATCATGTGTCTATACATAGATGGTATACTTATCACTGAAAGTGATAACAAGATGATCAAATCCACTAATGAAATGTTGGAGTCAAGATTTGACATGAACTACATTATGCCGATATGGTTCTTGGAAATAAGATCATATGAAACCAAATGGATTTGTTTTGAAGTCAAAAACACTATAAGGACAATATTCTTGAGTTTCAATGTGGGGGATTCCAGCCTAGCTAGAACTCCAATGACATCTTTTAAATCTATTTATAATAGAGGTAGAGGTGTTGCCTATTTTGAATACTCAGAGAATATTGGGCGTCTTATGTGTCTAATGACGTGTGTAAGACTTGATTTAAAAGTTAAAATCAAGTTAAGTAAATATACCATTAATTCAAGTGATGACCATTTGAATAGTATTACACAAGTACTATGATACTTACGATATTGCATTTTGGAAGATATCCAACTGCTATCTAATGATAGAGTAATGCAAATATGGATTCTTACATAAAGGAATCTAGATCCACTAGAGCGGATGTATTGACTCTACGTGGGAAGCCGTGTCTTGGAAATCTTGAAAGTATTTCAAACAGACTTTTATAGCTAAATCTATGGTGGAATTTGAATTTATCATTTGAGATAAATTTATAGAATATGGATGTCTCAATGCGATTGTAGAGGACATACCAAGATGGCGAAACCCAGAATCTACCATCTATATAGTGTGATAGTCAATTGGAAATTGACAGAGCTCATATCACAATGTAAAACGGTAAGTCAAGACATATCCATCATAGACGTTGATTGATGCGACAACTACTCTCAACTAGAGTTATCACGATTGACTACGTAAAGTCAATAGATAACATCGCGGATCCGCTTACGAAAGGCTTAAGCAGAGTTAGTTATTAGTAAGTCGTCTAAATGAATGGGACTAAAGCCCTTAAAGGAATGAGTTTATATGAAGGAAAACCTAACCCAGTTGACTGGAGATCCCAAGATCTGGGTTCAATAGGACAACCTAATCATATAAATGTGGGGGAAGTCACATCAATATGGGGAGTTACTTAACATTGTAACTTCCTAGTCCATTCCTATAACAAATGTGACTTGTTGAGAGGTTAAACATATGTCTTTAATGATTCAGGATGAAATCACAAAGCATAATGATTCGAGATGAAATCACAAAACATATGTTTTAATGATTCAAGATGAAATCACCTATGAGAGAGAAGGGGTCGCTTGGGAATTGTGGGGCGCAAATCCTAAGAGCTCTTGCAGAACCGTGATAGTGTTCATGACCATAACGAACATGACTATGAGGACTTGAAAATGTTAGGGAGAGTCTTGTGTGAAGTGTAATCGCTTCACGAAAAGAGTATTTTGTTCAAGGACATCGCGTCCACTCCTGATCTAGGAGACTAAGTTCATCTCACAAGGGAAGGTTCAAAGGGTCACACCTACCTATCCTTTGCAAGATTCAACTATTGGAATTTCATCGTAATTTTGTGTATTACGACCGATCTCCATTCATGTGGGGATTGTTGAAAATGAGTTGGCAAAAGTGACTTTTGACCAACTTTGGACACAATTATCTATATGTATATGTCACATATATGAGTAATAGTTTGTAGGTTCAGGCTCTCCTCAAGAGAGCTTCTAATAAGCCTTTATGTGTCCAAAATAGAGTTGATGTGAATGAGATATCGGGTCCCAAAGTTAGGCATTCGGTACCATGCCTAAAGAGGAAAAGTAGTTTATTTTCAATCCCACAGGATGAGTAAACTAGAGGGAGTCTATTGTGTATAAATAGAGGCCCTAATTCCAAAAGTTTTACACACATCAAATCAATAGTTATTATTGATTTCCAACATATGGAATACGTATCTCTTAAGATGAAATTCCTGCGCTTTAGTTAAGTCCGACGATTAACTTCTTTGGTTGTTGTAATTCAGGAAACAGACGGCGATCGTTTTTAGGGAAGCTGTCAAACACGTGCCTCGACTTGTAGTGCTTCTTTGTTGATCTCTATTGGTGATCAAGTAAGTCTTTTGACTATTTTATTATTTTATTTAATTATCGTTTTCCGCACATTCTGTTTGTATTTTCTGTTATTTATTTACTGTTAATTTTATTTATTGTAATTTAGATTTTATTAATAAAAGTGTACAGTTTCCCTACAATTTCTATTAGTATATATGTGTTTAAATACTAATCATGCATGATCATGTTCTTCAAATCTCGACTACAGTTAACAGAAGTATAACAATTTGTATAGAATAGACACATACCATATATTAGAGCAATTAATAGTATGTAATTGACAACTGCATAAATATTTAATAGTATATCGTTTGAAGTCGTTTTACCTCAAACTACGATCGACGGTCAGATCTTAAATAAACTAATCCCAAAAGTATATCAAAACACAAATCTAACTTAAAGGCATGATTATATATATGTTAACTTTTTGTTTCGAACATACGAGCTTTTCATATTTCAAAACTTTTAAATTCTACATATTTCTTTACCTTGTTATTTCCATAATATAATTTATTTTATGCGACAATACAATTCTATAATGTTTGTATTTGAATAGGGCCGAGCAAAACAGATCGAAAACCAAATCGAACAAAAAAACCGAGTTGAACCAGTGTGACCGAAACTGAACTAACCATATATGGTTCGGTTTTTGGTTCTATATTTTTTTTATTTTCGGTTGATCGGTTTGAATCGGTTCAATTCGAAACAAAACCGAAAAAAAACTCACCTAAACCATAGAGTTGCCTTGTTTTTGTACACCGTAAGGGTAGACTTCAAATTCTTGTTAATTGAAAGAATAGATTGTGCCTTATTCCAATTTTTGCATACATTTTTGGGCACAATTTTATTTATAGATGCATTGGTAGCAAGAGTTCACTTCCCTGTAGAGTTCAAAATTTCAGTTTGGTGGGGTTATAGACATTTTTGCAGTAGTTTGAGTTCTTGACATTTTTTTCATCAACAGGTGTCTAAAGATCATTCATGCGCATGTAGTTTAGTTCGCAAAACATGGCATAGGTTGTTATAAGCGCACACAAACGCTGGTGCATTTTCTCCTCTGCTTCGCCTTTGCTTCAAGTATCGACTTAAGTGAGACCAGGAAGTAAAACTAAAAGAAGCAACAAGATCCTATGACAACAATAGTAATTTAAGGAAAGAAGATGAGAAAGGGAGATTTTATTTATGAAACACAGCTAACGCGTTATAGCAACATACATAATGCTAAACCTCATTTAAGATGTCTCTTTTGATGTGCTTTAAGTCGTTCAAAATATTAATATTATCTGAACTTTGTTCATTTTGATTTTCTGCATTTCAAATGTAATGTGGCCAAAGCAGTTATGGCGAAAATTCAAGTAGAATTATTAATTATGTATGGAAGACTGTATTTGACAAAAAGAAAATTAGCCTGTAATATAATTTCATTGTGCCCAATTAATCTGCAAACCATTTTACCTTTTCTGCATTTCTGTTTACTATAATTTGAGCAAGTGTACGTCTTCTCAACTCACAAATATATTTATCCGCTAAAATTTGAGGTTGAACTATACAACTAGTGCAATCGGCCACTATGTCATGAGAGAAATGTTTAAGACGTCTTTAGTTCTGATGTTTGACCCTTGCGTTTTGACCATAAGCATAAGGCAATCAGGACTAAAACCCAAATACAATGGTTCAAGAAGTCAATCACATGTTAATAATATTATTTAGTATACATAAAAAGGTGGCAATCTTAATCAAATTATATGGAAAAGGAGTCGATTGGGGATGGTTTTACTGATGCAGGTCAAAACGGATATTTTTTAGCTATAAATGAAACAGGTTAAAAGTTTGCCTGTCTTGTTTTCAAAAGCTTACAACTTCCCGAATGGTTTTATTTAAATGCATTAACTTGCTATTTTCATGATATACGGTAATATTTTAAATTATATCTTATAAAATATTTATGCATAAAACTCCCTTTAAACACATACAGAAAAGTAAATTTCAGTGTTATAATAATAATTATCATACTAGCCCTTGGTATCACAACATCAATAGATTGGTGCTTGCAATTGGACATAACCTCATGAACATTGATTGATAACATATCAGAAGGCATATACATCTAAAGTGTAGAATTGCTGTATTGATGCGATGCAGAGCACAAAAAATGCAAGTAAATATTCTATCAGGGAATAACAGATCACTATGAATGCACTAATGCCTGACGTTCAAATTTTTTAGGGAGGTACAAGGTTAGGTAAGAGTGTAGACAGGCTCCAAAAAATGTGTAGCGTTGTTGTACGAGCACAATAAACCCATCTCATGAACACAAGTCATGTATCCCTTGGTGTAAGCATAAAGTTATATTAGATATATAGAATCAGGTTAAAAACTAAACGTAAGTGTATTAGTGTAATAATCTAATAATCAGCTACAAGAACATCAACAACAACAACAACAACAATACCAAATGTAGACAACCTCAACATTTAACAACTTTGTATATCTCTTGCCAATAGCTAAAATCCATACACAGCGCACTTCAACAAATCTTCTGATCTCCAACACTATTCCAACACACTCACTCAATACCAAACACTTTAAACTCAATCAATCACTTTTATTCTATCTAAATCCAGCTCCGGAATAGTACATTTCACCCGTCGTGTCCGCAACCGTGATGGCATTCTGGTACTGATTCTCATCCTATCTCACATCATTTCCTAACACCATAAAACAATTCAATTTTCAAACCCACATTCTTTTATAAAAAAAAATGTGACTTACCCGGGATGGTGTTTTTGTGATCGGTGACGTCATCGTCATTGGTATCGGATCCATGTGAGCTGGGTGAGGTGGAATTGGGTTGGTTTCTGCTGGTCTATAGGTGAGGTGGTGGAAAGGGGATTCTTTGAGAAGGAAACGGGATTCTTCGAGGTGGATACGGGGTTGTTTGAGTTCGAAACGAAGGAAACGGAATTCTTTGAGGTGGAAACGGGATTGTTTGAGGTCGAAACCAATTACGCCGACAACAATCAAGATGAATTACAAACTTGCATTGCTGACATTTTAAAATGGGTTTGTATTTCACTGCATCTCTACACTTGGTGCATGGACCATCGCTCTGAATCTCTTGAACAAACGAGAGAGGATGCGGGTGACGACGTTCAAGCTTGTGAATACCCCCAAACTTTATATTCACAAACTCATAAGGTCCTCTAAGAATGATATCATCTGCTACAGATGTTTCAGATTGAAGTATGTGTGGTGCACAATAACTATGGATTGACCAGGCACACTGATAAGAAACACTTCTCTGGATTTAATTCCTTCTCACAAATTTCACAAAAGTATTCACTTTTATGATTTTCAATCGGGAGGTAACTTAATCTCATAGGGTGCTTGTCATACTTATGCCTAATTTCACGAGCCAATAACAAAGCACACCCGACATGTACACCAACATCATCTTTACAAGTGTCACAAGCGAATGAACCTTGGAAAGAATAAATGTCATTTTGACATATAAGACACCTTGTGTGGTACTCTTTTCTGAAAGCACTGGAAAGGAGGTGACCTGAATGAGCTTCGTGTGTGATCTTTTGAGGTATGAAACCACAAGTAACATCAATATGATAACTACATTTAACACAACTGTAGACAAACCCATTGCACTCTAACTCACAAACTTTGCAACGAAACACGGATAAAAACTTTTTAGGGGCATTTGAATGGAGAATGAGTGTATGTGGGTGACCTCGGTATTTTTCTACTTGAGTAGGAAGCTGGGTGCACCACTCATGCAGAACAAAGTTACACTCGTCATTGACACACTTGTAAAATGGAACACTTGTGACTGGTCTCACACACGCATTGCACGATAGTTGAACCTTCTTCATTGGGTTATGACACGATAAAACCTTAGTTTTTGAGGAAGTTGACGTGCTTGTAGTATCACTGCATTCAGTACGGACCAGAATTAGGGGGTGTGGATGAAAGTTGTGTTTTACGTCATCTGCTCCCAGTGTTCCATGTTCAACTAGTTTAGCAAACATGTGTTTTAGTATGCTATAACTTTCATCAGGGAATGGGAGATGGAGGAGATCCGGATAATCAGAATCTTGATAATTTTTTATGACCAATCTGTTTTCGGTACCTAGTAAACAAAAATTGTGGTAAAATTGAGAAGCTAAATTGTCGGACTATCAAAAAGTATAAACACTTGTAAACTATATTTGCACATCAAACTGACTTACCTCTTGATGTTGCACAAGGAATATGTGCATAGTATCCTGATTCTTTACATTTATAAAGCCGGTGTTTGGACTCCTAGAAAAATCACCTTTACATACCCCGTGACTTAGGAAAATATTGATCTATCCGATCTTTCTTGGGAAGGAATAAGAAAGGATGAGCAGGTGAGGATGAGAGAAAAATCGCTTGTAGCATTTTGTATCATGAGATTTTCTCAGTAGGAAAGCACATTCACTTGTGGATGAAGAGGCCAAAACATCGCTGTATATATAAAAAGTACCTCTATGTTCTTCACCCAAGCGCTATATCTCCGCATAAAAGTGGTTTTAGGGTAGTCGTTAATGGGTGCCGATGGCTAGGTGATAAATCACCGGTCTTCTACTGAGGCTATAGAAGCAAATACCATGAATTAGAAATTCACACCTTAAACAAAAGTAACAGAGCCCAACATCATCATTTCTTCCACATAAAACACAAACCAATCGGGATTTTGATAGTTAGGTAAGGTGTTTACATAAATCAAGAGTATGAGAGTGGTGAGAT
>OU343220.1:292867475-292905139 GCA_910596185.1 Chrysanthemum makinoi
TTTCTTTGGCTCTTGGCGCTCTCCTCCAACTGTGATGTCACATGGTCTCTTTGGAATATCGTTAATTTCCCTCCGTTGAATCGTAGACGATCAGAAGAAGATTCTGGTGTGTGAAAATTGTTGACTAACCTTGATTGGTGTGTGAAAATTGTGAGTGGGAGACAGAAATGTTCTGAGCCATGTGAAAAAGTGGAGATCTTCAATAATTGATTCACAATGATCAAAAGTTGCGGCTGGATAGCACTAATCTATAGTTATTTTAATGGTTTTTTTTTTTTTGCTTTTTCCGTAATCCGCTGATTTCAGGCATTTGTTCGTCGAATCCCCGGGATCACCCCAAGGCGATCTTTTTTGCGAGTTGAATCAAGGTATCCAACCCCCTCGAGACTATTTGCTAGCATTGTCGAATCCGGAAGATCATTTCAGGAGCGACTTTTTTTGGTGCCGCATCTGAGTTTCTTATTCGGGACGAGTGTTAAAAAAAAAAAGAAAAAAAAAGAAAAAATCTTCAAACTCAACCTCACCGGCCTTCTCATATGCTCACCTTCATGACACCTCACCTCCATTCTCCTCTTCGAATCAATCTATCCCTCTTCTAAAATTGGATCTTTATGTTTTTCTATGGAAAAACCACTCGTTGTTTGGAAGGTTCTTTGGTGAAGTTTTAGAACCAACTTCGTGTCTCTCCCCTCTTTGTTTTAAGTTGTTGGGGATACTTTGGTTATCCCGTTTGGCCGAGATACTTTGGTTATCCTGTTTGGATGGGATACTTTGGTATCCTGGCGTTACACCCTCGCCAAGATGCTTCCTCGCTTGCGTTGATTGTCTCTTCATCAACATTTATTTACTTGCTTTAGTTTATTGTTTATTACTTTAATCTCCACTGCCACGATTTCTTTCAAAGCTGAGTGTTAGTAGTATGTTATTGTATGATGGGCTCAAGCCCACATCTCTCTCTAGGGTTATCACTCTATATATGCATGTACTGTATCTGTCTTTAGTCAATCAATCACAATCAATTACAATCAATAATATCAATCATATTATTATATTCTTACAGGCAGCACGTTGGGCCTTGAGTACTACATCTGATTTTAGCGTAGAACCTAAGCAGTTGAGATCAAGGCTCGCTTCTAAAGCATAACTTCTTGGGTCTATGAAAGTAGCTACATTGCTAGGCAAATTTGCCTTGAGTACTACATCGATTTTAACCAAATCAAATGTGATTGAGATCAAGGCTTGCTTCTCAAGTATAACTTTGGGGACGATGAAAGTAATGAATCATTTATATATTGGGGTGAAATCCAAAGATTCTAAATATACCGGACTAGCCAACAACAAATTGAAGACAACATTTGAGTTCTATGCTTGTTTACCTCAATCACATTATATGGTTTATCTGTCTACTTTTTAGTGCTATGTTGATCATGCCTTTTTGCCATTAAAAAATATTAATGATAGCAGGTCAAAATGAGTTGTTTCATCTACGGGTTGGAACGGGTCAGTTTTCTAAAATATAACTTGGGAATCTAAAACTTACAATTTAAAAAACACCATGAGAAACCACTTAAAGATAAACAAATTTACCATACATTTATTACATCTTCTTTTGCTCATGAATGCATTAATAGTTGAACAAAATCACCAAAAGAAACCAGATATACTTCGGGCTTTACTATATGTTCTTTCTTATTTTTGCAAAGTTTTACATATTTTACTCGATTTTACATTCTTTATTCTAAAGACCTATAATGGTCGCCAACAATTTCAACAAATTCTTATACCAAGTTAACAAGAAATCTCTTTCTTTAGAATAAAGTAAAAGTAAAGTCATCAAGCAAAATCTAATATAAAAACCTGCGAATGAGAAAAGAATATATCAAGCATTATTTTGGTCTTACTCTACAACGAAGGACTAGGGTCAGGTTGTCTAGATTCGATCATGATCTTAGAATCATACAATTCTACGCTCCCACATATAAAAACAAGTAGGATCATAGTACGATCTTAGTTCGAGCAGAATAAGTCTAGGATCGTAAATGATCCGATCCTAATACAATCCCATGTTCTTATTGTTTTTTTTTACCTAACTCAAGCCAATTTTGGCCGACAACTTAATGAACGTATTGCATTATTTCTATTAGTATGTGTTTAAATACAAATCATGCATGATCATGTTCTTCAAATCTCGACTACAGTTAACACAAGTATAACAATTTGTAGAGAATAGGCACATACCATATGTTAGATTGTTAGAACAAACTAATATGTAATTGACAACTGCATATATAAATATATAATAGTATATCGTTTGAAGTCGGCTTACCTCAAACTACATACGTACGGCCGTATCTTAAATAAATCCCTATCGGATAAGTAGTTTGGATTTATAAAATCAAACTCAAATAGGCATGATTATATATTTACGGGATGAATGAATATAAGCTATATATTTTATAAATTTTAAATTCTACATATTTCTTTACCTTATTATTTACACCGGTAGTGTCCTGCGCAACGCGGCTGCATGTACCATATAAATTTAATTTTTTGGGATAATAATGTATTTCATTTGTACGTTTTTAGTCAATAGCTTTACTAATTAGTTTGTTCATTTATGGACTACTAGCAATGACAAAAGTTTGGTGAAACTTTGATTAGTTTGTATTATTTTATTTGTTTATCTTTTTGTGTTTAGTAGATTGCTAGGTTTGTACAGTGTGTTTTCAAATGTATTTTTCACTTAAAGAAGTTTTTAAAATATCATTAATTAGCCGTTTGCATGACTTGTATTATGTATTTTAATACTTATATTTATCATTAAAAGAATGTTTTAAGAATTTATATTAATTATGTCTCAATGAATTGTAAACATTGCATGAATACTTGTATTGCTTAAAATTAAGTTTTGAGGTATTTTGTGTTAGAAAATTGTGTTTAATTTAGTTGTACCTTTAAATTTTATAATTATATTGCTGAAGAGTTAATGCTTTAAATGTTCCAAAAAGTCTAAATGATTATAAGATAGTAAGATGATATAATTTCTTTTAAACACGTAAATGTGATAGAGTATGTTGTCAAAGATAAAAGTTAACCCATAATATATGATATATAATCCTATAATGTGTGCATTTGACCGTGCCAAG
Organism: Chrysanthemum makinoi; assembly: GCA_910596185.1. Taxonomy (NCBI): domain Eukaryota; kingdom Viridiplantae; phylum Streptophyta; class Magnoliopsida; order Asterales; family Asteraceae; genus Chrysanthemum; species Chrysanthemum makinoi. Next base: position 292,870,622 of record OU343220.1, read on the forward strand.
CATACATTATGGGATTGTATTGTCAATATTGTGAAAATGTTAATATTTAAAAAAAAAAAAGGAACATAAACATAGTTTTAAGTTAAATCTGAAGGCTTGTTAATGTTTGATCAAGTCTATATCTTTTCAACTTACAAGTAGGGGTGTTATCGGCTCGGTTACTTCGGGTCTATCGGCTCCGGGTCATCTGAGCCAGTTTTAAAATGACTAAGAACCCTAACCGACATAAGATAAGAAATCTGTTATCGGGTTCTGGTGTTTATCTGCTCGGTTTGTTAGGAGCGAGACAGGTACACGCAGGAAACACTATCACACTCACTGAAACAAAACGAGAAAATAAAGCAACAAAGAACACACAAGGATATTACGTGGTTCTGATTCGGTAAATCCTACATCCACGGGCGCAACTAGTTTTCTTTGTTATTGCTAGAAGATTACAATACAAGTTGGTACATACAAATGAAAGATGAACGCCTATTTATAGGCAAGAAGCCAATGCTTAAGAAAATAAAGAATGGATGCATTCCTTGCTTTTTCCTCCAAATGAGGTGTTCCACATTCCTTTGTTTGCCACTTGCTTTTCCTTTATGCTTTGTGAGTTGGAAAAGACACCAACTACTCAACAATCTCCCACTGGGGCTTTCAACTCTCAGTTTCTACCACCCAACTCTAGCAACATTCCACAGTCACTTCAAGTAATCTCTAAACGCACAAGTCTTCCAAGCTTCCAGTTCCCAAGAACAAGCTAAAACCCAGTCAAATTCCCTAGTTGCAGCTGCCCCTCATCATCAAGTACAAGAAGGGCCATTTGAAGCTCCCACAAGCTCCAACTAAGTCGTAGCCAATCCCGCTACCGACTCATCTCCTCTCTCAACCGGCTTGGACACTCCACCGGATGTAGAGATACACCAAGGATCACTAACACTCTCCAAATTTAGCAAACATTCACCTGGAGAGAATTTTTCAGTCTTAGTCTTCAAACCCAACGCTTGTAATCGCATTTTAACACGGCCCCGTCAGCTCCCACTATCAGAATCCTCGAATGGTTTAGACTTTCTGACTGTTCAGACTAACATCCCTTTTGCCTGAAGAATGTTTGCAAATGAACTCTCTTAGCACTAGATTTAGCGAACCGTATTTTGTCGTGCTGAACGGGGTCATACTTCCCTCACAGTACCTCAAACATATACAATGACCCGCTTAATACCATGAGCAATCACCAGATACCATTATGACCACACTCCATTTACCACCACCAAACCTTACTTCCCTTCCTATGTTTATTCTGACTAACATAAATCAATTTCTTCTTCACCGGAATCATCCCCGACATTCTTCAGTTCCATGTAGTTCCCAATGAAGTAACCAAATCAATATCTCCCATGCCCGTTACCTTAAGCATCTTGTCATTTGCCAAGCGCATCTTTCCAAAATCTCCTTCTTTAAGATTCACCATCGTTTCCCCGTTGTCCATGGCGTGAAACGAAGCCCCTGAATCCATGACCCAAGAGTCTACACATTTTTCCATCTCGGTATCAATGCATCATCATTCTTAGCATCAACAATGTTTAATTCTTTCTTTGGACATTGACTCTTAACATGTCCCACCTCCTGGCGCAAAGATTCTTCACATTCTTCCAAGTTCTAGACGAACTTCTTCCCCGACCCCAATGCTCCCACTATTCTCGCTATTCTCTACCTCTTCCGATATTTAATAACGCAGAAGAAGACAAGCTACCTTGATTCTTGCGTCTGATATCCTCGCCTAGAACCAAATCTTGAACCCCTTCAAATGTCATACCACTAGTCCCCACGGAACCGTAAATGCCAGCAATCGCTCCCTATCACTATCACAGCTAGCTAGTAGCGGTGAAGCTTGAGTCTCATTATCAAATTTAATTCCCACATATGATAATCTGGACAAAATTGAATTTAGATTATTAATGTGAACCGTAATCGAGTCCTCGTTCATCCTTGAGTGAACAACTCCCTCATCACACCTTGTTAGCCACCGACTCCGGCCACATATTCGCTGAGCATCCATCATACCACGCCGTGGTTTCCCCTTCGGTGTTAAAATCAACGCTCTTTGCCAACGACAATGTAATAACCGCCCTAGCTTTATTGTCCTTTGAGTTCCACGATTCAGCTTACTTTTTCCATTTCCTCCGGTTTGTCTCCAAGCACCACATCCAAATCTTTCTGACATAGCAATGCTTCTATTTGCATTTTCCACCGCCTAAAATCGAACCATTGAACTTCTCGATTACAACCTTGTCTTCACCATTACGACAAACAAGAGACGAGACAATGTACTTTTTGTGTGACAGAATACTTAGTACCTCTTTCTATATAACTCGAAAAACAATATTGTATACTAGAACAAATATGCACCAAGCCTGTAAGTACTATACCCAACAAAGGATTCCGGGGAGAGAGGTGGGTCACAAGTGGACATTCTTAAGTACCAAGTCTTTCCTAGCGGAACCTTCGATATACCTACCCCTACCGCCAGATATAAATCTATCGACACAAAAAGTCCAATGAAACCTTGTTTTACATGTGGAAGATCGATCAGAAGCAAACCACGACATAATACAAGACACGACCTCCTCTAAACTTGGCTCTTGATACCATTTTTAGGAAGGACGGGTACACGCAATGGAAACACTATCACACTCACGAAACAAAACGAGAAAATAAAGCAACAAAGAACACAAGGATATTATGTGGTTCGGATTCGGTGTAAATCCTACATCCACGGGCTGCAACTAGGTTTTCTTTGTTATTGCTAGAAGATTACAATACAAGTTGGTACAAATATAAAATGAATGGTTTATAGGCAAGAAGCCAATGCTTAAGGAAATAAAGAATGGATGCATTCCTTTGCTTTTCCTCCAAATGAGGTGTTCCACATTCCTTTGTTTGCCACTTGCTTTTCCTTTTTGCTTTGTGAGTTGGAAAAGACACCAACTACTCAACAGGGTTAAATCAGGTCGGGTGATTCGGGTTGTCGGGTTGTAAGATAAATCCTACGAAAATAAACTAATAAATAGATCACAAATATACTTTCAATTAAAACAAATGGAATGTTTTAGAATTATAAGAGTAAAATTAAACAGTTAGTCACCAAGTACTCTGTGTTTTAGTTCATTTCTTCTCATGCTTCTGAAAATAATAGCCATAACTTAAAACATTATGTCATTTCAATTACATCATTTTAATCATCCAGTTGAAATGAAAATCATCATTTCCTGCTTTCTAAAAAAATGTATTTTCATCAACTATACTAAAACCTCATTCTTTCACTAAATATCACAGTATAAAACAAGTTCTCTATCCAAAACTTTCTTTTATTGTCCACCGATAATAATAACGACCCATAAGTTAAGTTAATTAAAATATTAGTAAAAACTAGGTAAACATACAAACAATGTTTACTGTAATGCAAAGACTGGCTTACAATGTTTTATTTAAAATGAAATATATAGCATTTTCGGGTCTTATCGGGTTGACCCGATAACCCGATAAGAAAAATAATTTGACCCTAACCCGACCCGATAATAATATCGGGTTATCGGGTTCGGGTCAAACAAACCCGACTAGTTTTATTGACCCGATTAACCCGACCCGATATGGCCTTATCGTGATCGGGTTCGGGTTCGGGTCGGGTCAACCCGGCCCTACTGACACCCCTACTTACAAGCATGTTTCCTTGCTTGCATTTTCAGAAGCTCCTACTTAAACATAGTATTTACAAAGTTTGAAAGATAAAATTCACATACGTGTATTGATTACAAAAAAATTGTATGTTAGCATTATTAAACAATCTTATATCAATAACGCATCAATTTTGCAAACTTGAATGTGTTAGAATGGTGAAACCGATAATTATAAAGTACAAAGGTAGCATAGACTTAACTCAAATGGACCTCAAGCCCACAGATCGTGTTTGGGCCAACTAATAATCTATCACTTAATAGAATGCTCAAGAATTAGGGGTGTTCATCGGTTCGGTTCACAGTGGGTGCATGGACCATCGCTCTCAATCCCTTGAACAAACGAGAGAGGATGCGGGTGACGACGTTCAAACTTGTGAATACCCCTAAACTTTATATTCACAAACTCATAAGGTCCTCTAAGAATGATATCATCTGCTACATATGTTTCAGATTGAAGTATGTGTGGTGCACAATAAGTATGGATTGACCAGGCACACTAATAACAGTGGTAGAAACACTTCTCTGGATTTAATTCCTTCTCACAAATTTCACAAAAGTATTCACTTTTATGATTTTCAATCGGCAGGTAACTTAATCTCATAGGGTGCTTGTCATATTTATGCCTAATTTCACGAGCCAATAACAAAGCACACCTGACATGTACACCAACATCTTCACAAGTGTCACAAGCGAATGAACCTACGAAAGAATAAATGTCATTTTGACATATAAGACACTGTGTTCTGAAATTTCTTTCAAAATAACTGGAAAGGAGGTGACTTGAATGAGCTTCGTGTGTGATGTTTTGAGGTATGAAACCACAAGTAACATCAATATGATAATTACATTTAACACAACTGTAGACAAACCCGTTACACTCTAACCCACAAACTTTGCAACAAAACACCGATAAAAACTTATTAGGGGCATTTGAATGGAGAATGAGTGTATGTTGGGGGTGACCCTGTATTTTTCTACTTGAGTAGGAAGCTGGGTGCACCACTCATGCAGAACAAAGTTACAATGGTCATTGACACACTTGTAAAATGGAACACTTGTTGTAGCCACCCGTAAATTTTCATATGGTTAAATGACTATTTTACCCTTTGACTTTTGAAATCGACTTTTGACTATATGACCTTTCCCGTAACGTAAACGCAATTACTGTAACCGGTAGTAACTGGTAATTTTCCAAGTTAAATAATTCGCTCTGCTTCGAACTATCACTCTATGAACGTTTTTGTTCACTTCTGTATATTTAACGAGAAGTATCTCGCAAAACATTAAAAAAAAAAAAAAAAAAAAAAAAAAAATTGCACACAACACGTACCGAAACAACGGTAAACTCAATAAACAATTTAATTTAAATTACTATAAGTAATGTCAAAAGTTTAATCGTGTCAATTTTTCTCGCGACCAACACAAGACTTGGATGAGTCCATGTGTTCAAAATACTCAAATATCACCAATAGTCATATTTTATATGAACTATTGCCACTTTATAATTTTTATGTAGACTTGTTACTTTTTACGTAAGACGTGTACTCAAACCTATGTTATTAGGTTTTAACAACATAAGCAGACTCCGTTAAGCTTATCACACTTTTAATAAACTTAGTTGGGGTATATTGATAAGTTTAGACATTTTTGTAAGTATTTCATTTTTATGTTGTCCGATTTTAAGTTACGAGACTTAAAGGCTTAACGTTAGTAATTACCGGGACCAATCTATACAAGTATATGATGCTAAGAATACAAAATCAATTCTTTTTTTTTCTATTTCATATCATACGTGTCATCCCATCATCAATGATACATATACGTGTAGCATTAGAACATGCATACTCAGTGCCATTTTAATTTTTGATTTCGGGGCAAAAATTTTTGATAAAATTTGTGATGAACTTTAATAAAAAGGTCATAAAAAAAAATTTACACTAAAAAATGATAATTTTTTTTAGATTAAGATAGAGATCTAAGGTTTTTACATTGTTTGATGTTAAGGTGGGGGCAATTTGATTTTATAATAGGGTGCACTTTAATAAAATGGTCCTAAAAAAAATTTACACTAAAAATTGATATTTTTTGGCGAACCATACAGCACTTCTATGCTAAGAATACAAAATCAATTTTTTTTTTTTTTTTTTATATCATAATGTGTCATCCCATCATCAATGATACATATACGTGTAGCATTAGAACATGCATACCTCGATACGACATACCGGGATTTCGGGGCGGGGGCAAAAATTTTTTGATAAAATTTGTGATGAATTTTAATAAAAAAGTCATAAAAAAATTACACTAAAAAACTGATATTTTTTTAGATTAAGATAGAGATCTAAGCATTTGTTTGATGTTAAGTGGAAGCAATTTGATTTTATAATGTAAAGACTTTAATAAAATGGTCCCCAAAAAAAAATTTACACTAAAAATGACATTTTTCGCATGTGAACCATGGATGCACCCCTATCCTCTATGTAGTTCCTACTGCAGTATACTATATATATATATATATATATATATATATATATAAATATCAAATAAAAGAACAAATATTCGTAAAAAGAATAAAAGAATTTTTTTCAAAAATGTTCTCTAAAAATTTCATAAAAATTCCACAAGATCTTATGGCATGTAGTTGTGTTTCAAGTGGGAAGTTTTTCTAAAAGTGAATACTTTTTCCGAAAAATATGAAAGAATAATGTTTGTGCATTAAATCTTTTTGTGCATCAAAAATTCATTTTTGCACCAAATTTTTGACTTTTTCATCAAAATAACATTGCCAACAAATTAAAATAAGTTGAAAATTTTGTCAAAAATTTTTTGATCAAAATTGTTTTTGTGCATTAAAAAAAACGATAAAAACTCAAAATTAGAAAAACTTTTTTCACAAAAGTATTACACCAACATACCCGATCATGAATTTTTTTTAATTTTTTAGAACTTTTTTAAAAAATTTTTCTTTTTATTCTTTTAAGGATATTTGTTTTTTATTTTAACTTTACCCTATATATATATATATATATATATATATATATATATATATATATATATATATATATGACATCTTTTGAAAGTTTTAACGTGCTGCGTAAATTCCTTAGTTATTAAGTCTCTATTTAATTAACGCCACCTCCACCTTCTAGTTGATAATCTACTAGTAGACATGATGACCACCTGCTTAGTATTCATACTATTGATGGAGGTCCAAATCATGCATGCGTATGAGTGATCTCAACACCAATTAACTACTTCACATGCTACATATATGCGTATCATAAGTTGGTTTCTACTTTACATATATACAACATCAGAAGCAAGTTGGTATAATAAGTTTCAATTCCAATATCCACCATCCAACTTTCAAGAGATCTTCACCATGCATGCAAACAACACTACGACAACCAATCTTGCAAGTTCAAGCAGTAGCACCGTCGCAAGTCCAAGGCAAACACTAAGTCGCTATACATGAACCAAACTTACAAACCATGGTGATTCAACTTCGTTGTACTTAATATCTTAAACTGCTAAGAATATTTCTACCTCGTTGCTGTACTTCGCTGGAGTTCGATTCGTGTACCGAAGTCGGGTTTCACTCCAAACGCTACAACCATCTCGTGCTTCTCGTAAGTATGCTGAATAAACACCAAAGCTTCGTATTATTTTTTTTTCGTGATAAATTGGATATTTTTTATATGGGTTTTCTTATTTTGATGAGTTTTAATGTTCTTGATGTGTTTGTGATGATTCACATGGCATTAGAATGATGTTAGGATATTAGAAACCCTAGTTGGGTTGTTTAATTGAAGGTTGTTAGGATAGATAAATTGGGACAGCATGTTAATGATGTGATGTCGAAATATTTTTGGCTAAAGTTGGGTGAAGCAACATACAAGGTGTATGTGGTGATTTGGATGGAGTGGTAACTCATCCGGATGGCCGAATTAAGCCCAAATTAGTAAAACTAGTCAAAATAGGTTACTTGCAGATTGTTTGTGAGTTAGTGGTAAAATTTTGTCTTAGAGCCTACTGAAGCTTTTCATAAATGGATAGTATAATATCTCAGGTCCTAGTGGTGAGTTGGACGAAGCACCAACTATTCCGGATGGTCGAGATACGACCAAAACCGTGAAAACATATTTAGTGTGTACCCAGAAATTTTACTGCAGATTGTTTTACTTGTAACAAATTATTTTTGAACTAGAGGCTACTGAGTTTTTACATGGGTGAACGTACAATATATGAGGACCTTGTGGCTAATTGGAGGGTTTATCAACTCCTCCGGATGAGTGAGTTATGACCGTTTTACTAAAATGAACCAGTTATGAACCACTGTTTAAAAAAGGAGTTTAACTCCAGGTTTTTACACTAAAAGTGTTGGAATAAAAGTTGAGACCTGTAGTAGAGATCTTAGGCTAACACCTCCAAGTGGCCTCACTTCAATTGCTATCATAGTTAAGGATTTATGACCATTTTCGTAAGAGCTTAAAATTCAGAAAATATTCTGGACTGGATGTTCAGGGGTAAAATAGTCTTTTCACATGATTCTGAAACTTTTAAAGGTCGAGGTCTAGATTTTTGAAAACTATACTCAAAGGACTTTCCAAGGGTGAAAGCCTTGTATTCATATCATTTATAGATTAGGAGTTAAGGGTCCATGAAGTAGAGTCAAATCCATAATTTAAAATTTTACGTCTTATTTTGAAATCTAAAACGTGTAGAAACACATCGGTAAAACAAGAGTTTAGGAATGAAACTTAGTAGGTGTTTTATTACCTATAAGACCAAGTTGAACATCAATCTTTGAGTACAAATACCTTGGGTTAAGTCTTAGTGCAATGCCATGTTTATCTCGAAAATATATCTCGTGATCTTTTGATTTACTTTTACGTATCAATCTTCTTTATCATTCTAAGCCGCGTCACGTCTTTTAGGTTGTGCCAAAGACGTACCATCACCGCGGTCGGTACTCTTGTATCGTTGTGCGTTACTACCTACTTGTTATACTACTGTGTTACATTTCTCGATGCCAGTCGTGTTAGTTGTGATTCTTGTATTTCTTTGGACCAAGGTGAGTTTCACAGCCTCATTTTACTGTTTTACTCGTTTTGGGGTGAAAAGCATGCTATGATTACTTAAAACTAAATTGGTTGTGCATTCATGAACTTATGGATTTCATCTGAATGATTCAATCGAGCTATGCTCGCTATATCTGTCTGTAAAAGTCCCCTGTTACTACACTACTTATTAACTCACTCCATGCACGGGACGAGCCGTTGATATCTATGGATAACGCTATTTAGGGTAGAGTCATCCCTCACTCTACTAACCGGAGTGCATAGTATCACCTTCTCATGCTAGGTTAGAGCATGGCAATTTTCGGCTGAATCGGCTTAAGTAGTGGAACCTTTATGCCATGAACGCGCTGCATACATGATGGACCCTTTCAAAACTTTGACAACCAATTGATCTTACTATTTTGGAAACTATTTGTGTATTAAAACTTGTGAACTCACCAACATTTGTGTTGACATTTTAGCATGTATTTTCAGGATTTCAGGCGATAGCTAAACTTTGGAGGCGCTTGGGCATTTGCATGGCATGATAATAAAAGAATCTGATATAAAATTGGGGACCACTTTAATTCTTTTATGGGCCTACATTCTATAATATATATTTTGAAAGATGTAAACATAAATCTTTACAAAATACGATTTCTCAAGTTAAATTGTTGTTATATACATTGTGTTGTGATATCAATCGAGTAGCACCCCACTAACACTTACTTCCGCTGCAAACCATCATTTTTGGGGTGTTACACTTGTGACTGGTCTTACACACATATTGAACAATAGTTGAACCTTCTTCATTGGGTTATGACAAGATAGAACATTTGTTTTTGAGGAACTTGGTGTGCTTGTAGTATCATTGCATTCAGTACCGACCAGAATTAGGGGGTGTGGATGAAAGTTGTGTTTTACGTTCCCCTCATCTGCTCCAAATGTTCCATGTTCAACTAGTTTAGCAAACATGTGTTTTGGTATGCTATAACTTTCATCAGGGAATGGGAGATGGAGGAGATACGGATAATCAGAATCTTGATAATTTTTTATGACCAATCTGATGAAGAGGCCAAAACACGTTGTACATATATAAAAAGTACCTTCGTGTTTCTTACCACAAGCGTTACATAAAGACAAATGTGGTACGGGGGTAGCCACTAATGGGTGCCGATGGCTAGGGTGATAAATCAGCCGGTCTTCTACGGAGGCTATAGCGCAATTACCATGAATTTTAAATTTACATGCTTCACAAAGAGTAACAGAGCCCAACAAAGATCTTTTCTTCCACATAAAACGCAAAAACACATTGTGTAACTAAAGTGAAATAAAGTAAGAGTATGAGCAGGGTGAGATGTGTGTTTTAACGTAATGGGAAGCTCGTCGCAGAATTTATGGAGTGATTAGTCACATGAATGGGCACACTCATAGTAATATCTGTGAAACCAATTGATTTCTTCACGACACCGATCACATCGACGATGTCTAAAGTTTTCACGTGTAATTAGCTCACCGCCGCCATTGTCATCGTCGTCGTCATCATCATCATATTTTTCTTCGTATAGTGGATAGTTTGGTTGCAAATCAATGAGATTGAGTTGATGCTTGTGTTCACTGACCGACCTTGGTCTCAATTGCAAATCATCGTCATCATATAGTCGATGCTCATCTTCACGGATCGACCTCCGCCACATAATTATATGTTTGTTTTTATTTAGATGTAGTGTTGCATTATAGACTAGGATTATCCTTCTTTTTTTGATGTAATGTGTGTTTTAAATTATATCTAATAAAATATTTATGTACAAAACTCCCTTTAAACACATACAGAAAAGTAAATTTCAGGGCTAACAATTAACTGGTGAAAGTATTATGTTAAATTTTGGGGTATCAATCTGTGGCAAACATATTATTCTATCAATTGCTAATGGCTTTCAAGTTATGTTCATTGCAGAGATTCTACAGGGGTTAATCATGGACAAAGAATAAAAGGTTTAAAGTTCCAAGATGCTCGTTTCTGCTGATGCTATACCCATTTCTCACGATGAGTCATTTATAGCCGTTAGAGGGGTCTTTGTGTAACTTAATCTCCTATTTAATAAGTCCCTTAATATAGGGTTAGATACACTTGTGTGTGCAGTCATTGTTACACACTCTTCTCCTCTTTCTGATCATTTCATTGATCTTGTCTAGTCTTTGTACTTACATGATTATTGTCTCATTGACATTAATCTAACCTTGTAACATTTTGGATATTATGGTAAACTTAATCTAAGCTGACTATTGTGGCTTAGGTTTGAATAAAGGTTCTATTGTTCACCTTGTGTTGCTTATACTTTCGTACATGGTATCAGAGCTTCATGCTCATTGATTCTCTTCGGCAACAAATTGGTGGTTTGGGGTTATTGCTATTAGCGTAATCACTGGTTATTTTCTACTTACAATTAGCCCTAGACTAAGTGAATCTAGGGTAATTGTGATTTGTTCTTCCGCTGCATATTTCTCTGTAAGTCTAAGTCTTATCTCTTCTTCAAACATACAGTAATTAAGTCTTTGTGGGTGCAAACGGGTAGACTAACATCTTGATCGCCACCTTGAGTGGTACTGTAATACCTCTCTGGTTTACCCTAGTCCACAGGCTTGGTGCTTGTTGTTTCTTCTATACAAATTCTTATTTATTTCTTTATCCGCCTATCTGCTTTGTCTTTTATTTCGCCTGCTTTTGTCTATATTATCATATCTGTCTATCTTATTGTTTGTTCTATGGCTATTGGTGATGATAATATTAAGGGTGGTGGTTCTTCCAATCGAGAAAAGCTTATCCTTTGGTGATGCTTTGTATTTACACCCCAATAACACAAATGGTACACCCATTATTACAATCAAACTCACTAGAACTGAAAATTACAAAATATGGAATATGGCCATTACTTTTGCCTTAAGGAACCATACTAAGTTAGGGTTTATTGATGGTACTTGCATAAGAGATGATTCGAACCCTAGTCTTGCTAATCAATGGGATACTTGCAACTCTGTTGTAGTTACTTGAATCCTTAACTCTCTCAAAACCAACTATTTCGGTGCTATATATGCTAAAACTGCCTATGAAATGTGGAATGATCTTAAAGAAACCTATGATAAGGTTGATGGTTCAGCTATCTTTAATTTACATAAAAATATAAACTCTCTTAGTCAAAGTGGGTCCTCTCTTGCTGATTACTATAACAACCTTAACTCTTTATGGAAACAATTTGATTGTATGATTAGCTTGACTCCTTGCACTTATGAGGCTGCAAAACATTTTGAAAAACACAATCAGTTAATCAAATTAATGCAATTTCTTATGGGTCTTGATGACTCCTATGTTCCCATTAAAAGCAATATTTTAACCGAGATCCTTTACCCAATGTCAAACTGCTCGTTGTCTCGGAGAAGAATCTCACAGAAATGTTTCATCCGGGAATAGCTCGCTAAACCCAATGCTACGCCTTTGCCGCAAAAACTTATGAAGTGGAAAATTTTTGATAACAAAAAGGATTTAACAACAATTTTAAAAATTCGGTTTCAATGCCGTAATGTACCAAACAACATGAGGACCAAACATGAATCTCAAATGTACTAACCGCAAAAACCCGGTCACACCGTTGATAGATGTTATGATTTGGTTGGTTATCCTGCTGGATATGTTAAAAGGAATTTTAATTCCAAACCCTTCGCAGATAACAATGTTTCTGCGACACTAATCTTTCCACTAATAATGGAGCTAGCAGCTCTCCGCTCTCTTTGTCTAATGACCAGCCTCCAGATTTATGAGTCCGCTTAATGACAATAATGTGTCTTCTCTAATGCCATGTAGCATGTAAAATTTTTCAGAACCTTCTTTAATGGCAGTGTCAAGTTTAACATAAACTTTGATAAATTTTTTAACAACAACACTAAAACCTTATCTGGAAACATATGTCTTAGTTGGATTGTTGATTCGTGCAAATCAAGCATATGATTGTTTCTGCAAAATTTTTAATTAATGTTGTTGACATTTCAAATCTTGGTCTAACCGCTGGTCATCCCAATGGTACTCAGGCCTTAATTACTAAAATTGGTGACTTAAAGGTTAATAATGACCTAACTCTTTTGATGTTCCGTTGTTCCCAGTACAATGTCAGTTTGTTGTCTGTTCATAAGATTGCTAGAGACAATAAAATGTTTGTTGGCTTTAATGAATCTAATTGCTATATACAGGATTTACATCAAAAAGGATTGTGGGGATTGGTAAACAATGTAATGGGTTATATATGTTTGATATTGATTCCACATGTAAGATTGCTTCTAATAACTGCATTTCTGTTTGTCATGTTTCTAGAAATCTTTGGCATCAAAGACTTGGTCATCCCTCTGACCAAGTCCTACATATACTTAAGTCCACACTTTATCTTGATGGAACCTCGAATCGACCATCTCTGTGATACTTGTAATAAAGCTAAACAAACCAGAGAACCATTTCCTTTAAGTGAACATAAATCAACTAAAATTGGTCAACTTGTTCATCTAGATGTATGGGGACCATATAAAGTCACTAGCAGAGATGGTTACAAATATTTTTGACCATTGTTGATGACTATTCTAGGCAGTCTGGGTTTACATGCTTAAGGGAAAGGATGATGTTTATGTTTCCATTGTTAACTTTACTCACATGCTAGCAAATCAATTTGAACACAATGTTAAGATATTCAGAAGTGATAACGGAACAGAATTTGTCAATAACAAACTTCAACACTTCTTTCATGAAAAGGGAATTTTACATCAAACCTCTTGTGTTTACACACCTCAACAAAATGGTATTGCAGAAAGGAAACATAGGCATCTCCTTAATGTGGCTAGATCCCTTATGTTTCATGGGGAATTACCTCTATATCTTTGGCCTGAATGTGTTCTAACTGCTGCTTATGTCATAAACAAGTTACCCTCTGTGTTGTCTAGCAAGTCCCCTTCTTCCTTGTGTATGGGCATGACCCTTCACTCTCTCTCCTTAGAGTCTTTGGGATCTTATGCTATGCCACCATTCTCAACATCTCTGATAAATTTGGTAGTAGGTCCAAAAGTGTCTTTATTGGCTATTCAAATGAGAAAAAGGTTACAAACTCTTGAGCTTAGAAACAAAAAATATTTTTACTCCAGATGTCAAATTTTATGAAACTGTTTTTCCTTTTAAAATGAAAAATACTTTGTCAAAACCTTTTGTTGAAACTTATGTGCCTAAAGATTTAAATCACAAAAATTTCTTTGACTCACAAATAAGTCCCAATGATGAAGGGAGAGTGACATCCTATGATGATGGCACAGTGGTAAGTCATCCTACTAGGATTGATGAACCGGTTGCAACATCTATAGATGATAATACACACCCTGAGGGCACCATATCTCATGAATCACATCCTCGCGATGCATCTTCCGATTCTCGATACATCACCGATTCTGCTGAACAAAAGAGGCTTGCCACCACTACCGTTAGAAGGTCAACCAGAGCTTCTAAGTTGCTCAAGAATCTTAATGACTTTATTATAGAAGGGAAAGTCAAATATGGTGTTGAAAAGGTTGTTAATTATTCTAATTTAAACAAAGATAATTACTGCTTTGCTTCTAGTCTTAATAATAGTATTGAACCTACCTCGAATGAAGAAGCTATCCTTGATAGTAATTGGGTTGATGCTATGAACTCTGAAATTGAGGCCTTAAATGAAAATCATGCTTAGGATATAACTGATCTCCCACCTAATAGAACTCCCATTGGTTACAAATGGATCTTTAAAATCAAATATAAAGCCAATGGTGAAGTTGATAGATACAAGGCTAGATTAGTTGTTAAAGGTTATAATCAAAGGGAAGGAATAGACTATGATGAAACCTTTTCTCCTATTGTGAAAATGTCTACTGTTAGATGTCTTATTGCTTTAGCGTGAAAAACAAATGGCCTCTTTTCCAACTTGATGTTAACAATGCTTTCTTGTATGGAGATCTTGATGAAGATATCTATATGACCATTCCTAAGGGGTTCTGTAATGAGAACAATAAAAATAAAATTTGCAAACTTGTCAAGTCCCTGTATGGCCTAAAACAAGCTCCCAAGAAATGGAATGAAAACTTGTCGTTTTTAAAGGAAAATAATTTTGTTCAATCTGTCAATGATCATTCTTTGTTCACCAAAACAGAGAATAACAAGTTTATTGCTCTGCTTGTTTATGTGGATGACATTGTCCTTACCGGAAACTGCATTGATGAGATAAACCTATTCAAAGAATTTCTAAAATCAAAATTTCATATTAAAGACTTGGGAAATCTAAAATATTTTCTTGGCATTGAGGTTTTAAAACTGGGAATGACATTTGTCTCTCCCAAAGAAAATACTGTCTTGAACTCCTCAAAGAATTTGGCCTTCTTGGGTGCAAACCTGTGTCCACTCCTATGGAACCCAACTTTGTCCTTCCATACATTCCCTCTGCAGATGATCCTTTACTTGTCAACATCAGTTATCGGTTACTTGGCAAACTTATCTATCTCACCCATACAAGACCTGACATCTCATACTCAGTTCATTGTCCGGCACAATATATGCATTCTCCCTTGAAATCTCATCCGAATGTGCCCTCAATGTACCGAGATATCTAAAAGGAGCTCCGGAAAAGGTCTAAGGTACAATTTCAAGAACTCGAAAATCATCTTGAAGGATATAGTGATGCCTTGATTGGGTCAAATGCAAGAAAACCAGAAAATCACAGTGGTATTGTGTTTTCTTTAATGACTGTCTGATCTCATGGAAAAGTAAAAATCAAAACACTCTTTCAAAATCTTCCATGTATGCAGTATAGATCCATGTCTCACGCCGTGAAATCATTTGATTCAAAAATCTTAAAGGATCTAAAAGTTGATATTAATCTCCTTGTTAATCTTTTTTGTGATAACAAATCGCTTTACAACTTGTCCAACCCTGCTTTTCCATGAAAGATCAAAACACTTTGAAATTGATGTTCACTTCATCAGGGACAAAATTGCTAGAGGTGTTATAAGTGCTAAAAAGATTGGCTCTTCAAACCAAACTGCCGACATACTCACTAAAAACCTCCTCGTCTATCAAGCATAAATTTTTGTGTGAAAAATTGATATTGTTTGATATGTTTGCCCATCAGATTAAGGGGAATGTTAAATTTTGGGGTATCAATCTGTGGCAAACATATCATTCTATCAATTGCTAATGGCTTTCAAGTTATGTTCATTGCAGAGATTCTACAGGGGTTAATCATGGACAAAGAATAAAAGGTTTAAAGTTCCTAGATGCTCGTTTCTGAACTGGGCTATACCCATTTCTGCTGATGAGTCATTTATAGCCGTTAGAGGGTCTTTGTGTAACTTAATCTCCTATTTAATAAGTCCCTTAATCTAGGGTTATCAACACTTGTGTGTGCACCATTGTTACACACTCTTCTCCTCTTTCTGATCATTTCATTGATCTTGTCTAGTCTTTGTACTTACATGATTATTGTCTCATTGACATTAATCTAACCTTGTAACATTTTGGATACTATTGTAAACTTAATCTAAGCTGACTATTGTGGCTTAGGTTTGAATAAAGGTTCTATTGTTCACCTAGTGTTGCTTATACTTTTCGCATGGTATCGAGCTTCGTGCTCATTGATTCTCTTCTCAAGCAACAAATTGGTGGTTTGGGGTTATTGCTATTAGCGTAATCATCGGTTATTTTCTACTTACAATTAGCCCTAGACTAAGTGAATCTAGGGTAATTGTGATTTGTTCTTCCTCCGCATATTTCTCGTAAGTCTAAGTCTTATCTCTTCTTCAAACATACAAGATTACTTAAGTCTTTGTGGTGCAAACGTAGACTAACATCTTGATCTGCCACCTTGAGTGGTACGAATACCGCCTGGTTTACCCTAGTCCACAGGCTTGGTGCTTGTTGTTTCTTCTATACAAAGTCTTATTTATTTCTTTATCTGTCTATCTGCTCTTGTCTTTTATTTCTGTTTGTGCTTTTGTCTATATTATCATATCTGTCTATCTTATTGTTTGTTCTATGGCTATTGGTGATGATAATATTGGGGGTGGTGGTTCTTCCACTGAGAAAAGCTTATCCTTTGGTGATGCTTTGTATTTACACCCCAATAACACAAATGGTACACCCATTATTACTATCAAACTCACTGGAACTGAAAATTACAAAATATGGAATATGGCCATGACTTTTGCCTTAAGGAACCATACTAAGTTATGGTTTATTGATGGTACTTGCATAAGAGATGATTCGAACCCTAGTCTTGCTAATCGATGGGATACTTGCAACTCTGTTGTAGTTACTTTGATCCTTAACTCTCTCAACTATTTGCTGGTGCTATATATGCTAAAACTGCCTATGAAATGTGGAATGATCTTAAAGAAACCTATGATAAGGTTGATGGTTCAACTATCTTTAATTTACATAAAAATATAAACTCTCTTAGTCAAAGTGGGTCCTCTCTTGCCGATTACTATAACAACCTTAACTCTTTATGGAAACAATTTGATTGTATGATTAGCTTGACTCCTTGCACTTATGAGGCTGCAAAACATTTTGAAAAACACAATCAGCTAATCAAATTAATGCAATTTCTTATGGGTCTTGATGACTCCTATGTTCCCAGCAGAAGCAATATTTTAACCGCAGATCCTTTACCCAATGTCAAAACCGCTTATCTGTTGTCTCTCGGAGAAGAATCTCACGAAATGTTTCATCCGGGAATAGCTCGCTAAACCCAATGCTACAGTCTTTGCTGCAAAAACTTCTGATGGTGGAAAATTTTTTGATAACAAAAAGGATTTAACAACAACAATTTTAAAAATTCGTTTCAATGCCGTAATGTACTCAAACAAAGAGGACCAAACATGAATCTCAAATGTACTAACTGCAAAAAACCTGGTCACACTGTTGATAGATGTTATGATTTGGTTGGTTATCCTGCTGGATATGTTAAAAGGAATTTTAATTCCAAACCCTTCAGCAGTAATAATGTTTCACTGACACTAATCTTTCTACTAATAATGGAGCTAGCAACTCCCTGTCTCTTTGTCTAATGAGCGGCTCTCCGGACTTATGAGTCCGCTTAATGACAATAATGTGTCTTCCGCTAATGCCAATGTAGGGTAAAATTTTTCAGAACCTTCTTTAATGGCAAAGGTCAAGTTTAACATAAACTTTGATAAATTTTTTAACAACAACACTAAAACCTTATCTGGAAACATATGTCTTAGTTGGATTGTTGATTCCGTGCAAATCAGATATGATTGTTTCTGCAAAATTTTAATTAATGTTGTTGATATTTCAAATCTTGGTCTAACCATTGGTCATCCCAATGGTACTCATGCCTTAATTACTAAAATTGGTGACTTAAAGGTCAATAATGACCTAACTCTTTTGATGTTCCGTTGTTCTCGAGTACAATGTCAGTTTGTTGTCTGTTCATAAGATTGCTAGAGACAATAAAATGTTTGTTGGCTTTAATGAATCTAATTGCTATATACAAGATTTACATCAAAAAAGGATTGTGGGGATTGGTAAACAATGTAATGGGTTATATATGTTTGATATTGATTCCACAAGTAAGATTGCTTCTAATAACCGCATTTGTTTGTCATGTTTCTAGAAATCTCGGCATCAAAGACTTGGTCATCCTCCGACCAAGTCCTACATATACTTAAGTCCACACTTAATCTTGATGGAACCTCTGAACCGACCATCTCTGTGATACTTGTAATAAAGCTAAACAAACCAGAGAACCATTTCCTTTAAGTGAACATAAATCAACTAAAATTGGTCAACTTGTTCATCTAGATGTATGGGGACCATATAAAGTCACTAGCAGAGATGGTTACAAATATTTTTGACCATTGTTGATGACTATTCTAGGCAAATGGGTTTACATGCTTAAGGGAAAGGATGATGTTTATGTTTCCATTGTTAACTTTACTCACATGCTAGCAAATCAATTTGAACACAATGTTAAGATATTCAGAAGTGATAACGGAAACGAATTTGTCAATAACAAACTTCAACACTTCTTTCATGAAAAGGGAATTTTACATCAAACCTCTTGTGTTTACACACCTCAACAAAATGGTATTGCAGAAAGGAAACATAGGCATCTCCTTAATGTGGCTAGATCCCTTATGTTTAAGGGGGAATTACCTCTATATCTTTGGCTTGAATGTGTTCTAAGCCGCTATGTCATGCAAAATGTTACCCTCTTCGTGTTTGTCCGGCAAGTCTCCTTCTTCCTTGTGTATGGGCATGACCCTTCACTCTCTCTCCTTAGAGTCTTTGGTTGCTTATGCTATGCCACCATTCTCAACATCTCTGATAAATTTGGTAGTAGGTCCAAAAAGTGTCTTTATTGGCTATTCAAATGAGAAAAAGGTTACAAACTCTTGAGCTTAGAAACAAAAAATATTTTTACTCCGAGATGTCAAATTTTATGAAACTTCCTTTTAAAATGAAAAATACTTTGTCAAAACCTTTTGTTGAAACTTATGTGCCTAAAGATTTAAATCACAAAAATTTCTTTGACTCACAAATAAGTCCCAATGATGAAAGGAGAGTGACATCCTATGATGATGGCACAGTGGTAAGTCATCCTACTAGGATTGATGAACCGGCTGCAACATCTATAGATGATAATACACACCCGAGGGCACCATATCACATGAATCACATCCTGCCGATGCATCTTCGATTCTGATACATCACCTGATTCTGGCCGAACAAGAAAGAGGCTTGCCACCACTCATGTTAGAAGGTCAACCAGAGCTTCTAAGTTGCTCAAGAATCTTAATGACTTTATTATAGAAGGGAAAGTCAAATATGATGTTGAAAAGGTTGTTAATTATTCTAATTTAAACAAAGATAATTACTGCTTTGCTTCTAGTCTTAATAATAGTATTGAACCTACCGCTATGTATAAGAAGCTATCCTTGATAGTAATTGGGTTGATGCTATGAACTCTGAAATTGAGGCCTTAAATGAAAATCATGCTTGGGATATAACCGATCTCCCACCTAATAGAACTCCCATTGGTTACAAATGGATGTTTAAAATCAAATATAAAGCCAATGGTGAAGTTGATAGATACAAGGCTAGATTAGTTGTTAAAGGTTATAATCAAAGGGAAGGAATAGACTATGATGAAACCTTTTCTCCTGTTGTGAAAATGTCTAATGTTAGATGTCTTATTGCTTTAGGCGGAAAACAAATGGCCTCTTTTCCAACTTGATGTTAACAATGCTTTCTTGTATGGAGATCTTGATGAAGATATCTATATGACCATTCCTAAGGGGTTCCGTGAATGAGAACAATAAAAATAAAGTTTGCAAACTTGTCAAGTCCCTGTATGGCCTAAAACAAGCTCCCAGGAAATGGAATGAAAAACTTGTCGGTGTTTTAAAGGAAAATAATTTTGTTCAATCTGTCAATGATCATTCTTTGTTCACCAAAACAGAGAATAACAAGTTTATTGCTCTGCTTGTTAATGTGGATGATATTGTCCTTACTGGAAACTGCATTGATGAGATAAACCTATTCAAAGAATTTCTAAAATCAAAATTTGTTGGATATTAACTTTACACATACACATCAAACCATAACACAAGGTGGCGTTTAAGATGGAATTCTAGAGAGAGAAAGTTAGAGGTTTAGGGAACTTAGTGAGAGAAAGTGAAAGATATTATTATGAGCTCCAACTCTCTACCTTGGGAGGTAGAGAGTATTTATAGTCTTACATAATCGCCACACATCGGCCGTGGATCGTGCATACAAGTGGGTAAAGACCCGTCCGTCCTCCACGGTGTTACTTAACTAAATACTACTTAACTTAAAACTAACTATGACTACGAAGCTTTTAACGATTACATATACTTGAGGTGACCGACTCTTTAATACTGGGAATTTCTAATTCCTAACAATCTCTCCCTAAGGGAGGTCACCTCAATCATGCACTAAAATTACATTGAATACAAACAGATATTACATTAACAATTGTTCTTGCATTCTTGATGTAGTCCTTTGTTCCTAAGCTCGTAGTCATTGATTCTTCACATTGCATGTTTGGTGACTTCAAGTGGAGGTCTTTATGATCCACGGATAATAATGTTGAGCCGCTTTTGAGATCATCACCTAGTAGAAAATCTCTCGATACATCCATTGTGGTGTTGGTATTATGTGATGTTGTGACATTCGGACCGACATGCTCACATTCTGGATCATGATATCTTCTCATCGAGTAGCGGAAGCATTTGTTGAATCATGATATTGGCGCAGCCAGAAAGGTAAGCATGGAGTGAAAATATCCGAGTCATTGATGCACTAATCATGATTTCTTTTGAGATGAATGTGTTAAGTGAGCATGCGCCTATGGATTGACCGCTTCATTCTCGAATACCGCAAACGCCGGGTGTACCGCATAAGACAGCTTAGCAATAAAGCGCACGAAAGTGTCTTTGATCACTTTCGATGAATTGAGGTACACAGCCCACGGTTCCTCGCTGATCAAGAAGTACGCCTGTGATCGTATAATTCAAGAATTTCTTGACAGGTTTCGAATGTTCTAGCCGTTTCAAACCGAACGCCTCAAAGAAGACAACACGGAGTGAGTGAACCAAATAATTTACGTCCACTCGATTGATGAAAAGAAATTTGAAAACAATCGTATTGCTCAATAGAAATTGTTTTGCAATACAAATAAGGTTTTAATGAAAATCAATTATCAATCATAAAACACCTTTTGATTTGAAAAATTAGTACACGGCCGACATGCTAATGAAAAGAGTTTTAAAGCACAAAGACCGGTTTTTCAAAGGTATCCGCCAATCCATAACTCGAACGTGATTGATTCAAAAGATTGAATCGCCCCATTGTTTCGCTCAGCTTGTCACATGGTTGATCTAGATAATAGATCTCACATGCCACCTACCAGGAGCTTGTTAGATGTTGGCTCCAGTAGGCTTTCCATCTTCACAGTGAATATGTAAACACATCACTCGGATGTTCCGCAATACCACAAGGATAATGCGTAGGACTCAAGATATAATCTCTTTCCACATTGTGTGAAACAGAGAGTCTTCATTGAAAGTGTCCTAATGAGATTTATTGATGATCTCGTGGCTCTAGACTCAATTTGTGCATATTTGGATCCTATATAGGAGACTAGGGAGAGGGTCTCCTTCTTCAATATCAACAATCTCTAAGAGAAAGTCGATAGATAATGTCGGTTCCCGTGAGAATGAAACAAGCCCTTTTAAGAGGAACTTGAGTAGCTTGGAAAGTTGAAGTGCAAGGCCACCGGGTCCATGACGCCTTGTCTTCAATACCGATGTTACCATCAAGAGCATATGAATTGAACCCGGTTTACGCTCTAAGGTTGAATAAATGGAGGGCTATTTGTTTTCACCCTTTTCTCATTCAATTCTTTTAATTCTTCAACCCCTTCAGTGCTTACCGAGACTTCATAGCTAGAACCTAGTTGGGTTTATTCCAAAGACTAGCTCGGCCTCACCGCACTCTTCCCATATCTCATTTTTCTCCTTTTATCATCATACCTAAGAACTCTACACTAACTAGTGGATAGTTCCTGGGTAGATCCCTCCTGTTCTGGCGGATCATGGGAACCAATACCTAACCTTATCATCCTTATATCACCATACATAAAGTAAAGTTGGTCGGTCTATTTGGTATTGTTCATCCGCCATTGGAACCAATTGAAAACCATTTGAAAATCAATCCGGATACTTGTGATATATTATCAAAGCATTTTGTACCTGAATTGTTTTTGATATTTTTAGAATAAGAACTCCCCCTCAACATGTGCATAAAGTATTTGAAATTGTTTTGCACACGGAGGCAAGAGAAAGAATTAACTTCTTTGATTACCATTTTCTAAAAGATATCAACATCACTTCCCAAATCGAATCAAGTAGATAAAGCATTTTGGGGAAGGATGAGGTTTTCATGATTTTGCTCCCCTCAATATGTGCCTCGAGATTTGAAAAGAGTTTTGCACATACTAGAGGGAACCTGCACATTGAGATAAGTGATCACGCTTCAAATCATTGTGGTTTAATATAGATGCTCCCCTCACATGTGCATGGAAAATTTGAAATCGTTTGTCACTTACGGGAGGCAAACATGCTAATCACTTAAGAAACCATTTATCAAATTATCGCTTTAAATCCTATTTAAATCACAACTTCTCCCCCGATCACAATTATTAAAACATTTGAGATTTGTGATCTCTTATAGATTTAAATTGATTTTGAAAGCTTTTAAGGAGAATTGTGACTTTGATTATGAAAGCGCTTAACCGATAAGGATCTGATGTTGAGATTTTAAACTCCATTGGTTAAACATGCATGTACATCTTTTGAAAACAATTTAATGCCAAATAACTTTTAATTTAATTGAAATCATTCTCCCTCAATCAATGACATAGGTTGTTGATTGAGAGATAGAGATTTTGACAAATAAGTCCCGATGATTATCAAAAATAGAGACCGAGTTATTTTTCAAAGCATTTAGTTTTCAGCATATAAATGTTATAGAATCGAGCATGGAATTTGAAAACATGGTAAAACATGGCTCGTTCTTTCTTTTAAAATCGGTTATTGCCTCAAAATGACAATAAACCATTGTTTCTCTTTCTCTCAAACATAATTTTTTGATATTTTTTTTTTTTTTTGAA
Source organism: Chrysanthemum makinoi (assembly GCA_910596185.1). Classification (NCBI taxonomy): domain Eukaryota; kingdom Viridiplantae; phylum Streptophyta; class Magnoliopsida; order Asterales; family Asteraceae; genus Chrysanthemum; species Chrysanthemum makinoi. The sequence continues at coordinate 292,894,175 of OU343220.1, forward strand.
TTAACAACATCTAAAGTCCCGTGTCATTCTTTGAGTGACAGGACAAAGACCGTAGATATTTTCGAACCGAAAAAAACATGACAAAAAGACAATATTTTTGAAGATTTTTCGAATTTTTCAGATTTTTATGGATTTTGAAGGTTTTATAATTTTGTATTTAGTTTTTTTTTTTTCGAAAAGTATTTACAAGAGATAGATGAAGATAGACCTTTACTCCTCGCCTTCCTCCCCAAGACGTTTGAGAGTATCTGGTTGAAGGCTTTTCAAGCCAAGACGTGGAAGAATAAACTCAAAACGCTCTCTTGGAAGAGCTTTGGTGAAGATGTCCGCTAACCGATATTCGACATCTCACAAAATATAGTTCCACCACACCTTTTCCACTTGTTCCCCGATGAAATGATGTCAATGTCGATATGCTTTGCTCTTGAGTGTTGAACGTTGTTGCATGAGAGAGCAATAGTACTTTTATTATCACAAAGATGTAGGGATTTTGTTGAATTCAAAGCCATAGTCCGATAATTGAGATCTCATCCATAAGATTTGAGCACAACAAGATGACATGGCTATGTATTCAGACTCTGTAGAGGAAATAGAAGTACTCATTTGCTTCTTTGAAGACCAGCTCACAATTTTATCACCCAAAAACGAAAGCACCTCCGGATGTACTTCGACGTGTATCTTGACAACCTCGCATGATCGGATCTGATAGGCCGTTAGTGACATACCGTGTCCTTCGGGTACCATAGTCCCATATTGATGGTTCCTTGGAGATACCGAAAGACCCGCTTAACCGCTTCAAGGTGCTTTTTAGTAGGCTTAGCCTGGTATCTAGCACACATGCAAACAAATAACAAGATGTCCGGTCTACTAGCCGTGAGGTACATCGTGGATCCAATCATACTACGATATTTCGTTTGGTCAATCATGATCCCCGAGTGGTCCTCATCTAGTTTGGTTCGATCAATCATGGGAGTGTCAACAGGTCACATGAATCAAATCCAAATTTCTTTAAAATCTCTCAATGCATATTTAGATTGATTTATGAAAATGCCTCCTGACTTTGTGAAATTTGTAATCCCAAGAAAAATGACATTTGTCCCATCATTGACATTTGAAACTTAGAACTCATTTCATTAGAAAATTGATCACATTCCATTGGGTCACGAGGCAAAAATAATATCATCAACATAAATTTGAACATGAGTTAAATGTTTGCCCGACTTCCTGGTGAACAATGTAGGATCAATCGCTCCTTTATCAATCCGATGATAGAAGAAACTTTGACAAAGGTATCATACCATGCCCTTGGAGCTTGCTTTAAACCGTAGAGAGCCTTCTTCAGACGATAAACGTGAGTAGGATGCTCTTGATCACAAATCCTTCAGTTGGCCGACGAGACGACTTCTTTAAGATCTCCGCTCGTAAATGCCGCCTTCACATCCATCCGATACACTACCATGTTCTTACTAGCAAAGTTAGCCAAAAGATTCGATTGCCTCGATTCGAAAGCAACGGAGCAAAAGATTCTTCAAAGTCTATACCCTCCTCTTGACGATATCCTTTAGCAACTAAACGAGCCTTGTTCTTCAACACATCACCATGCTCATCAAGTTTTACTTTGAAGATCCATTTGAGAGCTATAATCATAGCACAGTCTGGAGCAAGTACTAACTCCCATACATCAAGTCGATCAAACTCATGAATTTCATCTTGCATGGCATTGAACCAGCCGTCTTCATTCATGGCGGTTTTAACATCTTTTGGTTCGATCTTAGAAAGTACGGAGTTGAAGAAACACCATAAGGCATCGGTTGCAAGTTGTTTCCGGGTTGATACGGGACGAGAGGGATTTCCAATGATGTTGTCTAATGGATGATCGTGAGTCCATTTTCTAAGGTGTTCATGTGGCAGTTGTTGAGGAACTGAGGTAGCCGAGTCGATGTCTCTCAAGAAGATGGTTCGATGATGATTCAGAGTAGCAAATATGTTTTCAAATGGATCATCCTCAGGAGTAGCAAAGGGATTAACTTCATCATTGATGCGTAAACATTTCCATGATGTACATTTGAAGAATGATGATTTGTTGATGAGATCAAGGATCGCAGCAGTGCTTCTTGACTTAAAGATATTGAGATCAAGGATTGACTTCATTCACGTGAATATGAGCATCCTCGTTGCGGGAATCATTACCTCATTAGTGTTTGAATCATACAGTTCATCAAACATAGGATCAAACAATTTCTTTACATCATCTTCAGATGGAGGTACATATGGAGTTTCTTGAGTAGAGTTTGGAACAAGGGATGAACCAATGGGACTGTCTTGAAGTGCGGGTCCCGAATCGATTGTCCAGAGCCATTTGACCGTCACTCATCAAACGTAACGTGAATGGTTTCCATGATATTTCGGGTTCTTTTGTTATAGATTCGGTATCCCTTTTGTTTGGTGCATATCCTACAAATACTCCAATGTCCGCTTTAGCCCTTAGTTTCCCTAAGTCTTGACCCTCATTAGTTGGATAGCACAATGCACCAAACACACGAAGGAAAGAGAGATTAGGTTTTCTGTTGTGGACAAGTTCATTTTGAGTTTTTCCATGTAACGTTGTGGATTAGGAACGATTTTGTGTATAGCATGCAGTGGCGATTGCCTCAGACCAGAGAAACATTGGAACCTTTGAGTAAATCAACATTGTTCTAGCGGCTTCAACAAGAGTCCGATTTCGTCTTTCAACTACACCGCTCGCTGAGGAGTTCGTGGAAACACTTCTTTGATGACTGATTCCAACGCTTTCATATGAATTCATTAAGTTGTTTGTTGACAAACTCGCCCATTGTCTGCTCGACAATTCGGACGGTTTTGTTAAGTCGAACCGCACTGCTTGATGAGTTTGATGATGATATCAGGAGTTTCATCCTTTGTCCTTATGAACTTGACCCATGTGAATCTAGAGTAATCATCAACCACCACTAACACATATTTCTTCCCAAAGATATTTTGTACCTTCATTGGTCCACATAAGTCCATATGAATCATATGAAGAACTTCGCGATGAGTTAGTAGGTTTGGGTTTGTGGGCATACTTCTTGCTTTTTCCCAATTGACATGTGAACAAAGATGATCCTTTTCATACTTTAGTCTAGGTAAACCTACAACTAGGTCCTTTCTGGAGAGATCATTGATGGTGCCGGTTCAAGTGATTGAGACGACGGTGCCATAACCATGACTTTGTTTTTGAAGCCTTTGATAACAAGCCGATTGGAGAAGCCCTCATCATGTCATCGATAGAGATGGTGTAAAGGTTTGAACCACGAGTTCCTTTTAACAGTTCCTTACCATTAAGATCTCTAACAAAGGTGTATGTTTTCTCAAGGCAACTTCTAGATCGAGTCACGAATTGACCAACGAGAAACGATTATGACCCAACCCTTCAACATAGTAGACTCTCGAGATGACACTATCACCAACAACATAATCTCCATAACCCATAATAGCATCGAAATGATCATTACCAAATCTAATAGTCGATGAACTTGCTCACGGTTCATGAGCCGCGACCGTCTCCATATGCTTGGAACAACGAGTCCGTGTACCACGTAACGATTTGAACGACCGCAGTTGAACACGCATAAAAATGGATAATCGGATAATTGGGATCCCCATGCAAGAATGGGTTCCATTTGGTTAGTAACAATTATTGGAACACCCACATCGAATCGAAACATCCATATCGTAGAAGCAATGGAATCATTGGGAATAGATGCAATGTCGGTGTCAGATTTGACCTATTCAAAGTATGTTTACTTCTTAAGGGAATAGTTCTACCAATAGGCATCCATTTTCTAGTGGGCATAATCTTAGCAAAGTGAGAACAAAACGATTATTCTTATGACCAAAAGGTATCCAATAATAACCTATCTTTATAAAAGTTCTTCCTGTGGGTTTCCACTGTTTTCTAACAATCTTTCGCTTTTGCCTTTTTGCCTTATTTGCACGCATTATTAGCATTAGCAATTTTAATCGGGCATTTGACAAAGATTAGACAAAGCATTCACACCACATTCATGATTAGTAATGTAATTCAAGCATGCAACATTACAAGGTTTGCAGATAGTATCGAATTCAATTAATTACAAGACGCCTAAGGCTAATACTAGAATCAACACGATTCGCTTTATTCAACTCAAGCCTAAAGTTCCTAGATTGGTCTTCTACTCTCTTCCAATGCACATTCTTAGCTTGCAAGGTCCTATCATTCCTTGTATATTCTTGAGACTTTGACCGCCGCTTTAAAGTCACCGACATTACTCTGTAGAGGGAATGGGAACATTAGTTGGTTGATCTAATTTTTGCATTCCCGAACTTGATGTGCAAGGATCTGAAGTACTAGAAGGCACATTAGTGTATACTTTAAGACTGTGATTTGAGCTTTTAGCAGGCACACTAAAGTTCACTTTCTTAGCACTAACATATCCGAATCAACTACTTGAAGGCACATTAGTGTTTCCCTTTTTAAGACTAGGCATAGAACGGATTTCCTGCTTGGCACTAGGCATAGAACAAGACTTCACAGCCTTGCCTTTTCACCTAAGGTTAAGGATTTTGGGCATGTGGCAATTACACATTCTAGCAACTCTTGAGATCGCTTGGCCCGAGGCAAGCAAACCTAATTTCACTATCAAGAGGTTTATTAATGAAATCCTCTTCGACAATCTCACTGAGACATTCTAGACTATCCTTAAGGTGAGCACAGGATTCATGAAAAGCATGTTCATTATTCCTAAGATGAGGAGGAATATATTTAACTGTCACAGTGTATTTGCGATCTAAGGGTGACTTTGAGACAACATTCTTATTGAAAACAAGTGGCAGCTTCCCATTTCCCGACTTCTTAGATTCTCAATTTCCTTTTGTAAAGACGTTATTTTTTCGTTGTTTTGGTCACGGGTGACTTTCATTGAATCATATAACTCTTTAAAATGTCGCTTAACTTTTTCATTTTCTTCTAGAAAACTCTCGCTTTCCTTTTGTAAGGCATCAACTAAGTTTTGAAGATGAAAAGTTTGAGAATGCTGAGAATCTAAAGAGGAGGATTTGGGAGCCTGCCTTATTGTTCGCTTGACCCTTTAATTGAGAGATTTGGGCTTTCAACTTTCTCGATCAAGCAATGAGCTTGAATCGTTCATCACGCTTGTTAATTTGAAAAACCGCATCAAACTCTGGAGCATCTGACGATGTCTTGATATTTGAAGTTTTAACATTTTCTTTAAGATGTTGATATTTTAGTTGTAAATTAAAATGCTCAACTTCCAGTTTAGAAAAATGTTTAACCAAATTGTTGTGATCATCCAGTTCAATTTTCTCGTTTAGTTTAGAATTAGTTTTTCAAGCTCAATGACACGATCATGGGAGACTTTCATGGCCACAGATAGTTCATGAAATTTGGAAGCATTAATAGAGCAATTTGAAGCAAAGTTGAAAAAATATCTTGAGCAACACATTCAGGAATAAGAGTCTCATTTAAGGTATGCAAGTTCTTCCTCTCAATCTCATTATATTTTAGTGCACGCCCATAATCACTAACTTCAACTACCATTGCATCAAATTCCTTTTCCATTTCTTTAATATCTGATTTTATCCCCTTTTAAGACTCTCAAAATGATCTTTTAGTTGTTTAAAGAAAGGCATGACCTCGGTTAAATAACATTCTTTCATTTGCTCAAAACCCCTTTCCCTTCGCTATCCCAAATGGGTGTGATCCTTTTCTTACAAGTTTTCTCAAAATCGACAAATAGTTGAAGAATAACATATTGACCGATTAAGGTCTTGCTTTTAGTGGCAATAGTTCTAGGAACTAAATGCATTGGTGGATTTGGAGGATACTCACGCTTTAGGAATTTCCTACAAGGGGATTCTTTTCAACAAGATTTTCAACTTTTGCAAGTCCATATCCTTTTCCGTAACACTTGTTCGTGGGTCAACAATGTTTGAGGCTTAAACATGTTCAAGGAAATCCAGCTTTCCTTCTTGTAGTCATGGGGAGTGATAATAATCTTTTTCTTTGCATTTGGTCATCTAGTTTTTGTTCATCCTTTCCCTAGTGACTTCATCTGATTTCTTATCTTCCTCAGTGCACTCAACGCAACTAGGTTTCCGCCTAGGCTTAAGAATTTCATTACCATCATAAAGCACCTTATGAGCATTTCTAGCCTTTTTAATTACCTCTCGATTAGGTTCCTCAACAAGGGGAATGCTATGCTTATCGCTAAGACTCATGTTTAGTGACCATGTGAGCTCTGAATGGTGTTTCCTTGTATGTACAACTTGTTCTCAAGTTTGTTTTTCAAAGTTTTCCGATTAGAAAAATCTCTCAAGAGTTTTGATTCCTTTGCATTAAATTCTTGCTTAAGCATTTTCACATTTTCTTGAAGTTCTTGTTTTTGTTTAGATGTTTTAGAAAGTTTTTCTTGCAAGGAATTTAATTCTTGTTTCAATACTTCTCTAAACTTACTTTTTCTAATTATTGTACTTACTTGGTTATCCATTTCCTGCTCACGAGTGGTCAACTCAAACTTAGCACGTTGTTCATAAATAGCAACACGTTCTTTATAGGCATTTAGTTCATAAATAATGGAATCATCAGGGCACATGCAAAGTATTCATCAAAAACATAGTCATTGTTGATTGCAGAAGATGCATCACTTGGTACAACTTCACTTTCACTTTGTTTCACGGATTGATCATATGGGACAATATTGATATTACCCATATTTTCAATATTTGATTCAATAGTTTCAGCTGATTGTACTTTGTCATGCATCCGTGCACATCAAGATCATCGATAGTTTTAATACCTCTGAGATGAGCTTGTCATGGGATGGCCCAACTAGTGATGAAGAGGAGACCTTGGGAGAAACCATTGGAGAAATGCTAGCCATAAAAAATTGTGTGTGCCAGAGGTCCATCATCCACATCGAGTCGTATGCATCACAATACTTGAAAGGCATTCTCGATGATTGTGACCTATCTCCGAATAGGCCGCTCATCCACATCCGCATCATAGGTCTTGGCATTGCCCTCAGCAAGAAATAGCAATTCCTCTTCATTCAGAGTAGCACCATTGTCCCGAGCTTGAGCCACAAAGATCTTCTCTCCAAGTAATCAAGATTCTGTGGGCGCTGGAGATGTACAGTTCCTTGCAATGTGTCCCTCTCCACCACACTTATAACATTTGATGAGCTTAGTTTGACCTTGGTTACCATTCCTTCCTCGATTCTCGTTTCCAACATAACCTCTCCCACTCCACCTCGCCCCTCGATCATACCGTCTTTCCCTGATTGGTTGCACCACCGATCCTTCCATCTTTAATAGTGGCTTGATTGTGTGGGTTAGATGCGGTTCTGAGGTTGTTGTTGGTTTGTGGGAGAGTATTCATGTTTTGACCGATGAGAAGAGCTAGTTGATTAATGAAGCTACCCACGTGAGTATCAAAGATCGCCTTGTTTGTACATAGGATCATGAATGAGTTTGTGATTACCATTACCCAAGGGTATGACTTGTGATGCTTTGGTTGTGATATCGATGTTTGAGTAGAAAGTCAGAGAGTCATTAGACGAGCTTGTCTCTCCCTGGTTGGTTTTGAACCGATTGAGAATTAATTTTTCAAACATAGCATGTCTCTCATTCTCAAGGAGGAAGGCATAGAGTTGCTCATAGTTTGTATTCTTCAATCCTTTAGTGAGCTTCACAGATGTAACAAACTTGTGCCATTCGGGATTCATGTTGTTCACAAATTTTGAGTTCAACTGAATGTTAGGCATAGTCATTCCGATGTTCCTCATGTCATTAACTAACTTATGAAATCTCACATAGTACTCATAGACACTCTCATCCGGTTTCATCTTGAAATGCTCAAATTGGCCATAGAGTTGGGATTCTCTGCCTTCCATAGTTAATTCGTAACCCGAGAGAAGCATCTTAACATTGTCCCAAACCGCCTTTAGCATCCGTGTTATGATTGATCGCCTTGTAGATGTCTTTAGGAAGACCTTGAAGAACAATGTTTGAAGCCCCGATATCCGTGATCAAATCTCTTTTATCCTTATCATCAAGCTCATCATACATCTTAGGTCTCACCATTCCGTGAAACAGAGTACCATCTCGCATTAGTATCAAGTATGTCTCTAGTCGCCTCAACTCGATATGGTCCTTCATCAATGGATTTGAGAATGTTGACACCATTTTCCTTTCCAAGGCAATACAGCCTAATTCGTTGAGCCCAAGAGTCGTAGTCAGCTCACAAGCATGGGTGGACGAGTATCCAACCAACCGCTTGAACATCTTCGCTAAATGGAGATAAGGGGAACGCTTGGTAGACATGTTAACAGATTATACTGGATTTTATAGCTCTATGATTAAACCGGGAAATGGATTCTTTCACGGGATTTTACTAAATCAAGAGAAAACCGTAAACAATCACTCAAGACTCTAGATGATAAAATACTAAATCGCTAGAAGATAATGCACTAAGTCGCTAGAAATTAGTGCACTAAGTCGCTAGAAATTAATGCACTAAGTCGCTAACCCTTAATTCGCTACACCCCTAAGTCGCTAGAGTCCCAAGTCGCTAACAAAAAACAAGTCGCTAAGTAGTAACTCGCTACGCACTCAAGTCGCTAACCAAATTTTGGCAAAGAATTGCTACACAAGTCGCTAGAGACACAAGTCGCTAAAGAGCAACTCGCATCACCAAGTCGCTACCATTAAGTCGCTACCGTAGTGGAGAATCCACTACTTGTACTTTAACTCGCTAGATCTAACTCGCTAGTTCCAACACCGTAAGTCGCTACAAAAATGTGAAGCAAGTCGCTACCAAGAAACTATTCCGTGAGCTAAGTCGCTAGCTTGAAAAAACCATATAAACCTCACTTTTCAATCCAAAACAACCCAACCAAGATGATTCAAGCTTACCAAATGAAAACCTAAACACTTTTGATGATTCTAAACATAAAAGTACAACCAAAATCTAAACTTTAACACTAGAAATCAATCAAATGATGCTAAAACCACTAAACTTTTTCAAACTTAAAAACCACCTAAAACCACTAGAAATCCAAAGATGTGTAAGATATGATCTAACCATGGCTCTTGATACCAATTGTTGGATATTAACTTTTCACATACACATCAAACCATAACACAAGGTGGCATAAGATGGAATTCTGAGAGAGAAAGTTAGAGGTTTAGGGAACTTAGTGAGAGAAAGTGAAAGATATTATTATGAGCTCCAACTCTCTACCTTGGGAGGTAGAGAGTATTTATAGTCTTACATAATCGCCACACATCGGTCGTGGATCGCATAAATGGGTAAAGACCCGTCCGTCCTCCACGGTGTTACTTAACTAAATACTACTTATCTTAAAATAACTACGACTACGAGCTTTCTAACGATTACATATACTTGAGGTGACCGACTCTTTAATACCTGGAATTTCTAATTCCTAACAAAATTTCATATTAAAGACTTGGGAAATCTAAAATATTTTCTTGGCATTGAGGTTTTAAAAACTGGGAATGACATTTGTCTCTCCCAAAGAAAATATTGCCTTGAACTCCTCAAAGAATTTGGCCTTCTGCAAACCTCGTGTCCATTCTATGAAACCCAACTCGCCCTTCCATACATTCCCTCTCAGATGATCCTTTACTTGTCAACATCACCGGGTTATCGGTTACTTGGGAAACTTATCTATCTCACCCATACAAGACTCGAAATCTCATACTCACCATTGTTCGCACAATATATGCATTCTCCTTGAAATCTCATCCGAATGTGCCCTCAATGTACCGAGATATCTAAAAGGAGCTCCAGAAAAGGTCTAAGGTACAATTTCAAAGAACTCAAAATCATCTTGAAGGATATAGTGATGCCTGATTGGGTCAAATGCAAGAAAAACCGTAAAATCTGTGGTATTGTGTTTTCTTTTAATGATCCGATCTCATGGAAAAGTAAAAACAAAACACTCTTTTTCAAAATCTTCCACGTATAGAGTATAGATCTATGTCTACCGCTGCGGAAATCATTTTGATTCAAAAAATCTTAAAGGATCTAAAAGTTGATATTAATCTCCTTTAATCTTTTTGTGATAACAAATCGCTTTTACAACTTTGCCGTCAACCCTCCGCTTTCAATGAAAGATCAAAACACTTTGAAATTGATGTTCACTTCATCGTGGAAAAATTGCTATAGGTGTTATAAGTGCAAAAAGATTGGCTCTTCAAACCAAATCACGACATACTCACTAAAACCTCCCTCGTTTATCAAAGATAATTTTTTGTGAAAATTGATATTGTTTGATATGTTTGCCCATCAGATTAAGGGGTAATGTTAAATTTTGGGGTATCAATGCGGCAAAACATATCATTCTATCAATTGCTAATGGCTTTCAAGTTATGTTCATTGCAAGTAGATTCTACTGTGGGTTAATCATGGACAAAGAATAAAAGGTTTAAAGTTCCAAGATGCTCAAGCTCACGAAGCTATACCCATTTCTCACGATGAGTCATTTATAGCCGTCATAAAGGGTCTTTGTGTAACTTAATCTCCTATTTAATAAGTCCCTTAATCTAGGGTTAGATACACTTGTGTGTGCAGTCATTGTTACACACTCTTCTCCTCTTTCTGATCATTTCATTGATCTTGTCTAGTCTTTGTACTTACATGATTATTGTCTCATTGACATTAATATAACCTTGTAACATTTTGGATACTATTGTGAAATTAATCTAAGCTGACTATTGTGGCTTAGGTTTGAATAAAGGTTCTATTGTTCACCTTGTGTTGCTTATACTTTCGTACATATTCAGTGTTTTAATAATAATGATCCTACTAACCCTTGCTATCACAACATCAATAGATTGGTGCTTGCACTTGGACATAACCTCATGAACATTGATTGATAACATATC
>OU343220.1:292905239-293017773 GCA_910596185.1 Chrysanthemum makinoi
GATCTTTTGTATCAAATTATTTATGAAGCTTGTTATTATATGAAAGTGTCAATTATTGTTTATGACTAACATAAAGCATAGTAAACCAAGTTGTCACACAAGCATCATCATCAAACCACATCATAAGCAATTATAAAAGTAAAGAGATAAAGAAATGAAAGTGCAAACCGAACACGAGGATTTATAGTGGTTCGGTCACGGATCTCCTCTCCGCCCTACTCCACTCCCCGAGTACCCAACTCGAGAGTTACTTCACTAAATCAACAAGCTCCCTTCTCGGCGGAGAAAACCTTACAATCGTCGCTTACACTTTTTCCGGTACAAAGCTAAATATCGGGTTCTAGTTCGAGGTAGAACCAACCTAACGTCGCCTATACAATATTTCCGACACTAAGCTAGATGTCGAGTTCTTTTCAAAGTTACAACCACTCCCACTATGTTTTATGGCCCAACATAACAAACCTTGTGTTTTATGGTACAAACACATAAACCATCTAATCTAGTTTGGTGAAAGTGTTGTGATGATGCAATAATGTTTACAATGATGATCCATGATATAAATGTCTAATAGATATGAATGACTAATCTAAATGATCTTCTTAAATAAGAAGTCTTCAATCAATGAGGATATCAAGAGATCTTGAATCTTCATATGTTGATATGATTTGGTGAATGAGGATGGCTAGATCTCTAAACTTTCCTTGGTTGATCAAAATGTAAAGTATGCTTACAACAAAGATAAATGTTAGAAGCATTATGATCATGTGATGATGAGGGTGATTAATGTATATTACTACATGGTTATCTATAGATCTGAAAGATGAAAGAAAGATAGAAAGAATGTGTGTTGGAAGGGATGATTGAAATGAGAAGACAATGGGCTCTATTTATAGCCAAAAATGTAATCTAAAAAATAATACTTTATTAGATTTGATATCTTAGAATATCTTTCAAGATCTTGCAAATCTAACCAAATATTGACCAAATCTTCTAAAGATATGATGATGCATGAAGTGATGTAAAATTGTATTTTCATTTAGATTAAAATGTTCATGAAAATAAACTTGTAAAATGTATTATGTAACTAGTTTATAAAAAGTCTAGTTGCCTTTTATAAAATAAAATATCTAGTTGGGTGCTTGTCAAAATAATATATATTTTGTCAAGTGTAAGTAAATTTTAGTACTTGTATGAATATTATAGTTAGTTTACTTGTACAAATAAAAGTATATATTTGTTAGACATTTTACAAAAGATGTATTTGTATAAAATACTTGTGAATACAAAATATAAAATGAGGTTCAAAATAGAATGGTTAACCTATTAAAATACTTAGTGACTCTAAACGTATTTTAAACGTTCTAAATGATTTGTTAATGGGTTTGATCATAATGCCACATAACAAACATGTACGAACCTGTGTTGTAACATATGAGGACTTGAGACATCGAGAGGTGTTGAATTTATGTTGTGACAAAGTGTGATTACAACTAACTTGTACATTTTACGTTATGTATTACAAGTTACATGTTTGTCATCAATCAAAACAAACGAGACTGTATAAATTAAATATCGTAATATTTGCACTAACATCCCAGATTTGAACAAAAAACCCCCCACAGGGCACCGCAGAAGCTATACAAAACCTAAAAAAGTCTGAGACTTAAATGAAGAAGCTGCGAGACATAGTTCATATGTGGGAAAGCCTTCTAACGTCAGCAATTGAATCGAAGAACTTAGCGAGGGCGACTTTAAGACACGACTTATGCGTCCGGATGTGATAGCGAATATTTTATGTCTCAAATTCCACCTCTTTTCCGACGCTGGATCCTAGGGATCTTTAACGTGGAAGGTGATGGAAATTGTGGCTATCGAAGCTCTTGTCGAGGTCTTGGTTATCACGAAAAGAATATGGCCCAGAATTGAGAAGCTCTTGTCGTGAAGAGGTAGACAATAACGAGAATTTTACATGCAAATGTGGGGGACTTGTTTTACAACTATTCGTAACTCGATGAATTGGTTTGAAGGTCGGCACCATACAAGCATCGGATGACTATGCCGTAAAGCGAGCATGGCTATTGCTAACGACTATTAACCGGTCCAATTGTATGTATATCCAATTCATAATCTATTATGTGTCTTCCTCACGAGAGATGGTCCGGATAAAGCACAAATATTGTCCCCCGTTGTGATTCTTGGCGTGGGGAAGACTGTGCTACTCACTTCGTTCTTGCGGTTCTTGATGAAAACTCACCACTCCCGTATACTCACCCACAACGGAGATGGTTCAGAAATGACTTGGCCGCTGGATGGGCACATATGTTTACTCAACGACAGAGCATGTTTAGAAAGGCGAGAAACGATTATTGATTTATATTGTAAATGACAAAACATGTATAGACGACTTGATTTATATTGTAAATGACAAAACATGTATAGACGATTACCGATTTATATTGTAAATGACAAAACATGTATAGACGATTACTGATTTATAGTAAACGACTCGTCATCTTTGTTACAGATTGCTCTGCTCCGGTTCTTCCTCATCTTTTGTTACTGAGGAATCGGATGACATTGATGGAGGGACATTCATTGTGTCAACAACACACCCGCCGTGTTGAGAGTCCGATTATGTGCCTTCTTCTCCATCTTATGTGCCTCCCTATCCAAATATATCTCCAATTTTGCAGATGAGTAGAATTTTATACAATCGTCCTCCGGTTCTTCCATATCTTTTGTTACGTAGTCGCGTGATGAGTACGGCAGAGATTGTCGGATTGAGGAGACGATTTCAGAAAGTTAGAGTTTCGTGGGACGATGGCGCATCATTGGGCGATGTACACGCCATTTCGGCGATTGATCTTAGTTTCTAGTTATATTGTGATTTTGTGAACCATGTAACAACTATTAATCTATAACAAGATTGGTTATTTATGTATTCGAAGCTTCTAATTTTGTGAACAATGATATTAATGGATTTATGTTGTGAATAATTATACAAATTCTTTTGGCCGGATGCAACAAGAAAATCCTTTCTTGTGTCGTTGTCGACGTGGATTTATAATTGAAAGAACATCCCAACAACCCAAAACTTGTGGTCCTAAGTATTATGCATGTCTTTTGTCAAAGGTAAATAATTAAACGTTTGCTTATTTACGTAAATATATCAATAACTTGTTTGTTTAGAATACATTTCTTATAATTGTTTCATCATGTAATAGCCGATCAAGACTATGGGTGTCGATACTTCATGTGGAAGAAAATATTTCAACAAAAATACTTTGGTCAAGCCTCTTCTTCAAGCGTAAAGCTCAAACTGCGAAATTCAAGATAAAACGATCAACATGCTATTGGCTCAAAACAATTTGTTGAAGGCAAGAATAAATACGTTGGAGACATCACTGGAATTGGCAAGAAATCCAGTTGATCACGCATGTCAGTCTAGTGGAATACTCTATGAGCTTATAGATGACATTAATAATCTTCATGTGGAGTTGATTTCGTTGTAATATTAGTAACATTTGTTGTTGTACTTGTTTAATGTTTTAATGTCTAATGTTTTATTGTTATTGTTTAATTAAATAGAAACAATACACAAATAAATACTTTACATATAAAAACACTACACAAATAAATACACTATACATATAAAAACACTACACAAATTAAATATACCACACAATTAAATAAAATAAATACACTATACATATAAAAATACTAAACAAATTAAATATTTTCACACAAATAAATACTACACAATTAAATAAAATAAAATAAAATAAAAAAAAAAAAAAGATAGCCGCCGCCAGCGAATGAGCCCCATGGCCTATGGGGTGCCTGGCAAGTGATTCTTGGGGTGCCGCAGTATCCTCTCCCTTATAGTTTAACGTACTAACAAACGAATTATGGCCAATTAAAACATATTATAAAGTTTGGAGAAATATTAAATAATTTAAACATTTAACTAATCTCTTAGGGTGGTGGCAACCATGTCTAACAAGTTTTTTCATGGCTAATCATCCACCAATAATATCCTTCCATCTCATCTCATACTTATCTCATACATAACAATAGATTTTTAATGGCAACCATGCCTAACTCATACCTCATCTATTTTTTATTTATTTATTTATTTATTTTTTATATAATTATATTAAACAATTTAATAAAAACATAATATTTTATTAATACTTAAAAGAAAATTACATAATACATATTAAAAAAAAACACTAGTCGGATAGAAATTCTAACTCGTCCTCGGAAGATGAAGATGAATCCATTTTGTTTATGAAATAGAAATGTTTTTGTTTGAGTAAAAATAGAGATGTTTTTGTGTGTGAAATAATGTTAAATGAGTAGTGTTTAAATAGGTAAAAAAAAAAGTTTTTTTTTTTTTTTTTTTTAATGCAAGTAAACGGCTAGTTTTGGTTGATGTAGAATCGGCAAACAATACTGATTTGGGTCCAATTCATCCCACACCGAATCATGCCTAGGACGAGGCAATGGGCATGCCGATCGGTGTCATTGATGCCGAATGCATACCGACTTGGGTTGCCAGTCCCCTTAAAAGTGACACCTGATTTTCAAAACAAAGACACTAACTTTTAATTTGTTTAATTTTTTCTTTAAGCATAAATTATACTTTTGTTCTTCATAAAAGTTTTCTGTCAATTTTCTTGTTTATATTAGTTAATATAAGAAATAAATGTTTGTTAAAAGTTAGTGTCAACAACTGTAAAGTGACAATTCTTTTCATGTGAATCAAACTAGTAGTATTTTGATTAATGAAAACATTTGAAGACCAGATCATTTTCATTCCAGAAAATAGTTTCATGTTGTTTAGATGCCATGTTATATTCAATCAACACTGAGTTGTCATATGGTGTAGACAACATGCTCATACAAAACTAGATCTTGTAGTCTTCAATGGTTAAAAAGAAATGATTATTTTCTGCTAAATAAATAAACAAACACACAAATAGAAATCACAACAAAGAATATTCTATTTGTCGTCCTTCAGTAATCAAGCATCTTAACATAAAACTTATGGAATAACATGTGTTTTGTTGAGTAGAACATGTCTTGTTACCAAAAGGTAAGAGTACGGAAATCACAGTCCATCCATAAATCGTGGAAAAGTGTTTTATAAAGGGCTAAACTACGCAGGCACCCCACGTTCTCCTTGGCAGGCACCTCAAGTAGGGTGGGTCCCCCTTCCGAATTTTCAATAATGTATTTTTATTTATTAGAAAACAAATAATTTAATTTTAATTTTTGTTTTTCGTTTTAATTATGATTCTTACTTTTGACTTATAATTATGTTTGATGCGCGCGGTAAATGTCTTAAGTAATCGACACAAGGAAGGAGCCCAACAAACACCATTTTTGCTTGTGGAGACATTGTTGTATGCGTTCCTTTCTTTTGAGCAGACTAATATCAATTTGGGTTGTATTCCTTTCTCAATTGTTTCAATTCTGAGTTGCTCCATATGCCAACTCTTATGAGGTGCAACATGATCTCAAATATTATTGGTTAACTTATCTTTCAAATTTATTTTGCCTTTAAGAACGTAAAAGGCTAGTTGAATAAGAGCGATAATAACACCCTCAAGAGGACTTCTAGATTATGTTCTTATTGTGTACGTGGAGTGGAGTCGTGGACCATAATCCAACTACAAAATAAACAATTTTGGCACAAAAAGACATGAAGTTATAACTTAAACTCAATAATTTAGAATTATAAAGGGAAATACCCTCAGAGGTACATCAACTTTGGGAATAACTTGCAACATGCAAATAAGTAGGCATAACAATGATTTCGTCAAAACTTGTAAACTTGAACTCCCGTTATCATTTGTACTGACACCACACCGCACACACACAAGCGTACACACGTGTTATAGTTTAGAAACCCGTTAAACTTGTTAAACCCATTTTACCTTAACTTTTTTATATTTTACCCGTTTAACCTTCTATTAAACTAAAGCAACCCCAACTTACCCATTGTTAAATGGGTTGAAATTTCCACGTGTATCAGTGATAGATAATAAGAAAGCCATCCACCAGATGCAACTTTCTCCTTGTTTCAGAAAAATATTCCTGCTACTGCATGATTTGATTGGACCTTCTGCAAAGACAATCAATGCACGTCTCTCTTTAAGTCTCAAATGAGCAAATCGGAATGACCACCATGCCATTCCCGGTGAAAGATGTATTATTTGTACAATGCAAATCATATTCAAACCAACTATGTAGTTTGAACTTTCTAGCCATTTTACTCTTGCATACATGATATGGTTATAACAGGAAGTCTTCTTTTCTAAGTTGAAGTAGGCAATATTAGCTCCACAATGAATCTACAGAATGTAATTCATGACTAACCTGTACAGGGGATGTTAAGCATTATATATTTAGATATGTCATATATGTATATAGCACATTTAATGAGATAAATAGCATAGAATACTATAAAGACACTAAAAAAAATACTATAAAGATTGCATATTGAAATATCCACAGTTATCGACATATATATTTTTTTTTGCTAAGGCTTAAGTGTTCAAAATACACACACAATTTTTGGGGACAAACTTGCCTATTTTGCAAAATAAAATCGCACCAAGGCTCTAAAATAAATCTCTCAAAAATCAAGAATGACTAAAACAAACTAACTATATAAGAACCATGCAAAAAAAAATTTACGACCTTGCAGCCCATCATAAGTGTTCGAACACATTTTTGACGCATTCGGAACACAATTAAATATACATAAGTAAACACTACATAATTTACTTTTACTTACCCAATTTTGTCAGATAAGAAACCCATGTATATTGGGCATGACATTGGGCATGTCCTAGTGATGTAACTTGTAATTTTTATGCAATCATCACACCTATACTGATCCAAAGTAGAAAAATAAATCCATATCTTTCTCATATTTCACTAATCTTTCATATCTTTCTCATATTTTACTAATATTTCAAGTAAGTTAGCGAGTTCCAAAGCAACCTTCTCCTGATAAGGATCAAAATATAGGTTTCTTCCCTTTCCTCAAATCCCCATAGATAAATTTGAAGCCTTGAATCCAAAATTCAATAAAAATAATAATAACAATAACAACAAATGAGCGTAATTTTGTAGTCTTGCTCTGAGATTTGATTTTATGTATGAGCCGTAAATCCAGTGGACACCATTAAAATCAAAATGGCTATAAAAAGGTTTACAACTTAAGCAACAATTTAGAATGATTTAAGAATAAGTGTGGAGTTGACCGGATATCGAACCAACAACTTCCTTTAAAACTTTTAAACTAAAGCAACCAAAAAAGTAAGTGTAAACAAACGCCCCAAATTCCCTCAAACTTATTAGCATAAGGAGATAATCGCAAATAAAGTATAGAATATACGTTGTACAACCATGTGTTTGGGTTTCCATCTTTTGAAGTTCTAGGGGCCTTAAGACCGATGGACGACATGTCGAAAAGGGGAGGTCGAAAAAGATAATAACACATTGAGACCAGTTTTAGCACCCCATCTCTATGTCATTTTTGAAGGAAATAAAACAGGTTGTTTGGGAACTATATTGGTAAGTTATAAGAAAATCCAAAACAATATCTATTTAAGCAATCCAAAATCCCTTTATGAGTTAAGATTTCAGAAAAGCAATCTGAGATAGCCCCCTTATTTAGGAACAATTTATATAACCAAGCCTAAACAACCCCTTTGTAAGCAGTTTCAATAAGTTAGCAAGTGATGAAAAGCAAATCAATTATATTTTCCACATTATCAGATCATTAACCCCGAACTCAATTTGATCAAAATCATACATATAATCATCATTATCTCCTTACGGAAATCAAACACAATTAACCTAACACAAAAAGTAAAAAATTGTAGGTAATCTTTAATATCCTATTAATACAGACAATCATACATTCAAAACAACCACTTTATTATACCAAGACTCGTATTCGGGGAGTGTGCGATTTGTCCAACTGCACCGGGTTTCAAAATTTTAAAAAATTAAACTATCTAATAACGTGATTATACATATGAATTGAACAACAATTAACATACTAACATATCAAAATCAATACCTAACACATCTTCACTATAAAAAAAAGATACCTTAATTAGAATCGAAATCAAACCCATCTTCATCATCTTCTGTTATGGCTATTACCATATCTTAATCCAGCGGTAGCAAATTTTTTATAGAAGATAACTATTTTCTTTGGCATCAATTTGGATCGTTTATGTTTCATAAACCATAAGTAATATTTGAGTGCAGATATAGTGTGTGTTTTTTGTTTTGTTGTTAATTTAGAGGTGCGGTTCTCTTTTTAATTTTACTATTTGGCCCGCAATGTTGAGAAAATGACCCATTGGTACATGTGTATTTTTTATCTTTTGTTGAATCCTAGTAACGAAAACGAAATTTATAAATTCTTGGCCAAATCGGGTAATACTTAAGTTTTTATAATTTAAAAATAAAGTAAAAAAATTCAATTTAAAAAAAATACTACTAAATAAGGTATGGTTTGATTTTTTTGAAATGAAAAATTCCCACTAAGGGTTTTGTTTTATTATATAAAAGATTTAATTTGTGTAGTGTTTTTATATGTATAGTGTATTTAATTGTGTAGTGTTTTTATATGATATTTATTTTACGTTATGCTTTTTAATTGTGTGTTTGTTTCCATTTAATTAATTAAACAATAACAATAAAACATTAAACAAATAAAACAACAATGTTTTCAATATTACAACGAAATCTACTCCACATGAAGATTATTAATGTCATCTATAAGCTCATAGAGTATTCCACTCGGCTGACATGCGTGATCAACTGGATTTCTTGCCAATTCCAGTGATGCCTCCAACGCCTTTATTTTTGCCTCAACAAATTGTTTTCAATCAATAGCATGTTGATCGTTGTATCTTTAGTTTCGCAGTTTGAGCACTGCGTTGAAGAAGAGGCTTCACCAAAGTACTTTTGTTGAAATATTTCCTTCCACATGAAGTATCGACACCCATAGTCTTTAGTCCCTGGCTGTTACATGATTCACAAAATTACAATATAACTAGAAACTAAGATTAATCACGCCCGAGGCGTAGTCGCTCCAATGATGCTGCCATCTGTCCCACACGAGACTCTAACTCAAATGCGTCCTCCTCAATCCGTCAATCTCGCCAGACCGCCAACGCCGACGGCGTCAGTAACAAAAGATGAGGAAGAACCGGAGGATGTATAAAATTGTCCTCATTTGCGTGCATGGAGATATAGCCGGAGAGGAGGCACATAAGATAGTGAAGAAAGCACATAATCTGGACTCTCAACACGAGCGGGTGTGTGGTTGGCACAATGAATGTCCCTCCAGCGAATGTCATCCGATTCGTGTAACAAAAGATGAGGAAGAACCGAGCAGAGCGTAAATCAGTAACAAAAGATGACCAGTCGTTTGCTATAAATCGCGAATCGTCTATACGTGTTTTGTCATTTACAATATAAATCAAGAATCGTCTATACATGTGTGTCATTTACAATATAAATCGAATCGTCTATACATGTTTTGTCATTTACAATATAAATCAATAATCGTCTATACATGTTGTGTCATTTACAATATAAATCAATAATCGTCTATACATGTTGTGTCATTTACAATATAAATCAATAACTGTTTTCTACGTATATCTAAACATCCTCTGTCGTTGAGCAAACACATGTTCCCATGGCGCGGCCTCGACATTTCTAAAATGTCTCCATTGTGGGTGATTATACGGGAGTGGTGAGTCTTCATCAAGAAACGCAAGAACGAAGTGAGCACATTCGTTGTTCCCCACACGAAGAATCACAACCGGAGACAATATTTCTACTGGAATCGGGAGAACCTCTCGCCGAAGACACAAAAAGAGATTGTGAATTGGTTATACATACAATAGGACGGTTAAGAGATGTAGCAATAACCACTCCCATTTCTGGCATAGTCATCCAATACCGTGCTGCACCCCTAAACCAATTCATCGAGTTACGTATAGATGTAAAAGAATCACCCACATTTCCCCTCAAACATCCTCGTTATTGTCTACCTCTTCCGAGGCAAGAGCTCAATTCGGGCCACATTTCTTGCTGATGGCCAAGACCTACGGTAAGAGCTCGATAGCCACAATTTCCATCACCCTCCACGTTAAAGATCCCTAGGATCCAGCGTCGGAAAATAGCGGAATTTCATCATACAATATTCGCTAAAGTAACTGAACGCATAAGTGGTGTCTTAAGTCGCCTCGCTAGGTCCTTCGTTAGGTCCTTCGTTTAAGTCTGACGTTAGAAGGCCTCCCACATAAGAATTGTGTCTCGCAGATTCTTTATTTACTGACTTTTAAGTTTTGTGTAGCTTCTGCGGTGCCTTGTGGGGGTTCTTCGTTCAAATCCGAGATTTGGTTTAGACTTGATTTGTTGTCCTTTGCGCCGGACGTCCACGATTACTTTCTTTAACAAGCAGTTGTTGGGTCGACAGATTCAGAGTGTATATACCTCGAGCATGTTTAACATATTTTTTGACAAACGGCGATGCTCGTATAAACACTTTGGAATTTCAGAAGTCATCTTGACAAGAAAAATATTGGCTCTTCGTGCCCTTGAGGCTCTTGAGGATATTCAGGCTCATCAGGCTCTTGAGTATTTCGGACAACAAAGCCGTGGAACGCTTAGTGTTTTCGAAAAATTATCAACAAAATCAAGCGGAATTGGCAATCCTGTATTCGAAAAAAGGAACTAGTTAAAATTATCGGTATTGACGGGAAGAATAACTTGATAGTGTCACACCCCCAAATTACCTGTTTTGCAGCGGAATGGAATTCCTGGGGATTGACTGTCATAGCATCACAATCACAGTTATATTGAACGACCTAAAGTGTCGTTTGAAAAGAACATCGTTTGATTTAATAAAACAATCAGAGTTTACAAAGTAGGTCCCAAATGAAAATCAACTTGTGCGGAAATAAGTTTGTTACAATTCAAACGATGTTTTAAAGTGCGCGAAAACCCAGTGAGAGCGGCGTCGTCACCACGACTCCATGATGTGTCCAAATGCATGCCATGAAGTGAATGCCTTAGTTACCTGAGATAAAACATGCTAAAGTGTCAACACAAAGGTTGAGTGAGTTCATAGAGTTTGTGTTGAAATGTAAAGCCTTTAAAAATCGTTTATGCAAAGAAAGGCATTGTGAATACACTCAGTTCCAAGTTCCGCCCATACAAAACTTGCAACCTGTGTGTTCACAACCTACGCCGAATGTGTATAGTTTAAGTTCAAGCCCACATCGTCAAATGAATTCAAAATAGTACCTAACTCGACGTAGAACAATAGCACATAATCAATAGTACTTAACTCGACGTAGAACAATAGCACGCAAACAAGAACAATTGATATAGTATAACCTTTGATTTAGAAACAATGGTAATCATGGTAGCATTTAGCCTTTAAAATCTAAAGTACTTATGAAAAATAGTTAAGCATGTATCTCCCCCAAAAAGGTTATGAAAACAAGTAAAAGCAGGGGCCATGAAACTCACTTGGTAAACTGGAATAATGGCAAAAGTGAGTACACCGAGGTATAATGTGATGCGTTAACCGGGACAAGTTAATGTGATGAGGTGCAAGTAACAAGGATTTGCCTAAACACTCTTGGTTTTTATTTCAAAACCTTATAAAGAGTGATAACTAGATTGTAAATAACTTGAACTTGAGAAAGATTTTATGATCCCTTGGAGAACTCTTGGAGGCCGGTTTTGAGGATGAAAGAACCAAGAGAGAAAACTACTAACTTGTATTATTTTTGTGATTGAATGAATGAGAAATGAGTGAACTTTTTCTTTAGAGTGTAGATATAAACAATCAAGAAGCAAACTTTTTCCAACATTAATTGCAACCCTCCCCCCCTTGGCCGGTTTTTAGGGGGAGGTGTTTGTCAAAATTATATTTTTTTTTATTACTTGTATATATTGTGTAAGTAAATATTTGATAAAGTGTAAGTAAATGTGTAGGAAATGAACAAGTAAAGGTAAATAGAAATTTTTAGGTAAAAGTAATTGTTAATAGATCAAAATAGAATGTAATGAGATAATAAAAATTGTAAAAATACATTCCTTGTAAAATTTGAGTGATAAAATAATTACCGAAAGTAGTTTTAAGAAAAACGTCGTAATAATATAAATTTAACGATTTATATTCAAAATAAATTCCAAACACTAGTTAAACTCAAAATATAGTTTTTATCAACTAACTGTAAGTATAAAAATATGTCGGATCATTTTGAAATTAACGGATTAAATATTATAATAACCACGCGATAACGTTTATTAAATATAAAAATTACGCGATGAATGTGAAATAAAATGTCATGAATGAATTATCATGATGCAAATGATGTCAATGAAATGTAGACTAATCTTAGTCCATATGAAATGTTCGTGATGTTATGATCATGAATTCGCCGCTAAACCTTTAAGGTTACGCGAATTTGGAACAAGTAAACCAAGTTTACGGTAAATGTTGAAATAATGAAGCAAGAATTGTTTCAGAAATGACCTGAAAAGTACGGGTTGTCACATTCGCCCATCCAAAGTCCCCTAATCTTCGTGTTGGTCTCTCGGTTTAGGGTTTGATGTGGCAAGCTTTTTCCATTCTCGAAATTTCCAAAAGACTTTTAGGTAACCGAGTTTTGCTTAATCCCACAACTCATCAAACAAGAACTGTCATACGATTAGGCTAAATCGGTTTAGGTAACAACTTGTTTCTAGCTCG
This sequence comes from Chrysanthemum makinoi, assembly GCA_910596185.1. NCBI lineage: Eukaryota > Viridiplantae > Streptophyta > Magnoliopsida > Asterales > Asteraceae > Chrysanthemum > Chrysanthemum makinoi. Next base: position 292,918,054 of record OU343220.1, read on the forward strand.
ATCTTGGCAACTCATCAAACAAGAATCACACGGGATCAAGCGGAAACAAGTGGTTTGAAGAAAATCTTTTGAAAATTTGGCTCGATACGAATTGCTTACACATATAAGCCTACTACTCCCTTCATTGCATGATTCTTCCAGAATTAGACATAGGTGATCAGGCTATGTATAATTTAGGAGTAACTATGCAATGCTTGGACTAATCGACTCATATGATGTTTGGTGTGGAGTCAACTGATGTTAAAATTGTGATGAACATCGAGGAGAGAAGACATGGAGAAGTGTCGTTAAATGATAGTTAAAGTAAAAAGAATTAAAATCCTCGTAGGTGATAACAAATCGGAAAGAAAATAAAGTACGATAGATGAGAGTATTTTACAACGAGTGGTTTATCAAATAGAAATACATCTTAGGTTATAAAGATTCGGATACGATGGAAAACATAAACTTAGTACGAGACATAGTATATAAGGAGAAATAAGATCTGTATTTCCGAACTTCTTCAGTCTTCCACGTCGTTGATACCTTGACGAGCTCCTCCTCCTCCTTCTAACATATATACATTCCCATGAGCACCTTCGACTTGTTGACCTTGGTTTTGAGGACATTGGTTCGAGAAGTGTCCTTGTTCCCCACATCCGAAGCACGTAACTATGGTCTTGCCCTTACAAATTTTAGCAAGGTGTCCTACTTTGTGACAGTTAAAACATATACCACATGGACCATTATGATGTAGCGTGCATTGGTGGCATCGTGTTTCCTCGCAGCATAAGCTCTTCCCTTTGTTGGTGCAAAGAACATAGACCTCAACTTCTTGTCTTCCACTCTGTTGTTGATGATGGTTAGTGTTACGGTTTTGGTTGTTGTTGTTATAACCTCCTTGGTCATTTTCCCATTTCCTTTTGTTGTTGTTGAGTTGGTTATCGTCGTTGTTGTTGTTGTTTTGGTTGGTGTTGGTATACTTACCTTTCTTTACTACCTGGGCCATGAGCTTTTGAGTCACCCTAATAGCTTCCTCGATTGTTTGTGGATCAAACGAAGTCGCATCTCCTTGAATAACCTCGGAAGTCCCCGATAAAAGCCTCTAGCAACTTCTCGTTATCAGAAACCATGGACGGGCATAACGCGGCCAATTCTTGGAATCTCCGAATGTAAGTGTCAATATCGTACCCAATAGTTACTAGTTCATAGAACTCGGTCTCCAACTTTTTGACTTCCGTTCGAGGACAAAACTTCTTAGTCACCAAACCCTTGAATTGCTCCCAAGTAAGCTTGAAAGCATTCTCCATCCCAATCGGTTGAGCATATGAATTCCACCACGACAACGCTCCATCGAGTAGTGTACTTGTAGCATACTTGACCTTACTATCATCCGGGCAATTACATAACAAAAACACGGACTCCAATTTCTCGAACCATCTAACCATGGCAGTGGCTCCTTCAGTCCCTTTAAACTTGGTGGGATTCCACTTTTGAAATCCTTATATGAACAGCTTTTAACCCCGGACCCTCTGCATTTATGCAGCTAAAGCAGCAGAAGTTTTATGTTTCGCCAAAGCAGCAGGCCGTATGGCGTCAGCAGCAGTCACCGCTTCCCTTTCAATCCTTAATGCCTCGCTACACTACCCTTACCAACTTTTGAATACCGGTCATACATGTGTGGCTTTCTTCGGCGCCATATCTTCTTCAAAACAAGAGGAAATGTGAGACGTAGCAAAATCCGATGTTAATAATAAACGCTCCAAAGAAATGTGATAAGAATGATAAGTTTGAGGTTAACTTTCAAAATGATCGACGATTTCCTACGAAATGGGTTATGATGTGTTGTAAGTGTTTCAAATGTATAATGGTTTAGTGACTTAATGTGTTAGTAACGTGTAACTCGACATGTTAGTGATGAAACAAAGGAGTTAGAGTGACTTTGCCCTACTTAAAGGTTTATCTCGGCATTCGACGTTATCGGTGATGAGTCAATTGATGTAAAGATTGTGATAGGGAATAACAAGGAATTCTCCACATTAGAGTATGAGAAAAGGATAATGGGATGGGTATTTAAAGGCATCCATGTGACAATCGATCTGAAATGAAAGTAAATAACTCGAAAAATGTACGTATAAACCGCATGTAAAGTGAACATGCACTTATGATGAAATGATGAGATGCTTTGATGATGTAGTTATAGTCTAGGGTCAATGATGCAACCTAGTTCTCTATAACCAAGCTCTGATGCCAATCTGTCACACCCCCAAATTACCTGTTTTGCAGCGGAATGGAATTCGGGATTGATGTCATAGCATCACAAACACAATTATATTGAACGACCTAAAGTGTCGTTTGAAAAGAACATCGTTTGATTTAATAAAACAATCGGAGTTTACAAAGTAGGTCCCAAATGAAAATCAACTTGTGATGAAATAAGTTTGTTACAATTCAAACGATGTTTTAAAGTGCGTAAAAACCCAAGTGAGACGCGTCGTCACCACGACTCCATGATGTGTCCAAATGCATGCCATGAAGTGAATGCCTTAGTTACCTGAGATAAAACATGCTAAAAGTGTCAACACAAAGGTTGAGTGAGTTCATAGAGTTTGTGTTGAAATGTAAAGCCTTAAAATCGTTTATGCAGAAAGGCATTGTGAATCCACTCAGTTCCAAGTTCCGTCCATACAAAACTTGCAACCTGTGTGTCACAACCCACCGCCAATGTGTATAGTTTAAGTTCAAGCCCACATCGTCAAATGAATTCAAAATAGTACCTAACTCGACGTAGAACAATAGCACATAATCAATAGTACTTAACTCGACGTAGAACAATAGCACGCAAACAAGAACAATTGATATAGTATAACCTTTGATTTAGAAACAATGGTAATCATGGTAGCATTTAGCCTTTAAAATCTAAAGTACTTATGAAAAATAGTTAAGCATGTATCTCCCCCAAAAAGGTTATGAAAACAAGTAAAAGCAGGGGCCATGAAACTCACTTGGTAAACTGGAATAATGGCAAAAGTGAGTACACCGAGGTATAATGTGATGCTTTAACCGGGACAAGTTAATGTGATGAGGTGCAAGTAACAAGGATTTGCCTAAACACTCTTGGTTTTTATTTCAAAACCTTATAAAGAGTGATAACTAGATTGTAAATAACTTGAACTTGAGAAAGATTTTATGATCCCTTGGAGAACTCTTGGAGGCCGGTTTTGAGGATGAAAGAACCAAGAGAGAAAACTACTAACTTGTATTATTTTTGTGATTGAATGAATGAGAAATGAGTGAACTTTTTCTTTAGAGTGTAAATATAAACAATCAAGAAGCAAACTTTTTCCAACATTAATTGCAACCCTCCCCCCCTTGGCCGGTTTTTAGGGGGAGGTGTTTGTCAAAATTATATATATATATATATTTTTTTATTACTTGTATATATTGTGTAAGTAAATATTTGATAAAGTGTAAGTAAATGTGTAGGAAATGAACAAGTAAAGGTAAATAGAAATTTTTAGGTAAAAGTAATTGTTAATAGATCAAAATAGAATGTAATGAGATAATAAAAATTGTAAAAATACATTCCTTGTAAAATTTGAGTGATAAAATAATTACCGAGTAGTTTTTAAGAAAAACGTCGTAATAATATAAATTTAACGATTTATATTCAAAATAAATTCCAAACACTAGTTAAACTCAAAATATAGTTTTTATCAACTAACTGTAAGTATAAAAATATGTCGATCATTTTGAAATTAACGGATTAAATATTTAAAATAATAACTCACGCGATAACGTTTATTTAATATAAAAATTACGATGAATGTGAAATCAAATGTCATGAATGAATTATCATGATGCAAATGATGTCAATGAAATGTAGACTAATCTTAGTCCATATGAAATGTTCGTGATGTTATGATCATGAATTCGCCGCTAAACCTTTAAGGTTACGCGAATTTGGAACAAGTAAACCAAGTTTACGGTAAATGTTGAAATAATGAAGCAAGAATTGTTTCGAGAAATGACCTGAAAGTACGGGTTGTCACAGATAGGCATAAATTTTAAAATACATATTGTTTGCTTGAAGCCAGTACAGTTGGTGATAGCATGGTAAACCATACACTAACCGCATCTGATGACCACATGCATGTGGCTCAACATCCCGTTTACTTTCTGCGAGTATGAGCCTTAAAGCAATAACAAAACAAAACCAATCGATTCAGCAGTAGATCGCACCCAATTAATTAAATCAACTTCAGTACCGAACACCTATACAATATAAAAACACAATAACCTTTTTATTAATACATTTTCTTAAAAAAACTTTATAAAAAACGTTTTCTTATAAAAACTTTTTTATAAAAACTTTTACTTTTAAAAAAAAGTTTATAAATATAAATTTAAAAAAAAAACTTTTATAAATAATTTATATTATCTTTTTTTATAAATACATTTTTTTTACAAGCAATTATAAATACTTTTGATTAACTTTTGTTTATAAATACATGTTTTTATAAATATTTTTAAAAATACTTTTATTACTTTTATTACATTTGTATTAATTTTTAACAAACCTTACTTTTTTTTTTACAAACTTTACTTTTTTCTTTTTACAAATAACGTGGGAGCGTGAAGATCATTTCAAACGCAAGTACCCACACCTTTTCTCTACTTCACCAAATAATTCTAACTGAAAACCGAGGACGGTTTTCCAAGACGGAGGATGTGACACATGGTAAATTTTCACCAAAATTTAACTGATAATTAGTAACTCATTTTACTAAGCCAAATTTATTAAGCATGCATAAGCTTTGCCTGATCATTTGAGTAGCTAACTCGCATACAAAGGTAATCTGCACCACTTTTGCATTCATATCATTTTATGAATATTTTATTTTGTCTTATGATTTAAATTATAAGACGAGAGGTTATCTCGTTCTTCCCAGTGACCGACACTACACGCGTACCGCATTACTAAGATAAGGACTCGCTAAAACAATTAACAAATGTCAACAACTTGGAATATTACAAAGATAAAATATTTCAGGCACGTAACAATAAGACACTACGTCATAAAAGTTATCAAGCAATGATACCTTGGTCACGATATAATTTCGCGGAACACAAAAATATCTAACACAACTCACACTCAAGACTTTAACATTCATCAATATAAGTGTATTACCCTACAAAACTAATACATTTACCAAAACTTCTACTTACATTTATTTTCTTTACAAATAAAAAAAAAAAAAAAAAACATTAAACACTCTTTTATATTTTGTCTTATCTTTTCCCTCTCCCTTGGTATAGCCGCCCCTCTCACCTCCCCATATCTTATCTTTTCTCCTGATTTTATTCCCACACGTTTTCCTCTCCACCTCAATAGATAGTACCACATATCTTATCTTCCCCAAGAGGCTATCTATTTTCCCTGCTACACGCCTAGGTCGAATCTCCCACAAGAAGAAAAACCCAACATGTCTTTCCATCTTAATCTTCTCACTCATACCAAAATCATGATAGATTTCTTCTCCAAAACACCATCCTTGATGCGCCGGCCATGGGTTGAACGAATCCAAGGGGAATCAAAAGAGATATATCTCTACTCAAATCCATTTGGAGCCAAGTCACAAGATTCATCTATCCTTGGAAGGTAGCTAATTTCGGCTTCAATCCAAGACCCAAGGAAGAAAGAGGAGCCAAACTTCCTTATTGTTCTACCCTTTTTATTTGGACCGAACCACAGGGTCACATACATCCCCAAAGATAGTTTAGTCACCAAACTTCTCAAGGTGTTATCGGTGTGGTGGTGATTCCTGTTGGTTCGGGTTTATTTTGTGTTGTAATCGGGTTGTGTCGAAAAATATTCCTTCCTTGTGTCGAGACTCTCAAGTGAATTGTAAGAATCTTTAGCTTCTTTTCCTTCAATATGTATCTCTATTCTAGTGTTAATGAAATATAATTTAGACATAAACCACATCTTGTTTAATATCTTATAGATGAGAGGCTAAGTTAGTATTCTTGTTGATGACAAATCGTGTGAAATAAGTAGCCTCAAGTAAATTTAGTTGTTGTTGGGTCCTTTGTTGTGGTCTTGTCGAGGTTAGGAATCAAAGAAAACAAGATAAGTATTTTGATAATTGATAAATCTTATGTTCTTTCGGTAAATAATTTAGTCTCGTCGGGATTTAAACCTTGTCATTGTTTTATTAATCTTGGTTCGGTAGAGAAGAAAAAGTCAGAAGATTTGTGAAAGTTAAGTCTACTAGCAAACATTGTTATTGAATCTAGAAATTGACGTTTGTCCTAACACTTGGTTTAATTGTTAAAACTTGCGTAGTAACGATGGGTCAAGTACTTTGTAACAAATTCACTTTGTAACGTTCAGTTATGGTATTGTCGTTAACCTTAGTGCGAAGTTGTTTGGCTCGACGGTAAACCCACTTCACGCTCAAGTGCTCACGTCAACACACTCATGTTGTCTTTAATGGCGTGATATAAACCTTATACTAAAGAAACCATTTTTATGTTACAACGAATCAATAACTTGGAAAGTAGATTTTGTAACCGCAACACTTTGTGCCTAGAGTTAGTATCACTCGTGAGAGTCGTGATTTGGTCTTCATAATGTATCGACAACTTCATCTTGGTAGTACCATGATGTTGGAGTCATAACCCCGGGTCGAGGAACTTCGACTTCACAAGGGAGGACATGTTTGGTCAAGTTGTATCTTGAGTTAGTCATTGTATTATTCTTGCGTATAGGACAAATGCTCTAAGCATCATGGGATCGAAGTACATTAGGTCCACTAAAAACTCGATGGAAATCTGCTCGTGAAAACATAGTGTTACTAGGCTACCTTTCCTTTAGTCAAATTTGATGTCTAATACCTAGCCTGAGAGCATATTGTGTCACCAAATTGTAGCCATCTTTCCTGCGTAGTTCGTCTACAATATGAAAAGACTTTCCATCAAAATACAATAGTCACAAAAATGACAAGTTGAAGCATTTGACTACCTTTCCCACTTGCATCAAAGGTGATACTGAAACATGCATTAAAAACCTTTCCTGTAGATATTTGGGCCACGCAGATATAGCTCCAAATAAAATTGTCAAAATTAGCTTCAAGCCAGGCCCAATCTTGTCACTTCGGCCTAGGCCCAATCCCTTCCCCTGCTGCGAACAACACCGGCCGCAGCCCTGATGATATTTCGGTGTTCGTTTGGTAGTCTAAGCCAACCCGCAAAAATAAACCCAACGTGTGTAATCGGAAGTCAAACTATGAACCAACAACTCATTCCGCTTATTTTCCTTCTTTCTAATTGTACACATTGTCTCAACGCCAAAAGTGTTACTACAAGTAAACATGTATAATGGTTTGACATAAACAACAAATGTTTTAAAAACATGATGCACATAATAATGTCTACGTCAAAATGTAACAACGATGTGTAAGCAAATATATGTCAAGTGAACTTCCCGTTTAGAACAATGTATATTAAGAACAAGTCTTAACAAATAAAAGGGAGACCACTATATTATTTTATAGTTACTAAATTTTGGGATACTTCAAACTTTAACACAAATATTTTCTAAATGCAATTAGAAAATAAAACATAAATTTTGACAAAACCATTTGTGCCAACTTAAGCGAGTATATACACATTTATATACTTACTAATGGATTATTTTAGTTATTTGTTTTAAATCGAACTTGGATTTTAGAACCATACTAATGTCAATATGAAAGGAATATATATATATATACAATCATATACTTACTAGTAAATCTCTTAAATTATTTTTACAAGCTAACGGCTGATTTAAAAACCATTATATAAGAATAATATTAATTGCACCATTTTAAGTAAGTAATACTTAAACACGATGAACTAAAACATTGCCCGCCTTATCTAGGTCGCTAAGGTTCTCCACAACAATCACTAATCCCACATTTCGGATTGCACTTTTGCTAAGGTGAGTTTCATAGCCCCACTTTTACTTGATAAATTTTTTTTACATTTTGGGGTGAGAAATATGCAAAACATTTTATGGACCAAAACTATTACATGATTTCTATTACGTGGTGTAGCCTAAGCCCTTATGTCCCCAGAATGCCCTTTTCATGAACCGTCCACCCCCATTGGGAAACGCGAATGTTGTAAATAGATCTATTGAGGGTGACTCCTCCGTTCGGTTGGCCATGCTTAGGCCAAGGCGAAACGTATACCATGTCGGAATCAAGTGTTGAGGGACAAAACACTTGCTATGGGCCCCTATATTGTATGACATCTTTTAGCATACAAAAACTGTCGTAGTATCGGTTGCATGAACTTAGAGCTAACGTAATAGACATTCATACATATGTCATTATATTCGTTGTAATGATTATATGCCTTTGCTTATGGTTCAAGCTTACTATTTTAATTTAAACCTATGAACTCACCAGCTTGTAGCTGACCTTTTAGCATATTTTCTCAGGTGTTTAAGATTTATTCATGAAGGCAAGGCAAGAAGCGGGGATGTATGGTCGTGGAAAGAAATTTTTAAAAGAATGTTTTTAAACAAAAATGATGTTTTTACTTTGGGACCACTATAACTAATGGGATATACCCATTTGTTTAAAACTATGCTGAAAAATATATTTAAAACCATTTTATGAAATCAAACGGAGTATGTATTCGTTCTTTATTACTTTGTGTTAGATCCACCAACTCGTACCGCTCCGAATAACAAGTATGCTTTCGCTTAAAACAAAATTTGGGGGTGTTTCAGATTGGCATCAGAGCCTAAGTTATAGAGAACTAGGTACATATAAACCCTAAACTATAACTACTTTTCACCAAAAACATCATACTACGACCGCCGATTGCCGCTTGCCTTACTTGCCATTTTACTTAAAGTTCATTTAATAGGATTACATGTTTTATTTCCTATTTACTTATACGCTATTCCATATCCATCATGAGCATATTTTTCCGCATACTTACACATATGCACCGTCTTGTCACAGACTATGCCTTCCCCAGCCTTTCCTCACGATGTTCAGGAGGACATCCTACTAGCACACTCACCGACCATCCGCCAGCTTGCACACTCAGCCACTGATCCATACGTACAGGCCACACTAGCAGTCCAGCCAGCTATTGCACCTACTCCACTTATACCTACCCTCACCACCACTCCATCAGCCCTGTTGACACGCAAGCAAAAGCCCTGTATGATTGTGAGAGTACCTGGATATCGAGAGAGGTATTCATATGTGCCTGCACTAGCTTCTCGGATGACCCGCGCTGCTTACATGGGTCCTTCTACTACTTCAGAGTCATTGACACCGTCACCCACTGAGTCACGACCTCATCAGAGACTCGTGAGATCTACTGATTCTTATTCTGAGGAAGATCCGGAAGAAGATCCGGAAGAGGATCCTGAAGAGGAACTACCAGAGCCTATACCGACTGAGAGTGTCCCTGGCTATGTTAGCATAGCAGCAGATGTGAGTACACAGGGTCTGGAGATTGTCCAGAGTATACAGGAGCTAGGACAAAGCTCCAGGATGGCTCAGAGATTAGACGATGACATGGATATTGATGCACCATTTGGATTAGGGCAGAGGGCCGCTTTTCTCCACAGTCAGGAGGAGAGTAGTGAGATTGATTGGAGAGATATTGATTGCTTGATCAGTTCAGTACCACTTGTCACTAGTCCGAGCTATAGTCCGTCATCACCTTCGTTTGTACCATCTGCAGCAGATATGGAGCGCCTTGAGCGCACCACTAGACAGCTTGAGACCATTGAGGAAGCTGCACCAGTGAGGCACAGCATGAGCCAGACTTGTCAGGATATCCAGAAGGCGATCTGACCCTCACTGAGAGGATATTCATTCAGTTGGACTCTCATGAGACATTGCTAGGAGTCCATTCTGATCAGCTAGAGAGGATCGATCCAACACGCTTGCAAGCTTGCGAGCGCGTGTGAGGGTTTAGACCGAGTTACTGATGTGTTGTTTGAGAGCATGGGACTCGAGAGACACGAGAGGATACGACTGGATTTTAGGGTTGAGACTCAGGTCGAGGACGTCAGAGAGTTGGACAGCAGAGTACGAGCTTTGGGTAGAGGTCAGACTCAGATACACGGACGACTAGAGGAGCTAGAGAGCGTCCAGTGGATTGCGAGAGATACTGTCAGAGAGGGATGGCAGAGGACTACTGGTTTAGAGTCTATGTTGGCATCACAGATGAGGCGTATCGAGAGATTGGAGGATACACAGCGAGAGCTGATTGCCATCATAGAGCGATTACGTACCGATCATCCTTAGATTCCATTGCATGATTGTAGTACACTAAACTGAGCTATAACAGTTAGTGTTAGTCATTATCATCGTATTTCAGTTGTATTTTCCATTGTACTTCCTTTGTATTCCGTTGTATTCCGGTTGTACTCCAGTTAGTATCTCATCATGTACCGTAGGAATCTTGTAACCGAAATTCTATCTATGACAAACTTATTTTCCTACCCAATTGCCTTTACGTTTATAGATTACACATATGATCTATCTACGATAACCACCCTATTACGTGGCACTTACCTTATTTAAAAGGTTCTATATCTCATCACCTTTCTTACTGCAGAAATGCCGCCAAAACGAAGATCAAAACGTACCAACCCTGGTGGAGCCTCCAATGCTCCCATTCCAGCGAGAGTCACTCGCAACCAAGCTGCAAATGCTGCTATTCCAAACAGAGTCACACCAGATCAGACTGCTGAAGCCACTACTCCTGCTAGGGTTACCCCAATCCAACCCATCATGAATCAAGCCATGATTGACCAACTAGTCAACGAGCGGGTAAACGCCGCTTTAGCTGCAGCAAATCACTCGTCTACTAATGCTGGAACTTCAAGACCACCCACTCACAACCGCACTTGTACTTATCAAGACTTTCGTAAAACCATGACTGGAAGCTTTAGTGGAACTGAAGGAGCTGTCGGTCTAACTAGGTGGATCGAAAAGCTCGAGACTGTATTCCGAATCTGCAATTGTGAAGAAGATTCTAAGGTTAAGTATGCATCATTCACCTTCACGGATGCTGCTTTGACCTGGTGGAACAATTTTCTGAAATCCGCTAGTATCGATGTTGCCTATGCCATGCCATGGGAGAACTTCAAGGAAATGGTACTTCGAAAGTACTGTCCTCGTAATGAGATCAAGAAGCTCGAACATGAGTTTTGGAACCTCAAGGTTCAAGGTACCAATATGGCTGCTTATAATCAGCGATTTCAAGAGCTAGCTTTATTGTGTCCTGAAATGGTTCCCACTGAGACCCGATTGTTGGAGAGATACATCGGAGGATTGCCTCAACCTATCAAGGGCAATGTAACCACTTCTAAGGCTGTTGATCTTCATGAAACCATCGAAGTAGCCAACAAACTCATGGACCAAGTGATTGAGGATTCCATGGACAAAGTGGTTGACAGTAAGAGGAAATGGGATGACCATTCTCAAGGTTACACCAACTATGAATACCGTGGTAACAACAATAGGAACAACCGCAACAACCAAAACAAAAGGCAAAATGTTGCTAGAGCTTATGCAGTGAATGTCGGAGAAAGAAAACCGTACTCAGGGACTGCACCATTGTGCAATCGATGCACACTGCATCACAAGGGGCAGTGTACCGTTAAGTGCCGTAGTTGTCAGAAGATCGGACACTTAACCAGGAACTGCAGGTCCAAATCATTGGCGACAGTTCAAACAGCTCCAGCTCAGGACCCAAAAGCTAATATAACTTGCTTTGGTTGTGGTGAAAAAGGGCATTACAAGAATGAATGCCGAAAGACCAGAAACCAAGGTCGTGAAGGAAATCAAGGAAACCGAGGGAATCCAGGAAGCCATGGGAATGGCAGGATTCAGGGGAATGTTGGACAAACGAGTAATCAGGGAAATGGAGAAGGAAATCGTGGGAGAGTCTATGCTGTAACCAAAGTGGAAGCTCAGGAAGACCCGAATGTTGTGACGGGTACGTTCCTTATAAATAACCGTTATGCATCCATACTGTTTGACACGGGGGCCGATAGGAGTTTTGTTTCTAATACATTTAGTCCACTACTCGATATTACCCCAACCGCATTAGGAAATGCATACAACGTGGAACTAGCTAACGGTAACATAGAAAGGGTAGATACCATCATAAGAGGTTGCACCCTTAACCTGTTAAACCACCCATTCAATATCGATTTGATACCAGTAGCATTGGGTAGTTTCGATGTCATTGTCGGAATGGATTGGCTAGCAAAATATCATGCTGCCATCATTTGCGACGAGAAACTCGTTCGGATACCCTACGGAGATGAAGTGCTAACTATAGAACGAGACAGAAGTGACAGAAGAAACGCTTCAAGATTGCATGTCATTTCCTGTACCAAGGTGTTAAGGTGTATCGAGGAGGGATGTCATATCTTCCTAGCACAAGTCACCGGAAAGGACGAAGACGAAGGAGAAGAAAAACGTCTGGAGGACGTGCCAATAGTAAGAGAATTCCCTGAAGTCTTTCCCAAAGACTTGCCAGGACTTCCGCCGACTCGACAGGTTGAATTTCAGATCGATTTAGTGCCGGGTGCCGCACCAGTGGCAAGAGCACCTTATCGATTAGCTCCAACGGAACTTCAGGAGTTATCAAACCAGTTGTCGGAACTTGCGGAAAAAGGATTCATCAGACCAAGCTCATCGCCATGGGGAGCACCAGTCCTATTCGTCAAGAAGAAAGACGGAACCTTCAGGATGTGCATCGACTATCGTGAGTTGAATAAACTAACCATCAAGAACCGTTACCCACTCCCGAGAATCGATGACTTATTCGATCAACTTCAAGGTTCGAGTGTTTATTCAAAAATCGACTTAAGGTCTGGATACCATCAACTAAGAGTTCGAGAAGAAGATATTCCCAAAACCGCCTTCAGAACTCGATATGGACATTACGAGTTCCAAGTCATGCCTTTTGGGTTAACCAACGCTCCAGCTGTGTTCATGGACCTCATGAACCGAGTGTGTAAACCCTACTTGGATAAATTTGTGATCGTATTCATTGACGACATCCTAATTTATTCCAAGAGTGCGAAAGAACACGAAGAGCACCTTAGATTAATCTTAGAATTGTTGAAGAAGGAAGAACTGTATGCGAAATTCTCGAAGTGTGAATTTTGGATACCTACCGTGCAATTCTTAGGTCATGTAATCGACAGTCAAGGCATACATGTAGACCCCGCTAAGATCGAGTCAATAAAGGATTGGGCGACACCCACAACTCCTACCGAAATACGCCAATTCTTAGGACTTGCTGGGTACTACAGGAGATTTATTGACGGTTTCTCAAAGATTGCCAAATCTTTAACCAAGCTAACCCAGAAAAACGCTAAGTTTGACTGGGGAGAGAAAGAAGAAGAAGCTTTTCAACTCCTTAAAGAAAAGTTGTGTAGTGCACCTGTTCTGGCCTTACTAGAAGGTAGTGAAGACTTTGTTGTATATTGCGACGCTTCACATAAGGGGCTCGGAGCAGTATTGATGCAAAGGGAGAAGGTGATAGCATACGCCTCTCGCCAATTGAAGACTCACGAGAAGAACTACATGACACACGATTTGGAGTTAGGAGCAGTTGTGTTCGCACTCAGAATTTGGAGACACTACTTGTATGGCACAAAGTGTGTCGTATACACCGATCACAAAAGTCTACAACACATTTTGGATCGAAAGAAAAGAACTGAACATGAGACAACGCCGATGGTTGGAATTACTCAATGATTACGACTGCGAAATTCGTTACCATCCGGTAAGCGAATGTAGTTGCCGATGCTCTCAGTAGAAAGAGCAACCAAAACCTCTTAGAGTCAGATCCTTGGGTATGACGATTAGTTCACCTCTTCCAACCAAGATTCTTGAGGCTCAATTGGAAGCACTCAAGGAGGAAAATCGTCCGAAGGAAAACCTTTACGGAATGCCAGAAAGTGAAAATGGATTCGTAAAAAGGTCGGACGGAACTCTGTGTTTCAAAGAGCGAAGTTGGATACCACTCTACGGAGGAATTCGCGACATCATTATGCATGAATCCCACAAGTCTAAATACTCCATCCACCCAGGATCCGACAAAATGTACCTGGATTCGAAGAAATTGTACTGGTGGCCTAACATGAAAGCCGACATTGCAACATATGTCAGCCGATGTTTAACTTGTTCAAAGGTTAAAGCTGAACATCAGAGACCCTCAGGTCTACTAGTATAACCCGAAATCCCCGAGTGGAAATGGGAACGCATAACAATGGACTTTATCACTAAGTTACCTAAAACCTCTAGAGGCTACGACACTATTTGGGTAATAGTGGACCGTCTCACCAAGTCAGCACATTTTCTACCGATGAAGGAAAGTGATGGAATGGAAAAACTAGCTCAACTATACCTGAAAGAAATCATCGCACGCCATGGTGTACCAATTTCCATCATTTCGGACAGAGATAGCCGTTTCACCTCAAACTTCTGGAAATCACTTCAAGACGCTTTAGGATCTAATCTCGACATGAGCACCGCCTACCATCCTCAGACTGATGGACAGAGAGAGAGAACAATCCAAACACTAGAGGATATGCTAAGAGCATGTGTGATAGACTTTGGAAATGGCTGGGATAAACACTTGCCATTAGCCGAGTTTTCTTACAATAACAGCTATCACACAAGTATCAAAGCCGCACCATATGAAGCACTCTATGGTCGGAAATGTAGATCACCTGTGTGCTGGGCCGAAGTTGGAGAAAGTCAACTTACTGGTCCGGAGTTAATCCAAGAAACTACCGAGAAGATTGTACAAATCAAAAGCCGACTACAAGCAGCTCGTGACCGCCAAAAGAGCTACGCGGATAAAAGGAGGAAACCACTTGAGTTTCAAGTGGGAGATAGAGTTATGCTCAAAGTTGCGCCATGGAAGGGCGTAATCCGTTTCGGTAAACGTGGAAAGCTAAATCCTCGTTATATTGGACCTTTCAAAATTCTTGCTAGAATCGGACCGGTAGCTTACCGCCTCGAATTACCACAAGAACTCAGCTCTGTGCACAACGTGTTTCACGTGTGCAACTTAAAGAAATGTCTTTCCGACGAAACTCTTGCTATTCCTTTGGAAGAAATCCAAGTCGACGAAAGATTGAATTTTGTCGAGGAACCCATTGATATCATGGATAGGGAAATCAAAAGGCTTAAGCAAAGCCGCATCCCGATCGTCAAAGTCCGTTGGAACTCTCAAAGAGGTCCAGAATACACGTGGGAACGCGAAGACCAATTCAAACGCAAGTACCCACACCTTTTCTCTACTTCACAAAGCAATCCTAACTGAAAACCGAGGACGGTTTTCTCTTCCAAGACGGGGAGGATGTGACACACGGTAAATTTTCACCAAAATTTAACTGATAATTAGTAACTCATTTTACTAAGCCAAATTTATTAAGCATGCATAAGCTTTGCCTGATCATTTGAGTAGCTAACTCGCATACAGTAGGTAACTGCACCACTTTTGCACTCATATCATTTTATGAATATTTTATTCTGTCTTATGATTTAAATTATAAGACGAGAGGTTATCTCGTTCTTCCCAGTGACCGACACTACACGCGTACCGACACTATGATAAGGACTCGCTAAAACAATTAACAAATGTCAACCACTTGGAATATTTCAAAGATCAAATATTTCAGGCACGTAACAATAAGACACTACGTTATAAAAGCTATCGAACAATGATACCTTGGTCACAAATTCATATCACGAGACACAAAATATATAACACACTACCACTCAAACAAAATGTTTGTATAAAGCTCAAATACCGTTAATACTTAAGTGTAAAGTATATACATACATTATCACAAGTTGTACCATGAATAAAATACATATACAACCATTTATACTTTCACCTTAAGAGTAAACTTTGTAAATATTTAGATAAAACTCCTTTTGTCTCTTCACTACCCACTCACGACAAAACCAAGGAGGACACAAGCTAGACTTTAACAAATTGTCTCTTTGGTCTCCTCCCTTCCACGTCTAAAGCAGCCAAGAACCAGGAAATACAAGTTAACCAAATATTCCCTTCAACCTAGCCCTACACCTCTCACTAGATCGAATCTCCCAAAGAGGGAAGCCAAACATGCCTATCCATCATCTTCTCATCTCTCATACTATATTCATGAAAGATTTGGTCTCAAAATCCAACCTTGGTGCGCTGGTTATGGGTTAGACGAATCCAAGAAGAATCAAAATGAGATCATTCACAAGAAACATATCTCTACTCCAATCCACCTTGAGCCAATTCACAAGATTCGTCCATTCTTGGAAGCTAGCCATTTTCGACTTCAATCCAAACACCAAGAAGAGAGAGAGTTCAAGCTTTACCCAAAGTGCCTCTATATCTCTAGTGAAGATGCAAGAACCCCAAGTTGTGCTTCAATTTCATTTTCTCTCAAAAACTAGGGTTTGTCAAAGTTAGGGTTTTCAAAAATTAATTTGGGGGTTTTGCAATTGGAGGTACCTTGGAGCTAATTCGAGTTTGGTTTGGTCCGAATCCAAGAAACGACCTTTCATCCATCACCTATCCTTTTCGGATTTAAGGTTATCATTTCTTTGTTGTTATGTTTTTATGTTGTTTTATGATTTTAAGAGTGGAAGAATTCATCAAGGAAATTATCATGTGTTCTTGGGTCATGTCGATTTGAGTTTAAGTTTTGAATGCCACGTTGAAATTCATGTATATAACTAGTTGAGATTTTGATGTTACTTGTTTTGCTAATCTCGTTTTGTAACCGAAAACTTAAGTAGTTATGTACTCGAGGGTTCATATATTTTCTGTCGAGATTTATGAGTCGAGGAAATGAAGGTTAAGTCTTATAGTAACTTGGTAATTTAACTATACAACTAAGTAATCTCTACGTGATAATACTCACTTTTTACAAACAACTATGTCACTCCGGAATTTAAGTAAGTCTTGGGTAATACGTGGGTTTGGTTTACTATCGAGGTAGGAACCGGGTCGAGTAGTACTCAACTATGGTATAGCCTTGCCACTTCTTTACTCTATCGCGTATAGTGAGCCTCGACTTCATCATCAACATACTCGGCTTAAGAACCTTTGTCTTGACCTCACCTTGTAAAAATCCATGTCATGTATAAGCAAGTTTGTTAACACTATAGTGAAAATTTGGATGTCTTATTTGAAAACTATTTCTGTCGAGTAACCGAAACCAAAGAGTTGAAGATTTCTCATTTGTAAGTCCACTAGTAAACACGGTCATAGAAACTGGAAATTCAACTTTGAAAGTAGTACTTGACTTAGTAAGTCAAGCACCTTGTATCAAGTTTAACTTAAGACACTTAGTCACATACTTGTCGTCATTCTAGTTGTGGTGTTGTTCGGCTCGAAAGGGAATCCTCATCGAGACCCATGACACCATCAACCGAACATATAACTAGAAACTTTAGTCTCACAAGAGTTTAATATTTTGGCTTAACTAGGTATGCATCTTGTGGAAAACTAGCTTTATGTCTTTCTTTTAAATTTGGCCGAATACTCATTGAGGTGTTATGATCAAGACGGGTAGCCGAGATGTGTTCAAGCACATTAGTCGCGACTCGATTGTAACCCCGAGATGGTGACAGTTTAACTCGAACTCATTACCTCTCAAATATGTATTGACTACATGCCTCTTTCCTTTTTTGATCCCTGCATTAAACATCATACCCAAGCCCAATACATTGCAACTTCTTGACTAGTTAAGTAGCTAAGACTATTAACAAAAACTGATGGGCCACAGCCCATTGCATCACAAAAATATTCGAACTCCTTTTTGGGCCAAGCCCATTCGTGTACCCAAACTGTCGGGCCACAGCCCACTTACAGTTTTGGGATGTTGGTTTTAGTAATTGAAACGCGCCAAGTAATACCGGAAAATCACAAAGCTAAACTCATTGGTTGCACAATTGAAGAGATCGACTTTAGATATATACACATATTTCGGCGAATAAAACAAGAGTAACGGCGTACAAACAATGAACCAAGTGTCTAAAGATTATGAGTCATACAATAAGATTTGCGAAATGAAGTTAACGACAATGTGTAAAGAAATGTATGTCAAGTGAACATCTCATCGAAATATTTATATATACGGAACTAGTTTGTTAAATAAATGAGATACCACTCTATTATTTCCTAGTCCATTTAACATTGATGACTATATATTTCACTCGAACTCCTTCCTAAATACAAATAGAAAACAAATTATAATTTTGACAACACCATTTCGTGTCAACCTAAATAGGTATATATACATCTATATACTTACTAATAGAACATTTTTATTATATGTTTTAAATCAACCTTGGATCATAAAACCATACTAACGTCAAAATGAAAAGAGTATATATACATTCATATACCTACTAGTAAACCTCTTAAATTACTCTTACAAACTAAAGGTTAAAACCATTAAATCAGAATAATATTAATTGCACCATTTTAAGTATGATATACTTAAAACAATGAACTAAAACATTACCCTCCTTATCTAGGTCGCGTGTCGGTGCAGCTTCACAATATTCACTAAGTCCCACATTTGGATTTCACATTTGCTAAGGTGAGTTTCATAGCCCCACTTTTACTTGATAAATTGTTTTATACATCTTGGGGTGAGAAATATGCAAAACATTTTATGGACCAAAACTATTACATGATTACTATTACGTGGTTTAGCCTAAGCCCTTTTGTCCCTAGAGAATGCCCTTTTTCATGAACCGTCAATTCCCCATTGGGAAACGCGAATGTTATAAATAGATCTATTGAGGGTGACTCCTCCGTTCGGTTGGCCATGCTTAGGCCAAAGCGAAACGTATACCATGTCGGAATCAAGTGTTGAGGGACAAAACACTTGCTATGGGCCCCTATATTGTATGACATCTTTTAGCATACAGAAACTGTCGTAGTATCGGTTGCATGAACTTAGAGCTAACGTAATAGACATTCATACATATATCATTATATTCGTTGTAATGATTATATGCCTTTGCTTATGGTCCAAGCTTACTATTTTAATTTAAACCTATGAACTCACCAGCTTTTAGCTGACCTTTTAGCATATTTTCTCAGGTCTTTAAGATTTGTTCATGAAGGCAAGGCAAGAAGCGGATGTATGGTCGTAGAAATTTTAAAGAAGTGTTTTTACACAAAAATGATGTTTTTACTTTGGGACCACTATAACTAATGGGATATACCCATTTGTTTAAACTATGCTGTAAAATAATATTTTAAAACCATTTTATGAAATCAAACGGAGTATGTATTCCGTTCTTTATTACTTGTGTTATGATCCACCAACTCCGTAACGCTCCCGAATAACACGTATGCTTCCGCTTAACAAATTTGGGGGTTGTTACATTATTAGTGTAAGATGATTGGGCTGAGGTTTGTTTATTTAAGTTGATGATGCTTGGGTCAATTACAAGAATAAAAGGGGGCGATTTTTCATTTATTTGGAGCTGGTATTGGGCGGTGAAACTTGATTGTTATGGGGCTTATCCGAATTTACTATAAAAAATTAAAAATGGTTGTTTTAATTTTATGGTATAATGTTGTTTGGAGTTATAAGGTGCGTGGTGGCTGTGCGTTTTCAAAAAGAGCTATAAGGAAGGTTTGTGTTTGTTATGTGACTTTAGGAGATATAAGGAAGGATTGAGGCTATTTTTTTTTTAATTTATTAATAATGATGGTGTAAGGTGGAGCATTGCTGGCATTTTTTTTATTCAAAGGGTAATAAGGATGGATTATGTTCTTGCTTTTGAAGTTATAAGGAAGGAACCTTATGTTTATTTAGATGTGAAATAGTTTGCATTGTTATGGTTTATAGTTTTCTTAATAAAAATTTGTCATTATTTCGTAAAGTTGTTATTAGAAAAAACATATAAATGAACAACATTTTCTCGTCACAAAATTTAGTTGTCGGGTACCCGCCGCCGCATTGCGCGGGTACCCTGCTAGTATATATATATATATATATATATATATATATATATATATATATATATATATATATGTGTGTGTGTGTGTGTGTGTGTGTGTGTGATTCAAAAATATAAAAAAAATAGTTATTGTTATTTAGTTGATTGTAAAGTGCAATGTTATAAGCACTATTGTTATGAGCTTACTATAGATTTAGTATCGAGGAGGCCACCTCGGTCACATTTGAAGAATGAAGTTTGAAGTGTGCGCATCATCACGTCCTCTAATGGCACACCTACCTGGTAATATCATGATCCGGTTTCTTATCTTCGAAACTTCAACTTTGGGCGAACGGTAAGTGGTGATGACTTGGTTATAGATTTAGAGTATCTGCTTGATTTTATTTTACACCAATTTTATCCCATGTCTTATCCTACCTTTAGTCATGAAGTGTGTCTAGGTGATGAAGCGAGCAATCTTTGGTGTCTTGGCCATGGATTTGGTCATGTATCGTTGATTTTGTCCACTTCGCCGTGACATGTTAGTAATGACAAATCACCCTTAACCTTTATCGTGTCTACCCATATTGCCTTTGAGAATTGTTTTGCTCTTAACTCTAGTGGTGGAGATTTGTGTAACCGCCAAGCTTATGATAGAATACATGCTATGACTATGCAATGATTGATCACCCCGAAATTGACACTTAGAATAGTTGAGAGATTTGAGTGTTTCGTTCCCATTTCGTGAGGTGTTCGGCTTTGTTTTATTCTAGCATAAGGGATTTGTAAACTTATATTTTCCAGGTAATGGGAGACATCTTTTTAGGAATCTATCTAATAAGGTCTACTTGAGGGCAAGTATAGTTCAAGTGGGGGGATATTTGATAACATCAAATAGTCCTGAATATTAAGTGTCAATTTCCCCCGCTAATGCTCGTATTTTACATCATTTATATGGATTTACGCTTGTTTTCCTCTAAATTTCACTTTCAGGTAAACTGCAAGCATTGGAGTTAAAGAGACGCGATTTGGAGAGTTTATTCAAGACATATCATAGTATGCTCATAAGTGTGGCTCAGAAAACCAACTCAAGTGAAGATTACGGCGTAACTGCTTCCAAAGATTACGACGTAACTAACTAGGTCAAATGAGGTTCCGCGCCGCTGCAAGCTACGCCGTAACTATTGCCTCAATTATGGCGTAACAAGGATTTATTAAAGATACGGCATAACTCCTTCCAGATGTTACGACGTAACCAGCATTTTTAGTGCAAATTACAAAGATAATGGTGTTACGGCGTAACTCTCAACTTAAGTTACGCCGTAACCAGATCTGGCCTATAAATACCCCACGATATCCAGCATTTCTAATCATCCCATTTCACACACAAAATCAGTGAACATGAGTAGAAGGTTGAAGGCAGATCTTAGGGAGCATACGGAGCCATCTCCAAAGGAGAAATCACTCCTCTGCGATAAGCAGTAGCATTTTATCTTTTCTTTACTTTCATTTCATGTATTTCGTAATGTTAAACATTGAATCGATTGTTTTAGTTAATATGAGCTGCTAAGCACCTCTGGTGCTAGCCTAGTTATGATTCCTTAATTGCTTTGTTTGTGTTTACATTGCTACCGTATAATTATTTCTAGTGTATGCTTGCATAGTTTGTTGGTAGCTACCCTTGTTTCAGTAGTTTTGAATGGCGGTAGTGGCTAGTTACTTAGGAGATATGACCAACTGACCTTAAGTAGGTAGACTGAGTGGGAAGGGTAAGATACGACCAACTGACGACCCTTTTTGCTTGTGCGATTTGACCAACTGATCACCTACCGTTTGGATGAACTTAAGAAGTCAGGGATGAGTGTTTAAGATGCTAGCGCCCGGGCACTCATTGTTACAAATCTTGCTTGTAGCGGTATTTAATGACTTGGCTTAGAGGACAAAGAATAACTGGACTTTCGATGGGTCACCTGACATCTCCAGTGGAACCCTTTGTTGATAGGTTAGGACGAATTGACCAAATGTTGTCCTAGCGACTTTGACCCCACTTGAAGTAATTGGAAGTAATTAAATATGAACTTAGCTTGATAGGATGAATAACTAGGTTAGCACACTTCTCCCTTATTGATCACAACCCTCGCCTCTATTTGCTTTCTTACTTTCTTGTTTTATTAGTCAATTAATTATTTCAACCTTAAAATCTATTAAAATCTGTGACACCTAGACTTAGTTTAAATCTGCACACATAGCTCTTGGGATGACCTTGGTTTTTTATAAGGATTTAAAAAGTACCTTTTTGAGGGGTCATTTAAGCCCTTAATTGATCACTTTTGTATCCGTTACTACTTAATTTCATTCCTTTTCACTTTTTAGGTCTCTTGAAGGCAAATTGTTGGAATGACACTTATTCGGACGAAAACGCGCGAATATATGAAGAAAATGGCCAAAGTAAAGAATCGAGACACTCAAGCTGCTGGAACTGAAGAGGACGGCGTCAGGTTCTATTTGTGACGCCGTCGGAACATGCTTTGTGACGACTCAATAGCCAAATTGCTTATTTACAAGTGACGGCATTAGTTTTTAAAAGAGTAGGGCGTCGCAGCTCAGACGGCCTAGATTTGATCCAGACTGCGTCAGAGACTGAAGGCGACGGCGTCACAGGCATAAGGTGACGTCGTCACAATGATAACGTGGCCAAGACGAAAACCTAATGACGGCGACCCGACGGCGTCACAATTAAAGAGTGACGCCGTCGCAGTTTGTAACACTATATATAGAATCCGAAATTTTCAGTTTTAGAGAGGTAGTTTTTGTGGAGTAAAAACCTAAACCGAACCAAGGCTGTCTTGTACAGTATTTTAGGGTTACATACCTTATCTTACATCAAAATAAGTGTTTTACTTCATTAATTCAAATATGTCTTCAATTGATTGTGTGTATGCTTGAATGTTCTCCATGTTTGGCTAATTTACTTGTGTGTTTACTTAGGTAATATGAAACCTAGTTATTGAATATTGATTGGTTGTCTCTTATCTTAATTGTGATTGACCTAGTATTGCGATAGGTCATTCATTGTGCTATTAATGCTTGATTAATCTTTGTTGAACCTTAGCATATAGTAACTAGTGGAATTGTAGGCTAAACATCCAAAGAATATCTTAGTGTTAAGTTTATGAATCCTAGAGATTTCGTAGTCATTAACCTTTGGTAGCTTCAAAGAGTTAGGGATAAACGCATACCCTACGACCTTAGAAACACAATAAGAGATAACTAGGGAGTAATAAAATCTAAGTAAACACATTTTTAATCATCATACGAGCACACATCAATAGACATAGACTACCCCTAGCTTAGTTAATTAGATAAGTAGAGTAATCGGTAGAAATACCAAAACCCCCAAATCCAAACCCCGAGGTTCGTACCTTTCCATTTCCTAAAAAATATAAAAAGATAAAAAAATAATCTTCCTCAACCCCAACCTTAGCGTAGTAACTTCTTACTAGCATTACTATTCCCCTAGAGAACGAAATCAATACCCGTGGCTTACCCTAATACTACACTAGAACGATTAGGTTCACTGCCTAGGGTGTTGAAAAACTTGCTCGACGAAAAGGAAGCTTCTTTGACCCCGAACGTGCTGTGTAAGCGTATCAGTTTTACAGAAATACTACACTACACACGACCGGGTACACTGCCCGTTAGTGCATTAGGGTAGACCATAGGTATAACGAGAACTTATAAATATTAAAACCTGGTCAGTAAAACCTGCATCAGTTTCCTATGACATACTCTATAGGGTGATTCCTAGATTCCTTAATAGTGGCTTCATCTATTTATAACATTTCATTCACATTCTTGATCCCTAAATTTTTCTTGTTATCATCGATGGCTTTTTCTTCATCTAAGTCATCATCTACCAAAGGTGATATTTTAGATGGGGGAGGACTTTCATCGAATGTCACGTTGAGTAATTCTTTGATGGTCATTGTTTCCTTATTGAGGACCACATAGGCTTTTGTAGTTTGTGAATATTCTAGGAATACACCCTCGTAACACTTTGGGTCAAATTTAGTGAGATAGTCTTTGGTGTTTAGAATTAAGCATTTTTTTTCAAACACTTTGAAGTAATCTAAAGTAGGTTTCCTACCTCTTAAGATTTTGTATGGGGTTTGTCGTAAAATTCGCATAATGAGGATCCTATTGAGTATGTAGGTAGATGTGTCTACGGCATTATACCAAAACTTAAGGTATGGATTGTTCATTTAACATTATTCTACTCATTTCTTGTAGAGTACAATTTTTCCTTTTAACTACCCCATTTGATTGTGGAGTGCGAGGAGCCGAGAAATTGTAAGTGATATCATTATCATCACAATAAACTCCAAATTGCCCTTCATTATAAATGTCCCTATCGTGGTCCATCCTAATGGAAACTATGGAACAATCTAGTTGATTTTGGACTTTCTTGCTAAATATTTTGAATTGCTCGAAAGCTTCTTTCTTATTCTTAAGAAATCTTGTCTAAGTGTACCTAGAATAGTCATCTACTATTAATAAGGTTTAGAGATTTCCTCCGTAGCTCCGTGTGGCGGAAGGATCGAAGAGATCCATGTAGAGAAGTTCTAGGCATCTAGAGGTTGAAACTATGTTCTTAGGTTTTTGGCTAGAGTGATCTTGTTTTCCAACTTTACAAGTGTCACAGAAGTGTTGGTCAAACTTAAGTTTTCCAACTTTAGAGATTTCCTTCGTAGCTCCGTATGGCAGAAGAACCGAAGAGATCCATGTGGAGAAGTTCTAGGCATCTAGAGGTTGAGACTATGTTCTTAGGTTTTTGGCTAGAGTGAGCTTGTTTTCCAACTTTACAAGTGTCACAGAAGTTTTGGTCAAACTTAAGTCTTGGTACATTCTTAACTAAATCCTTAGAGGCTAATTATTGTAACAAATGCATGTTTGCGTGGCCTAGTCTCCTATGCCATAATGTAGAATTATCGCTAACCATAGCTAAGCATATATTATCACTAGACCTATTTCCTATTTTCATGACATATAAATCACCTTTTCTAATACCTTTGCCAATGACTTTTCCATCCTTAATGATTTCACTACCTTCTTCAGAAAATATCACTTTGCACTTATTGCTACATATTTGACTAATACTTAGAAGATTAAATCCTAAGTTATCTACATGCTCAACATTAGTGATAGTAAGAGAGTTATGAGTAATCGTACCTTTTTCAATGATATTACCTTTGAGTTTACTACCAAAAGTGACATTACCTCCATGGCATGTTTGATATGATGAGAATAGCTTACGATTTCCCGTCATATGATTAGTGCATCTACTATATTTGATCCATTCGCTGGGCTTCAAGTCATTCCCCAAGCATATCTAATAATATCACATAATAACTCAAACATATGGTCCCCAGTATCTCATGGATCTAAATTTGTTACCATTGAACATCCCATGCATTTTTTGCATTTGACTTGGATGTTGAAGAGGTGAGTAGAATCCTAGAGGTAGAAAATTATTGTTCCATGCGATGGGATACATTTTTGGATGATTTAATTTTCTAGGTTGTCTTGGTCTAGCTTGTCTTTGTGAGAACTTTAATTTTTCTAAGTGGTGGTGTTTTTGATCTAGTCATTGGTTTATTAAATCCTACTCTGGGTTTTATTAATGGTTTTTAAAAATGTTTAACCTCTCTTATACTAGTAATAGGTACCTTATTTTGACTCAATGACCCGAGATTTTACAAATTTGACTTGTTTTGTCCACTTGTTGATGCTTCAGAGAAGTTATAACCTATACCGGTTTTATTATCATAAAACTTTTGAGCAATTATCATTTATTTAAGAGAATGAGTAATCTTTTTAAATTTGTTTAGTTTTGAGGCTTCCTCTTTGAGTTCCTCATTTTTTATTTTAAGGTTTTGACACGATTTGCATTCTACACCGATTTCTTTGCCTTTCTCAAGCCTAGATAGTTTATCTTTTAGTTCCAAAATTTCTTTCTCTAGTTTAGATTTAATGGATTTTAGAGATTTGTTTTTGAAAATTATATTCTGACTCATTTGACAAATACGATCATATTCATTATCTAATTCAAGTGAGTCTAAAGAAGATGTGTCATCATTATAGAGTTCGGTTTCAAAAGGTATCTCTTTTGAAGTTCTGGCAATTAGACATGTTTCGTCCTTGGTCTTTTCATCACCATCGCTCCAAGCACTACCGATGTATGCCTTTTGGTTCTTTTCATTTAGTTTTTGAGGACATTCTCCTACTAGATGTCTTGGATCATCACATCTGAAACATCTTATCTTAATTTTCCCATATTTCTTATCTCAACTCTTTTGAGATACTTTCTTTTCATCTCGCGGTTGTCTTACGAATCTACCTCTTCGTTTAAAGAACTTCTTGAAGTCTCTAACCGCCATGGCATACTCTTCGTCTTCAATTTTAGAACTTGACTTTTCATCATCACTAGATTCCTTTTTAGCTTTTAGAGCAAGAGATCTCCTTTTTACTTTGCTCTTAACTATTTCGAAATCATTCTTGATGATTAGCTCATGAACCTTTAGGTTTCCGATAAGCTCATCAAGTGAGAGTGAGGCCAAATCTTTGGATTCTTCTATAGCCGTGACCTTTACTCTCCACTTTGGATGTAAAGCCCTGAGAAATTTCCTAATACAACTCTTGACAGAAACACCATCATCAAGATCTTTTAGGCTAGTAATAATTGTATTAAATCTTGCAAAAGCACTATCTATAGATTCGTCTTCAGGAATGACGAATTGTTCATATTGTTGAACAAGAAGATCGATCTTGTTATCTTTGACTTGGTTATTACCTTGATGAGTGACTAGCAAAGTTTTCCAAATATTTTTAGCAGTATTACACATGAAAATTCTTTGAAATTCCTTTTTAGGTAAAGCATTATAAGTAACCATTTTTTGCTTCATCATTTTTAGCTAATTTTTTAAGATTTTTAATTTGATTTTCATAAGTGACTATTTCATCCTTTTTGTTTCCGTGTATTGTTCAATAGGTTGAAAGTCACCTTTAGTAATAACATGCCAAAGAATCAAGATATTTTGATATCACATAACTTTCGAATCATGTTTTCCAATAAATGAAGCAATCAGCTTCGAAAAGTGGTGGACTTTGCATAGATTTCCCTTCTTGATATTTGTCAAAATCCATTGATCATTTCAAATTTTAAAATACAATATACTTTAAAAAGACTTGAGTAATCTGGCTCTGATACCAATTATAGAAACTAGAAGGGGGGTTGAATAGTTTCACCGTTTTAATTATGTTTTCAAAATCTTTTTCAAATTGTTTTGAAAGACTTTTAGATTTGAAGTTTATGTGATCTCAACACAACAATATATGAACATGAATAATATTAACAATAATAAAGTAAGAAGTACGCAAAAGTAAAGGAAAGAAAAAATCAAATAGAGATACAAAGATTTATAGTGGGTTCGGCTATGAAACTCACTCTTCGCTCTACTCCACTCCTCGAGCACCACACTCGAGAGTTTCACAAACACTATATCAACTAGCTCCCTTATAGCAGAACAAACCGGACACCTTCGCTTACACCAATTAATGACACTAAGCGGAGTGTCAAGTCCTAATTCTGGCTAGAATCAATCTACACGATACTACACGTAATATTAACCGCTACACACAACACAATTTGGACCAATACCAAGTCAGAATCAACACATTCACCTAGTGGATCAACACCAAGTCTGAATCAACACACAACACGATTCCGAGCTTACACACAAGTCGGATCTTACACAAGAATTGAGATACAAAAAATTTAGATTGAGGATAGAAACGTAACAAAGGTTACGAGGTGAATGTCTATTTATCAACACTTCGTATCTTGATGAATACGAGTGTTCTTCTCTTAAACTTTGAGGTAGAGAGGATGTGATCACTTATAAGAAAGTTACAACACATTAATGTGATCAAAGAAGAGAGTTTAGATTGATTTGGGAAGATAGAAAGTTTTAGCGCTCAAGAGGTACACTCGGAGAAAGAAATATGACAGCAAATTTAATTACACGGGCACCTACCGTTACAATGCGCGGGTACCCGACTAGTTTACTTTGATACATGCATACCATACAATTGTGTTCGTGACATAAAACTACAGTTTCCCCCAAAGTTAACCTTATATTCTTCTCGATTTTGGCTTGTCAAAAAAATGGAAAACGTGTAACAAGTCTACCAATAATAAATTTTGATTTTTATAACATTTCTATTCTTGCAACGAAGTTAATGTTTTCCATGTATGTGGTTTTTTCATATCGGTTTAAAGTTATAATTGCCTCAACTTATCAACCTTAATTAAGATCGGATACATGTTTGTTGCATGCGAGCCTAGCCTAACAAGTAACAACATAGTAAAAGAGGTATTATCATTGTTATCGTTATTAGCAAAATAGTTTTATGTAACACCCCCAAAAATGGTTTGCAGCGGAAGAAAAAGTTTTTGGGATGCTACTCAGTTGGATCTTAACACAAGTGAGAAATAATAGCTTTTTCGTAAAATATTTCATTTATTGTAGTAAAACAAAGTTTACAAAAGTTGAATTGTTGCGGAAGAATAGCTCATTAACAAAATGTGGTCCCAATTCGTAAATCAGAGTCATCTATGACCATGCCATGCCAATGCCCAGGCGCCTCCAGAGTTAGCTATCGCCTTTTCATCCTGAAAATACATGCTAAAAAGTCAACACAATGGTTGAGTGAATTCATAGGTTTAGTAAATAAGCAGTTGATCACAAGATTTTCAAGTTTAAGATAAGCCATGGGCTACGTTGTTATACGCCCATAAAAGATAGTTGATATTATTGCACTAAGCTCATGACACCAAACTAACTGCATACACCTAAATTACTGGTGTAAGTAAATAAAATTGCCCCTCTGAGATGTAATAGCCAATTACATAGAGATACCAAATATAGTGCGCCCGGTTATTTCCGATAACCGAGTCGGGGTCGTCAATTCCCATAGTACTATCCACGATATTTGCGTTCACTCGCAAGTGATTAATGGTTCATGATGTAGGGGACTTTTGGCAGGCAACTTAGGCAGAGTCATAATATCAAGAGTACAGCAAACAGTTTTTCAAGCAATTGTGATCATAAAAGCGGTAGTAGCATGTATTCTCCCCCAAGGAGTTTATAAAACAGTTAAAAGAGTAAAAGTGGGGCTATGAACTCACCTTGGTTTGCAGAAATGTAAGACATCACAATTAACATCAAGTAATAAACGTGCACGGCTCCGACACGCAACCTAGATAAGTATGGTGTTGTTTTTAGTCTAAGTCTTGTATTCAATAACAATGTTTGTAAGTTTACAAGTATTTATGTTTTTGAAATTCTTGGAGTTCAAAAGCAAAAGTATTTGGATCTTTAAAATGCTTGGAGTTAAGAACAAATATCTTAAATATTTGTTTTATAACACTTTATGCAAAGTTTCATGAGTTATTTTGATTGTCGTTAAGGATCGAAAATACATTTGCGAAAATAATTCGCACCTCTTGGCTCTTGGAAAAGATGGAGGAATAATGTATACGAAACTTTCGTATAAGAGTTGACTCGTATAGTGACTCAATTATACTCGCACCAAATAAGGAATAGATGATCGACACAGTCGGGGAAAGTAGTGACGCGTACTTGAGTCGAGAAGGAGTGACAAAAGAAGTCAAGGATATAGCGACAAAGACAAACGTCGATCGAGAAAGTCAATTAGTACGTTTCGGTGTTTACCCCATGTTCCCAAATAGTTTGTATACAACATACATGTTTTATAGATAAAGGTAAGTTTGGATTAATAATTCAAACTCCAAGAGTTGTACGATATTTCAATATATTGTTCATCATTTGATGAATTTAAAATAAGAGAGTTATTGAGAATAAAGTTTAAGTGTAGAAATTTTACAAAATTTCGTCATGACCCTTTCATTTATAGAACGTTCCCAAGTCATTTCGACTTATTAAAACTCATGTTGCAAAACCATATTTCTCGACAAGTTTATAATTGACAAGTCATTATTAGTTGAATAAGTGTTTATTGCATATTTTAGGTTTGTTACGAGTCTAATATATTAAATTCCTTACGAGTCTAATATATTGTATCGTCTCAAGTCCAAAACGTCCAATAAATGCTCATACAACTACAAACGTTTGTCCAAAATAATCTAAATCCAATTTCGATAATTTTCATCCAAAAACATCCAAATCCAATGATCAAATCCAAGCATAGGCTTTAATAAATATTTCCAAGTCCAAAATATTTAATCCGTTAAGTATTCATTTTGTCCAGTTATCCAAATCAAAAGCAAATCCCATATCGATCCCGAGTAGTGATTAAATAAGTATCCGAAACGTATCGTAGAACACAAATGACTAAACAAATAAACCAAGATAGCTCGATGAACCAATATCCGTAAAAATGTCGACACATGCTATATCAAACCAACTTAACCCAACTAGTACACACTTGTATAAGCTCATAAGCTTCGGCCCATACCAAAACCAAATGTAATCTAGTCATTGGGCTGCTGGGCCCAAATTAACCCAAACATAAACCCAATTTCAACACATACAAAATTTTACAAAACCTACTTTCACAACACTGATCATTACCTGATTTTCACAAGACATTTTCACCAGAAAATTAACAACAATATGATGTCACTGGATTACTAGGAAACCTCGACCCGTGTCAAGACCATGACTCACAACGATATCACGACCGAAATTATAATCCATCTACACTAATAGTGCGTCAAACATGATTTGAGACACCACGGCAAAAATCAAATTCAGCCTCATATTTAATTATACCAAAACAATGCTATGCCGCGACTCCCTTGAGTCACGGCTCAACCTATACGAGCCATATTATTTCGGCTTAACAAGAAAACAACAAGTCGTGACTCCCATGAGTCACGGATCACCACCAAACGAGGCCACAAACAATCGGCCAACACATAACTCAAAAAAAATCATTTAATTCGTACAGATAAATACGCAAGAAAGACATATAAGCCCGAAATAAAATAATAAAACGGATTAGATAAGAATCGGATCCGAGTCAACTCAACTCGCGAGTTGACTCGGACGAGTCAACTGACTCGGTGACGAGTCGAACGAATCAAGAGCCAAAAACCTAATTCCATGCGTTTTTGTTTATAAAATATAAGTTTTTATTAGTTTTTATAACTAAAAACGTTTTTATTAGTTAAACCCGATTAGGGTTTGAAGAAAAATGATGAAATAAACGAAATAAAGGCGCGTGAGTCCTTACCAACGAAAGAGGAGGAGGGGGAAGGTGGTAGTGAGTGGCGGCAGGAGGTGGTGTGCGGCGGTGGTTTCAAAAACAACCCCAAACGAGCTCCTTTAACACCCAAACGCTCCAGAAATGATCCCCGTGGCTTGATCTACGCATTGGAACAAGAAAATGGTTGGCCGGAATTTTGGCCGGATTCCGGCGACGGCGCCGGAGAAGTTTTCCGGTGGTGGTGATAATATATTATAAGGGAAACCCTAATTATTGGGTTTTTATACCCCCTTGAGGGCTGAACATGGACAAAAGAAAGATCAGGGGGCGAATGTGTAAATTAACCAGGGGTTGTTTTGAAACTTTTAATAATCTTTTAAAAATAACCTTGGTGGGCCCCATTTGACGTAGCAAACGACCGTTTAAAAATACGGGACTTGCGCTATTGCGTCCGAAATAATTTTTCTGATAAAAATGAGTATTCACATGTATAGTTTTCTCGAATTTAAATTAATTAATAAATCAAATTAATTCAAGAGTTTAAAGTCGCGCAAGCTCATTTATTTCGTAGTTTTCGCGTTTCACGAGATATCCTCTCGTTTTTAAGCTCAATTAGAATTGGGAAAATTAGAAAGCAATGTCTTGAGAATAATGAATATAATTTATTATTAACATCAGTCTGTAAAATTTCGGTTTGTTGTTTGAATGGAAATAATTCCATAATGAGAAATGTATATACGTAATACGTATAAAACGAGTTGAATTGTGTATCATTGCATAAAATGCGACACAATGAGAGTAGGAAAAGAGTGGGAAGTTAAAACGTGAACTTCTTCGAAGTTTTGATATTTTATTTACGTTTTACAACGTGAATTGGAATATTTCGGTTACACGTTGGAAACGGTTAACGTGCAAAATATGTTTTCGGGTGTGTTTTTATAAAAGTGATATAAAAACATTAATATGAACTCGAACATGAGTTTATTTAATTATTTTCATAACCAATTGAGTGTCGGTTTTTATGTTTTACGAGAAAATTTATCGTTTTTTTTTTTTCAAATAAGTTCGGAAAAATCCAGAAGTAAAACTTAGGAAATAAATACTATCATTTATTGTTAAAAATTTGTTTGAAATTTTACGGGGTGTTATAGTACCTACCCCTTATGGGAACCTCGTCCTCGAGGTTAAGTTTGTGTTAGCCGCTTAAGTGACAAAAGGAAATTTTGAAATTTTCTAGTTTTGTTTGCAATTGCAAACGTGATGTGGATAAATTTATTCAAATAAAAAGACTATTTCAAGAAACACAATTTCTTTGGGATGAAAAATTGGGTAAGAGATTTGCGTCTTCGAAAGGATCCTATAAAACCGTTTTTTTTTTTTTTTTTTTTTTTTTTTTTTTACACGTGATGCAAATAAAACAGTTTCGAAAGGGTCGATAGTTTGGTATTTCTTAGCATAAGAAGTTTTGATAAGGTTTGAGCAGGAAATTTTTTTGACTCGTTAAAATAAATCTTTTTAGAAAAATGTTACCACGAGTTTTACTGTTGACACAATTGCGAATTAGAGAGAGGTTCTTGAAAGTGAAAACGTTAAACAAAAGAGGGTGTGGTTGGGTTTGTATAACCTTATGAGTTCTAATGTAAAAATATATATAGAGAGTCTTTAAAATTTTTAAGAGAGAACTTGATGTATGTAAAGAAAATTGCTAAATTTCAGCTTTAGTGATGAAAACTTGTTAGATAGGATTTAAGCGACAATATGGATTTGGTTTCAAAATGGAGGTTTATACGTGAATTCAAAGTTGTTTCGCAACTTCAAATAATTTCAAATACCTTAGATTTTGTAGATGATGAATCAGTTTGGTTTCCAAGCATTTCCATTAAAATGTGTATCTATTGTTTTCAAAACAAAGCGCTTTTTTTTTTTTTTTTTTTTTTTTTTTTTTTTACTCTCAGGATTCGGTTGGTTTACAAAAGAAAATATCGGTTATCTTTTAAAGTTTTTAAAGAGGAGTAAATAGTTTGTAAGAAAATTGCAGTAAAGTTTATGAAAAGGGTTTGTAAAACTACTTTATTGAGTAGAAGGAAAATATTTCTATTATAATAAATTGTAGTTTGAGGTTTGGTATTGAAGCAACAATTTGGTAAGGTGATTTTTAATACAGCTCATAAAGTAATAGAAAACGGTTTATCAATGGTAGTGAAATATTTTGGTAAGACATAATTCAGTTTATAAAATAACTCGTGTAATAATTTGTAAAATATCTTATAAGAAAGTACTATATTGTTTGTCAAATAGTAGAAGATTTCGTAGTTCAATTAATATCAAGATGGTTTATAGGGTAGTAATAAAATAGTCAATCAAGTAAAGGCGAATAGTTTGTGAGGTAAGAGTACCAAGCTTTATGGTTTTAAATCGGACAGTGGCTAAAACGGCTCACTAAAAGGGTAAAATAGTTCGTAAGGTTGTAATAAAACTTGTAGGAAAATTGTAACATAGTTTGCATATTGCTAGTGAAATGTTTGTTGTTTTATAAAACGGTAGTAAGGTATTGAATCGGTTTATCACATTATGAGAAAATAGTTTGCAAAGTATCAGTAAGGTCATTGTTTATAAAGTATTATTAAAGTCAAAAATCTTGATTTAATGGCGCAGGAGTAAGATTTTTTTTTGTAAAATGACCGTGATAAAATAGTTGAAAGCAGTTTGCGTTAGGTAACGACGAAGTTAATTATTTCATAAAAGGGGTAGTGGGATAGACAATTGGCGTTTCAAAAGGGATGAGTGAAAGATTAGGGATCCGTTCCCAGAAAAAGTGGCTTGAGTTGCAAGCCAACTCTTGGTATGTCTTCAGATTTTTTTTTTAATCGTTCGTTTATTATTATGTTTAGCGAGGGGTTCCCTTTGTAGATGTCGATGTGTGATGTTCCTAGAACGGCTATGGACGAAATCTGGTTCATCGGTTGAGTACGAGTTTTGGGGTAGAGGTGATATTGTTACCGCAATGGATGACGAGATGACTTCGATCTCAACGCCTAAGATGGTAATAGGATGGGATGATGGAGACATGGGTTGCGATGATTCAATAATAGAGGTTTAATGATTTCGTAATGAAGACGATAAGTCGATTGGATGGGAAACAGAAGACATGGTATTGTAGCGACCCCAAAATATAATCTAAACATAGAGTAATGTCGTGCGGTAAATAAAATTTAGTTAGTCGCGCGTAAACTGCTAAGCAAATCTAAATGGTAAATACAATCACTAACTCGCATCATGCAACATTTCGTTGGTTATGTATTATCTGCTCAGCAAATCTCATACATAACGTAGGCACGGAGGGCGCGAAGTGGTGGCGTAAAGTGGTTCGTTTTAACATAGTTCGTTGTGGTGTCCTTGCGCGAAGTGGTAGTGTGCATCATCTGCCATGCAAATCTCCATGCACGTTGCTAGTAAGATGTAGACGCGGAGGCGTAAGGTAGTAGTGTAAAATGGTCGGTTTAGAGGGTTTAGTAATGAGGAAGGCGTTCCACTTAGGAGAAAAAGTATCGTAATGAGAGAATATTGCGACGTCAGTGTGTGATGTATTGGAGTAAACCTTTATAACTCTTATGATGAAAATTTTACTCTTTTTAGAAGTCACTCAAGAGGTCAACTAGACATACCACTATTATAACTACTTTCAGTATTGCAACATTCACCTCTGAGTCAGACATAGGTGATCAAGCTATGTCTCACTGTCCCTGGCTGAATATAGGTGATCAGGCTATATTCACCCGAGGTTCAATGAATCTTGCAATGCTTAGCTTAGTTATACTAGTAACATGTCCTAATGTCTTTAAAGTTTGTTATAAAAGATGGAACAAATATTCCATTTATGTGGGGGAGAAGACGTAGCGCAGTGGTACGTAAACATACATATAAGTAAAGCAATCATAGCTAATAGTGAGGTTAAGTTGTCAGTAATAAAACATAAATTTTATCAAAGATGACTTCAATGAGTCATAAGTGAGGCATTCAGCTTGGCAGGCAGGCATTTGTCGGTCATAGGGTTAAGTTTTTGTAAAAGTGGTTATAGTCTAGGTTTTGAAAATTTCCTAGTTCTCTATAACCAAGGCTCTGATACCAACTGTAACACCCCCAAAAATGGTTTGCAGCGGAAGAAAAAGTTTTTGGGATGCTACTCAGTTGGATCTTAACACAAGTGAGAAATAATAGCTTTTTCGTAAAATATTTCATTTATTGTAGTAAAACAAAGTTTACAAAAGTTGAATTGTTGCGGAAGAATAGCTCATTAACAAAATGTGGTCCCAATTCGTAAATCAGAGTCATCTATGACCATGCCATGCCAATGCCCAAGCGCCTCCAGAGTTAGCTATCGCCTTTTCATCCTGAAAATACATGCTAAAAAGTCAACACAATGGTTGAGTGAATTCATAGGTTTAGTAAATAAGCAGTTGATCACAAGATTTTCAAGTTTAAGATAAGCCATGGGCTACGTTGTTATACGCCCATAAAAGATAGTTGATATTATTGCACTAAGCTCATGACACCAAACTAACTGCATACACCTAAATTACTGGTGTAAGTAAATAAAATTGCCCCTCTGAGATGTAATAGCCAATTACATAGAGATACCAAATATAGTGCGCCCCGGTTATTTCCGATAACCGAGTCGGGGTCGTCAATTCCCATAGTACTATCCACGATATTTGCGTTCACTCGCAAGTGATTAATGGTTCATGATGTAGGGGACTTTTGGCAGGCAACTTAGGCAGAGTCATAATATCAAGAGTACAGCAAACAGTTTTCAAGCAATTGTGATCATAAAAGCAGTAGTAGCATGTATTCTCCCCCAAGGAGTTTATAAAACAGTTAAAAGAGTAAAAGTGGGGCTATGAACTCACCTTGGTTTGCAGAAATGTAAGACATCACAATTAACATCAAGTAATAAACGTGCACAGCTCCGACACGCAACCTAGATAAGTATGGTGTTGTTTTTAGTCTAAGTCTTGTATTCAATAACAATGTTTGTAAGTTTACAAGTATTTATGTTTTTGAAATTCTTGGAGTTCAAAAGCAAAAGTATTTGGATCTTTAAAATGCTTGGAGTTAAGAACAAATATCTTAAATATTTGTTTTATAACACTTTATGTAAAGTTTCATGAGTTATTTTGATTGTCGTTAAGGATCGAAAATACAGTTGCGAAAATAATTCGCACGTCTTGGCTCTTGGAAAAGATGGAGGAATAATGTATACGAAACTTTCGTATAAGAGTTGACTCGTATAGTGACTCAATTATACTCGCACCAAATAAGGAATAGATGATCGACACAGTCGGGGAAAGTAGTGACGCGTACTTGAGTCGAGAAGGAGTGACAAAAGAAGTCAAGGATATAGCGACAAAGACAAACGTCGATCGAGAAAGTCAATTAGTACGTTTCGGTGTTTACCCCATGTTCCCAAATAGTTTGTATACAACATACATGTTTTATAGATAAAGGTAAGTTTAGATTAATAATTCAAACTCCAAGAGTTGTACGATATTTC
The DNA here is from genome assembly GCA_910596185.1 of Chrysanthemum makinoi. Taxonomy (NCBI): domain Eukaryota; kingdom Viridiplantae; phylum Streptophyta; class Magnoliopsida; order Asterales; family Asteraceae; genus Chrysanthemum; species Chrysanthemum makinoi. Next base: position 292,954,921 of record OU343220.1, read on the forward strand.
AATATATTGTTCATCATTTGATGAATTTAAAATAAGAGAGTTATTGAGAATAAAGTTTAAGTGTAGAAATTTTACAAAATTTCGTCATGACCCTTTCATTTATAGAACGTTCCCAAGTCATTTCGACTTATTAAAACTCATGTTGCAAAACCATATTTCTCGACAAGTTTATAATTGACAAGTCATTATTAGTTGAATAAGTGTTTATTGCATATTTTAGGTTTGTTACGAGTCTAATATATTAAATTCCTTACGAGTCTAATATATTGTATCGTCTCAAGTCCAAAACGTCCAATAAATGCTCATACAACTACAAACGTTTGTCCAAAATAATCTAAATCCAATTTCGATAATTTTCGTCCAAAAACATCCAAATCCAATGATCAAATCCAAGCATAGGCTTTAATAAATATTTCCAAGTCCAAAATATTTAATCCGTTAAGTATTCATTTTGTCCAGTTATCCAAATCAAAAGCAAATCCCATATCGATCCCGAGTAGTGATTAAATAAGTATCTGAAACGTATCGTAGAACACAAATGACTAAACAAATAAACCAAGATAGCTCGATGAACCAATATCCGTAAAAATGTCGACACATGCTATATCAAACCAACTTAACCCAACTAGTACACACTTGTATAAGCTCATAAGCTTCGGCCCATACCAAAACCAAATGTAATCTAGTCATTGGGCTGCTGGGCCCAAATTAACCCAAACATAAACCCAATTTCAACACATACAAAATTTTACAAAACCTACTTTCACAACACTGATCATTACCTGATTTTCACAAGACATTTTCACCAGAAAATTAACAACAATATGATGTCACTGGATTACTAGGAAACCTCGACCCGTGTCAAGACCATGACTCACAACGATATCACGACCGAAATTATAATCCATCTACACTAATAGTGCGTCAAACATGATTTGAGACACCACGGCAAAAATCAAATTCAGCCTCATATTAAATTATACCAAAACGATGCTATGCCGCGACTCCCTTGAGTCACGGCTCAACCTATACGAGCCATATTATTTCGGCTTAACAAGAAAACAACAAGTCGTGACTCCCATGAGTCACAGATCACCACCAAACGAGGCCACAAACAATCGGCCAACACATAACTCAAAAAAAATCATTTAATTCGTACAGATAAATACGCAAGAAAGACATATAAGCCCGAAATAAAATAATAAAACGGATTAGATAAGAATCGGATCCGAGTCAACTCAACTCGCGAGTTGACTCGGACGAGTCAACTGACTCGGTGACGAGTCGAACGAATCAAGAGCCAAAAACCTAATTCCATGCGTTTTTGTTTATAAAATATAAGTTTTTATTAGTTTTTATAACTAAAAACGTTTTTATTAGTTAAACCCGATTAGGGTTTGAAGAAAAATGATGAAATAAACGAAATAAAGGCGCGTGAGTCCTTACCAACGAAAGAGGAGGAGGGGGAAGGTGGTAGTGAGTGGCGGCAGGAGGTGGTGTGCGGCGGTGGCTTCAAAAACAACCCCAAACGAGCTCCTTTAACACCCAAACGCTCCAGAAATGATCCCCGTGGCTTGATCTACGCATTGGAACAAGAAAATGGTTGGCCGGAATTTTGGCCGGATTCCGGCGACGGCGCCGGAGAAGTTTTCCGGTGGTGGTGATAATATATTATAAGGGAAACCCTAATTATTGGGTTTTTATACCCCCTTGAGGGCTGAACATGGACAAAAGAAAGATCAGGGGGCGAATGTGTAAATTAACCAGGAGTTGTTTTGAAACTTTTAATAATCTTTTAAAAATAACCCTGGTGGGCCCCATTTGACGTAGCAAACGACCGTTTAAAAATACGGGACTTGCGCCATTGCGTCCGAAATAATTTTTCTGATAAAAATGAGTATTCACATGTATAGTTTTCTCGAATTTAAATTAATTAATAAATCAAATTAATTCAAGAGTTTAAAGTCGCGCAAGCTCATTTATTTCGTAGTTTTCGCGTTTCACGAGATATCCTCTCGTTTTTAAGCTCAATTAGAATTGGGAAAATTCGAAAGCAATGTCTTGAGAATAATGAATATAATTTATTATTAACATCAGTCTGTAAAATTTCGGTTTGTTGTTTGAATGGAAATAATTCCATAATGAGAAATGTATATACGTAATACGTATAAAACGAGTTGAATTCTGTATCATTGCATAAAATGCGACACAATGAGAGTAGGAAAAGAGTGGGAAGTTAAAACGTGAACTTCTTCGAAGTTTTGATATTTTATTTACGTTTTACAACGTGAATTGGAATATTTCGGTTACACGTTGGAAACGGTTAACGTGCAAAATATGTTTTCGGGTGTGTTTTTATAAAAGTGATATAAAAACATTAATATGAACTCGAACATGAGTTTATTTAATTATTTTCATAACCAATTGAGTGTCGGTTTTTATGTTTTACGAGAAAATCTATCGTTTTTTTTTTTCAAATAAGTTCGGAAAAATCCAGAAGTAAAACTTAGGAAATAAATACTATCAGTTATTGTTAAAAATTTGTTTGAAATTTTACGGGGTGTTATATTTTAACACAAAAATCATATTGATCACTTTATTTTTTGTAGGTTTCCAGTAACAGTTTTAATTACAATGGAGTAGAGGATTCACAAGAAACACGTTATCTTGATTATAGGAGCAACAGCCACGTGAAAATCCCGTCTATCAGTTGATATCGCTACCAAATACTAGGGAGAGATTATCAACTGCGATAAGATGCAAGTATACAAAGGTCTTGATATCGTCACGAACAATCGTATTGATGACCATTGTGTTTGAGAAACAGGCAATGAAGCAGAAGATATGAAGTGTGCAGCATATTAGATCCAAAATTCGGCTACTCTAGAGGCATACGTAAGTCTATTGGTGTTCCCGAACTTGAAGAATATCTGCGAGTGGAAACCAAAGTAGACTACAAGACTGCTCAGCACCTACTTGATGCTGCAGTCTTTGACATCAACGCAAACACTTACAAACTGATTGACAGCTATCAAAGATTTATCGACTAGAAAAAGAACTCAGTTGGCCAATCAATCATATTGATGCAACCATTGTGTTTGAGAGAAAAGGCAATGAAGCAGAATATTCATGGGAAAACTATGTTCTACAAACATGCTTCAAGATGCACGGGAAAACTATAGTGCACAAACTTCTTCTTGCTTCCATTTAGAAAATCACCAACAATCTTGAAGCAATGTTGTAGCACATAGTTTTCCCATGCATCTTCTGCTTCATTGCCTTGTTTCTCAAACACAATGGTTGCATCAATACGATTGATTGGCCAACTGAGTACTTTTTTTAGTCGATAAATCTTTAATAGCTGAGAATCAATCAGTTTGTAAGTGTTTGACTTGATGTCGGAGACTGCTGCATCAAGTAGGCGCTGAGCAGTCTTGTAGTCTACTTTGGTTTCCACTCACAGATATTCTTCAAGTTCTGGAACACCAATAGACTTACGTATGCCTCTAGAGTAGCCGGATTTCGGATCAAATATGCTACACACTTCATATCTTCTGCTTCATTGCATGTTTCTCAAACACAATGGTTACATCAATATGATTGTTCATGACGATATCAAGACCTTTGTATACTTGCATCATATCGCAGTTGATAATCTCTCCCTAGTATTTGGTAGTGATATCAACTGATAGACGGGATTTTCCCGTGGCTGTTGCTCCTATAATGAAGATAACGTGTTTCTTGTGAATCCTATACTCCATTGTAATTAAAACTGTTACTGGAAACCTACAAAAAATAAAGTGATCAAAATGATTTTTGTGTTAAAACTATTTTGCTAATAACGATAACAATGATAATACCTCTTTTACTATGTCGTTACTTGTTAGGCTAGGCTCGCATGCAACAAACATGTATCTGATCTTAATTAAGGTTGATAAGTTGAGGCATTTATAACTTTAAACCGATATGAAAAAACCACATACATGGAAAACATTAACTTCGTTGCAAGAATAGAAATGTTATAAAAATCAAAATTTATTATTGGCAGACTTGTTACACGTTTTCCATTGTTTTGACAAGCCAAAATTGAGAAGAATATAAAGTTAACTTTGGGGGAAACTGTAGTTTTAAGTCACAAACACAGTTGTATGGTATGCATTTATCATAGTAAACTAGTCGGGTACCCGCGCGTTGTAACGATAGGTACCGGTGTAATTAAATTTTCTGTCATATTTCTTTCTCCAAGTATTTTTTTTTCTCAATGGCATAGGTTTTAGTCAAGAAGATTGCTTAATTTTGTCAGGTGACAAAATCAAGCTATTATATTGTAGTACAATTTAGCATCTGTTAAATATTGAGCTTTTTAATAGAGTTTTTATTCCGAATGGTAGCCCATTATTGTGTGAAAAACTCTCAACCAAATGGTTATAGTTTAAGTTTTGCATAAGATTTGTGTGATAGATTTGTTGTATATATAATGTGATACGTAGTTGCCATTAAAACAGAGAAATATTACGCTATCTAAAATAACTTTAATTGCATTTTTCTTTTGTTCTTTTAAATGATGTAAAGCATAAATAGTACCTTTAAATAAAACATAATTTAGGAAATATTATATTGAAAAAATGTATGTTCATGCACTGCAACTTTTGTATAAATACAAAAACATATGTAGTGTAACTTTATGTTGAATACTCAATTCGTAAAAAATCCAAAAGGGTTGCAACTTTTGTATTTAGAATAATCAACCCAATTTACCATCAATACCTCAATCAATGAAATGTGTAAATGAAGAACGTCGATAGTGCATCTAGCCTTCGTCTAACAATAAGTTGTAGAATTTAAAAAAACCAACAACTTGTTTCATCTTTTTCTAAACCTATAAACATATTGAGAAGTAGCAAAACTATTTTTATGATCCCCCTTTATCATAGCTACAAAGCATATATGAGCTTCAAAGATATATTGTTAGGATTGTTTTTTAAGTTCTACCGCCTTTGAGTTGTCTTGTGTTCTGTCACAAGAAACTTTTCGATTTCACACACTAACACAACCAAAAACTTTATATTCTAAAAATATATATCGCCAATTCAAAAGATAATGCAAAAACACATTTCTGAAACTATTTCACTGTAACTTTTGTTGACTATCAAAGTGAGATAAAAAAACAAAAAGTAAATTAATCTCATGAATATCAAATTACCAATGGTGTTTTTGGCTTTAAAGAAAAATTCTTAACAATACTCTAAACTTTTGTTTTTGAAACACTGAAAGGGATAATAGATACTCGTAAATCATTTCCCCAACCAAGACATACTTGAAATCACCGGAAAATATTCGGTTTTTCAAACACAATAACAACAAAACTCAGTTACGAAAGCAATATAAGCAAAAAACAACAAATTAACAATAATAACAGATCTCGTATCTCACCATCGTAGACAACAGATTTAGACCTGGAATAATCATAAGATCCACAATCCCGAAATATTTAAGATCTAAAAATAAATGACCAAAAGTTCACAAACCTCCTAAACCATCACCACTGAGTTGAGTTAGATTTAGGAGAGAAGAGATAGCAAAGGGGATGACAGAGATGTTTTAGAGAGGAGTGTTGTGTGTTTAATTTTCGAATGTGTTTATTTAGATGGTTTAGGTTCATAATATAAGTATAGATGTGAGAGGTGTTACAAGTTAAGAGAATAAATTTCTTAAAGAGCAAATTGCAAAAATTGCCCCTATGGTGTACCAAGATTACAGAAATCATCCTTGGTCTTCCATAAGTACACGCAGCCTCCCTTTGGCAAAGTTTTGGATCGTTTTGGTCCCCGGTTTTAACCGGCATTAAGTGAATTCCGTTAATAGTTACACGTTAGCCCTTTTGGCTAAAGACCGTTGCAGCATCCATTCTTTAAACTAACGACCGTTTATAATTTAAAATTTTTGGTTTATTTAAAGTTTTTCGATTTTTATGTACATTTTTATTTATATAGGTTTTTATACGCTTTTATACACCTTTTTAAACTTATATACATTTTTATATACGTCGTTGTATACATTCTTATATACTTTTTATATGTTATTATGTATGTATCTATAAAAACAGATATGTTATTATCTACCTTTTTATATACGTTCTTATATACTTTTTATATGGTTTATATACGTTTTTGTATACGCTTTTATATATATATTTTTTTATAAATGTTTTTATACATGTTCCTTATATACATTTTTGTATACATTCTTATATATTTTTTGTCTGATTCTGGATCTAGGTCGTCTGGGATGAAAAGTCTTCATGACGCCCTTCCTCTTCAAAGCCTGATGACTTCAGGTGTATTTTAGCAAAAAGTCTACTGAGCCGTCACAAATTTAATTGTGTATAAAGGGACGGCATCGCCCTTGGATTGTGGCGCCGTCAGGTGCAATTCCAGCAGCTTGAGTGTCTTTGATCTTTACTTAGCCATTTTTGTGGAAAACTAGAAGGGGGGTTGAATAGTTTACTGATTAAAAACTTTGTTTTGAAACTTATTGAAAGATCAATTGATATTGATCTTAGATATGTTAGTGAATAGTAATCAACAATATATAAAGAGTATATAAGGAAAAAAACAATCAAACCACAACAAGTTGTTTATAGTGGTTCGGTCTACAAGGACTCTTTTTCCTTGCCCTACTCTACTTTCCGAGTCTCACACTCGAGAGTTTAACTTCACTAGTCAACAAGCTCCTTTCACCGGTGGAGAAACCTTTACACTTCGCTTACACACTATTTACGACACTAAGCTAGGTGTCGAGTTCTTTTCAAGGGTACAACCACTCCCACACACAATGTATTTTAAGGACTAAAATACTAACCACTCACACTCACAAGATTATGATGGTTTGGTACAACAATGATGTATGAATCAACACAAGATCATATAAAAACAAACAAACAAGACTTCCAACTTCTTGTTGAAGCTTGAATGTGCCTTGATCTTCTTTGCTACAAAAGAGATCACTAATATGATATGAAACTGAGTTAGAAATGTTAGAGAGAAGGAATGTATGAGAATAAGATAGAAAGGGATGAAAAACAACTTGGTTTGGCTTTGCTATTTATAGCCAAAATGATCAGTAGGCACCACGGAACCCTTAAAAGGGTTCCGCCAGTGTATTATTTTGGTGCCGCCGAGGTCTGACAGCAAGATCACAAAATCTTACCAAAGTCAACCATATCTATCCAAGATTGTGTAAGATATGTAGAGTTTAAATCTACACAAAGTATCTAGTGAAATCTTCTAAGGATTTCAATGATGCACTACATGATGTCATGTGTTTGTTTTTCTATTTTTAGAAATATGTTAAAATGTAAATACATATGTAATATTTTGTTTTAAGAAACCAAAACATTCTTGAACTAAAAATACTAACATACATTATGGTTTAGAGTCATATCAAAATATGATTAATCACAATGTAAATGCTTGAGTGATGAAGATATTATTTGAAAAAGCTTGTTTTAATATCTATTAAACTTGACAAGCTTTAAGCTTTATAAAAATTAAATTTACTTTTGTCGTTAACAAAACTTAGGTAAAGATCAAAAATATAAATAACGTTTAATGACGATATTTGTATTAACAATCTCCCCCTTTTTGTTGAGGACAAAACATAAATTTTATTTCTATAAAAGATGTTAAGATTGTACAAGATTTATAAAAATATTAGTTTTAGAACTTGAAAGATAAAGATGATAATGCAAGTATGTCCAATTTAGACATGGTGTTGACTTTTTCAGAAAGTCAAGGTATGCAGTTGACTTTTTATTAGAAAGTCAAAGTCTTCATTAGTTGAAGTATGATGTTTGACTTTTTAAAAAGTCAAAGTATGCAGTTGACTTTTTCAGAAAGTCAAAGTATGCAGTTGACTTTTTCAGAAAGTCAAATATAACCAAGTTCTATATATTTCTCCTCCTTTTTGTCTCAACAAAAAGAAGATGCCAGGCGGAATGTGTAATGAGCCAGAGCCATTATCTCCCCCTTGACCAATGCACCTCCTAAATTGGGTGCCAAGAGAAAGATACATGGATTGTAAAAAAGCTACAAAAAAAACTGTTAGTAATAAGCATCATCACAAGCATTTCCAAACACCATGTAACAAGCAACAACAATATAAGAAACACCATTCATTTGTTAAATTTTTTCATGATATAAGAATCATGAAAAGGGAATACAATGAAGTGTTAGTACAATAATAAAATCCTAGAAAAAAAATTCCTAGAAAATAAAAAATACAAAGAAAAGCCTAGAAAAATAAAAATGCTTAAAGAAAATAAACTAGGACCCTCCTATTGAGATGGTGGATGAGCAAGAGCATTGATGCGCTCTAAGATGTGATTGAGGATGAACCTCATTTCGTCTTGAAGCTCATGGCCATCACCCGGGTCCTTTCGGTGATTTGGGCGGTCCCCTCACAATTGGAGCAACCATGCCTAGGAGGGTAGTATGGTTCATGGTTTTGTGGTGGTGTAATAGTGGAGGTGTTGGTGTTGGTGTTTGGAGTGGTGATTATGGAGGCTAGCAAAGCACTTTGCATTTGCATAGCATCAGTAAGATGAGAATCCACCATATTTGAAAATTGGTGGAGATGATGGAGCTCGGCTTGAATCTCTTCTTTGGTGGGGTGATCTTCCCACATGGATTCCTCAATGTCCTCTATATGAGGAGACATTGATGTAGGAAGTGGTTGATCCCCATACAAAGGACCATGGATTGCCTTGTGGATGGGATGGAAAAGAAGAGGTTTTGGCCCTAACGGGGCATTTGGGTCAAATGATGGACGTGGAGACTCATGAGCTATTCGCTCAATAGTACCAAAAGATGGTAGTGGTGGTGGATGATTGGGCCTAGGAGGCAAGTCCTCCAAGTCTTCCAAAAATGGATTTGGAGATGTAGGTGGTGTAGAGAATAACTCTAATGGGATGAGTGTTGGAGATTTTGGAGGTGATGGTGATTTTGATGTTTGGATAGAAGCCGGTGGTGGTGAGCTAGGATTCTTTGTTGGTGGTGGAGTAGTGATGATGATATGTGATTGTGGAGGTGGTGTAGGAGTAGCCAAAGTGAGAGTTATTTCATCTCTTATCGGAGATGAGATGGTTAATAGAGATTACTCGGAAGAGGAGCTTATGTTGACAAAACAACACTGTCTTACGCTCATTCTAGCGGTTCTTTTGCAAGGATTTGTTGATGGTGAAGAATTAGTCATTGTGACTTAAGTTTTTGCTAGTAGATTGGAAGATTTGAGAAGGTGTGAGGATGATCATGCTAAAAGCTCTTAATTTATAGGAATGGAAAATTATGGAGAAATGTGTTTGATTTGATGTTAAACCATAGAAGAGATGAGGTTCCTAATGATTTTGAAGTTGGTTTAATGCTAGTCATATCACCCAAGTCAATCCATACAAGAAGGATGGAGTGAAGAGACAAAGATTTGCAATAAATGTGTTCTAATGATTAAGATCCTTAGAATCAGATCACCCACGGATTGCAAGGAACCAATTTTTGGTTCCTTCCTTTATGAAAAAGGGCTCCTTGGGTGGATTTTTGAAATTTTTGAATTTTGGTGGGAAATGGATATCCTATATGCCTAAGTGTGTTACACTAGTTCTAATATGGGTAAGAACTAGTTAAGATTAACCTAGAAGCAATGTATGGTAATTTGGAATGTTAAACTAAGCGAAATTTAGAAAATTACCTGTAGGATCCATGGAACCAAAAATTTTACACGGCGGAACCACAAAAGGGTGCCGCCGTCCGCCTGCATTGCACGGGCGGCAATTTTGCATAACAGACGGTACCAAATTTTTGGTGCCGTCTGATCCGTGGACACCCAGAAAGTTCACAAACCCCATTTTTAGGTGTCGGGACTTTTCCGAAACCTAAAATTTTGCTTAAAACATGTGACATTAATCATTTCTAGTTAGGAAAAATCAATAACACATATACAAACATAGTGGAGCATAGACTTTGACCAAGGGCTAACGATTTTCACATAAAAGTGAAAATGCGTAAAATTTGATAACACACTTGTGCTATCCCCCTGCATGAAATGGTTAGCATACAACATTGTTTTAAGTTATATTATCATCCTACAAATTAAAAACAACCAAATTGTATCGTACATCAAAGTTATTGTCTTGTTCCAAACACTCCTTCAAATGAACCTCACTTATCCAACTTGTAGATCTTATTCATCATCCTACCAAGGCACTTGAACATCCCCTTGGTTTGCTTGAACTCGCCGATTCATTCTCTTTCTGGGGAGAGATGCATAGTATTCGAGGTGGAAGGCGAGAATTTGGAAGACCGTCCTCTGAGCTATTTGATGATGATGATGATGGAGTTGGAGGTTTTGCCCTTTTGCCTTTAGTCTTAGCCACTCGCCGTCACCAAGGGCACAAATATGTGAGGGATGAGAGCATAGTCAAGCTTCAACCCTTTGGGGCTTGGTGGAATGGGTGCAAAGGCTCTATAGAGACGGGTGAGAAGTATCCCGTAAGGAAGAGCAACCGATCCTTGAGTTGGAATGTCAATCATTCTCCTAGCAATGTAGTAGGCTAAATGGAATGGTTGACGGGTGGACAAGTTGTAGAGCATGTGACAAAGGCAAGCATTGATATGGTCCCTATTTCCTATAGTGCTAATGATATTGGCTCTAAGGAGTTCCTCCCATTTCTTAAATTCCGGCTTAAGTTCATTGAGCTCCATTCCATATGGATCTCGGTTCACTTCCTCTTTCCTTTCGGTGACACGGGTTGAGCACCCCTTGTTAAAAGGTGCTCACGGATGACATCCTTATCCGCTAAAGGAGTTTGGTAGGAAGAAGCGGTCATTGATTGCATCCAGGATAGTGAGTGACCACTTATCCGAGTAGACACATGTACCTTGGTTGGGAATTTCTAGCACTTGAGCAAATTGGCTTAAGGAGATGGAGTAGTCGTTTTGGTTGATCCTAAACCTAAGACCAAATTCATCATCCTCATCAATGAAGGCCGTAACACTAGCATATAATTCTAACACGAACCTAGGGCAAATGGGTTCATCGATGTCAAGGAGACAATCGAAGTGAATGGTGGCTAGCTCTTGATGGAGATTTGTTCCACGACAAAGGAGGAGTGAATGGTTCTAAATTTCTCATGGAAGTATCTTTCCTCAAGACTCTAAAGATTTTGACTTGCCTTTGAAAGGCCCTTAGTTTTACATGTTTGGGAATGTAGTTAAAGGTATCCTTGTGATCATAGAATCTTGCGGCTACCATGGTTATTCAATGATGTTATCTTCAGTGATTAGTGGGTGAGAAAGTGTCAACAATCAGCTAGGTATGATGTTGAAACGTTTTGGTAAAGTGGGTTGTGAGGAAGAAGATGTTTTGTAGGTAGTATTTTGCTACTGTTGTCACCACGACCGCACGCACCAAATAAATGGTTCGGCTCTTTTGTTGTCATTTGTGCCATGGGAACAAGAGTGTGTTTAAACAAATTTGTTTTGTTTTGTTTGTTCTAAGGTTTAAACTATGTTTTACCTACATGTTTGGTTCCATTAACCCCAAACCAAGTCTAAGAAGATTAAATGGTTCTCGTTTGAGAGGCTTAGTTAGAATTTCGGCAATGTTGTCTTCGGAGGATACTTTCTCAATTGAGATGTTTCCTTTTGAACATTGTCGCGAAGAAAGTGATGACGGATTTCAATATGCTTTGTACGAGCATGTTGACGGGATTTTGTCGAGATCAATAGCTCCTTTGTTGTCGCAAAATATAACGATATCGTTGAGATGAATTCGGTAATCTACGAGAGCTTGCTTCATCCAAAGAGCTTGTTGACATGCTTTTCCGCTGAGACGACGCTTCTTTAGTAGTTGAGATAGCTAAAGCCATTTTCTTCTTTGCAAACCATGAGGTGAGACAATGTCCGACAAAAGTGCAAATACCACTTGTACTTTTTCTATTGACATAGTCACTGGCATGGTCCGAGTCGGCATACACTATAGTTTCTACACCAATTCCTTTGGGATACCATGATCCTAAATATGTTGTTCCCTAAATGTATCTAAAAATCCTTTTCAAGCCTTCTAAGTGTGATACCTTGGGATTTTCTTGAAAGCGAGCGCATAGACAAACACTAAACATAATGTCGGGTCTACTAGCCGTGAGATAGAGTAGGCTACCAATCATTCCTATATATTTAGTGTTATCTACCGATTCACCTTCCTCATCCTTGGTGAGTTTAGTGTCCGAAGACATGGGTGTCGTAGTTGGTTTTGAGTCTTCAAGACCAAATTTCTTAAGCATATCTTTTATATATTTAGATTGGTTAAAGAATATGCCATCTTCTAGTTGTTTAATTTGAAGTCCTAGAAAGAAGTTTAACTCACCCATCATACTCATCTCAAACTCATCGTGCATGATTTTAGAGAAATCATCACATAGCTCTTGACAAGTTGATCCAAATATGATGTCATCAACGTATATTTGAAAAATTATAATGTGTGATTCCTTTTTCTTGGTAAAAAGAGTATTATCTATTAATCCCATGGTGTATTTGTTTTCAACAAGAAAGGTCTTAAGTCTATCGTACCAAGCTTTTGGTGCTTGCTTAAGACAGTATAATGCTTTCTTGAGTTTGAAGACATGATGTGGTTTCTCAAAGTCTAAAACCGAGGTTGAGCAACATAAACTTCTTCGTTAATAAACCCATTAAGAAACGCACTCTTAACATCCATTTGAAATAATTTAAAGTCATAAGCACATGCATGCAAGTAAGATTCTAATAAACTCGAGCCTAGCTACCGGTGCATAAGTTTCATCATAATCAATCCCCTCTTGTTGATTATAACCTTGTGCGACAAGCCTAGCTTTGTTTCTAGACACTACACCATTTTCATCCATTTTATTTCAAAAAACCCATTTTGTTCCAATTATAGTTTGATCTTTAGGTTTTGGAACTAACTTCCAAACATCATTTCTAACGAATTGGTTTAACTTTTCTTGCATAGCAATTACCCAAGATTCATCTTTTATTGCTTCATTTATGTTTTTCGGTTCAATGGTGATACAAAACAAAATGATTACTTTGATTTTGGGCTTGTGATCTTAAGGTTCTTTGATTTAATTGTCCTATGACCTTTTCTAAAGGATGACTTTTGGATTCTTTGATGTTTATAATTTCATTATTTAATGGTTCATCTTCCTTGTCATTTTCAATTATTTCTTGACTTTCTACAAGTTGACTTTCAACTAAGTCATCATCTACCAAAGGTGATGTCTTAGAGGGAGGTGGACTTTCGTCGAATGTTATGTTCAACGATTCCTCGACTCTCATTGTTTCTTTGTTTAAGACAATGTAAGCTTTACTAGTTTGTGAGTAACCAAGAAATACACCTTCATAAGACTTTGGGTCAAACTTGGTGAGATAATCTTTAGTATTAAGAATGAAACATTTACATACAAATACTCTAAAATATCCTAAAGTTGGCTTTTACCTTTTTTATATATAGCCTATTGTTCTTTTTGTTTACTTCTTACAACTTTGATTGAGGTGTTCAAAGAGCCGAGAAGTTGTGTGTTATACCATTTGTATCACAAAAGTTTCCAAATTGTGTTTCATTGTCGAATTCATGACCATGATCCGTTCGGATCGACACAATGTTAACACCTAGTTGATTTTGAATTTTCTTGCTAAGAATTTCAAATTTATCAAAAGCTTCATTTTTAGTTTTCAAAAATGATGTCCAAGTAAACCTTGAGTAATCATCTACTATGAACAAATTGTATAAGTTGCCTCCATAGCTTCTTATAGCGGATGGACCAAACAAGTCCATATGCAAAAGTTCTAGACGCTTAGATGTGGACACCATGTTTTTAGCCTTATGACTACTGTGAGTTTGTTTACTATTTTGCAAGCATCGCAAAAATGTTGGTCATATTTAAGTTTTGGTAAATTCCTAACTAGCTCTTTTGAAGATAGGTTTTGTATAAGTCTCATATTAGCGTGACCTAAGCATCTATGCCAAAGAGTTGAGCTATCATCTAATGTTGTTAGACAAAGTTTGTCATTAGATGTTTTATCTATTTTCATGACGTATATATTATTTTTCCTAACTTCTTTAGCTATGGTGATACCATCTTTTAGTATTTTACTACCATTTTCTTCAAATAGTACTTTATACTTTTATCACATAATTGGCTAATACTAAGTAGATTAAATCCTAACCTATCGACATGAGCAACATTTTCAATAGTTAGGGAGTTATGAGCGATTGTACCTTTGCCAATGATTTTGCTTTTGAGATTGCTACCAAAAGTGACATTACCTCCGTCATACTTTTTGTATGTTGAGAAGAGGCTTTTGTTGCCCGTCATGTGTCGTGAGCATCCACTATCTTTTATCCACTCATCAGGTTCCAATCCAACTTTCAAGCATACCTAAGACACAAATAACTCAAGCGTTTGGTCCCCAATATCTCATGGGTCCGTTTGGGTTAAACATACCATTTACTTGATTCATGTATGGAAATGATGGGTAAGAGTTCCATGGAATGTAATCTGGAGTTTGATATGGTCTAGGAAAGTTTTGATTCCAACCATTATGTTGATAGTTGGGTTGTATGTTGTGGTTGCTCTTAGGAAAGGGGCGTTTGGCAAAGGGTGTTTTATGTCGTTGTTGAGTAGTTTTTTATCTAAATTCATTTCTAGCAAGTCCTACTCGATGTAAAGCAAGTTTTAGTTTAATACTATCCTTGGTTTTCTTTGTTACTTTGAAAAATTCACTACGGTCCGTATCACAAACATTCTGTCTCCGCAGTCCCCACGGCACCAATTTTAACAACGGACGGACCCTATTTTGGGTCCGTCTGGTCCGTGCTGCACTGCAGCAGTTTGACAAATTGTTTGTCTTCGCCGCTTTTGGTTGACTCTTTGGAATTAACACCTCATTAAATCCTAGTCCATTCATGTTTCTGGGTGTTTTGAATTCTAGCTATTTCATCGGCACAAGTAATGTTTTTGTTAAACCTTTTAAATGTAGAATTATGTTCGATTAGAACATCTTGTGTGAGCTTTAGTTTTTGTATTTTAAGATTAAGCTCTTGACATGATTTGTAACCATCGTCATTTGCTTTTTCCTTTTCTAATCGTTTTGTCTTTTCTTTTAACTCATAGACTTCATTTTCTAAAAATTCCTTTTTAGTCTTTAAAAACTTGTTTTTAGTTATGATTTTTAAGCTAAGCTCACACAATTGATTATATTGTTTTTCGGAATGGCTTCTTTTCTTCTCGAGGTTGTCTTACAAACTTTCCTCTTCTTTTAAAGAAATTTTTGAAATCTCTAACGGCCATGGCATACTCCTCATCTTCACTACCGGAGCAAGATTCATCATCACTTGAACCGCTATTGCTTTTAGAGCAATGAATTTGATTTTCTCTCTTTTTCCTTTGATGATTTCCGAATCTTTCTCCATCACCATTTCGTGTACTTTGAGGTTTCCGATTAGCTCGCCTAGTGTCACTTTTGAGAGATCTTTTGATTCCTCAATAGCCGTCACTTTAGCTCTCCACTTTGGATGGAGTGCTCTAAGAAATTTCCCGACAAAGTTCTTACTTAAAAGATTCATCAAGTACTTTAAGAGATGTAATAATAGTATTAAAGCGAGCAAAGCCACAATCAATGGTTTCATCTTCGGGGATAACAAATTGTTCATATTGTTGAACAAGAAGATCAATTTTTTTATCCTTGACTTGTGAATTTCCTTGATGTGTAATAATCAAAGATTCCCAAATATCTTTAGCGGTTTCACACATAAAAATTCTTTCATATTCTTTTCTAGGCAAAGCATTATAAAGCATCATTTTAGCTTCATTATTTTAGCTATTAATTTCTTTTGATCATCAACAGAAATATCTTTTGTTGTAGAACTAAAATCTCCTTTAACTATAACAAACCAAAGATCTATATCTTTTGATTTTACATATGTTTCAAAACGGTTTTCCAATAGATAAATCCATTGGTTTCAAAGAGTGGTGGTCTTTGCATAGATTGCCCTTCTTTAAAGTTTTCGAATCCATGGATCGTTTCAAGTTTATAAAATACAATATATTTTAGAAATTCTTGAGCAACGAGGCTCGTACCATTGTGGAAAACTAGAAAGGGGGTTGAATAGTTTACCAATTAAAAACTTTGTTTTGAAACTTATTGAAAGATCAATTGATATTGATCTTAGATATGTTGAATAGTAATCAATATATAAAGAGTAAATATAAGGAAAGAAACAATCAAACCACAACAAGTTGTTTATAGTGGTTCGGTCTACAAGGACTCTTTTTCCTTGCCCTACTCCACTCCCCGAGTCTCACACTAGTCAACAAGCTCCTTTCACCGGCGGAGAAACCTTTACACTTCGCTTACACACTATTTCCGACACTAAGCTAGATGTCGAGTTCTTTTCAAGGGTACAACCACTCCCACACAATGTATTTTAAGGACTAAAATACCAACCACTCACACTCACAAGATTATGATGGTTTGGTACAACAATGATGTATGAATCAACACAAGATCATACAACAACAAACAAACAAGACTTCCAACTTCTTGTTGAAGCTTGAATGTGCCTTGATCTTCTTTGCTACAAAAGAGATCAATAATATGATATAAAACTGAGTTAGAAATGTTAGAGAGAAGGGATGTATGAGAATATGATAGAAAGGGATGAAAAACAACTTGGTTTGGCTTTGCTATTTATAGCCAAAATGATCAGAGCACCACGACCACGGAAACCTTAAAAGGTTCCGCCAGGTATTTT
The DNA here is from genome assembly GCA_910596185.1 of Chrysanthemum makinoi. Classification (NCBI taxonomy): domain Eukaryota; kingdom Viridiplantae; phylum Streptophyta; class Magnoliopsida; order Asterales; family Asteraceae; genus Chrysanthemum; species Chrysanthemum makinoi. The sequence goes on from OU343220.1 coordinate 292,971,763, forward strand.
TGTGCCGCCGAGGTCTGACAACAAGATCACAAAATCTTACCAAAGTCAACCATATCTATCCAAGATTGTGTAAGATATGTAGAGTCTAAATCTACACAAAGTATCTAGTGAAATCTTCTAAGGATTTTAATGATGCACTACATGATGTCATGTGTTTGTTTTTCTATTTTTAGAAATATGTTAAAATGTAAATACATATGTAATATTTTGTTTTAAGAAACCAAAACATTCTTGAACTAAAAATACTAACATACATTATGGTTTAGAGTCACATCAAAATATATTAATCACAATGTAAATGCTTGAGTGATGAAGATATTATTTGAAAAAGCTTGTTTTAATATCTATTAAACTTGACAAGCTTTAAGCTTTATAAAAATTAAATTTACTTTTTTCGTTAACAAAACTTAGGTAAAGATCAAAAATATAAATAACGTTTAATGACGATATTTGTATTAACAATCTCCCCCTTTTAGTTGAGGACAAAACATAAATGTTATTTTTATAAAAGATGTTAAGATTGTACAAGATTTATAAAAATATTAGTTTTAGAACTTCAAAGATAAAGATGATAATGCAAGTATGTCCAAATATGCATCATTCCAGCATTTTGTTTCCAAAAGACCTTAAAAGTGAAAAGGAACGAAATTAAGCAGTAACGGATATAAAAGTGAGCGATTAAGGGCTTAAATGACCCCTTAAAAGTGTGCGTTTTAAATCCTTATCAAGCATTGATAAGGTGCTTAAGAAGTTTTTATGGTCTGGTGGGGGTGATGGGAGTGGGATAGCTAGCGTAGCTTGGAAAGATATATGTAAGCCTAAAAATCAAGGAGGTCTTGCTCTTAAACCCCTTAGATTAATGAATGAGGCGCTTATGACCAAACACCTTTGGAACGTCGTTAATAAGAAAGATTCGCTGTGGGTCAAGTGGGTGCATTCCTATAGGATCAAGGATAGAAACATTTGGCAGAATGTTAGTTTTGTTAATGGTTCATGGAGTTGGAATCAGATTTTGAGACTTAGGGATAAAATTCGTAATTTTGTTGCGTATAAATTAGGTAATGGTAGAAATTGTTCAGTATGGTTCAATAAATGGCACACGAATGGCCCCCCTTTTGTAAGCTCATCACCCATAGGTTTCTTACAGAGCATGGCTTTGATGTGAATGACAAAGTAGCAGATTGGATTGATGGTAACAGTTGGAAATGGCCTTCTGAATGGAATGATTTATTTGGTGAGGTTCTTAATGTCCCGGTTCCTACGTTAGTCCATAACTGTGATGATAAGCTTATATGGATTAATAAGAAGAATAAGGAATCGAATTTTAGCGTTAAGGAGGCATGGAAAGGTTTAAGAATAGACTACCCTAAAGTCATTTGGTAAAAGCACGTTTGGTTCTCACAGTGCATTCCTAGGCATGCGTTTGTGCTCTGGATGGCAATGAGAGGTAGACTCAAAACAACTGATAGGATATTCAAGTGGTTCAATATTTCCAGTACTTTGTGCCCGTTATGTAGAACTGTTGATGAAACCAACAACCACTTGTTTTTCAAATGTCATTTTTCTAAATGTGGGTGTGATAATCTTAAGCCGTGGTGTAAACTTGAAGATATTTCTTGTACTTGGGCTGAAATTGTTTCTGGATTTTCAGTAAAAGCTACCAATAACTCGTTATGGAGCGTTATTCAGCGATTGGTTTTAGGGGCTGCGGTTTATTATATTTGGCAAGAAAGAAACATCAGAATCTTCCAAAGCAATTTTAGGACCGAGGAGACTGTCTTTAGAACCATTGAGGACATGGTTAGATATAAACTTATGGGCATGAGTATTAAGTATTCCTATGAGGCTGAAAAGGCGGCTAAAATTTGGAAAATTCCCCTGAAGTGCAGTAATGGTAGTACTTGGAAGGTTTATAATGATGGTTCGGATGGCATCACATAGTAATCATAGTCGTTTTATTTTGTACATGACCATATGGAGTCATGTGCAGATGTGTTGGGTTGTTAAGGGTATTTGGTATTATGCTTGGAATCCTCGTACTAACTGTTATTGTGCAGATGCAGTGTACCATTAGTTCTATTGCAGGCTGGTTGATTTTCATGTTTGATGGGTCTGCTGGTTTTGCTTGAGTACAGGATTTGGAGAAGTTCCACCCACCGTAGTTTTATGATGATCCAGCTAATTCCCAGGTTTTCTCATTTACGGCCATACACTACAAAAGAAAGCTAGTGTTTTGGCATGTTCTCCATGGCGCGTTTTGGTGTAGTTGAAGTTACCGTATAAGCACTAAGCATTTTTCGTCCTTGTAATTACCTTCTCCGCTACTGCAGTTTTATTGGTGTTTGGATTAGTATTAGTTTACTATGCACTACAGGAGAAAGAGTGAAAAAGGGTAAGATTGGCTATTATTGTCTTGATGTAGTTGAAGTGCCTTACAGATTAGTCAATTCTTTATTTTTGTTTGACTTGAATACCCTGCGCTGGTTCTCTAATATTAATGATTGGTTATTGAGGTGTCTTGGTCAGAAAGCTATTTGCTATAGAGGTTTTCTAACTTCTGTGTTGGCTTCCTGTCTTGGTATTGATTATGCGCTGGTTTGGGATCTGTATAAGTTGAGTTAGATTGTTGTTAGTTTGGTTATTATGCTTGCCGTTTCCTAAACTAATGGCATTTTCAGTTCTTGTACTTAGTGTTGCAAAACAAGGCCTACAAGGCCGATTAATCCGTTACAGTGCTACTATGCCACCACCTTGCCGATTTGTGTAACTGGGTCAAATAATCGACAACGGTCAATGGCTCAACGATCAGCATCTGTGGTCAAACTTGCCGGAAACTTGCAAATCTTGTCGGAAATACCCAAAACTTGTCTTGAACAAGTTTTAATCAAAATTATTTAATGTTTTTATCTCTTACAAGATGATTTTCAAGGACAAGACGGTCTTGTCTAGAATACCCAAATCTCGCCGGAAATACCCAAAACTTGCCGAAAATACCAATCTGATTAATCACCGATTAATCCCCAAACCTTCGGTCAGCCCGCCCGACTACCACTTCACGATTTTGCAACCTTGGTTATTATATTAATACATTTTTTATATATGTTTTTGCACGTTTTAAATACGCTTTTATACGCTTTTATATATGTATTTATAAAAACATATAACGTTATATAATTTTTATAGGCGTTTTATAAATATCTAAGAACGGTATAAAACATATACAAAACTTATATAAAAACGTATATAAAAGCGTATAAAAACTTATATAAAAACATATATATAAAAACGTATATAAAAGCTTATAAAAACGTATATAAAAAATATATAAAAATGTATACAAAAATGTATATAAAAACGTATTAATATCGTATATAAAAATGTATAAAAAGTATATAAGAACATATATAAAAAGTAAATAAATATATAAAAATGTATACAAAAACCTATATAAGAACGTGTATAAACATGTATATAAAAGCATACATATATATATATATATATATATATATATATATATATATATATATATATATATATATATATATATATATATATATTAATGTATATAAAAGCGCACAAAAGTATATAAGAACGTCTATAAACGATATATAAAAGGTAGATAATAATGATTATGTTTTTTATAATTACCTATAATAACGTATAAAAAGTATATAAGAATGTATACAACATATATAAAAATGTATACAAAGGCGTATAAAAACTTATATAAAAACGTATATGTTTTTATAAATAAAAATTTGAAAACTTTAAATAAACTGAAAATTTTAAATTATAAACGGTCGTTAGTTTAAAGGATGAATGTTGCAATGATCGTTGGCCAAAAGAGCTAACGTATAACTGTTAATGGAATCCACTTAACGTCGGTTAAAACCAGAGACCAAAACGATCCAAAAGTTTCGCCACAAGGAGGCCGCCTCCACTTATGGAAGACCAAGGATGATTTTTGCAATCTTGGTAAATCATAAAAAACAATTTCTGCAATTTACTCTTTCTTAAATGTAACTTTTTTCTCATTATTACCCAGTAATAAATGTGTTATATGACTGTTGTTTTTTCCCATATTGTTACAAGTCTACATCAATGTTGGTGTGAGGGCAGTTACTTTTTATTTATGAGAATTACTAGTTGTAATATCCGTACACGCACGATATCGACTAAAACACAAACAATTTATGATGGCTCCAAATTATTTAATCAAACTAATTATTTTAAATCAAAAAACAATTATTTTTATTCATATTTATAACACTCATGCGGCCAAATATTTTTTAGAGTAAAATACACGTTGGTCCCTAAACTCTAAAAAACATCATGGTGAAACAAAAGTTGGCATTTTTGTTGTCGGGAGTCCTTTTTTCAAGTTTTTTGTATCAACGAGGTCCCTTGACCCGTAATGCTCTGGTCAAACCCGTTCCTTTCCATTTGATTTTGTTTTTAGTTAAGGGCATTATCGCTATTTCATTTGCTTATACCGAAAATAAGCATAACGCCGCTCGACGCCATGTAATTTTTTATATAAAAAGGTCATATTTTCATCACCACTCATCCCTAAACTTTCCTCTCTTCTAAATCTTATCTTCTAATCTAATCGGAAAAATGGTGTTGTATTCTTGAAATCGAAGGATTGTGGTTTGAACCTATTGGAACAACACGAACACTGGAAGGCGGTTCTATGTATGTCCAAGACAGGTTTGGACACTTGATTTTTTTTCAATATAAAGTTTAATGGTGGTTCTTTAGGTTAAATGTGTTGTTTATAGCATAATGTAGGTTTAATTGTAATAGGGATTTTAGTTTAAAGTTTAATTTTGAAATTTAAACAATAACAAAAGTGGTTTTAGGCCTAAGTTTAAGTTGATGTATTAAAATGTTCCCAACATCCGTCACAGTCACTTCAGGCCGGATTTCCATTCTCCTCACCGGCTGATTGGCCTGATCGTCCTTGTCGTCTGGTCCTTCTTGTTTGTTGATGTATTAAAATGTTCGAAGAATCTTTGTTGAAACATAGTCGCGGGTCCCTCTCTTTTGGGTCTTAGCAATTCGAAGATTTAGATTCGCATCTTCGTCGGTCGCCATGGATGTCATTGATATTATAAATTTGAACTACTTCGTTATTGATTTCATCAAAAATTATCAGATCTGTATAGGGATCATTGGTTTTCGTTTGATTATTGCAAGGATCTTACATATTCTTATGTTGCACTTTTATGTATAACTTTGAATGAATGACTTGTTTATATGATTAGGACTAACCAAACATTTAAAATCGATGTAAAGATCCATTCAGGGATGTACGATATCTGGGACTTCAAATTTTGAGTTCATGGCTATACACCAATCGAGGATTTTGAATACGATAAAGAAAAAAATTAACTAGTCACACAGGTAGCAAATTTATTTCACATTTTTTCGCTTTCAATGTTTGCTTTGATTATATGAACAATATGAAGCTCTCAATCAAAAACATACGTGATTCGCAACTGTTATCATAGATGTTTATTATAGATCTTGATTGGCTTCCTTGTACTGGTTTAAGAAATTGGGTGCAAATGCAACAAAGTTTTGATGCTTCATATTGAACAAAGACAGTCATTTTTCTTTTATTTCTTGGGTCAATTTCTCAATTTCACCAAACAGTGGACTCAATAAAAAAATCTTTATCATTTTCATTTCCTTATCGTTGTGTTCTTGAGATGATTATACAAGAGAAAGGAAAAGAAGTGGGAAGAAATTGAAAAAAAATTATATTCTCAAGATTTTTTATAGGAAAGAAGGGAAAAGAAGTGGGAAGAATTGGGAATAAAATGTAGTGTTTTTTTTTGTTTGTATAAGATGATCCGCCTAGTTTTGGGAAGAAGAGGAAAGAAAAGAAGTGATCTCCGATCTCTTCTCTTCTCTTCTCTTCTCTTCTCTTCTTTTATGAATATTTTCCAAGAACACATCGTATATTTCTATTCTCTAAATTTCTCTCTACCAAACGTAACCTATGCCACTAGGGAAAAAAAGATTGCTAAATAGTGTAAGTTATATTTGTACTAAAAAAACAGCACAAAATTAAGCAACGTGTTTTTGCATGTCAATGTGTTCACGAATGATATGTCGAGATCATTTCCTAAAAGTGAATGTCAATTATTCAAATCTTAAAATTTCAAATTTTGAAAGCTTAAATTAATGAGGTGAATTATTTTGCATGAGTTGAGATCAATATAGATACTATATTTACCATAAATCCAATTAACCAATCTTGACCATCCATTTTTAATCAAAGTTAATAAAAAATTATTTTTCACCTTTTTTTTTAAAACAACATATCTTACAAACGGTAAATCTTCAAACTACAAAAAATACACCATCGCGATGAGAATTAAATTATCTTTCTATTAATAAGCACTTTTCTATATTTTCAACAATTTGTTTTTTCAAAAATTCCACCCGGAAAAATCATTTATATATACAATTTTCAAAAACATATATGATTTTTTAAAATATAATCATATATGATTTTCACAAATCATATATGATTTTTACAAATCATATATGATTTTTCTGGGCCGAAATTTTGAAAAAAAAAATCGTTAAAAATATATAATAGTGCATATCTATAGAAAGATAATTTAATTCTTGTCGCGATGATATGATTTTTATCGTGTAACAATTAACGGTTTGCGAGATATTTAATTTTTAAAAAAATGGTGAAAGTTTTTTTTTTATATAAAAATGAATGGCAATTATTTGTTCATTGGATCTATAGTGAATTTGAGATCTATATTGAACTTTTGCCTATTTTGCATAATTACCAATGGACAAAACCTCATCATCCATCTATTTTGATCTAATGATGGGATTAACCTAAGATTCAATATGTTAACTTAAGTCCATATTTTTTTCTTGCATTTTTTTTGGCTTTTTGTCTTTCTTATTTATTCACATTCTTTTTTTGTCATTTTTTTTATATTCACGTTTTTTTAATTCATTTTTTTCTCTCTTTCATATGCTTTCATCTGTTTTCGTTCATTTTCTTACGTGTTCGTCCATTTTTATCGTTTTCATAAGTGTTTTACGCTTTCTATACGTTCGCTTTCATACACATTCATCCGTTTTTTACGTTTTGTGTTTCACGTTTCGTCCATTTTAAATGTTTTCAAACTTTTTTCATATTACTCAATATCAAAGTGATATTCGTGATATCACAATTAATATTCTGTGATATTCTGAATATCACAAGTGATTTTCAACTAATGTTTTGTAACATAAAAATCACAAGTGATATTAAGAATGTCACAAGTAATAGTGATATTCTGAATATCCCGGAATATTACTTGTGATATTAAGAATATCAGTTGTAACATTCAGAAACGTATAAAAATGGACGAAAACGTAAGAAAACGATCGAAACGGAAGAATACGTATGAAAGCGTAAAAACACGTCTGAAAACGGACGAAAATGAACGAAAACGTATGAAAACGAACGAAAACGTAAGAAAATGGACGAAAACGTATTAAAACGGACGAAAACGTATGAAAACAAACGAAAACGAAAGAGAACGCATGAAAACGGACGAAAATGTATGAAAACGGACGAAAACATATAAAAATGTCTGAAGACAGTCAGAAACATATGAAAACAGATGAAAACATATGAAAGTGAGGGAAAAAACGTGAATTGAAAAAAAAACATAAAAAAAAATGTGAATAAATAAGAAAGATAAAAAGACAAGAAAAAAGCAAGAAAAAGACATGGACTTAGGTTGACATATTAAATCCTAGGTTAATCCTCACCGGATCAAACTAGATAGATGGTTGATATTTGTCCCTTGGTAAGCACCAAAATAAGAGTAAGCAAAAGAAAATTTCTCTAAATTAATATAGTTTGCTTAAATTACCTTTAAATATCTCTTAATACATCTTAAGCTTGATCGGTTCTAATTCTTAACTTGTCAACTTTTAAAAAACACACACTATATTAGTTTAAAAAAATACTCTTTGCATCAAAAGTTAAATCAAAATCACAATTTTGCAAGTATAATTATTTGCCGTTATCACCATCACTTTGTGCGGGCATACTTTTAGTATTTATTTTAGCCCATGTCTCTTCCATAACAAGCATCCCATCTATCCTCAGCTTCAACACAGCTATTCCAACTTGACCATGTTACAATTATCATTTAAAGAGTTCATCAAGTTTGCAAATTAATTCGTCTTTAAAATCGTATTGAACTCAAAAACCATCCTCTTTATAGTTTGCTTAAATTAATATAGTTTGCTTAAATTACCTTTAAGTATCTCTTAATACATGTTAAGCTTGATCAGTTCTAACTTTTAAAAAACGACACTATATTAATTTAAAAAAAAAAAAAAAAAATCTCTTTACATCAAAAGTCAAATCAAAATCATGATTTTGCATGTATAATTATTTGCAGCTATCCACCCTCACTTTGCGCTGGCATACTTTTAGTATTTATTTTATGTATGAATGATTAGTTGGTTTATGTGAATCTTTATGTTGCGAATTCTTTTCTTGAAAATTAATATTCCGAGGTTTTTTTAGTGATATAAACTCCAATTCTGACCATGTTACTACCAGCACTAGCCACTAGATTTAGAAGCTTTCTAGATAATTTTATCGAATCTGCACCATAATCCCTATTTCATACGATGAAAGTAGTAAAAGGAAAAAAAATCGTAACACTAGAAGGTATAAACAAGTTCTTTTTAGATAGAAAAAAAATTAAAAAAAAAATGGCACACCCCCAAATTACTTGTTTTGCAGCGGAATGAAATTCCTGGGGGTTGACTATCATAGCATCACAATCACAGTTATATTGAACGACCTAAAGTGTCGTTTGGAAAACACATCATTTGATTTAATAAAATACTCCTTCCGTCCCATATTGACTGTCCACTTTAAATTTTCTAAGTCTTTCATTTCTAACTTTGACCTTAAATATTTTTAATTGTGTTATACGATACTTGATGCAAAATATATGAATAGATTAAGTTTTAAATGCATTTTTTATTTGTATAATTTTTATTAAATATTATATAACACAATTAAAAATATTTAAGGTCAAAGTTAAGAAAGAAAGACTTAAAAAGTCAAAACTAGACAATTAATATGGGACGATCGGAGTAAAGAGTAATCGAGGTTTACAAAGTGTAGTTCCCAAATGAAAATCAACGTGTGCGGAAATAAGTTTGATACAAGCCAAACGAGGGTTATGGTACACGAAAGTTACTAAAGTTTCCAAAAAATTTTCCAAATACTATAGTTTCATTTTGGTCATCCAGGCTACCCATGTTATCGGGTTGTTAATTAGGTCTCTATACGTTTAAAGTATTACGCTAGGTCATTGAGTGGAGTGGCAACCGGCTAGTAGCCGGTCTCCTATGCCACATGGGCAGATATACTTCTCCACCTCATTCCCACATAGGATTTCCACTTTCCAATTTTTTTTTTTTTTGAAAAAAGTCAAAAACCAATCCTAAATTGTAAATCTCGTCGATATGAATCGACATCTCTCTCTCGTACTCACCTAACTCACTCTTGGCATAAACCCTTTTCTCTTTTCTTTTTCTCCCCCCTTATCCAACAACAACAATGGCTTCTTTCACAGCCGGCACCGTCGCCGTCGCTCAAACCCCCAAACATCATCACATCCTAAACCCTCCACCACCCATCTCACCACCCCCATTAGATGCCACCAAATATCATTTCAAAACCCTAACACCAAACCCTCTAAACCCTTAAAAGTCCCTTTAAAAACTCTAGGAGTCGCGGCAGCTGTATCTGTTGTGATTTTCTTGACCGGAGGTAAAAACCCATTATTTTCCTCCGGCGGCGGGGGGAGTGGAGGTGGGTTTTGGAGGAAGTTTTTTTCGGCGGCTGCCAATGCAGATGAGGAGAAGGGGAATGAGTGGGACAATCATGGAATGGCTGCTGATATTGTGGTACAGTTAAATAAGCTGAGTGGTTTTAAGAAATACTACGTATAAAGTTTCTGAGATATTGTTTTTGGATAAAGTGAAGTCGATTTTGGTTGGTTCGGATGACTCGTTTTTGGAAATGGTGTCGCTTAGATCGAATGGGGTTTACACGAAAGCACAGTTGCAAAAAGAGTTGGAGACTTTAGCTAGTGGTATGTTTGAGAAGGTGGATTTAGAAACGAAAACTAATGCGGACAGTACTATAGGCTTGACTGTTTCGTTTACAGAGAGTACGTGGGAAGAGGCGGATCATTTTAGGTGTATTATAATAAACCCCACTTTTATTTTAATTATAAAATAATACAAGTGGCCACGTAGGATTGTAACCGGGTATTATAAGTTGGATAAAACGTGGTAACCTAATGAACCGGTCACGTTAACATGGGTAACCTGGATAACCAAAATGAAACTATAGTAACTTAGGACAAATTTTTTGAAAACTTTAGTAACTTTTGTGTACCATAACCCAGCCAAACGATGTTTTTAAAGTGTATAAATCTCATATGAGACACATCGTCACCACGACTCTATGATAAGTCTACATGCATGCCAAAAAACTATCGATTAAAAGGCTTCTATATACAAATCATAAAACTTCAAAGACTTGTGCAAACTCTTTTTCGACAAATCTCAGTTTACGCAACCCGCCGGTCAAAGCAAAAGAACTATCCTCCTTGTTTTTCCCGCAATTAAAACGCACACTTGACCATGACAATTAGCATTAAAAGAACTAGCTTTTATAAAGTACAAATCGATCTGACCATATTATTCCTCTTTAAAAGTGAAAGCACTAAAACCATATTGGTCTTGGATAAAGCTCACCAAACTTTAAGATATAGCTCAAGAAAAGCTATAACTATCAGGGTCGTTTCGTTGATTTCGGTGGCCCTGTGCCACGACTATAAAAAGGCCCACCAAAGACGAAAAAACCTAATTATACGTAAACAGTTCATTAGTAACATGAAAGAGATTAGAACAAGTATGCCACGAACAATCTCAATTTGACCATATGTTTAAAAATGTTAATAATGCGGTAATAAACATCAATAATGTCATTTGCCTAGCATTTGTTAATCGACTATATCCAAACTTGAAAATTTGAAAGTCACGCATTATTTGTTAATTAGATATTCGTTCAATTGATTTGCAAAAAAACACCACTCTATGATAAATATCTAAGTATGTACATTTAAAATAGTTTGTTCTTAGGTAAATTTTATGGAGACCAAAAGGAAAGTGTATGGAACCTCATATTATGAAAATAAGCCAGAAAACTAATATATAAATGAGAACGAACATGCCACATAATATTCAAAATGGCTTTGGTATAATAACTAAAAAGAAATAGCGAGACTTTTCTATATACGGAACAACATTGAAAAAAATGAGGCCCTTCTAATAAGTGAGGCCAAGTGCAACTGCATTTGTTGCACTCCCCCATCACCGGCCCTGCTAACCATGACTAATAGGCAACAAAATGGGTACTTTATCAAAGTTATATCTCACATTTGAGATTCATATTTTACCGATGTGGGATTGAGGTTATACCCTTTAAAATGAAAATTTTAATTTTCCCTAATTTAAAATAAACACTTGATCACCTTGAAACACTTTCGCAATAATGGCTTTCAATGTCTCTTCTGTAACAACCTTTCCATCAACTATAACACAACCATTGTTTGTTTCTGGGAATCTTCACGTTGCAGATTAGCCTGAATGTTTTTATTTAACCATATGAATTCCAACTCTGATCATGCATGTTATAATCAAGCATTAAAAGAGTTCATGAGGTTTTGCAAATTTATTCCTCTTTATAATAGTGAAAGCAGTTTGTTGTTGTTGTTGTTGTTGTTGTTGTTGTTACAAAGGGTGAAACTTATATTAATATCAAGATATTTACAAATCAAATAAACACAAATCTGAATCGACATATTGGGTTAATCACCATCGACCCACTCTGACCCATCACAACCCACTACGACCCGGTCAACGAAAGTCAACTAAACAAGTCAGACTTTAAAAAGTCAACGAAGCGTTATATAAAACGGTTATATGACAGCATGAAGTAACTGCCATATCCCCTGAACCAACACAATGGTTCATTTGTGTCTTTTCAGTATGTATAAATAGATAGGAATTATGTATGAACAAGTATGACAGATTTATGACAGATTTTATATATGAAAAGTAGTTTACATTTATAAAGTTTAATCCTTTCTTGTATTTCGGTATATTTTGATTATAGATCCACAAACAGGGCCAACAATTGGTATCAGAGCCAAAATCATCATATACCAAGGCTTTTCATACCCTGTTCTTGAATCAACACCATCAGAAAAGACCCGGATTTTTTTTTGTTTTGCAAAAACAGTTCGAACCAAAATTAATCACAAGATTATTTTTTTGTTGTGATATTTCATCAAAGGAAACAACAACTTTGTCACCAAGGTATCAATCACAAGTGTGAATTGTTACCGGCATCAAAAGGGTTCCCCTTTTTCATTCATTTTTCAAAACAATCAATCAAATTCAAGAACAAAGAAGAAAAAAACCAATATACCAAGTCATCAATTAGGGCAATCAAAGATTCGAATTAACAAACACACACTGTTCTTAAACGAATCAAGCCCGAAGGATCAATTGAACTCCAATTGATTCATTTGAATACTCCAATCGTTAGATTACTCACGGATTAGAAAACCCCCAAATAAGTCAAAACCCTAGGTTTCAAATTAGAGGGATAGCAGTGCTCATAAAGAACACCACACCGGAGAAAGTAGAAGGGACGGTCAAAAACCATAGGCATCAGAAGGAGGCCAGTCAACCGTCGTTGTTTTCATTGGAGAAGAAGGAGAAGATAAAAGGTTATCTTCTTTCAGAGAGAGAGAGACTGAAAAACCAGTATCTCAAAGAAATAAAAAAGGGAGACGCGTAGTTTTATCTCAAAAAAAAAAGGGAGATAAACGGGTTACAAGTGAGACGCGTGTAAAGATAAGGGCCGGATATTTATTTGTTTAGGCATCGGGTTAGACCATCAACCCCTCCAGGTTCCAAAATTACAAATCACACCCTCTAGTTTATTTTTGTATTTATATATATAGTTTTGTATTTTTGAAAAGTTTAGATTTAAGTGTTTTTAAGTTTTTAAGGAAAAGTGTTTAATAGTTTTTAAAAGTTTAAGTTTTTAAAGTTTTTGTTTGGTTTATGACAAGAAAATTCCAAGATTATTAAAGTTTTAGATTTTCTTATTTGGTTTACGGTAAGAAACAAGTTTTAAGATTTTCTTATTTGGTTTACGGTAAGAAACAAGTTTTTAAGATTTTCTTATTTGGTTTACGGTAAGAAATAAGTTTTTAAGATTTTCTTATTTGGTTTACGGTAAGAAGCAAGTTTCTAAGATTTCTCTTATTTGGTTTATGATAAGAAAACAAGTTTTAAGTTTTAAGTTTTATTAAGTTTAAGATAATAAATAAATTTTACGGTTTATAAGATTGAAATTTCTAAGTTGTTTTAAGTTTTTTTTAGTTTTAAAGGTTTAAAAGTTTTAGGTTTTAATTGTTAAGTTTTTTATTAGGAATTATAAAGTTATTAACAAAGTTTTATAAGAGTTTTTTATTAGATTTAAGACATTTAAAAATAAATTATGGGAAAAGACGACGATAATAGTAGTAGTTCAAACAACGATAAAACTAAAGGGATGGGATCGACAACCTATTTCCAACGCCCCTTGCTAAAGGCAACAAACTATATGATATGGTCGATAAGAATGAAGATCATTTTACAAGCAAATGGTCTATGGGAAACGATTGAACCTACCATTACAACTCAAGTCGATGAAAAGCAAGATAAGACTGCAATGGCATACCTATTCCAAGTACTATCGGAAGAAATGACATTACAAGTAGCAAATAGCAAAAGCGCAAAAGAAGTTTGGGATACATTGAAGACTAGAAATATTGGAGTGGAACAAGTGCAAAAGGCAAAACTACAGACACTCAGATCCGAATTTGAGATATTGCAAATGGAGAATGATGACACTATCGATTCATTCACCGCAAAGATGACAAGTATTACTTCAAAGATGACAAGTCTTGGATCAACACTTGATGAATCAACTCGCATTTAAAATTGCTGAATTCTGTACCTGAAAGATTCATTCACATGGTCGCATCTATAGAGCAATATTCTGATCTAGATAAAATGACTCTAGACGAAGCTATTGGTAGATTGAAAACCTTCGAAGATAGAGTAAAGGCAAAGAAAGGAAGAACATTCCAAGATCAAGATAAACTATTGTTTACAAAACACAACAACAATGCTCAAAGACATAATCAAGGAAAAGGAAGATACATTCCACCACATAGTCAAAATCATGACAAAGAAGGAAATTTCTCACAAGATTATAATGAAGCAACGCAAAAGCCTAGAGATTTTAGCAAAGTAAAGTGTTATAATTGCAATGAATATGGACATTATGCCTCACATTGCCATAAACGAGATCGAAGATATCAAAGACAAGAAGAGACAAACCTCGTCGAAGAAGATTTAGAACCAACCCTCTTGTTGGCAGTTTCAAGCACTACTGAAGATCTACGGCAAGACGATTGTGATTAAGGGGGAGAATATTGGGTTAATCACCATCGACCCACTCTGACCCATCACAACCCACTACGACCCGGTCAACGAAAGTCAGCTAAACAAGTCAGACTTTAAAAAGTCAACAGAAGCAGTTATATAAAAACGGTTATATGACAGTTATGAAGTAACTGCCATATCCCCTGAACCAACACAATGGTTCATTTGTGTCTTTTCAGTATGTATAAATAGATAGGAATTATGTATGAACAAGTATGACAGATTTATGACAGATTTTATATATGAAAAGTAGTTTACATTTATAAAGTTTAATCCTTTCTTGTATTTTGGTATATTTTGATTATAGATCCACAAACAGGGCCAACACGACATGCCTAAACAGATAACAGGCAAACATTCCAAAGCTACACCCTATATCGGCTATAACTATACAATATCTCAGTCATTCTAACTAATTCTGGTACATCAAGAAATCATATCTACACAACATTACAAAGAAAAGCAGTAAATCCACACAAGAATTCACCCATAATGCACCAAGACGATAACTCCATAACTACATTCCCAACCCACCTTTCACTCAAGATCACTCAAACATCATCCATAGTAACCAAGGGGAAAGATGGAAAGGCATCATTATGTAAGCTACAACACCCATAACTTCTCCAATCAAGCTAGGGCTATACAAATTACATACATTTCCATCTTAGAGCAGACTAAGACATCATTGACTCGGAACACACACCTTGATTGAGAACCAACCTCACCTCTTGTAACAGTGTATAGCTTGGACCAAGTAGGTTCATCTTTCACTCCTCACTATTTCAAGCAACATACACTGCCCACCAAACTCACTTACCCTTCTTAAATGAAAACCTACTTTATGAAGCTCTTTAGTAACTCAAAACGCCATTTCGATTCTCAGTACCTAACAAAGGCCAACTTAGAAATCCAACTAGTACACACACTAATAAGCTACAAGAGACCAAATTACAAGGCCATCATCAATTAAACTTCTTATCCGACGCTAATTTTTAGTGACTCACTTATAGTTTCGACGAGGGCTTCCAAATTCTCTATGACGGGCCTAATGCTATACAATCGTATTATAAACAAACCTTCTAAAGAATGCTTTTTGACAACTTAAATTATGAAGTGCAAAATTCGTTCAAAAGAAAATTATGAAGTGCAAAAAAGATGACCTATTTAAGATAATGAAAAGATATTGAATTATTAAACAATAATCAAGATCGTGATAAAAGTATTTATAAGGGTTTCATGATAATCATAATTACGTTCCTAAAATCCCCATGCATAACAAGAAGAACTAAGGTTTAAGAAAGAACTCGTACCTCAAACCTACGTACGGTTGTAACTTTCAATCCCAATCGATCGAACAATTAGTTCGTAGTTATCAATCAAACAAAAATCTAATTTATAGGCAATTGTATATTTATTTACGAGATTAATCTTTGGTATGTTTCCTCTCACAAAACTTTTGGTTACCAGCATGCAACCCCTTCAAGTTTCCAAACTTTTAAATTCTAGAGTTAACTACATTTTTGGTCTTCGTGGTTTGTTATGTATTTCATTTTTGGTCCAATATTTCAAAAAGTTTTGAATTCAGTCTGAAAGTGATACTTTCATTTCAGGTTTGGTCCAATTTTACTAACACCGTCAGTTTGACTAGTTTGACCGTTAGTTAAAAGGGGTATTTTCATCTTTTCTTTTTATTATATTAAAAATAACTAAGTGGACCTGCAAACCCACACTCTTCTTTTGTCACACACCCTATCACATTTCTCTCATTTTCTTTTCAGATACACAATACATACACAGATTTTTCGCTCAAATCTATTTCTACCAACCACCACCATCTCCGGCAGCCACCACCACCCTACTACTCTAATACCCACCAAACAACACCACCACCCTACTGCTCTTAACACCCACCAAAAACCACCACCACCCTACTCCTCTAACACCCACCAAATACCACCGATACATTGGACTATTTCAAAAAATAGTTTACGACTCATACGAAAGTGACACCTAAATTTTGGGTCTATATATTTTGGGTTATTACCAAAATAGTCAACCATTAAACGTGATTCAACAATATCACGTTCACCTGGGATGTATCTACGGCGGTGTGAACTTTCGGCTTCTTGTTGTTGCAACAATTGCTCATACTCATATTGTTGCAGTATCATCTCTAGCTCGATATATCAAAAAGATCACTTTCACCGAATAAGATGCATTACTCATGTTTATTGGTTATTAAGATGTAGTGTGTTGATAGAAAAGTTGTGGAAAATTTGTTATAATGTGTTAGTATTTATAGTCTGAATTTTAGGTTTATTAAAAGAAAAAAAAATCAAAGTTTAGACATTATATAACGTTCACTGACAAAAAGCTTCCTTTTTACCTTCGTCATCTGCACGACGAAGCAAGGGACGGTGAGAAGTGGCGAGGGCACTTGGTGTGGCGGCCAAGGGATGGCGAGAAGTGGCGAAGGCCACGTAAGAGTGGCAAAGGGTTTCTCGTCACCAGGGCCGGATTTGAGGGTATGCGGGATGCTCAACCACACAGGGTCTTCAATTTTACAGGGGCACCATGATTATGGACACCTGTGAACATTTAATTTGAGTCTAGTCAAAATTTGACGCATATTTATCCTTAGAAGTGAGATAATTTGGCTCGTAAACAAAGTAAGATGAAAACCCATATGTTATTAAGTGATTTTCAAAAGTAAGTACACACAGGGGTTTATGAGTCTCTTACAACGAAGAAGAAGACAACTTTCAATTATGTGCACTTTAAACCCTTTGGTGTATGGCTATTTGATACTTTGGTCATAATACTTTGATTTTATTTCCAAACTAGTGTGGAAACGTTTACAAAGTTGACACTTACACCCCCAAGTTTGATAAAGACAAAAAGTCTCGTACGTTTCTGAATTTAAAAACTGAAACAATCTTATATTCTTACCTATACCTGAAAAATTATCATTTGTGATCCAAAAATAATATTGATGTGATATGTTTTGACGGTTTGTTTTTGTTTGTGTGGTGTTTTTAAAAATTTAACTAAAACAATCTCTACTCCATTTATAAAATTTACATGTATCTGAAATTATTTCATTTTCAAGAAAGGCACTATTATAATGGTGGCACAGGGCCTTCAAAAACGATGGGACGGCCCTGCTCGTCACAATACTTATAGCTCTTATTTGCAAAGTTTTGCATATTTGGTGATTTTACATCTATCTATACATTCTATTATAATGGTCATAAGTCATTCATAGCGTCTTTACACATGCCAGTTATTGTCTAAGAAGTTTTGAAAGACGGTTCAAAAGAATTGGTGTCATAAATTTGACATCAACTATTGTTTCTAAGCTTATATATTGTCTATTTTTTAGCCTTATGACATTTATAGTTTTTTGCGCTTCTTAGTGTTTTCAAGCTCAAGGGTCGTGCTGTATAAATACTAGATTTATGATGTCATATGGTGATCAAAGTAACTATAATAGCTTCCATATGATTTTTCTAATACGACACTTTTTATTCCATTCTTTGTATTAGTTAGAACTTGAGGCAAAAAAGAAAGAAAAAAAATTGCTAGTAACACACATGTTTAAAATGCCTAGATCCGCCATTGGTAATACTCAGGGGTCGATAAGAACAATTTCTTTATTATTATTAAGTCTTAAGTAATACTACGTATGTATTAAAACTCTGTTTCCACAAGATATTATAATGTAACGGTTTATCTAGAAAATTTGTATTTGTGCAAACCCACCCACATTTGTTACGTACGACACGGGTTAAAGAAGGCCAATAACATTAAAATTAAAAGTTCATTTGTGTCAAAATAATTGCGTACATTAGTCGTACCACTTTCCCTTATGACATAAACTTTTAGGTTTAAATAAGAGTTAAATTACTACTTCTTAATTGCTTGTTGTGCAAGAAAGGAGAAATTAAAAAATTTCCTAACAGACAAAGGCCAAAACTACCTAACAGACAAAAGGCCTAAAAATGTAAAAAACACAAGCTTCAAATTTAAAAACCTACACACACAAATACAACACAGACATGCAAACTCATCATCGTCTATAAGTTGATACTTAGTGTTGAATATTAAAGACATTGATTGGAATGTCATTGTTTTCTTGATTGATCTTCTGAGATTACATTGACACAAATAAATACACAATACTGATTGATTCATCTTCTAGAGATTGGGCTGAAGCCCATAACAAATTAACCGAGCTAATACTCCCCCGCAGTCTTAGCGGGAGGACACCGGACACTAAGACTGGAACGAAATTCCTCGAAAAGAGCCGATGGTAAACCCTTTGTGAAGATATCTACATACTGATAGCGAGACGGAACATGAAGAACCCGAACTTGACCGGTAGCAACCAAGTCTCTGACAAAATGAATTTCTATCTCAATGTATTTGGTACGCTGATGCTGAACCGGATTACAGGATAAGTATACAGCACTAACATTATCACAGTAGACAAGTGTGGCAGAAGACAAGGGAGTATGAAGCTCTCAAAGTAAATTCTGCAACCAACATGTCTCAGCAACGGCATTTGCCACGCCACGGTACTCAGCTTCTGCACTGGAACGAGATGGCGTTGGTTGACGCTTAGAGGACCAAGAGATGAGATTGTTGCCAAGAAATACACAGTAACCGGAAGTGGACCGACGGGTAGTGGGACAACCAGCCCAATCAGCATCAGAGTAAGCAAGCAACTCAGTAGGAGATGAAGAATACAACTGCAGGCCATAATCAAGTGTACCCTGAACATATCTCAATATCCTCTTGAGAGCAGAGAAATGTGGTTCCCTAGGATCATGCATGAAGAGACAAACCTGCTGAACAGCATAAGATATATCCGGTCTGGTGAAGGTGAGGGACTATAGAGAGCCAGCAAGGCTCCTGTATAAAGTCGGATCAGAAACCGGATCTCCCTCAGTCCCCAGTTTAGAGTCAGTATCAACATTAGTCCGACAGGGGTTACAAGAAAGCATATGAGCTCTCTGCAAAACCTCAATAGCATTTTTCTTTTGGGATAAAAACAACCCAGTAGAATCCCGTGTAACCGAAATGCCCAAAAAGTAATTAAGTGGCCCTAAGTCTGTCATGGAAAACTCTTGATGCAGGGAATGAATAATCCGCTGTAATAGAGTCTCCAAAGAAGCAGTGAGAACGATATCACCAACATATTGTAACAAATATGAAGTGTATGTCCCCTGTATGTATATAAAAAGCGATGAATCACAACAACTATGACCAAACCCAACCCGAGTGATATAAGAGGTAAACCGCTGAAACCATGCTCTAGGGGCCTGCTTAAGCCCATAGAGAGACCGCTGCAGTAAACACACATAGTCAGGATGCTCCGGATCCCGAAACCCCGGAGGCTGATGCATATAAATAGTCTTGGATAAATCCTCGTGCAAAAATGCATTCTTGACATCAAGCTGATGAATCGGCCAATGTCTAGAAGCAGCTAAACTCAAGACGGTCCGGATGGAGCCCGATTTTACAACCGGACTAAATGTCTCATCAACATCAATCCCCTCTACTTGATTGCTGCCATTCGCCACAAGGCGAGCCTTGTAGCGACTAAGAGTACCATCAGCTAAATACTTATGGTGAAAAATCCACATGCAATGGATAATGTTACTGCTCTCGGGTCGTGGTACAAGAGTCCAAGTTTTGTTTTTAATAAGTGCAGAGTATTCATCAATCATAGCATTTTGCCAATTTTGATCACTGGACGCATCACGATATGATTTGGGTAACGGAGACATGCAAGTTGAGACGCTCAGTGGGACGGTTAGTCCCGACACGATATCGTGTGACTATGGGATGAGTTGAGACAGGGTTTGGGTTGTGCGGTGGTTCCGGAATAATAAGTAGGTGTTGATTTTGGTTAGGTGTTGGATTAGGTGTGTTTTGTGGAGTGGTTGGTGAGGAGGTGTATTGTGGACTGGTTCAGGTTGTATAGTATTGGTAGGGGGAGAACAGGAGGGTTTATGTTAGGTGAGTCATCAAGGAAAGTGTATGTAGGTGCTGATGAAGGTGTAGAGGTACCATATGGGAAGACCGTCTCATCAAAAGTTACGTGGCGAGAGATTATGATTTTGTTGGTGTGTAAGTCAAGGCAGCGATATCCGCGGTGGTTTGATGCTTGGCTCAAGTAAATGGTAGGTGTAGCACGGGGTTCAAGTTTGTGATTAGGGTATAGGTGTGGGTAACATAAACAGCCAAAAGTGCGTAACTGGCTGTAATCTGGGTTTTGGCCAAAAAAAGGAGTATACGGGATTTCGTTGTTGATTGAGGTTGATGGTAAGAGATTGAGTAACTGGACAACCATATTAAGCGCTTCAACCCAAAATGTTGGTGGGAGGTTGGCTTGAAAAAGCAAGGTTCGAATGAGGTTATTAATGGTGCGAAGCATTCGTTCGGACTTGCCGTTCTGTTGTGATGTTTTGGGGCAGGAAAAACGAAACTGTATGCCATTATTGGCAAAACATTTGTGTAAGGTTCGGTTTTAAAACTCTCCTCCATGATCACACTGGAATGACCGAATTTCACTCTTAAATTGAGTGTGAACATAGTTACGAAATAATGAGAATTTAGACAACACATCAAATTTGTTAATTAAAGGATAAAACCAAAAAAAATGAGAATAATGGTCCAAGAACAATACATAATACCTAAAACCCGAAAGGCTGGAAATAGGTGAAGTCCAAACATCAGAATGAATAATATCGAAACATTCATTAACGATAGTATCAGAACTAGTGAATGGTAGTCTGACGTGTTTGCCAAGCTGGCAAGCATGGCAAAGCACTTGAGGCTTCTCTTTATTACACGAAATGAAATTGTTGGAAACAAGATGGTGTAACACTTTGCTTCCTGGATGTCCAAGACGCTGATGCCACGTATGCTGACTAACAAGAAGAGCTTAGGGAATGGGAGAATGAGCTGTGACAGGGTAGAGGTCACCCGAGCTATCACATCGGAGAAGAACCCGACGTGTCATGAAATCCTTAACAGAAAAACCAAAAGGATCAAACTCAACTGTATAATTATTATCGCAAACAAATTGGCGAACAGATATTAAGTTTTTGACAATATGGGGGTAATAACCACATTATTTAGGTGAAGAGGACGAGATGAAGTTGGCAAAATGCTATGACCCGTATTGATGACAGGAATAGAATATCTATCACCAACCGAGACAGACGGATACATAAACGTATTAAAAAACATTACTAAGACTATTAACAGATGCATTGAGATGTAAGCTCGCACCTGTATCCATGTTTGATAAGGTTTTAAAATGTACCTTTTTGAGGGGTCGTTTAAGCCCTTATTTGATCACTTTCGTATATGTTATTACTTAATATCGTTCCTTTTCACTTTTTAGGTATCTTGAAGGCAAAATGCTGGAATGACACTTATTCGGACGAAAAGGCGCAAATATACGAAGAAAATGGCCAAAGTTAAGAATCGAGACACTCAAGCTGCTGGAACTGAAGGGGACGGCGTCAGGCACAACTAGCGACGCCACGACAACTTTTGTGACGACTCAGTAGCAAATTGCTCATTTACAAATGACGGCTTCAGGTTTTAAAAAGAGTAGGGCGTCGCCCGTGACGGGCCTAGATTTGATCCAGACGACGTCAGAGACTGAAAGAGACGGCGTCACAAGCATAAGGTGACGCGTCAAGACTAACATGGCCAAGACGAAACCCTAATAACGGCGACCCGACGGCGTCACAAATCAAAGGGTGACACCGTCGCATTTGTAATCTTATATATAGAATCCGAATTTTTTAGTTTTCAGTGTGTAGTCTTTGGAGTAAAAACCTAAACCGAACCAAGGCTGTCTTGTACAGTATTTTAGGGTTCCATACCCTATCTTACATCAAGATAAGTGTTTTACTTCATTAATTCAAGTATGTCTTCAATTGATTGTGTGTATGCTTGCATGTTGCTCATGTCCGGCTAATTTACTTGTGTGTTTGCTTAGGGAATATGAAACTTAATTATTGAATATTGATTGGTTGTCTCTTATCTTAATTGTTAATGATCTAGTATTGTGATAGGTCATCCGTTGTGTAGTTAATGCTTGATTAATCTTTGTGAACCTTAGCTTATAGTTACCTAGAGTCATTGTAGGCTAAACCACCCGAAGAGTACCTTAGTGTTAAGTTTATAAATCCTAGAGATTTTGTAGGCAATAACCTTTGGTAGTTTCAAAGAGTTAGGGATAAACGCATACCCTACGACCTTAAACACACAACGCGATTAAGAATAAGGACGTGACAATTCAACCATCAATAGGAGATAATTAGGAGTAATAAAAACCTAAGTAAACATATCTTTTAATCATCATATGAGCACAGATAATTAGACATAGATTACCCACTAGATTAGATAATTAGATAAGTAGAGTAATCGGTAGAAATACCAACCCCCCAAATCCAAACCCCGAGATTCGTACCTTTCCATTTCCAAAAAAACATAAAAAGATAAAAAAAATAATCTTCCTCAACCTCAACATTAGCATAGTAACTTCTCACTAACATTCCTATTCCCCTAGAGAACGATATCAATTCCCGTGGCTTTCCCTAATACTACACTACAACGATTAGTTCACTGCCTGGGGTGTTGAAAAACTTGCTCGATGAAAAAGAAGTTCCTTTGACCCCGAACGACACGTGTAGCGTTATCAATGTTCCAGGCACCTGTTGTGGGGTCGTGAAGAGTTCCGGCGGCGAAAGCATGAGGTAAAGTAGTTTCCTGATGAACAGTGACATGAGGGGGGAGGCTGTTGGAGCAGGCTGATGAACAGTACCAGTCACAGGTTGGGCATGGGTTACAAATTAGGTTGGGCCTGGGCTAATGAAACCAGGTGGTGGAATTATTTGGTGGACTAGGCCTGGTTGAGTAGTATAGTAAGTGGGTGTTGTTGGGCTTGGTAAGTGTTGGGTTTGTTGAGCCTGAGTGAGGTAGGCTGAGGGCCCAGACAAGATAGGACGAGTCTGATGTGTAAAAGAATTCTGCCCATGGAGACCAAGTTTTGCCAAGAGTTTAAGAAGTATTTCCTCATTTTTATTCTCATGAGAAACAACAATACGAACATGTGGTTTGGTATTCGAATCATGGAAAAACTTACACCCCATCCCAAAACGATACGAACCTTTGGCAAAGTGAATGCAAGGTTTCCATGATTTAACTTGTGGGTTAGAGGGGTTTCGAGACGTACCTTTGTCGACCATGAGAACTGTTGGAGACGAGGAGGATGAGTCAACGGGGAGGGATAGGTACTTGGACTTCAATCTCATCTCTTCGGTGATAAGCATGGACCTAGCCATTTTAAAATCAGGAAAGACATCCTTATGATGCATGATACCGCACACTTGATCATATTTTTCTGTTAAGCCTTCAAGAGCATAGTGCACCAAATCTTCATCCGAAATGGGAGAGTCGAGGCTCGCGAGGATGGTTGCAGTAGACTCGAGTTTCCCAAAGTAGGCTTCCATGGTTTGGTCTCCAAGACGAATGGACCTTATTTCCGCCTTTAGTGCATTAGTACGAGAGCATTTGTTGTCTTTAACAATATCGGTGAGAAGATCCCACACCTCTTTAGCCGTTTTTGGTCGTGCCAAAACTAACCTCCATTGTAAAGAATTAGAAAGCGTGGTGAATATCCATGATAGAACAATTTTGTCTACCTTGATCTCATCTTGCGTGAATGGAGTGACGGTGCTTGAAGACGTAGCCGTAGATGTCCCGTGTATGAATTTTTCAACCTCGTAGTTGTAGCATAATTGTTCAAAAAAGAACTCCCTCGAGCCATAGTTCCAGTTATCTAGATCTAGTTTAATGGGAATTCTCGTGAGGAGATGGTGATGAGTAACGGTGGAGAGTTTTTCTGATAGAGGAATGGTGGGAGGTGTCGTGGATCCTGTCATGAGTGGAGATGAGGGGGCATTTAATAAACTGATAACAGAATTTTGATTTTGCTGGTGACCGAAGCACAAGAGATTAACAAGATATAGAATAAACAGGGAGAAGTTGAAGCATTTTAGGGTTTATGGTTGGTATCTGATACCATGTTGAATATTAAAGACATTAATTGGAATGTCATTGTTTTCTTGATTGATCTTCTGAGATTACATCGACTCAAATAAATACACAATACTGATTGATTCATCTTCTAGAGATTATACTTAGTACTCATATCCCAGATTATAACAACAAAACAAAACAAAACCAGTTGATCATCTAAACCTATAACTCATAACCCATCTTAACAAAATTAACCATGACATTGCACCGTAAGAAGAGATGAAAATTTTGTTTCCAGAAAGGTTATTTTTGTCAGATTAATGATCATGTGTTAATCTGTGATAATCAGGTGAAATTTAGGGTTTCTTTTTCTTGATTCTTTAAATTCAAATATATCCATTGCATGGTTTGTGAAGTTCAAAATATCTCAATATATGGTTCTTGATTATTACATTAAAAAAAACTGTTATTTGTCATTGTTGTTGTTAATTAACTGATATGATGCTAGTACTTAGTGTTAGAATTTTAATAAAAAGATCCATTTATGAGCTGAGGATTCTTTAAATTTAAAGAGTAAATTTTCATTTGGTTTTTTATGTTAATTGGAGGTTTAATTTTTAATGTTTCTTGATCATGATAAAATCTATTTGAAACTTTGTTACTATTTGTAAATTGTGATGATTAGGTGCGTTTTCTTCTTGTTGTTAATTTAAGAATTTTCTTGAGTATTTTGTTAAGAATTTTCTTGTTCTCAATGTTTCTTGATTATGATAAAATTCAAAAATCTGCATGCATGGTTCTTGACTATGATAAGCAACGGGTTAAACCCGGCCCGAAAACCAATTAAGGGTTAAACCCGACAACCGGATAAGTAAAATCGAAACCGACCGAGAGCTAGATTTTAGGTAGTATAAGTTTAACGCAGTGCCGAAATTGTCCATAATAAGTAATATATGGGCATTGTCATGGTTTATGAAAGGGGTGAGTTATCCACACCCTCCCATATGGAGGGTATCCAATCACTGGATGCATCATCTGTTTGTAGGGTGTGCATCGCGGGTTATACGGTTTGACCAAAACTTCTTGATGTGACAATATAGGGAGGATTTGCATAACATAGCCCTTTATGAAATTGTGTTGTAAGATTCTTTAAGTTGATTTCCAGAATAAAATAGGGTAATTTGAGTGATACTATCTGCTCCCCTCAACTACCTTTTGCAAATGTATCTCCACCAAATATGCCTTTTTTTTCAATGGGTTTGTTTTAAAATAAAGGGTCATGGTAGTTGTAAACTTGTAATTAGTATTCCATCGAGGTTGAAGAATTTCCCGTTATCTTTGTCGTGGACTATGTGACAAACAACAAAATTGCCATTCCATCGCTCGTTACATCTTCTTCTACTTTAATAGTTAGATGGGACATTTTTTCTCTTTTGAACTTATCTCGCTTTCGAGGAATGATATGTATGAATCTCAGTTTATTTATTTTTTAATGAAGTGTAAGTTTGAAAGAAAAACAAACAGCCCTAGTGATACACTATTACTATTCCAAAATAGAGGGCCATGATCTATTTACATACATACTTGAGATCACGTCCCAAGAAATAAATAGATTTCTAGATACTTACATAAATAATGTACGTTCTACACTTTACATGGGACCAAAACATCTTTAATCTTAGCTTATTAAACCTTCATGGCTAACATAGAATTTTTCAGAAGAATATTGAGCATTCTATTAAGTAGGGATGAGCATGGTACCGGTCCCGTACCGATCCCATACCGAATTAGTGGTACCGATTTTTTTCTGAGCATAAATTAGTGGTACCGGTACCGTACCGAACGAGATTTGGATACCGGTACCGGGAAATCGGATTTTCCCGCTTTTTTTTTGGGAATTTCCCGATTTGGTACCGGTTCCGTACCGAATTAGTGGTCCCGATTTTTTTCACCTTATTTCGGTTCCGACTGTATCCGTATTTCAAGAAATCGGACCGTTTCGATCGCATTCGGTACGCATTACGCTATTTCGGTTCGTTCCGGATTCGGTTCAACTCATCCCTACTATTAAGTGATAGATTATTAGTTGGCCCAAACACGATCTGTGGGCTTAAGGTCTATTTGAGTTAAGTCTATGCTACTTTTGTACTTTATAATTCTAGAAAAAAGGTAAAAGTAATATGCTTGGCACGGTCAAACGCACACATTATAGGATTGTATTGTCACATATATTATGGGTTAACTTTTATCTTTGACAACATACTCTATCACATTTACGTGTTTAAAAAAATTATCTTACTATCTTATAATCATTTAGACTTGTTGGAACATTTAAAGCATTAACTCTTTAGCAATATAAGTATAAAATCTAAATGTACAACTAAATTAAACACAATTTTCAAACACTAAATACCTTAAAAACTTAATTTTAAGCAATACAAGTATTCATGCAATGTTTACTTGATATATAATTAATATACATTCTTAAAACATTCTTTTAATGATAAATACACGTATTAAAATACATGATACAAGTCATGCAAGTTGCTAATTAATGATATTTTAAAAACCCCTTTCAATGAAAAATACAATTAAAAAAACACATTGTATAAACCAACAAGCTATTAAACACAAAAAATAAACAAATAAAATAATACAAACACAAAGTTTCACCAAGCTTTTGTCATTGCTAATAGTCAATAAATGAACAAACTAATCATTAAAGCTATTGGCTAAAAAATACAAATGAAATAAATTATTAACCGAAAAATTAAATTACAGGGTACTCGCAGCCGCATTGCGCGAGTACCCTGCTGGTGTAAATAATAAGCTAAAGAAATATGTAGAATTTAAAACTTTTGAATATGAAAGGGTCGTATGTTCGAAACAAAAACTTAACATATATACCTTGTTGGAAATGTATATATTTATTAAACCGTGCATGTCTGGATTCGAACTCGTGACCACGGGATTGCACACATTACGAATGAGAATTAAAGATAATAATTAATGTTAATTGATTACGATTAATTATTATACAAAACTCGACTAACGATCGTTAATTATTTAACGGGAAATAACTAACGACCGTTAAATGTAAAGAGAAGGACTAGTAGTGAAAAAATCTTAAAATGGAAAAGATTTTGGTATCCCTTGGGGGGCTTTGATATGGCCGGCCATAGGGTGGGTTACACAACCCAAACCCTAACTTTTTCCCTAAGATTTTCATTCACTATATATTCAAAGGCTAGGGTTAACGTTTTTCATAACTTTTGTGCACACACATTAACCTAGATCTTTCTTTGTTTTTCTCTTGCATAAATCGGCCAACTCTATTATTAGGGTGTTTGGTTT
This sequence comes from Chrysanthemum makinoi, assembly GCA_910596185.1. Taxonomy (NCBI): domain Eukaryota; kingdom Viridiplantae; phylum Streptophyta; class Magnoliopsida; order Asterales; family Asteraceae; genus Chrysanthemum; species Chrysanthemum makinoi. The sequence goes on from OU343220.1 coordinate 292,999,828, forward strand.
TGTTTTTCTAAAACAAGGTTTTGTAGATCTAGCAATCTCTTTAATTCGTTTGTTAATTCGTGTGTACAAGAACGTGGTGTAACACACTATTGTTACATCAATTGGTTTGAGTTATAAAACGGTAAGGGATAACTCGTTAAACCACTTTGTCACATTCATTGAAGAGATCTAGCTAATTGCAAGAGGTACGTTACACATTTATTTCAGTTAGTTAATTACTGTTATGATTCTAAGTCTTCTGCTGTGTACTCTGTGCTGTCTATATGGTTTTATTTGTTATCATATATCTTAAACTTAACAGTGGCATCACGAACCTTGTATAACAAGTAATTAATTACTGAAACACATAAAACAAATAAATTGATTGTGTTATTAATTGTATGTGTAGATATAGGGTTTGCAAAACCTTTTTTTTTGGAATTTTTTTGTGCCCTAATTAGGGTTTTGTAAACTTCTGTTTTAATTGGATTAGAAACCCTAGGTTGCATGCAATTTTATGTGTATTAAATTGCGTAACTCTTGATTAATTGCATTAATTGTTAAGTGTGATTTATATCCATGATAAATACATGCATGTTTTGTCATGGATTTGCTTTTATTGTATGTTTTACTTGGTTAAATGATATACACTAAATTTTTGATAGATCTGAAATTGGGAAAGACCTCAATCATTATTATTAAATCAATTATGTGCTATGTGGTATATGTTTTAATTTTGACTTACGCAATCGATGAATCGATGCATGTGGCTCACCTTGTACATTGCTGAAAACGGGTGAAAGTCTTAATTAGACATATACATGTTGACATATCTAGAATTGATTATTAATAGGATTTTTCAAAAGGTTTGCAAGTGGCTATTTGATATGCATGACTATTTATTATGTTATGTATTCATTGTTTATATGTTTATTTTTTTTAAATATTTAATTGTTTGTTATGTGTAAAAAGGGTATTTTTATAAGAAAAATAAACTGACCTAAACAATAGTGAAACATGTGTTTTTTTAAGCATAGTAATTGTAATCGTTTAATTGATTGATTTTTTGCACAAAATAGTTAGAACGGCTCACCCATTAAGACAAACTGTGTGATGGGTACAAGGTTGGTACGCATTAAATTGTTACCTTAAAGATGAGGGTATGTAATATGCTTCGTGCTGACCTAATTCTCCGCTCGTTTGTGCGTCTTAATGGAGCTACCAAGTATTCCTATATATGTGCATAAAATCTTAAGGGTGAATTGACCTAAATTCTACGCACCACTTTCGTGGTAATTATCCGAATAACTTGGGTCTTATGACTCATGCAGCAGTAGGATATAGTGGTAATTAAGGTGATTCTTTAATTGGTTATCCAATACCTCGATTAAAGTTTGATGATGAAAAGCTTAATCATTAAAACAAGGATATAAATGTTTTAATAAAACTTATGCTACGAAGATGAATGCATAACATCTTTGTACATATTTGATTTGACATCAAAATTATTACCCTTAATTTAAGTTATATGCCATCCAACGAAATGGAAACACCTGAGATTACCTTTTATTTGCGTGAGAACGTGATTTAGATCGTAATCAAAGGGTAAAATATCCACGTGATGTGAGAAAGGGCATGGATGATTTTGCAGTTTCTTAAGTTGGACAACTTAATTGAGTTAGGCGGTGAGAACTGGCAACTCAAGGCATAAGATAGGATAAAACATGTTTTCATGGCAATTGAAATTGGCTATATGTAAATCCCATAAATCTAGGAATTGCAATTGAAATTGGCAATTGAGCAAAAGCTCTACCATTTTGTATAAACTCATTACTAGCATATCAACTGACGTGATGAGATTATGACAATTTGGATCCTAGTTTTCAATAATAATTAATTGGTTATATGAATATGAACCTTGGGTATTTAATTTTATTGAAAAGGAAAAATTATCAAAATACTAATTATGGTTTTTTGAACTTTTTATATAGATGGTTCATCAACCTGAAAACACTATGAGCTTAATGAGTGCTGCTTTCAAAGATATGATTGGAAGAGACAAACTGACTGGCCCAAATTTCAATGATCGGCATCGTGCACTTAGGATCATCCTTCGTGTTGCCAAAAGACTTGACATTTTGACTACACCTCTGCCTGCAACTCCTGCTGATATGGCAACTGCTCTTGAACAAGAGGAGTTTCGTGTCGAGTATGATAAGCAAAATGATGTGGCGTGTCTTATGATTTCAGGGATGTCTGCTCAATTGCAAAAAAAATTTGAGCACTATCCGCCTATGAGCATGTTAGATGAACTCAAACGTATGTTTGAGAAGCCAGCAGCAGCTGAATTGTATGAACTAATTGAAAAGGTTCATAGCTGCAAGAAGGAGGTTGGTAAATCTGTCTCCGACCACATCCTCGAGATGAAACATCACTTGGACCAATTGGAGAAGCTCGGCTGTGATTACTCCCAAGATGTGTGTGTCGGCCTCATCAATCACTCCCTTAATCAGGAATGATTTGGTGATTTTGTGCGACAGTATAACATGCATTGCGCGGGGAAGACAGTGAATGAGTTACATGTAATGCTTGTAGACTTCGAGAAAAGATTACCTAAGAAGGCTCCTACACATGTTGTACTAGCAATACAAGGTGGTAGGGTGAATAAGGCAAAGCCGCAAGCAGATAAGAAAGGGAAAGGAAAAGGACCCTGCAAAGAAAAAGGAGAATCCTAAGAAGGATTCGTTTTGCCATTACTGTAACTCACCAGGTCATTGGAAGCGGAACTGTCTAGTGTTTCTGAATGAGTGCCTTCAGAATAAAAATAAGATGGTGCCTAGCTCATCAGGTATTTTTATGTTTGAATTATTTTCTTTTCCTCATAAGCAAAATTCCTGGATTTATGATACAAGATGTGGAACTCACATCTGTAATACATCGCAGGGACTTAGAGGGGTAAAGAAGCTGACCTGTGGAGAAAGATACTTGTACGTTGGCAATGGAAAGCGTGCAGTAATCGAAACCATAGGGACTTTTGATTTAGTGTTGCCTTCGGGATTAATTCTTGAACTAAATAATTGTCATTATGCACCCTCCATTGTTAGGGGTGTTATTTCAGTTTCTTTGTTAAAAGATATTGGTTTTATGCACACTTTTACCAGTTATAGAATTTCAGTTTCTTTTAATAATGCTTTTTATTTTAATGCAATTCCTATACTTGGTGTGTTTGAAATTGATATGGATGGTTGTGTATCCAATGGAAATAATTCGTTGTATAGCATTAGCAATAAGAAGAGCAAGTCTAATTGGGACTCTTCTTATCTTTGGCATTGTCGCCTTGCCCATATAGGCAAGAAACACATGGAAAAGCTGCAACATGAAGGGCTTTTACAAAGTGTTGATGATGAATCATTTGACAAATGCGAGTCTTGCATAGCTGGGAAGATGACAAGGAAACCTTTTTCACAACAAGTGGAAAAGGCTTCAGATCTACTTGGATTGATACACACTGATGTGTGTGGTCCACTTAGACATGTGTCAAAACGTGGTGCTACCTACTTCTTAACATCTACGATGATTTTCAGTTGTTATGGTTATGTTTATTTACTTAAACATAAACATGAAGTCTTTGAAACATTTAAGGTTTTCAAAAGTGAAGTAGAATTACAACTCGGTAAAAAGATTAAAGCTCTTCGATCTGATAGAGGTGGTGAATTTATAAGCCAAGAGTTCAAAGATTACTTAGTTGAGTGTGGAATTAGCCAACAGCTCACATCTCCTTATATAAGCCAATCGTACTTTACTTGACATGGTATGATCAATGTTTAATCTTACGACTCTTCCTTTAACTTTTTGGGATTATGCCCTTGAAACTGCTATTCGCATTTTGAATATGGGTCCAACGAAGAAGGTTGTTAAGACTCCATATGAAATATGGACAGGAAAAGCTCCCAACTTTTCTTACATAAAGGTCTGGGGATGTGAGGCGTTTGTTAAACGTGACTCACAAGATAAGCTCCAACCCAGATCTGTTAAGTGTATCTTTGTAGGATACCCTAAGGAAACTATGAGTTACTACTTCTACTACCCAGCTGAGAACAAAGTCATAGTGGCTAGGTATGGAGACTTCCTTGAAAGGAATCTCATATCTCAAGAACTCAATGGGAGAGTATATGATCAAGAAGATACAACACCTTCTGATAATACTAGCCAACTTCAAGAAGAGCCTGAAAGCTTAGGCGCTCCTCCTGAAGTTGTTCCCATTCGTAGGTCTGAAAGGACTACGTGCACCTAATCGTCTATGTCTTAACGTAGAGGTGGAGGAAAATATATTTGGGGATCTTAATGAACCTGCCAACTATAAGGCTGCCATAGCTGATCCGAAAAAGGATAAATGGCAGATTGCCATGAATGGGGAAATGCAATCCATGATGGATAATGATGTCTGGATTGAAGTTGACCTACCTCCCAATGCTAAAGTTGTTGGAAGTAAGTGGATCTTCAAGAAGAAAACTGACATGGATGGCAATGTCCACACCTACAAGGCTCGTCTGGTAGCTAAAGGTTTTACTCAAACCTATGTCATTGATTACGAGGAGACATTCTCTCCTGTAGCGGACATAAGATCTATTAGGATTATCATAGCTATAGCTGCACACTATGCCTATGAGATTTGGAAGATGGATGTCAAAACCGCCTTTTTGAATGGTCGTCTAGATGAAGACATCTATATGGCACAGCCTGAGGGGTTTGTAAATCCACAATTTCCTAGCCGTGTATGCAAGCTTAAAAGGTCCATTTATGGACTAAAGAAGCATCAAGGCAATGGAAAAAAAGATTTGATGGAGAAATCAAAATTTTTGGATTTACTCAGAATCTTGATGAGCCATGTGTATATCACAAAGCTAGTGGGAGTGTGTTACTTTCCTTGTTCTATATGTCGATGACATATTATATTAATCATAAATCATATACCAAGTTTGAATGAGGTGAAAGCCTATCTTGGTAAATGTTTCTCGATGAAGGACTTAGGGGAAGCAGCATATATACTCGGAATCAAGATCTACAGGGATAGATCATGGCGGCTAATTGGTTTAAGCCAAAGTGCTTACATTGAAAAAATATTGAAGAGATTCAATATGCAAAATTCCAAGAAGGGATTTTTGCCGATGCAAGTAAATCATGGTTTGAGTAGCGAAGGCTATGCTTCAACACCTGCAGAGGTGGCACGCATGAAGAAAGTTCCTTATGCTTCGGTTGTAGGATCTATCATGTATGCGGTGCGATGCACAAGGCCTGATGTGGCGTTTGCTCAAAACCTGACTCAGTCGATATCAACGAATCCGGGTGAAATTCAATTGGACTTTGTTAAACATATTCTCAAGTACCTTAGGCCTACAAGAGATATGTTCATAGTGTATGGAGGAAATCCGAAGCGTAACTCTCGTTACAGTTAGACTGCGATGCATCCTGGAAGTGTGACAAAGATGATACGAAGTCTCAGAAGGGTTACATTTTTGTCATTAATGGAGGTGTTGTGGATTGGAAGAGCAAGAAACAGACCACTCTTGCGATGTCTGCTATAGAAAGTGAGTACATAGCGGCATATAAGGCTGCCATGGAAGCTGTTTGGATAAGGAAATTTGTTTCGGGGCTTGGTGTTATGCCGTCGATTGAAGAGCCTATTAAAGTATATTGTGACAATTCTACTGCAATTACTTTTTCCCATGAACCTGGAGTCATGAAGGGCACTAGACACTATCCTATACAATATCACTATGTTCGAGAGTGATGTGCTACGTGTGTACAAGTTTTAAATTTATAAAAGGTGAATTACCAATATTACCAATAACACATATGAGCAAGTATACTCGTCCGTTATAGCAAGATTGTGAAGGTAAGTCGGGATCGTTCGCAGGGATTTGAGTGAATCTAAGCACAAGTTTGAATCAACAGAGTCTATCCAAAACATATAACAACGCAAATAGATATAATGAAATTTAGATGATTAAAACCTACACTTGCTTAAACTAGTTTCATATCATAGATTAATGTGATTGTGTTAACCTCTTAACATGTTGGTTATGATAATTAGTTGGTGGACTAATCTATTGTTCATACAAGTTAAACCTTCGTCAAGATTTTAGTTCATAAAAACAAGCATTACGTTTAACCAATCAATTTAAGATCAATTCAAGTTTCATAAGTTTACTTGCATAAACTTAAACACAAAAACATCCACTTGTTTCATCAAATTTCTTAAGAAATGGTCAATGCAAAAGGTAACCGATCATAGACAAAAGGCTACAATTGATTCTCAACAACTAATCTTACGACCTTTTAGATGTTTCCAACCAATCCAATTTGATAATCAAAAAGTGTTTTTATTACAACCACACCTTAGTTCCTTTGTATAATCAAGAATAATGGGTAAAAACAATCATCCATAGACAAAATGATTATGACTAGTTGAATAACAATAAGTTCTTTCGACCTCTATGATTACCATCAACTAGTCAAACTTGATTAACAAATGTCACTATGAAACTTTAGCACAATTGGATCTTAGAATCAACTTGAAATTGAATTAAAACATGTTAACACAATCACTAACTAATCACATGATAATCAACATCATTTAAGCAAGTGTATAAAGAAACTAGCCACTCATAGCAAACATAAACATAAACTCAGAACTTTGAACATTAGAAAACATGATTAAAAGTCTTACAATGCTTTGAATAAGATTACAAATGGTGAAGTAATGATTCCTAAAGTATTGGGGTAGACTTCTTGGTGATTTGGCCTCCAAATGTGGAACTTCTGGAACTCCAAACTTTCCTGGACTTCTAAGGACGAATTTGAGAGCTTAAGAGCTTTGTTTGATGAGTAGAGAGATTTGTATTGAAATGTGTGTCTCATATGCTCACAAATGGCCTCTATTTATACTAATTCCAAAGCCTAGGGTATTAATTGCTGAACTTGGCCTCCAAGGAGTAAGGAAGGGACTAGAATACACCAAGAGAAGGACCTAGAATCGTTTGGATGCAAAGGGGAAACTTAGTGATGAAGATTTGGCAGATACAGCTTCTCCAACCGAATAGGTTACACGACCAACCGATCCGGTTGGTCTTCTACAAAAGAGCCAACCGTTCCGGTTGCGGGTGGCGACCGAACGGTTGATGGTGGCATTTTTGGTGTTTATGGTCATTTTCCAACCGATCCGGTTGCACTCGCAACCTATCCGGTTGGATTTCCTGAGTTAAGGAAACTTGGTCTTTACTTCCATTTTCTTGTAGAACTTGGTTCTTCAATCACTATGGTCTTCAAAGGTACTTGAGATACTGATTTATGCTTGATCTGCTTCACTGAAATGGGAATCTTCTATTTGCTGAACATTTCTTTACTTTTCCTTCCGTTTCCCTGCACTTGGTTATAAACACTAGACAAACATCTTTTGATGCGATTAAGCACTGAAATCACGCAAATATAACCAAATAACATATATAAAAGCACACATAACGCTACTAGAAACATGCACAATCTGAGCGTTATCAAATTCCCCCACACTTAAACTTTGCTTGCCCTCAAGCAAATCTAGGAAAAACATCCACTGGTACAAGATCGCGATTATGAAAAATGTGATGCAAATCAACCAAGTATAAATACAAGAGAAGATTCATCAATTATGCTTTATAAAGTTGAAACATCAAGATGTTTGACAATATCCAATGATTTTCTTGCATGATGAACATTTCAAAACACCTCACGAAAAAGGAACGAAATATAATTCAATCAATCACTCATTTTTAGTGGAGTAACAAGATAAATCACACTCATTGCTCAGTCATGATTAGATTATTACCATAAGCTTGTACAAGAAACAAAACTCCACCGACGTGGCGTGAGCACCAAGTAAAAACATCTAAAGAGGTCTTTTATTCGGGTTATAATGATATGGCTTCGGGTTAAGGGTATGGATAAGGCATGGGAATGTTATGAAATTGATGTTCAAATAGAAATAAAATCAAGTCTAATACCCGTGTTCCTAGCAACCAATCAATCCACGAACCAATAAATGATTATAGCTTCAATTTCTTCTTTTCCGCTTTCCAAAGCTTTTTGCTTTGCCATGACAATTGTTCTTTGATCATAGCACGTTGGCAATTATTTCCATACTTTGAACACTTTTTTTTTTTGAACTCAGAACTTTCATGAAATGGCTCAATCAATCTCATAAGATGTGGTACTCATAATCATTTGAACAATCTTCACTTTCCAGGCGACTAGCAACCAACCGTTTAGACATTGATAAGGGTTAGGCTCAGGTTTAAAGTGTAAAATCTTTTTGTATTTTCTGGGTGAAGCAAAAAATGAAAAGGATGGCTCAGAGGGTGTAACTAGGGGTATCTAGTGCTAAAAATGAGCACTACAAATGGGTCCATGTGGGTGGTTAACTAACCGATGTGGCTAGCTAATATATCATTAGATGTAAAATGGAAGGCCATTTGGGTTAAATCCTAAGGTGCCACTTTATCACACGAATTCACTTATATCGCATGAATGCGATCTCACTGCGGTCTGGTAATGATTTACAAGTACAAGTTCTAGAATAAATAAAATCACCGGCACACTCATAGCAAAAGATCCAAGTATAAAAGATGTATGCTATATATAGAACAGGCTTCAAATCCTTACAATTTAGTGGAAAATGGTTATAATATGTGCTAGCAAATGTTTATCGATCCCAGAATGGATTGCAATAGTAATCGGAACACATCTCGAAGTTTCAAATATTACCAGTTTTTACCAGTGGTTTGATCCAGTTATTCTAATATATAATCCTAAAAGTGTGAAAACAACTAGATCACAAGGGCAAACAAAATTTAAAATTTAAGCATGAAAACTCTAATTTTTCCTATTCACCCCCCCCCCCAAACTTAAGTTAGACATTGTCCTCAATGTGAAAAAAGAACTTCAAAGTATAGAAATAGGGAAAATAGAGATGAAACCAGATATTCCAATGAGTTTGTCAGCTTAAAATTCTTTTCTTCATTCCTAGCGTCCACTGGAGAAATCATTACCTACACAAAATCTTATAAACGAACAAAGGTCTTATTAAAATGTGGCACCCCCCACACTTAAGTTCAACCAAAGGTTTAAACTTTGGGGAGTGACCACGAAAATCAAATCAAGCACACGGGTTGCCTCGAGAAGCGCTTGTTTTATTAAGAGTCATCACTGACTCAATCTTCCCAAATTCACTTGGCCACGAGAAGCAGCCTTGAACATTTTAAAAGTTCGGGGATATACATGAATTCTTCACCAAGAGCTTCAATATCATCCCGCAATTCAGCAGATGGTTTCCATGGAACAATTTGTGGGATTCTTCCTGGAAATGGTGCTACAAAGGTGATAGTTTCAACTCATTTTCGGGATAATCGCTGCAACTGAAACTTCATTCATTTGCTCCTTGTCATAATATAACTTGATTCGGCGCCCATTAACGATGAAACTTCCACCCTATTTGTCATAGAGTTCGACATACCCGGATGGATATCCATGTTTAATGATATATGGTCCAAACCATTTTGGTTGTAATTTAGGAGCTTTGAATTTGAATTTCATGTTAAAAAGCAGAACTTTATCTCCGGCTTTGAATTCTTTTCGAACTCGTAACTTTTTGTCGTGATAAGCTTTTGTTCTAGCTTTATACAGTTTGGAATTTTCATAAGCAAGGAGTCTTAATTCATCGAGTTCATGCAATTGCAGGAATCTCTTTTCTCTAGCTATTTTGAGATCGGTGTTACAGTTTCTGAGAGCCCAGTAAGCACGATGTTCAACTTCGAACGGCAAATGACAAGTCTTTCAATACAAGAGTCTGTAAGGAGTTGTGCCAATGGAGTTTTATAAGCCGCATAAAATGCCCATAGAGCATCATCAAGTTTCTTTGCCCACACTGAAGGATTGTCCTTCACTGTTTTCTCTAGTATTCTTTTGAGAGCTCTGTTGGTATTTTCAACTAACCACCGGTTGTGGATGATAGGCGCTAATCGGTGATGAACTCCATATCTTTTCATGGTTTTCTCCATTTGTTGGTTACAGAAATGGGTTCCTCGATACGCTATCAAGGCCTTGGGATTCCATAACGAGCTTAAAAGCTTTTGAGGAAATTAACGACGACACGAGCCTCGCTTTGTTGGTAAAGCTTCATTTGGACACATAATATATAGCAACGAGAATGTATTCGAATTTGTGGGATTTAGGGAAAGGTCCCATGAAATCTATTCCTAAATATCGAATATTTCACACACTTGGATGCTTGTCAATGGCATTTCATCTCTACGTGAAAGATTGGTGGTTCTTTGGCAAGCGTCACAATTCTGAACAAGTGTATGTGCTTCTTTGAATATTGTTGGCCAATAGAATCCAAGCATCAAAACCTTTTTTAGCTGTGGTGGAAGGACCATAATGTCCCCCAGTTGGGCCATGATGACATTCGTCAAGAATCTTACGGGTTAGGCGGAAACCAGAAACACATCTTCGGATCATTCCGTCAGGATACATTTTGAAAGGATATGGCTCTTCCCAAAAATAGTATTTAAGTTCCGAAAAGAATTTGCTTCTTTGAGCATGAGTTAGACCTTTTCTAAGAATTCCTCCAACGAGATAATTTGCAAAGTCAGCGAACCAAGGATCGTCAGTCCCATTGATGGTCATGAGAGTTTCATCGGAGAAATAATCATCGATTTCTTCTTCTTTTAACTCCTCAAGATCGGGGTTTTCAAGATGAGATAAGTGATCGGCAGCAAGATTTTATGCTCCCTTCTTATCTTTGATTTCGATGTCAAATTCTTGGAGTAGCAAAATCCATCGAATAAGAAGTGGTTTAGCATCTTGCTAGGTGAACAGATACTTGAGCGCTGAATGATCGGTGAAAACGACTGTTTTTGAGAGCACAAGGTAGGATCGGAATTTGTCGAATGCGAAAACGACGCCGAGAATTCCTTTTCGTGACGGTATAATTTTGATTGATGAGCGTATTCATGTCTTGCTATCAAAATATATAGGCCGAAAGTGTTTTCCTTCACGTTGGCCTAAGACGGCTCCAACAAAGAAAAGCTGGTCGCAGATAAGTTCGAAAGGCAGTGACCAATTAGGTGAAACCATGATCGGAGCACTAGTTAGTTGAGATTTCAACGTTTCGAAAGCTTTCATGTAATCAGCATTGAAGTCAAAGATATATTCTTTCTCAAGAAGTTTGGTCATCGGACGAGATATTTTTAAACCTTCGTCAAGATTTTAGTTCATAAAAACAAGCATTACGTTTAACCAATCAATTCAAGATCAATTCAAGTTTCATAAGTTTACTTGCATAAACTTAAACACAAAAACATCCACTTGTTTTATCAAATTGCTTAAGAAATGGTCAATGCAAAAGGTAACCGATCATAGACAAAAGGCTACAATTGATTCTCAACAACTAATCTTACGACCTTTTAGATGTTTCCAACCAATCCAATTTGATAATCAAAAAGTGTTTTTATTACAACCACACCTTAGTTCCTTTGTATAATCAAGAATAATAGGTAAAAACAATCATCCATAGACAAAATGATTATGACTAGTTGAATAACAATAAGTTCTTTCGACCTCTACGATTACCATCAACTAGTCAAACTTGATTAACAAATGTCACTATGAAACTTTAGCACAATTGGATCTTAGAATCAGCTTGAAATTGAATTAAAACATGTTAACACAATCACTAACTAATCACATGATAATCAACATCATTTAAGCAAGTGTATAAAGAAACTAGCCACTCATAGCAAACATAAATATAAACTCAGAACTTTGAACATTAGAAAACATGATTAAAAGTCTTACAATGCTTGGAATAAGATTACAAATGGTGAAGTAATGATTCCCAAAGTATTGGGGTAGACTTCTTGGTGATTTGGCCTCCAAATGTGGAACTTCTGGAACTCCAATCTTTCTTGGACTTCTAAGGACGAATTTGAGAGCTTAAGAGCTTTGTTTGATGAGTAGAGAGATTTGTATTGAAGTGTGTGTCTCATATGCTCACAAATGGCCTCTATTTATACTAATTCCAAAGCCTAGGGTATTAATTGCTGAACTTGGCCTCCAAGGAGTAAGGAAGGGACTATAATACACCAAGAGAAGGACCTAGAATCGTTTGGATGCAAAGGGGAAACTTAGTGATGAAGATTTGGCAGATACAGCTTCTCCAATCGGATAGGTTACACGACCAACCGATCCGGTTGGTCTTCTACAAAAGAGCCAACCGTTCCGGTTGCGGGTGGCGACCGAACGGTTGGTGATGGTATTTTTGGTGTTTATGGTCATTTTCCAACCGATCCGGTTGGATTTCCTGAGTTGGGGAAACTTGGTCTTTACTTCCATTATCTTGTAGAACTTGGTTCTTCAATCACTATGGTCTTCAAAGGTACTTGAGATCGATTTGTGCTTGATCCTTCACTGGGGAAATGGGAATCTTCTATTTGCTGAACATTTCTTTACTTTTCTTTCCGTTTCCCTGCACTTGGTTATAAACACTAGACAAACATCTTTTGCTGCGATTAAGCACTAAAATCACGCAAATATAACCAAATAACATATATAAAAGCACACATAACGCTACTAGAAACATGCACAATCTGAGTGTTATCAGAGAGCAAGTCGAGATAGGTGAAATTGAGTTGCTCAAAGTTCACATAGATGATAACCGATTAGATCCTTTGACGAAGGCCTTACCTGGTGAAAAACTTAATCATTTGTCCGAGTAAGTTTGGACTTCGTTAGCTAGTGCGTTTCATGCCCATCTGTGACTAAGTATTTTTGATAAAAGGATATTGTAAACATTATTATTGAAATGAAATAAAGCATTTTGTTATGTTTATTATTCATTTATTATGATGTCATCCTATATTTGCATGTTTAAATCCTTGAATAACTTAAGTTATTCTAAATAGTCCGTTGTCAATCAATAACATGGGAATGATATTGAATTAAGACAAATCTGAGTATTAGTTAGAATATACTGGAAAGTATATTGATGCGTAGCATGACTAATTCCGATGATATTCAATGAATTGAGTTATCACGACTTATCCCACCCACATAATGATACTTTATGGATCTTAGTCATTAAGTACATCATGAATATTTATCCTCCCGACTTGAGATACTAGAGAGCGGTCATGGATGTAGTGCATTTACGTGAAGCAATCTAATGCTATACGTGAATCGCTGGTAGTTATATGGGTTATTTTGAAGTGTTGCGAAATTTATGAATTCTGCTCGTAGTCAAAGCGGGATTTGTTTCCTTCAAATTTATTTTGAAGTATAATACCGTTAACTTGGGCCCCTCAAATGGGGGATTGTCAAGATGTTTGCATGGCCATGCCCAAAGGTCTTATGGAATATGTTCGAAGAATTGGTAATCTTGATCAATCATATAAAATGCGCCGAAAACATAATAGTTAATTAAGAAATGAGTGAGATCCATATTCTTATTAACATTGTGTTAGAAACAAAGGATGAATATGACAAGTGATGAATCATCAAAGTGGTTTTTCCGAGAAAACCATACACGAGTTATGCTTCCAGGGGCATTCAAGGCGTGTTGCTGGAAGCGGCTAACCAATGTCATTACATCGTTTGTAAACATATCCAGAGTGGGGTTTGGAAATGTATATATTTACCATAAAAGGTACGTATGTCCGGATTCAACTCATGACCACGGGATTGCACACATAACAAATGAGAATTAAAGTTAATAATTAATGTTAATTGATTACGATTAATTATTATACAAAACTCGACCAACGATCGTTAAGTATTTAATCGAAAATAACTAACGGCCGTTAAATGTAAAGAGAAGGACTAGTAGTGAAAAATCTTAAAATGGAAAAGATTTGGGTATCCCTTGGGGGCTTTGATATGGTACGGCCATAAGGGTGGGTTACACAACCCAAAACCCTAACTTGTTCCCAAGATTTTCATTCATTTATATGTTATTCAAGAGCTAGGGTTAACGTTTTTCATAACTTTTGTGCACTTTTACATATTAACCTAAATCTTTCTTTGTTTTTCTCTTGCATAAAATCAGCCAACCTTATTATTAGGGGTGTTTGGTTTTGTTTTTCTAAAACAAGGTTTTGTGAATCTAGCAATCTCTTTAATTCGTTTGTTAATTGGGTGTGTGGTATACGAACGTGGTGTAACACACTATTGTTACATCAATTGGTTTGAGTTATAAAATGGTAAGGGATAACTCGTTAAACCACTTTGTCACATTCATTGAAGAGATCTAGCTAATTGCAAGAGAGGTAATGCGTTACGCATTTATTTCGATTCGCGTTATTCATTTATGATTCTAAGTCTTCCGTTGTGTACTTTGCGGTGTCTATATGGTTTTATTTGTTATCATATATCTTAAACTTAACATACCTTATATTCACTCATCTTGTAAATATATAATCATGCCTTTAATTTAGATTTATTTAAGATACGGACGTACGCACGTAGTTTGAGGTAAGACGATTTCAAACAATATACTACAACCGCCCCAAAATTTAAGTCACTTTTTAAATCCAACTTTGACCTCAATATTTTTCTTTGTAATATATAATACTTGATCCAAAATATATGAATGAATTATGTTTTCAATGTATTTTTCAATGGTATAATTTTCATCAAGTATTATATAATACAAACAAAAATATTTAAGGTCAAAGTTTAATTAAAAAAGTCAAAACGGACTTAAATTTTGGGACAGAGGGAGTACCATTATACATTTTTGCAGTTGTCAATTACATATTAATTTGTTCTAGCATATGGTATGTGTCTATTCTCTACAAATTGTTATACTTCTGTTAATTGGAGTAGAGATTTGAAGAACATGACCATGCATGATTAGTATTTAAACACATACTAATAGAAATAATGCAATACATTCATTAAGTTCAAGTTTTAGTTATTGGATTAATGTGGCTGTGCTAAAAGTAGGCCAAAATAGGCTTGAGTCAGGTACCAAAAAACAATAAGAATATGGGATTATTTAAGATCCTCCGTGCAATCGTACTATGATCCGACTCGTTTTTTTATATGTGGGAACGTAGAATTGTACGATCTTAATATCAGGATCAGGATCTAGGAAACTTTGCCCCTAATCCTTGTTATATGTAGAGTCGTAGAGACCAAAAGAGTGTATATTCTTTTCTCATTGGCAAGGTTTAGCATATTAGATTTTGCTTGGTGATTTTACTATACTTTAGTCTAAAGAAAAAGAGTTTGTTTGCTAACTTGGTAAAATAATTTGTTGAGGTCTTTAATAAAGAATGTAAAATCACCAAATATGCAAAACTTTGCAACTAAGAAAAGAACATATACTCCTTGGGTCTCTCCATAAAACAAGGATAATCCTGGTCTATAATGCAACATTACATCTAAATGAGTAATAAACAAACATACAATTATAATGGTGAAGGTGAAGATCCTTGAGCACGAGCATCCACTCATTCTCATTGATTTGCAACCAAACCATCCACTACACGAAGAAAAATATGATGACGATGATGACGACGATCATGAAAATGGCAGTGTTGAGCTAATTAAACGTCAAAAATTTCAACGTCGTCGATGTGATCGGTGCCGTGAAGAAATCAATTGGTTTAACAGATATTACTATGAGTGTGCCCATTCATGTGACTACTCACTCCATAAATTCTGCTGCGGGCTTCCCATTACGTTTGAACACACATCTCACCCTGCATATACTCTTGATTTATTTCACTTAACTCACACACCATACCGGGTTTATTGTGTTTTATGTGCAAGAAATGATGCTGTTGGGCTCTCTTACAGGTGCCGTTCAAAGTCTTGAATTTCTAATTCATGGTAATTGCGCTAAAGCCTCCGTAGAAGACCGGCTGATTTATCACCCTAGCCATCGACACCCATTAGCGGCTACCCCCAAACCACATTTGTCTGAATGTAATGCTTGTGGTAAGAAACACGAAGGTACTTTTTATATATGTACAACATGTATTGGCCTCTTCATCCACAGTGACTGTGCTTTCCTACCTTTAAATCTCATGATACAAAATGATACAAATGATATTTTCTCTCATCCTCACCCGCTCATCCTTTCTTATTCCTTCCCAATACCAGATTAGAATGATCGATATTATCCTAAGTGCAGGGTATGTAAAGGTGATTTCATTAGCAGTGCAAACACCTGGATTTATAAATGTGAAAAATGCAGATACTATGCACATATTCCTTGTGCGACATCAAGAGGTAAGTCAGATACTACGAGTGTTTATACTTTTTGATAGTCCGACAATTTAGCTAATTAGCTTCTTCTTTTAACCACAATTTTTGTTTACTAGGTACCAAAAATAGATTGGTCATAAAATTTTTTGAAGATTCTGATTATTCGGATCTCCTCCAACTCCCATTCCCTGATGAAAGTTATAGCATACCAAAACACATGTTTGCTAAACTAGTTGAACATGGAACATTTGGAGCAGATGAGGGGAACTACGTAAAACACAACTTTCATCCACACCCCCTGATTCTGGTCCGTACTGAATGCAATGATACTACAAGCATACCAACTTCCTCAAAAACAAATGTTTTATCTTGTCATAACCTAATGAAGAAGGTTCAACTTTTGTGCAATGCGTGTGTGAGACCAGTCACAAGTGTTCCATTTTACAAGTGTGTCAATGACGACTGTAACTTTGTTCTGCATGAGTGGTGCACCCAGCTTCCTACTCAAGTAGAAAAATACCCAGGTCACCCTGATCATACACTCATTCTCCATTAAAATGCCCATAATAAGTTTTTATCCGTGTTTCATTGCAAAGTTTGTCGGTTTCAGTGCAACGGGTTTGTCTACAGTTGTGTTGAATGTGATTATCATATTGATGTTACTTGTAGTTTCATACCTCAATACATCACACACGAAACTCATTCAGGTCACCTCCTTTCCAGTTCTTTCAGAAAAGACTAGTACACAACGTGTCTTATATGTAAAGGTTACATTTCTCAATGTTCATTCGATTGTGACACTTGTAAAGCTGGTGTACATGTCGGGTGTGCTTTGTTATTGCCTGGTGAAATTAGGCATAAGTATGACAAGCACCCTATGAGATTGAGTTACAGCCCGATTGAAAATCATAAATTGAATACTTTTGTGAAATTTGTGAGAAGGAAATAAATCCAGAGCGGTGTTTCTACCACTGTTATCAGTGTGCCTGGTCAATCCATACTTTTTGTGCACCACACATACTTCAATCTGAAACATCTGTATCAGAGTATGATGAGTACGAAATTGAAGGACCATATATGTTTGTGAATATAAAGTTTGGGGGTATTCACAAGTTTGAACGCCGTCACCAGTATCCTCTCTCATTTGTTCAAAGGATTGAGAGCGATGGTCCATGCACCCAATGTGGATATTTATATACAGTGGAATACCAACTGATTTTAAAATGTCAGCTATGCAAGTTTGTAATTGATCTTGATTGTTGTCGGCGCTGCAAATGGGGCAATGATGAAATTGTTGAGATCTGATTCCATCTGTTGGTTTGGTTATAAATAAAAGAGGATCAGCAAAACATTATGGTTTATAATTGTCATTTACTTATCTTCTTTTAATTATTGTATGCGTAAATAAAAGTGTGTACAATTTGTTCGAGACTATATATAGAAAGTGACTGTCAGCCCTTTTCTCAATTATTTACTATTATTTCAATTTCTGTTTCTATGTTTGTGTTTTCTTATACAAACTCTAAAATGACCATGTCAATCTACCCAAAAAGGGAACGTTTTACCTAGTGCTCTGTTATTCCCTGATAAAAGATTTACTTGCATTTTTTGTGCTCTACATTGCATCAGTACATCAATTGTGCAGATTAGATGTATATGCCCTCT